>ML681989.1:27095889-27419186 GCA_007922195.1 Podocnemis expansa | reverse complement strand
CCCCTTAGAGGGAACATTGGGTGACACTCATGGTTAGTTCCAGCCAGGTGATCATTGCTTAACTCCAGCTGCCTATCCTAGATCTAAACTTGGAAAAATATTTCCCTGGCACTGTTGTTTTAGGGTGGACCCTTTTGAATGGAGGACCTTCAAAGCAGAGAACTCTTGACGACTTTCTCTTCATTAGCTCCTGTGCTGGGTGTAAGGATTTGTCCTTATAACTCCTAGTTGTCCTTACAAGATGGAGATAAGTGCAAAAGTGAAGCAAATATGACAGTTTACAATAAAAAGGTGTTCATAAAACAGAATGGAGTTTTCAAATAGATGACTAATATAACCACATACAGACACATACTCGTTCACCAAAACTTACAATTATGCCTGGTCTGTTGTTATAGACATTTCTTTCTGAGGGTGGGGTTCATTCAGAAATCTTTGGTATATCCTTTATACTCTAGAGGTGACACTACATGCCTCTTAGGGCTTGTCTACTCTAGAGATATTTGTTCACAAACTAGTGCTGGTATACACAGGGGCACATTACTTCATTGGCCAATGGGTCTGTGTCCACTGGTGATGGGGGGTTGAGTGGGGCTGCCCTGGGCCAGTGGCTGTGCTCCACACTTCTGCCCCACACCTAGGCCAGCTGGTCCACTCCCCAGGGGTGGGGCTGGGTGGGAAGTGGGCAGGCTCAACAGATTGCTCTGCTCTAGGGGCGGGTGCGGCTGGCATTCAGTACGTTCTCTGGCACGGCCTTCAGGGCAGAAAAATGACAAGAGGCCTGGAACATTTACTCTGATCCTATGTTTTATACCCCCTTGCGTTTAGTTTCATTCCTTTCTGTAAGTTCACCCATCTTTGAAGCATCTGAGGAAGTGGGATCTTCTCCCACGAAAGCTCATGCAAAAAATAAATCTGTTAGTCTTAAAGTGCCACACAACTCCTTGTTGTTTTTTTACTGGAACATTTAGTCTAGAAAAAGGGAGATTGAGAGGTGACATATAACAGTTTTCAAATACCTAAAAGGTTATTATGAGGAAGAAGGAAAAAAAATATTCTCCTTAATCACAGGTAATAGGACAAGAAGCAAATGGGCTTAAATTACAGCAACGGAGGTTCAGCCTAGACATCTGGAAAAAATTCCTAACTGTTAGAGTGATTAAACACTGGAATAAGGTGCCTTGACAGGTTTTATAATCTCCATCATTGGAGGTTTTTAAGAGCAGGTTAGACAAAGGAGGATTTAATGGAGGTACTTGGGCTTGCCATGAGTTCAGGGAACTGGGCTCAGTGACCTGTCATGGTCCTTTCCAGTTTCTATGCTTCTATACTTCTAAAACCCCAATATCTTCCCTTGGCTCCTGATGGGAAGAGGGAGTGAGAGAAGGCAGGCATGGATTGTGGCAGGGAACAGAAGGGGGCAGGGGCAGCCAGCAGGATACAGCCTGTGAGACTCCTGGCAGGGAGCTGAGGGACTGATCTCTCAGCTCCCCACACTGTCCCTCCTAGATCAGTGGAAGTGCTCCTGGTGTGGATACAAGGAGGCTATGAGTCAATGTATACTATGTTATACTATATGTATACTTATTTTTTGAGTGTAGACAAGTGTGTAATTTACATTAAGACCCACCTTTTTGCCTTCTTGGGCACAGAAGTTTCATGGGTCTTATTCTGACACCTCGTTTAAATCTGGACTCCTGGATGTAATCTGGACTTCTTATATACAATTGAATTTACTTATATTTTTGTTTAATTTTGAGATGCTTTGATGTAATGTAAGACTTTAGCAGTATTAGCATTGCTCCTGGGCAAAGGACATAAATGAGTTATGTAAGATATTGTAAATGAGAATGTGAATGAATATAAAATGTTTACTCATTGTGTATGTAACTTTAGCACTCTCTTGCCCAAATGGAATCTCTGCATCAGCTCTGACCAGGAAAAGACATATTGCAGGAATGCGTCAGGAAAAGTCCCTTCCACCCCAGGGACATCTGTTCTACCCCCTTTGAGTGAATACACATTGGGACACATACTGGGACAGTACAGTGAATATAGGAAAGGGAAGTATTTACTTACAGAGGGATGAATGGAGACAAACAACAAAGGGAAAATAGAGAGAGCAGTAAAACAAGGTTTCATGCAACACAAGACCCCCCACAGGCGCTGTGGTGCCACAGACTGAAAGGACAGACACCAAGCACTTGAGTCCTTCAAGGCTTGATGACCTTCTTTTTGGAGTTAGAAATCTTTCTTTTCTGGGGGATAAAGCTTGTGTTTCTAACCCTGCAAAGCTGCCAGGTGTCATATTTTAAATTTGCATCATATTTGTTTTATAGAAGACATGTTACTGTCCTAGAGTCTAATTTATTCTACATCTTCACCAAGCGTCATTTTTTTTTTCTTTTGTGAAGAGGTAGAGGGGTGATTTTGAAAAGCAGCTATTGGAAGCTGATTGAGGATCTGGAAGGTTTTAAGAATAAATCCCAGTGAGAGGGATTGGTGTACAGGTAGGGGCTTTACAAAGAAAAATACTCATTTTGTCCCTGTTTGTGTGGTGCAAGCAGGAGTGCCCATCCTGTGCCTAATGCAGTTGGAGATGCTGAGTGCTGTTGGAAGTATTTGAGGCAGGCAGAGCATCACATGTTGGTTTCTGAATCCCATCATTCCATGGGTGTCCTACTAGACTGACAACTGTTTTTCAACTGCCCTGTCAGTCAAACTGACATTGCTGTACACAAGCACAAGAAGCCCACAAAAGCATGTGAGTAGGGAGGGAAGGAGAGATAGAGGACGAGAGAGAGAGAATGTTTATTGGGGGACAGTGAGTGTGTCCGCATGCTGTCTCTTTAGACAGCAATCAGAAGCAACCAATCCTGAGGCAGAAGTATGGACAGAACCTGTTCCAGCTCACTGGACGCGAATAACATCCTGACATCAGCTCCCATCTCTCTCCCTGGCTCTGCACAGTGTATCAGGAGTCTCTCCTTACTCTTCCCCCAATAGTAGCCCATGCTGCCTGCATGCCTGCCATAGGAGAGCAGGCTTTATTTCCTCAGAGTACTCTCACAGCCTCATCTCTGCATAGACCCAGGAGAATGATCCACCCATTTCCTGGGACCTGGCTCCTCAGCTGGGCAGTAGCTGTGTGAGTGAGCTCCTGAGGAAGAACAATTTCAAAACTTCCTGGGACATTGAGAGGAGAGCCACTGGCCATTATCTCTGAAAACTCATGGTGATCAGGGGTGGTCTTGGATGACTGGAAAAGGCAAATGTAGTACCTGCCTTTAAGAAGGGGAAAAAGGAGGATCCAGAGAACTACGGACCAAGAAGCCTCACCTCAATCCCTGGAAGAGTCATGAAGCAGGTACTCAAAGAATCTACTCTGAAACAGTAGGAGGAAAACAGTGTGATCAGGAACAGTCAGCATGGATTCACCAAGAACAAATCATGCCTGATCAACCTGATTGCTTTTTCTGATGAGATGGCTGGCTTTGTGGATTCAGGAATAGTCGTTGATATAATATATCTTGACTTTAGCACAGAATTTAATAAATTTTCCCACAGCATTCTTGTCAGCAAGTTAAGAGAATATGGTTTGGATGAATGGACTGTAAGGTGAATAGAAAGCTGTCTAGATCATCAGGCTCAGTGGGTAGGGATCAATGGCTCAATGTCAATTTGACAGCCAGTAACAAGTGGAGTGCCCCAGTGGATGGTCCTGGAGGCAATTTTGTTCAACATCATTAATGATCTTGATGATGGGATAGATTGCGTGCTTAAGTAAATTCAAATGGTAGATATGCTGTAGGGTAGGGATAGGATTCAGAGAGATCTAGATAAATTTGAGCTTTGGGCCAAACGAAGTCTTATGAGGTTCAACAAGGAAAAGTGCTGAGTCCTGCACTTAGGGCAGAAAAATCCCATGTACTCCTGCAGGCTGGGGACTGACTGGTTAAGTAGCAGCACTGTAGAAAAGGACCTGGGCATTATGGTGGATGGGAAGCTGGATATGAGTCAACAATATCATCTTGTTGCCAGAAAGGCCAATGGCATATTGGGCTGCATCAGTAGGAGTGTTGGCAGCAGATCAAGAGATGTGATTATTCCTCTCTATTTGGCTCTGGTGAATCCCCATCTGAAATATTGTGTCCAGTTTTTCTGCACTACAAAAAGGATGTGGACACATTAGAAAGAGTCCAGCAGAGGGCAACAAAAATGATTTGGGGTTTGGGGCACATGGCTTACAAGGAGAGACTGAAGGAAGTAGGCTTACTTAGTCTGCAGAAGACAAGACTGAGGGGGGGCTTGATAGCAACCTTCACCTGCTTGAAGGGATGCTCCAAAGAGGAGGGAACTAGGCTACTCTCAGTGGTGACAGAGGACAGAACAAGGAGAAATGGTTAGAAATTGCGGTTGGGGAAGTATAGGTTGGATATTAGGAAAAGCTTTTTTGTTAGGAGGGTGATGAAGCACTGGAATGTGTTACATAGGGAGGTGGTGGAATCTCCATCTTTGGAAAATTTTAAGATCTGGTTGGATAAAACCCTGGCTGGGAGGGGTCCTGCTTTTAGCAGGGGCTTGTACTAGATGATTTCATGAGGTCATTTCCAGTCCTAATAGTTTATGATTTGATAGGAGGGGCACATGCTTGTGTAGGTAGAATGCAGGGCGGTGCAGCAAAGTCCAAACCAGTAAGGGGAATGGTCAGGCTGGGCATTGTGGGGTAGCTTCTGGGGCCCAGTTATGACACAGCATCTACAGTGATACTCTGTCAGTCTCAGTTTGCCACGAAAAGCTCTACACCTTTCATCCAGGTGATTTTATTTTGTCCCCAAAGCAAGGGAGTTGTGTGAGCAGCAGCAGTATTGCAGTGTGTATAGCACCACTGCTTTATTGACAAAATTCTGTCTTTCAGAAAAGCCCTAGGATCCTGCTTTTAAGTTCCTCCCTCAGCACAGAAGGCAGACCTGTCTTTGGGATAGGGTGCGGCAGGGTGATCGTCCTGGGCCCCACTGGCCCCCCACTGCTACTCTGCTCCATCCCTGCCCTTCTGCCTTCAGCAGCAAACCAAAGGCAAGGAGTGTGTGGGGTAGCAGTGCAGAGCCCTTTGGTTTGGCCATCCCCCACCCCTACCCCCCAACTGGGCTTGGGCCCGGCCCCCTCTTCTTCTGGTATGGCCCTGACTGAAGGCCACACCAGTGAAAGAGGGCAAAACAAAAACCGACATGTGACTCAGCAGCACATCAAAATCAAGAGTTTAAAAAAGATTTGTTCACTTCAGGGGGCCTGTTATCCTCAATGAGGATTTTCACGCTGTGGTTCTATTCATCTCTGTTATACAGGCCTTTATCAATGGTAATGAAACCATGAGTTCAAATGACTTTTTTATTTTAATATTTAAAAGTTGCTATTTCCAAAAGAATGTAAAGCTTTTAAAATCATTTCCCAAAGTCTATTTATAGGAAAGGATACAGACTGAGAGATGAGCTGCCACTTATTCTATTACACTCAAGCTCTTGGATATCTGCCCCTCTGCCCATATGCTATCAGACTGTGGGAGATATGTTTGCAGTGCCAGCAGCAGCATCTGGATGCTTGGCACACTCCTTTGAACAGTTGTTTTGGCAGCTTTGGAGCTGTTCTGGATTTCTCATGTGGTTAGCATACAGCTGGAACTTCTTATCCCTTTGGATGTCATTTTTCTTTGGTTCATCTTGGGTTCTTTAGAATTTCTATATTTTCAGCGTATGGGGTAATGAGATTCTCTTCAGCCATTTCTCAGTATCTGGGTGTAGAGGATTTTCACAGCTAAAAGGATAGTGTGTCTGTGTTTTTCCTGTATTAGTCTTGTGCCTTGGCCTGCCATCAACGCCCATCCTGTTATTAATGCCAACTGCACTTTTTGTATGAGCATTGAAACTGTGAGTCTAAAGTGACTATCCTGTGCAGAGTTAGTCAAGAATTTTTTGATTAAAGGTTTTTCCATCAGAAAATGAGAGTTCACCAAAATGGAAAAAATTTTGCAGAAACCTGTCTGAGTCAATGAAACTTTGGTTGGGAGGACATCTTAGATCTAGAATGGAATTTCTGGTCGAAACCAGAGAGCATGACAAGAGCGCAATAGTTAGGACACTTATGTCTGATATGGAAAACAGGATTCAAGTCTTTGCTCTGAATGTGGGGTTTTTCTCACTCATGTTTTTCATGAAGAATGTCTCGTTCCTGGTTTAATGCATAACAAAAACAAATTTCAAAACCTCAACTTTTTTCATGGAGAAGAATTCTTGTTTGCTAGCCAGCCTTCCTAATCCTTTGCCTTTTTCTGCTTGCGTACTCTCCTGTTACAGTGCACGCAGATGAGACATCTGGGATGCAGGTTGCATCGTCTCAGAAATATGCAGATGATGGCTGTGCAGTGGTGTGACACAGCGCTTTGCATGACAGCAGTTTGTTTGGATTTTAGTCAAAGAAACAAATAGAGTGAGACATTTGCTACCAAATTAGGAGACGTAGTTGCTAGATAAATCGTGAAAGAAAATGCAGAATCATAGAGAAGGCGGCTCTTTCAGATTTCCTTTGCATAGCTGCCAAATCCTAAGTAGCTTCTAAGTAACTCATTTTTATTGGCCCAATCTTTTCCAGTCTCAGTGGTGACCAGTCTTTGGCCTACAGGCCACTTTTGATCCCTGAGAGTAACTGTATTGGGGGTGGTGGAGGGAGAGTGTTTGATTATGCAGTGAAAATCTGTTCACCGAGTGGAACCCAGAATGTTTTATACTGAAGTGTTTGAATTAGCCCCATTCCTCTTACTACTGCTACTACAGCTTCTCTAGCTGCCTCTCGCTACTGACCCTGAGGCAGCTGTGGTCTGAGCTCGGAGCACTCTGGTATTAGCCATTCCTCTGCTGTATTGCAAGGGAGGAAGGAGAGAGTAGCTTTTGCTTGCTCCATTTCCTGCTGGGCTATGGGAGTGTCAGGGTGAGGAGCTAGACTGACTCTTCCTGAGCCTGAGGCACCCCTAGCAAAGATCTGTAGCCAGGTGAAAGGGAACAGAGGAGAAGCTGACAATCAGCAATAGTTACAGCTCCCTGATTCTCCTTTTGTTAGCTGCAGCCATCCTCTATGGACTGTATCTCAGCTTGGGGTAACTGGAGAGCTGAAAGCTCAAGTCATTCCTCTTCTGTGCGCTTAACAAGCCGAGGAGAAGGTGGAGTATGAGCCAGCTGGGTATTGGACAGTGGTTTCTAGGTTTGCGGCAGAGTAGAACAAGGCAAGAAATAGGGATGGATCATTTGATGACTGCTAAGTTCCAAATGGGTAGCTGTGTTAGGTGGTGCTTTTAAAGACCAAGTGTCAACAAAGTGGGATTTTCTCCCACGAAAGCTCATGTGATAAATAAATTTGTTAGTCTTTAAAAGTGCCACAGGACTTCTTGTTTGTTTTGATGATTTCTGGTTCTGTTCATTCCTTCTGAAGCACCTTGCATAAGCCACTGTTGGCAGACAGGGTTCTGGGCTAGGTGGGCCATAGATCTGACTCAGTGTGACTGTTCTTATGTTCTTAGGGCAAATGATTTGTCTTAAAGTATTGATCGGTGTGGGGGATGCTTGAAATGCATGGGCCTCAGGCTGACAAGGATGACACCACTGCCATAACTGATAATAATGAAGTAAAGCTTTTAAGGATCTTAATATATTCTTACCTATCTCTGGGCTTCTTCAGTATTACCTTCACTTTACTAACAGGAAAACTGAAGCAGTACAAGGTGATTGAAGCAGTACAAGGTGATGTGACCAAGGTCACACACTAAGAAAGAGGGAGTGAACTCCCAATCCCGTGCATGAGCCACATGACCATCATCCCCTAATTAGTCTCTTCAGTATCTCATTTCCTCCTTTTCTTCTCCGTTCCAGTCTCCCTTTCTTTTTTCTTCAGTGGTTCTCTTTGTCTACTATCTGGCCTTTTTTCTCTTCCCTGCCACTGGTCTTCTTCCTTGAACAGACCTGTTTCATCTTTCTTACCTACAGTCCTTTTTTCTCTGAATTTCTCTGACATCATGGCCTTGACTCCTATCATGGTTGTTTTCTGGAAATGGAAAATGCTTCTGGCATAGGCCAAAAAAGCAGCAGTGCAGTCAGTCTATTGCTCCCCCCTTGCTGTCTCAGTGTGTTGTGTTAGGGAGCAGAGTGGGTATGAGGGAGCCAACAGAAACCATAATAAGTGGAAATGGCAGAGGAGGAAGCCTTGCATGTCTGATAGCTTCTGGTAACACAGAGAAATAACTAAAGGGGAAGGAAAGCTTGCCAACTACCTGTACCTTTCTTGTGAGTGATATTTCAGCTGGTCTGAGAGAGTGACAGCCAGGGAAGGTATGAGACTGTCACTCAAGATGAGTGGCATTTGGAAGGGCATCCCTTTGATGGCTCATGGTGACATATGATGTCATTAGCAGGTTAAATTTCAGTCCTTTTTCTAATGTTGTAAATTTCAGTCCTTTGGGTGTTTGGTGGTTCCTTCTTTGTTCCCACTTTTAGCCAATTTTATTTGTAGTTGAGGATCTCAAGTCGCACATTCTCTTGTGAGCAGTAATGCTGCACAACTAATGGCTTGTGTTTTAGCTAGTGCTCTGTAATGGGATAAATTTTGGTTCCACCACCCAGCCAAAGGAAATGTACTTGTGATAACTGCTGGCATTGAGGGGGTAGGGAGAAAGCCTTTTTCTGCACTTCCTCAACCACAAGCAGCAGCTGATTAATTCCAATGCTATGACTTTAACCTCAGGCTGGTGTAGACTGTGCAGTACTACCACCCCTGGTCCTGAATCCATTAGCAGTGGATACACTAGCCGTGTTCCACTCACATAAAAGCCTCTGGGCCCAGCGATGCATAAAACCCCATTGAATTAGATTGCTAAACATGTGGTTTCCTGAAATCTGCTCCCACTATCTCTGTCCACCCTGAGTGGAATGGCAGCAGTTCCATGCTGTCAGGAGCCAATGGCACCCATAAAGGAAATAGTAAGGTTTGAACTCCAGGTTAAAAATAATGTCTCAAGAATTTAAAAATGAACCTCTGGGAAACCAGTGGTGATCTCATTAATTTACAACTTTTAACAGAGCAACCTTTGGATGATAAAACAAAACACCTCTCCATAATAAGACTGATAGTTGCCCAACATGTTGTGTTGGATTTTATATTGTGTACAGTGTGTATGAGTATGGGGAGGAGAGAAGGTATGTAGGACTTTGCCTGTGTGCACAGACACAGTATCATTTCGCTGGCTGGGTTTACATTGGTTATTTAGTCAGACCGAACTGAGTTTTAGTTGTGGATTTAGTATCTCTCAAATGGGACAAAGACAAGAACCACAAACCATATGTTTCTTCTGCTTTACCACATGCAGAGACTAGCTAACCACTCTTTATTCATGGTGTTTGTGTGTCCCTAATCTAGTTATGACAAGCTGGAAGATTGACCAAAAACTCTTAGGTGTTCTGTGAATTTGAAACTTGAATTTTCTTTCTTGTGATAGACTGCATCACAAAGCCAGTCTGAAGCCTTGTTCTAGACAGGCCACACCAGGCATCACTACTATACACTTCTGGGAAGAAACTGTGAGACATTGTATGTCTACACTGCAAATACTCACCACAGCTGACTTGCGACAACTGACTCAGGCAAAGGGGTTGTTAATTGTGATTTAGATGCCTTACAGGGTGCTAGAGCCTTGGCACCAGCCTGATACAAATGTTTATACTACATTTATGCAGGGCCTTACTCCAAGCTTCAGAAGCCCAAGTCAGCTAGCCTGGCCAGCCACAGGTTTTAACGGCAGTGTGGATGTACTCTTACTTGTAATTCAGTGTTTATCATTTAATGTTAGAATAGACAGAAGGACTCAGCATTGTCCTAACTCCAGTTCCACTCTAAGGAACTGTATATTTGGTCAGAAGGGGGAGTTCAAAGTCCTGGAACTAACCCAGATCTTAATCTGATGTACTTTAGACAGCCAGAGACAGGAATAATGTAATCTATTCAAACCTCCCACCCCATTTTTTCTGGAATAATTAAGCAAACTAAGGAAGGGGTGCTGCAGTTTACATGGAGTTTCTGGATTTCACTGACATTCTGTTGTGCATAAGTGCCAATGCTGAATGTGCATAGCAGATGGGGAATAACACTAGTTTATAAACTGTTCACATTTAAAACCTCTTTGTCACTAGTTGTAGCACTATTTTTAGCTGTTTGAGTAGGGATATAAAGTTTAGACAGAAGACCATTATGACTGGACACAGGAAACAGTTTGTTAGCTGTTTCTCTAAATGTACTCATGAGGTATAGATTATTACGGCCTTCTACCATTGCCTTTTTGAGATGTTAGACGAGGCACTTATCATAGAATCATAAAGTTGAAAGGGACCTCATGAGGTCATCTAGTCCAACCTTCTGCTAAAAGCAGGACCAATCCCACTAAACCATCCTAACCAGTGTTTTGTCTAACCCGGCCTCAAATGTTTCCAAAGATGGAGATTCCACCATCTCCCTGTGTAACCCATTCCAATGTTTCACCACCCTCCTAGTGCAAAAGTTTTTCCTAATATCCAACCTTGACCACCTCAGCTCAGCTTGAAACCATTGTTCCTTGGTCTGTCCTCTGTTACTACTGAGAACAACCTAGGTCCCACCTCTTTGGAGCACCCCTTCAAGTAGTTGAAGGTTGCTATCAAATCACCTCTCAGTCTTCCCTTCTGCAGACTAAATAAGCCTACTGTCTTCAGGCTCTCTTCATAAGTCATGTGCCCCAAGCCACAAATTATTTTCATTGCCCTTCAGTGGACTCTTTCTAATTTGTCCACATCCTTTCTGTAGTGGGGAGCCCAAAACTGGACACAGTATTCCAGATGTGGCCTCACCAGAGCCGAATAGAGGGGAATAATCACATCCCTCGGTCTGCTGGCAACACTCCTACTGATGCAACCCAGTATGCCATTGGCCTTTTTGGCAAAAGAGCACATTGTCGACTCATATCCAGTTTCTCATCCACCATAACTCCCAGGTCCTTTTCTACAGTACTGCTACTCAGTCTATCAGTCGCCAGCCTGTAGTAGTACATGGGATTTTTCAGCCCGAAGTGCAGGACTTCACACTTGTCCTTGTTGAGCCTCATGAGATTTTGTTTGATCCAAAGCTCCAATTTGTTTGGGTCTCCCTGAATCCTATCCCCGCCCTCCAGTGTTTTCACCATTCCCCCCGGCTTGGTGTCATCCGCGAATTTACTGAGCGCTCAACCTGTCCCATTATCCAGATCATTAATGAAGATGTTGAACAGAACCAGCCCCAGAACTGAGCCCTGGACCACTCCACTAATTACTGGTTGCAAAGTAGACATCGAGCCATTGATCCCTACCCACTGAGCCTGATGATCTAGCCAGTGTTCTATCTACTTTACGGTCCATTCATCCAAACCATACTTCCTTGACTTTCAGATAAGAATGCTATAGGAAACTGTATCAAAACCTTTGTTAAAGTAGTGGTATATCACATCGACGGCTGTTCCTGCATCCACATAGCTAGTCATCTCATCATAGAAGGCAACCAGGTTCGTCAGGTGCGATGAGCCCTTGGTGAATCCATGCTGACTGTTCCTGATTACTCCATTTTCCTCCAAGTGTTTTAGAATGGATTATTTGAGGACCTGCTCCATGATTTTTCTAGGGATTGAGGTGAGGCTGATTGGTCTGTAGTTCCTTGAGTCCTCCTTTTTCCCTGTCTTGAAGATAGGCACCATATTTGCCTTTCTCCTATCATTTGGGGCCTCCCCTGTTCACCATGAGTTTTCAAAGATAATGACTAGCGGCTCTGCAATCACATCGGCCAAATCCCTCAGCATTCTTGGATGCAGTTCATCCAGCCCCATATACTTGTGCACATCCAACTTCTCTGAGAAGTCCCTAACCTGACCTTTAATCACTGAGGGCTGCTCTCCTTCTCTCCATTCTGTGTTACCCAATGTCCTTCTTCCCTACTCACCTCAGGTATTAGGGCTTCATTAGGACACCTAAGACACTGATTTGATTTCCCCCTCCTCCAGTTCTGAATATATTCTCTTTTTTCCCTGCTATTACAGCCCCGGCTCCTGCCAAGTTCTGTCCCTTCCGCCAGGTGTCCCTCATTGTGACTTACCTGTGGGCTTTGGTCACCTTACCCTTCAAACGTAGTTTAAAGTCCTCCTCACTAGGTTAGCCAATCTACATCCCAATATACTCTTCCTCTTCCTTGATAGATGGATAGATAGATCTCTGCCTACCAGTCCTTCTTCCTGGAACAGCACAAGATCTTCAAAATTCTTGGGCTAGTCTACACTATAAACTTAGATTGGCATAACCATGTTGCCCAAGGGTGTGAAATCCACACCCCTGAGTAAAAGTTATGCCCACCTAGCCCCAGGTGTAGACAACACTGTGTTGATTGGAAGGCTTCTGTCATTGATAGCTACTGGTTCTCTCACAGATGAATTAAATTGATATGGAAATCTCTCCTATGAGTGTAGTAGCATCTTCACTGAAGTGGTAGACTGGCACAGCTGGGTCACTTCAGCATCTCAAGTGTAGAACTGCGCTGGCAAAAATCTCAATTTCCTTCTTCAGCAAAAGTATTTCTTTCTAAATGGAAATGAGTGTTTTGCCTCAGAGAACTGAGAACAAGTATAAAAGGAATTTGAATAGCTGTGAAAGGTCCTCTCTCCTCTTCCTTCTCGAAGTTGCTGCTCAATAGCAATATTTCTGAAATAATCAAAATATATTTGGTTTCTAACTAAACAGTTCCTCTGTCATGGCATAATTGTCACATACAGTGATGGTTAAGCGCAAATGTGAGCCGAGCCTTTCCTGCCCATACCTGGTGTGTCTGGAGGAGAGGTGCAGGGCCCAGAAGTGTTTCAGGGGCAGGCTTGGCCCTCGCACTTTGTTAGTGTTGAGTGTGTCCCTCACTTCCAAGTCCCTGTTCCAGGTGAGGGAGGCTGATCTCCAGTTTCCATGGAGCCAGTGACTCATACTTCCTGCTGCCATGTTGGAGCATCTACATTTATTTACTGACAATCAAATTTGCAGAATTACGCGGAATTTTAAATACTGTGGTCAGAATTTTGTTATTTTTGGCACCAAATTTTTTATTTTTTGGCACAGCAGTCCCGCGGGTGCATGTAATTAAATATATAGGTCCATCATCTCAAGTGATTTCATTTTTCATTCCCTTTCTGTTTCTGTTTATGAGTGGAAAAGCGGGAACCATGCCCCAGCTGGCTGAGTGGGGAGATAAGCCAGTCAGCGGGGCCCCACAGATATGGCTGCTAAGTACAGCTGGGCCTGAGGAAAGTAAATGGCCAGTTAGGACCAGCTGCTCCACCAGCGGCTGGGGTATGTAAGCTGGCTGGGGAGGATGAGGAAGAAGTGTGTGGTCAGACATGAGGGCTGGAGCTCTGCAGCCAGTTTGTGGCAGAGACAGCAAGGGCAGGGAGCTTCGTGTTCAGGACCACACGGGCTGAACTCTGAAATGGGTTTGCACACTGTAAATAAAGAGCATGGGTGTGTACATGAAGGAGGATAGTGAGTCTTCTCTGGGGAGTGGTACTTCCCTGTTACAATAAGGCAGTCACCAGTCAATATTATGTAAGCATGTGCCTAGTGAGAAATCATTACATTGATGAAAAGACCCTCTATAAGGTCAACTCATCCTTCCCTCAACACGTTTCCATCAAATTAAAAACAGATTAATTCATGGGTTTGGAGCATGAGTGTATTTCTGGATTTCAGATTGTTCCGTGAAGTGCTTTGGTGCATACACAGCATTCCAGTATGGTCAGTTAATTTATAAGTTGAAGTTTGCTAGTGTTAAGGCTTACATGATGTTCTCTAGTAGATTATTAACCCTGAGAATGTATTTCCCGCTCCTGAGAAATGCTACATTAATTCAGGCTTTATAGTGAGCAGTGTTGTGCTAATCCCTTCACTTAACTGAAAGTGTACTGTCCAAAGTGGGTGAAATTTGTCAGGACAAGCTGTGATAATGTGTTTTATGTGAAATTTTTATAAGGGAGTATGGAAGAAGTCAAATCATGGCTACTGAGGTTGTCTGGATTGCAGGAAATGCTGACAAAGGGTCTTCAGGACTTTTGGTGAGGTTATTAAATTTTACCTCATCCTGGAAGATGTTCTGACCCTATCAGATGATAAGAAGGTGGCAGATGTCTCCTCAATAAGTATCTGTGATCAACTCCTGAGCTCTGAACCTAATGTTCCTATTACACTCTTTCCCTTCCCTCTTTTCCCCTCCAAGTGTTTCAGTTTCCCTTCTGTTTTGATCTTTGGTTTTTATCTTCCATCTAAAAGTACAGCCACAGAAAGATGCTGCAAGGTCACTCATATTTATTCTGGTTGAACAGCTTGGCAAACAAAAACCGTTCCCAAGTATTTGCCAGAAGGGTGAAACAGATGTCCAAGAGTTGCCAGTTGGATTCTGTGCCATGTCCATGGACTTCTTGGCTTCATTGTCATTGGGAGTTTTACCACTGAATTAGTGGGATCAGGATTTCACCTCCAGTAACAAAAGTGCAAGTATCAGAGGGTGTATTTTCTTAAAGATTATGCTGATCTCTTCTTCACCCCAGTGCATTTGTAAGAGAACCTGCAAACTGAGCTAACACTTAAGCTGATTCATTTTAAAAATTTCAAAGTAGGGGTTATAATTCTTCAAAAGATCTTCTAGTAACAGACAGAGACTGGCATAAAGGAAACTAGTTAAAGGACTTAGTTGATTTTTTTAAAACAAAATTTAAAATATTTTTGCTGTTTCTTTTTATATGTGTTTAATAGTAGTTTCTTATTGCAATAGCCAGCATATGAAACACAGTTCGTGGCAAAATAACCCTGAACCTTTAAGTTACGGTGGCAACTCAAAATGTAACAAAGAGGGTGCCGTTACAATATTCTTTAAAACAAACAAAAAAAAATTAGAATGCACCAGCCTTCTTTGAGCTTTACCACAGAGGCTGATGGTGTTCAACCTGGGAAGAGCAATAGAAATAAAATATTTGGAAACATTTGTTGATGTGATGAGTGGGAGTGAAGAGTGAATTTTTAAAATTAGGTTCCACTTAAAAGTAGACCATTAAGTGAGAATGTCAGTAATATCTATTTTGTGTTCTTTGATCATGCTTAAAATGCTAGCTAACTTGCTTATTTTATAAAACTTTGTTCCTGTTTTCAATTTGTTCTGAAGTAAGCTCTCATGTGCCGTTATAACAGGGGTTGGCATCTCCCAGCACCTGTGCCAAAAATGGCACAGGGGGTGAGGCTGAGCGGCATGCGGTGCTGCTCAGGCTCCCTAGTGGCCACGCTCCCCTCAGCGCTGTGCAGCTGGCAGCAAGAGCCATCAGCCACAGCAACATTTCCCTTTTGGGGAGCGTGGCCAGCAGGAACAAAGAAACCACAGCTTGCACAGCTCCTGACCCCTGCTGGCTCTGCACTCTGCTGGGCAAGGCTGGAGGGGAGCAAGGCAGGTTGGCCTGCCCACGTCCAGCTCTGACCCTGGAGCTGGAAGCTGCCCACTGGCAGGGGTGGGAGCCAGCCATGGCTGGGACCCTGGATTCTGCTCCGCCCCAAACCAGGGGCCCCACCCTGAGCACCGGCTGAGGTTGTGGGCAGAGCTGGCATGGGGGCTGGCAAAGGTTGCTGACCCCTGCATTATAATCTGGTCATCGCTGGAAGAATTTACAAAAAAATGTTGCCAATTATTTGTACTCTGTTATGCTTTGGAAACACAAAAGATCTGGTGCTGTAAGAGATCCAAAGTTGGCACAAATGGAGTGGAGGTACGAAGACAGGAATTGGAGAATTCCCACTAGTCATGATCAGAAGGAAATCTGCATTCAGTAGTATTGTAGTGGTCAAGAATAAGCAGTTTGGTGCACTGTATCTGTCAAGTCATAGCTGCTGTTTACAGCATTATCTGCTGTTTGAGCTTTAGAGACCTTGTCTACATTATATAATCCCCAGTCCTGAATGGGACCTCGGCATACTACAGTAATACAAATATTAAATAATTATTTTCTTCCATCCTATTGATGCACATTTCTTTCTAACGTTCTGAGCTATGTTCTTAGGCAATTCAGAACCACAGACATGGTTATTAAAAATGAATGAATACATACACCTTTTTGTTTAACACTCTTTCTCATTTTCACTTCTTTTCTTCTTTCTCTTTTACAAAATTAAAATAAAATGTGAATAAGTAGTCATTCCCACCATGACACTGTCTCAAATGATACTCACAGGTTAAACAGCATGATCAAGACTCGGAACTTTCATTTGAAACTCATAGCTGAATGCTTTGTAAAGAGCATGGCAGCACACTTCTAAGTGTTTAAAAAAAAATAGCAGCGGCAAACAGATACATGAAACAGAAGACTAGAAAGCATAAGTATTCGTCCAAAAGAGTCATATTACATACCTAATCCCTGTGCATCTCTTCTCTCTCCATGCACTGAATCAAGGACCAGAAATTATATGTATCAGTCCTGATTTTGCAAAAGAATCTGCAAGCACTAACCCTTATTCCACAAAATGTCCCAATGACTTGCCAAGATTGCACTGTAGGAAGGGAGAATTTACCCTACTTTCTTCCTACAAACTTTCATGCATGTGTTTAACTTTACTTCTAGGGCATAATCCCATGGATATGAAAGAAACCAACCATTCACATAATGAGCTGCAGGATCAGGGCTTGTCAGGTGCTAATACAGATGCTTGCTAGTTGACATACTACATTGTGGTGGCCCAACTGTGGCTCGTGAACCACGAGGCTTTTTTACAGTTAAAATGTGGCTCACAGAGCCCCTTATGCATCTCCCGTTCTCCGCCTACCAGACTAGGGTGTGGAGCATAGAGCTTCTGCCTTGTGGTGGGGCTAGAACAGCACTTCCCAAACATTCTCGCTGTGTCACACCATTTTCAGATGTGTTTTCTCACATTACTGTGACAGCATGGAAGTTGCCACTTAAAAATGGTGTCCATGCAGTGCAACCTCCCATGCACTGTACATCCAAGGTCATGCAGCAAGGAGGATGCTGTTTGGCTTTACACAAAGGTGTCCTCTGGACTGCATGACCTCACGCACATACAGTGCATGTGAGATCATGCTTCATGAAGGGATGCATTTTGCACAGCCAAATAGCATTCTCTTTGCAATGTCAACTTGCGCATGTGTATGTGGAAGGTCATGCTGTGTGGAGGAGGCCATTTTATAAAATGCTGGGGATTGCCATGACCCCGTCTGCTGATGAAGTGACCCCACTTGGGGTAATGACTCATAGTTTGGGAACTGCTGGGCTAGAAGATTCTGCCCAGCAAGGAGGGAGGTTTCAGGCAGTCAGTGAGTTTGGCTATCGCTCTAATACGTAATAGTTTAAAATGAATTTCTAAAAGTGCTATAGGAGGGAGGTCTGGGATCTGATTGCAAGCAAACTCCACACTAGAGGTAAATTTCTGTCACCCTCGTTCTGACAAAATGGAGTACTTCCAAGATAAGGCTTTGTTGAAAAGCTGGTGTTACTAGAGTGCTAGTACTCCCTTCTCCATTTAACTGAAATCCATTGTGAATTCTGCCCTTTTCAAGCAAGCAAGCAGTAATATTTTTGATTGTATTGTCAGCATGCATGGCATTTCACAAACAGGTGAGAATGGGGGTCACCTGTCTTGTAACATCTCCTCTCCCAGTTCACAGAATTAGAGAATTTAAAGACTTTACCAGACAAAATTTCACTGCAGTGAATATTAATGGTGCTCTTCTTGCCCCAAAATAAGAAAATTGAAACCTGATACATGAGAACTTGTATCCATAGGCATCTCTCCATTGAAAGTGTATTGAGATGTCATCTAGCCTACAATATTTGTTGTTTCTTTGAAGCATCAGTAATAGTGAATTGATGCAGATACTGCTGACTTGGTAATTCCACAAATCCCATTGGCAGCTTATTCCGTTGTTGGTCTTGTGTCTTTTAATAGTATTGTATAAGAAATATGCCAATCTTGATAAAGAGAAGGTCACTTCTGATATGAGGGCAGGTTTGCTATAACTTCCAGTTTCACTGAAAACTGTAACGCTCACTTCCCTTGTTGATTCAACAGAACAACTTCTAAACTGACTGTGTGTGAGGAAATGTATTGTGGTATGGGAGATAATCACAACGTAGAGCTACAAAAATATTCTTACAGTAGACTAGAGTTTGCAGTGAAGAGGCTTGTTCACTGCCTGGTAAAGTACCAAATATAATAATAAAACAAATAATTTCTTAAAATCCAGCTGCCTGCTCATCTAACCACTTCATCTAGCTTTACCTTTTTCAGGACTCATGAAGAAGCTCCAACTCCAATCTTTTCCACATATGACTAGAACTAAATAGGGTTGCAACTTCTAATCATAGATGTCTGTTAATGGGTAGTGCAGGGGCTAGCAACCCAAAAGATAAGAAGAGACATTTTAAAAAATTCCTTCCATAATCAAGTGTTTTGAGGACTGCAATGGTTGTAGTCTCCTGGTAGGAGGAGCTGGGAGCTGTGCCATGGCACCTGCCACAGGACCCCTTGGTGGGGGGAGGTGGGAGCCTAGAACCAGGAGTCATCTCCTTCAAGACCCCCCCCCCCCATGTGGCAGGGGGAGCCTGGCACAAGCTGCCTGCAGGGGGGTCCAGAGCCACAAGTGGGGTGCCTGTAGGATTTGCCAGTGACAGGGGGACGGGACCTCAAGCCCAGAGCCACAAGGGGGCAGCCAAAGATTCACATGCCACTCTGGAGCCACAGGTTGCAGACCCATGGGCTAGTGCAAGGGTAATACCGCCCAGTGTAGCTATATTCAGCAAGGAGTTTCCCTTGTCTGTCAACAGAGGAATATGATTTGGGAATTTGGTGATCGGTATGAATCTTTTAAGTACTGAGAAGCCCTTTGTGTGCTGACTAAGTTCATTCCTGAAGTTCAGGTGTATTGTACATGATATTCGCTGCAGTACAACAAGTGTGACTGTTTTGCTGACCTTCCTAAAGCACATCAGTATCATGGTAAATTTGTACCTGGGTCTGAACTACTATGAACCTTGAAGCCGTCATGTCATTATGATGTTCCTAATTCACCCTTTAATAATTTTGATTAAATGTCAGAAATGTCATACAGTAGATTACATTATAGTATAATAGTTTGACAACAGAAATGGGCAGACAAAATTACATTTATCTGAATTCACCTATATGATAGCAATAGCAGCATAAAAGAAAATTTTCAAGTTTTGGTAAGTTTATTTTTTTTTTAAATATGTCATTTTAAAAAAGGTTTGTTTGTTTAAAAAAGGTCTGAATTCGTAGGAAAGATGTTTACATCCACAGACCTCACCTACCAAATTTGTAACCAACATTCACTTTTTATTTTTTGAAAGGTTTTATTGGCTGGGGAGGTGAGACAGTGATTGGGCTTTTAAAAGAATCTAAGACATAACCTTCCTAGCTGTGTGACTGTTATCAGGATGGGAAGACTGCTAATGAAATCCCTTCTTCTCTCCACCATCATCACAATCTTCCTATAGGCATTGTGTTTTCTATATTCTACGAAACACCTACCAGGCAGTGACAAGAGTGTGTGCAAATGCTCACTAGTGAGCTCCATAGGGAAACTCTGATGAGAAGCACAGTTCCTACCCTGACTGCTTGGGTTGGGGAAGATGCTGATTAAATTCTTTCCGGGGTGCTGTTCCATGGAAAGAAATCCTCTTGATTCCATAAAGCAAACCTTTTTGCCTAGTGTGGACATGTGGACATCTCAGTTTTGAAGCCATGTTAATTGGCTGGGTTCTAGTTTAGTTTTTCTTCTAGACTGCAATGTTGTCTGCTAACACAGTTTAGTGTGCATCTTAACAGGACTTTTCATCACATTAAACTAACCTGATTGAAAAATACATGCCTTCCTCCCCATCAAAATAGGGCCCCAGAGGAAAAGAAGAAAAGAGAAAATTTATTGCATCAGATTGTGTAGTCTGGGACCACAAAAACTACTGAGCATTAATGTATGGTTATTTCATGGTGTCATTGCAGGATGCCATTAAGATTGGGTTCCTTAATTACGGAATTCTGGACATTACAATGTTAGGGGTTTCTTTTAAGTTGAAGCGCAGCTCTGAGTTTCCTGTGTTTCTAATGCGTGTTTTTGGGATAATTACAGTTCCCACTATAATGCTCCTACCCTTAAGTGATTGATGAATACTTTTCCTTACCCCCAGTATAACCAGGCCCATAACTAGAGAGATCAGTGCCTGGGGCAAACAGCCCCCAAGGTGCCCCCACACACACCTTGGCCCCAATCTGGGGCCCATCCCATCCATCCCCTCTACCGGTGGCCAGAGCCGGGCAGGGGATTCCTTACCCCCTCATGGCCAGAGCACTAGGTGGGGGCACCCTTTCCCCTGTTGTGGCCAGAGCATTGGGGGGGGGGGACACTTTCCCTGCTGCGGCAAGTGCTGGGGGGGACCTTTCCCCCTCTGCAGTCGGAGCCGGGCAGGCTTTCCCTTTCCCTGCCGTGGTGGTAGAGCCCAGCAAGGGTTCCCTACCCTGCCACGGCTGGAGCTGGGCAGGGAGCACCTTCCCCGGCTCCCTGTGGAATGTGCCTTTAAGATACATTCCTCTTTGGGGACAGGAAGGGGTCTGGCGCCCTTTCAAATTGGCGCCCAGGGCCTTGCCCCTTTTGCCCCGCCGTAGTTACGGCCCTGAGTATAACGTACAGTTCATATGGGTATTCTATAATGTTGCAGCTTAAGGACAGTTCAGCAAACATTAAACCAAAACCCAAGGAAAGAAAATCCTGAAACCACAGATAAGGTCAATTCACAGTTTTGATAGTGTTGCGAAAAATTAAAAATCAAGGTGGCTGAGTCATAGTCTGTATTTCCCATCCAATGGCTAAACAGTTTTTTGACTCAAAAGAAAAACAAATAGAACCAATCTCTTCTATCTCATAAGCTTCCTGTCTAGACTTCTAGTCAGGAAGAGTATGTCAACACTGCAACACCCACCCCTACAACGCTCAGAGTCTGGGGTCAACTGATTCAGGCTTATGGGTTTTATGCTATGGGGATCCAAATGTCAATGAAGACATCCCCACTCAAACCGGAGCCTGTGTTCTGAATCCATCGAGGGGGTGGACCTCAGAACCCCAGCTGCAGCTGGTGTGGGAACATTTATATTGCTATTTTAAGTACCACAGCGTGAACCCAAGTCATTTGAGCCAGGCCCTGGGCTTCACTACCGCACGTGTGTGTGCATGCATGTGTGTGTTTTGTTTTTTTATTTATTCTTTCTGCAGTGTACATATACCCACAGAGTCTCCTGACAGCAGTTCTTCTGTTCCTGTCTTTATCTAAAGAAAGTGACCCTTTTAATATGTTTCACTTGCTAGGATTCTAAGCCAGCTTGAAAACTGCTTTTCCTCAGCCAAGCCAAAGTCTCTCCTCCCCACTTTTCTGTGTGCTCCTAGGAAGTAACACAAATTTTAAATCAGTTTCCACAGGACCTTGGAGAAAAATAAGTGACTTTCTAGCTCTGAAGAGTAGTGTAGGGGCTTTTAAAAAGCTGTGTTTGTGGGAGCGGGGGTAACCTAAAGTAGACCTCATCTTCTGGAAATGCACCACTGTTTCCAGATTCACCTTCCACTATGCCAAATTATGTATGTGTAGTTTACTCTCGGCTACTCTGCTGTGAAAACATCTGTGGTTGGTGGAGGGAAAGGAGGCTGTTGACCCTAGTGAAGATACTGTAGTGGTGTGTAGTCTCTAATACTGTGAGCCCTGTAAACCAATCATACTGTTTTTTTTTCCCCTTCTGTTTCTGCTTTGCTAAAAGACCATGCGTGAAATCTTGGCCCCATTATAATCAATGAGCATTTTCCCAATAACTTTAGTGGGTCCAGGATTTCACCCTGAAAAGTCACTAATAGCTCATTTAAAAAATGTATTTTCCTAAAAAACAAAACAAAAAAACAATTATATTAGCTGACACCTGCCCCTCCTATAAGTAGCTTTGTTTAGCAGATTGGGTTTTCACAGTGACAAACATTAACAGAGCTTTCTGAGGTTTCCCAGAAAGCCACCATTCATTCTGTGCTGTTCAATCCGCTTTGACAGAACCTCCTTTTCCCTGTGTGCACTAGCAGATGGCTAAACTTGAAATAGTCAACAGTGAATCTGGCAAGAGTGGTATAATGCATGCTGTCAGAAAAGTTAGGTGCCCTTTAGAATTTGCTAACTGTGTATATACTGTAATGCAATTGTTATTCTGGAAAAAAATGGAAGAGCAGAACTTATTTCTGTAAGCACTTCCTAATAGTGCTTTCCAATATACAATAATCACAGTCAGAATCATAGTAGTGCACTGGTGAAATCCATAAATAACTTGGTTGCTCGTTTTGAACAGAACGCATCCATTTATTTTACATTTTGACTTCCTTTGTATGTGTACTACAGGAAGTAGCAAGAAAGTACTACCGTCACTCTTCACTTCATGGAGATTGTTCCCAGGACTGCTGTCTAACTCTGTGAGTCATTACTTGTTTGAACTCTTGTGCTAATCTTTACCCTCATAGACTTCAGCTGAAAACATTGCGTGTTCTCTCTTTGCAGTTCATAACATTGATTAAAGTGTGTCATTTACAGTGAGGTGGAAACCCTGCTTTCCTCTGGTCAGGTTTAAACATTTGGTATCAACATGCAGTGATTTGTGAATAAATCGCATGGAAAGAAAATTCTTTCTATTTGCAGGTCACATTAACACTTGAAGAATAGATATTTTAATTATTTATTTATAGCTTTGCAAAAAGTTCTTCTGTTTTTTGATTTGACAAATTGTTGGGTATCAAAGTCAACTAGGAGTCCAGAAATTGAAAAGGTTGTAGTACTTTGTTTTATTTTCCAAATATTATACCTTTGAAAAAGTTTAATCTGAAGATGATATTATTCAGAATAGGGCAGTCAGTTGCAAATATAGACCTTTATTGTGTCAGATGTGCAAGTGAGACGCCGGCCCAAGGGGAAAACTACTGCATTATTCAATCCAGATGCAAGTATTTCAGAACTGGAATGTAGCAAACATGTGGCTGTTGTTTCACACTTCTCCTCAGGTCTTGCATCACAAAACTGATTTTCCAGGATATTATGTTAGGGTGAAATAGTTCAATATTCCTGTTATCCTCGGCACAGAGAACATGTGAGATCAACATGTTCAAGCATTCTGTGACAGGATAACCTCGATAATCTCTACACACCCTGAAGTCCTGCACTAGTGATGTCCCACTATGCCAGACCATGGTTGGTGGTTTGTGGGCATTAATTCCCAGACAGCAGTGAGAGGTAGCTCAGGCAAGTGTTAATAGATTGGTGGTAATTAAATGCTATGGAGCCTGTTTAGGATCTTCATCTAAAAGGAGAGAGAAGGGGATGGGTTGACCAGAAGCCAAGAAAGGATGCTCTGGGGAATTATAGGAGCTATTTGTATGACTTGTCCTTTTTTGATTCTAGTGTATTTGTTTACTGCTGAATTGTCTGGCAGGAAATGCTGCCTGAGACTCTTGAAAAATGGGTGTTAGCTTGGATTAAACCAGAACCACTGAAACAAACAAACAAACAAGAAACAACCTCACCAATCCAGAGAGTGTTCAAATATGAGTCTCCCATAAATTTTTCTCTTTAGATGTTTTAGCCAGCCCTGCTATAGTTCTAGTCAGTCAGTCTGTTCCTATCAATAATACCCCATCTTAATGTGGAAAAAAGAAATGGGAACATATCAGCACCAGCAGACAGCTCTTACAATGGCCTGAAGAAAAAGCCCACTGGCCTGTGTGTGCTAATAGGCTAGTAGTAGAGGGGAAAACTACATCTTTGTTGTTAGATACTACATCTGATGAAGTGGGATTCTACCCACAAAAGCTTACAGGATAAATAAATTTGTTAGTTTTTAAAAGTGCTACCAGACCCCTTGTTTGTTTTACATTAATACTGATTCTGACTCATGTAAAGGTATAACAAACAAGGGGTCTGGTGGCACTTTTAAAAGATAACACATTTATTTATTGCATGAGCTTTCTTAGGAGAAAATCCTACTTCTCACATGAAAGCTCATGTGATAAATAAATTCGTTAGTCTTTAAGAGTGCCACCAAACTCCTTGTTTGTTTTGCTGAACTAGACTAACACAGCTACCCCTTTGGAATCGTGAAGGTATGAAGTTCACAAACCTGATGTTAATAACAGTACTATGTATTAAAATCACGTACGTATCATAATAGCAGTGTTGCAGCATAG
The DNA here is from genome assembly GCA_007922195.1 of Podocnemis expansa. NCBI lineage: Eukaryota > Metazoa > Chordata > Testudines > Podocnemididae > Podocnemis > Podocnemis expansa. The sequence continues at coordinate 27,394,799 of ML681989.1, read as the reverse complement.
CCATACAAAAAACTGAGGCAAAGCTCTAATTCCAAAGTCAGATACCTTTGGGGATAATGGGGAAGACTTGCACACTGAACAGTTCCAATTACTGGAGTCATCAAATGTTAGGGCTGGAAGGAACCTCATGAGGCCATCTAGTCCAGCCCCCTCATCTAGTCCCACCCTTAATGTTCTTAATGTTCTCGTCATTGTACTACATTTTTTTTGAGTAAACTTAAAATATTTGATTTGCAAAAATGCCTACTTACTTTTTTGCTTCCTGCTTTATTTCTATCAGAAGGCTGTTATGATCCATCTCCCAACTATGCAAATCCTCATTATAATTATACTTACTATAAAAACATAATTTTAAGACCTGTAAACCTCCAGGATCATAAGAACTTAAGGATGCAGAGAGCATGGAATATTAAATGCTTCCTAAAGCAAGTGAGTAATTGGGAACCGGGAGGTCTCTCCTGTTTAAAAGTTCTTTTTAAAAGAAAGTTTGAGGAAGACCATGCAATTGTAATAAATCTCTGCCTTTCTCACTTGATCTTCGGAAAACTGACCAAATGAAAAATAGTAAACTAAACAGGAGAAATAGAGGTAAAAGACAGAGCCTCTGATTTATATATACAGGAAGCCTGCAGAATATGTTTTACATATGTCTGTCTCAGAGGGGACTAACAATTACCAAACTGAGGTGTAGTTACAATGGAAGGCTGAGACTGAAGCCACTAATTTTGCTTATGTAAAAGTGAAGACTTGAACTCAAATCAAAGAATGTTACAGCTGTGATCAATTTTCTCCGTATCTACTGAAGGTAGGGGCAAGAAGTAATGGGCTTAATCTGTAGTAAAACAGACTTAGGTAAGATATTTGGAAACATTTTCAAGCTGCAAGAACATTTAAGCACTGGAAGAGCCTTGCAAGGAAGGTTGTGGAATCCTGTCATTCAAGGTTTTTAAGAATAGAACATTTGTCAGGGATGGTGTTGGTTTACTTGGTTCTGCCACAGTTCAGGGGGAGCTGAAACAGATGACTTCTTGAGTTCCTTCCAGCCCTATATTTCTATGATTCAGTGCCAAGAAAAGGGTGCTGTTAAGATTGGCAAGCCAAAACCTAACGGAATTGCTTTGGCTGGGGTTTCGTCTGAAGCACTTGCCATTGAACTACATGTAGCAGTGAAGAGCAGGGGCGCAGCTGAATGGTAAAGTTTTGGGGAATAGTCCAACCAATTAGGCCATTACTACAGCTGTCCAAAAAATGCAGTTTTTTTCCATGAAATTTGACATGTGTTTAAGGACAAGTGTTGTCATGAAGGAGGATGAAATGTCACATGAAAATTTTCAATTGACAAGAGTCTTTCAGCCTAGCTGCTCTGCCTCCCCACCACTTCCTTGGCAGCTGTAGGAGCCAGAGAGGCACTGCTCATCCTTTGGCGGTACGGGGGTAGGGGGAGAGGCAGAGCACTCCAGCTACTATTTTGGTACCTGAGCTAGCTAAATTACAGCTAGCTCAAGTATGTCTGCTAAAGCTGCAATCACAGCCTCTGACTTCAGTATAGACCTACCACAGAGGCACAGTATAGGCTATGTGCCTCTGTGGTAGGTCTATACTGCAGTTGGGCTGTCTGCTTGTCTTCCTTTACTTCTGCGCCTGTTTGCTGCCTTCAGGCCTGCCACCTGATTTAGTCACTACTTCCTCTGGTGAAGAGTTCTGTGAAAGTGTTACTCTCTGAATTTCATTAGGTTTATGGCTTCATCTATGGATTTCAGTGCTATTTTAATGTTATTTTTTGTGTGTAGAACTAATATTCTCACTCCTGGACTATCAATCCACAATTTTCACCTTCTTTGAAGGCAAGAGGCCTTGGCACCCCTCTGTCTCCTGACTAGGAAATGGAGCTTCTCATTTGCTTTCACCTGTGAGTTTTAATTTCAATAATTTTATTTTGTAAGATGTCCAATAGTTTAATTAATGAAACCCTCATGGAGCTCTCAGTTAATTGACACTCAGAAGAGGAAAATAGACAGAGTCAATTTACCCATACCAAATATCTCTAGAAGTAGGGTGGGCCCAATAAAATCAAGCAACAATTCAAGAAAATGACTTTTTACATACTCACTTTTAGACATTTCTTCACAATTATGGTGTTCAGCGTAAATGCCAGGATTCTCTCCAAGACCTGTAAAAAATGTTTGTCTCCAATATGCACAAATTGAACTAGTCTCTATGTTCAGTCTTTGTGTTTTGTTTCTATTTTATATTTTTTTGTTCATTGTTACTGCTGTGAATAAGCAAGGAATTCACAAAAAAACACAGGGAGTAGGGATTATCTAGTGAGAAGTTTAAATTTCTGATCATTGCATGTGTCATCCATTACCAACAAAGTGGTCTTTGGTCTTGGATTAATAAACCATAATGACTGAGTTAGGAATATTATAGTTTTCTAGATAAAAATTGGTATGTCAAGTATGATTATCTTTGGCAAAGCAAATCGGTAGCTCTTCTATCTATCTATCTATCTATCTATCTATCTATCTATCTATCTATCTATCTATCTATCTATAAAAAAAATTCCCCTCTCACCCCTATGGGTGGTATGTGTCTTCCTCAACCTCGAGTCCTCTACCAGAGGCCTGGGAGTTTGAGGGTTCTGCGCAGTATCTTAGCTGTTCCTAGCACTGCACTCTTCTGGACAGAGAGCTCTGACGTTGTTCCTGGGATCTGTTGGAGCCACTCTCCCAGCTTACGAGTCACAGCCCTGAGTGCTCCTACCACCACTGGGACCACTTTGGCCTTTACTTTCCACATCCTCTCTAGTTCCTCTTTCAGGCCCTGGTACTTCTCCAGCTTCTCATACTCCTTCTTCCTGATGTTGCTGTCACTCGGCACTGCTACATCTATCACCACCGCTGTCTTCTGGTCCTTGTCTATTAGCACGATGTCTGGTTGATTGGCCAGTACCTGCCTGTCTGTCTGGATCTGGAAGTCCCACAGAATCTTAGCCCTGTTATTCTCCATGACCTTCTGTGGGATCTCCCATCTGGTCTTGGGAGGGTCTAGCCCATACACTGTGCAGATGTTCCTGTACACAATGCCAACTACTTGGTTGTGCCGTTCAGTGTATGCTGTTCCTGCCTGCATCTTCCATCCTGCCACTATGTGTTGGACTGTCTCTGAGGCCTCTCTGCACAGTCTGCACCTTGGGTCATGTCTAGTGTGGTAGACCCCTGCTTCAATGGATCTGGTGCTCAGTGCCTGTTCTTGTGCTGCTATGATCAGTGCCTCAGTGCTGTCTTTTAGTCCAGCCCTTTCCAGCCACTGGTAGGATTTCCCAGCGTCAGCCACCTCAGCTATCTGTCGATGGTACATCCCATGCAGGGTCTTGTCTTGCCATGGCACTTCTTCTGCTTGATCTTTCTCCCATGTCTGCTGCTGCCTCAGGCACTCTCCGAGCAGCTCATCTTTGGGTGCCATCTTACTGATGTACTCCTGGATGCTCTGGGTTTCATGCAGGACAGTGGCTTTGACACTCACCAAACCCCGCCCGCCATCTTTCTGGCTGGTGTACAGCCTCTGGGTGTTGGATTTCGGGTGGAAACCTCTGTACATTGTGAGGAGCTTCTGGGTCTTCACATCGGCAGCCTCCCTGTCCTCCTTTGGCCAGCTCACTATACTGGCAGGGTATCTGATGACTGGCAGGGCGTACCTGTTGATGGCGTGGATCTTGTTCTTCCCATTGAGCTGGCTCTTCAGGACCTGTCTTATCCTTTGGTGGTACTTGGATGTTGCTGTCTTCCTTGCCTCCTCATCGTGGTTCCCATGTGACTGTGAGATGCCAAGGTACTTGTAGCTGGTCTGTATGTCTGCTATGTGGCCTGCTGGTAGTTCCACCCCATCAGTCTTGACTACCTTCCCTCTCTTTACTACCATCCGGCCACACTTCTCCAGTCCGAATGACATCTCAATATCCTCACTGTAGATCCGTGCCAGGTGGATTAGCGAGTCGCTGTCTCGTTCATTCTCAGCATACAGCTTGATGTCATCCATGTAGAGGAGGTGGCTAATGGTAGTTCCACTCTTGAACTTGTATCCATATCCAGTCCTTGTGATTATCTGGCTGAGGGGGTTCAAGCCAATGCAGAACAGTAATGGGGACAGCGCATCACCTTGGTATATGCCACACTTGCTGGCCACTTGTGCAAGCTGTCTTGAGTTGACTTCCAGTGTTGTTTTCCACAGTCCCACTGAGTTCTTGAGGAAGGTCCTTAGTGTCCTGTTGACTTTGTACAGCTCCAGACATTCACAGATCCATGTGTGTGGCATTGAGTCGTAGGCTTTCCTGTAGTCAATCCAGGCTGTGCTCAGATTGGTCTGTCTAGACCTTGAGTCTTGGGCGACTGCACTGCCTATGAACAGCTGATGTTTTGAGCCTCTGGTGTTGTTCCCAATGCCCTTCTGAGCTGTGCTCATGTACTGGCTGATGTGGTCCTGTAGCTTAGTGGCTATGATGCCTGATAGGACTTTCCACATTGTGGGAAGGCAGGTTATTGGCCGGTAGTTGGACGGTGCTGTTCCCTTGTGGGGGTCTTTCATGATCAGCACTGTCCTTCCTTGTGTTAGCCAGTCTGGGTGGGAGCCTGCTGCTAGCAGCTGGTTCATTGGTGCTGCTAGGCGTTCATGCACTGCTGTTAGTTTCTTTAGCCAGTAGGTGTGGATCATGTCCGGTCCAGGTGCTGTCCAGCTCTTCATGTTCTTGACCCACTGTTGGATGTCTGCTACTGTGATGGTGACTGGTTCCTGTTCTAGGAGATTGCTGTGGTCTGTTCTTGGGTCCTGCAGCCACTTTGCACTGGTGTTATGAGTCTTCTCTTTTTCCCAGATGTTCTTCCAGTACTGTTCAGTTTCTGCTGTTGGTGGCTCTGCTGTTATTGTGTTGTTGCACTGCAGTTGGGAGTACACCTTGGATGGTTCTTTGGAGAACAGGGCATTTATCTTTTTGGCCTCTGCTGCTCTACTGTATCTCCTTAGTCTGGTAGCCAGTGCTGTGAGCCTTTGTTTAGCAGTCTCTAGGGCGTCAGATGGAGTCAGGCCCTTGTATTTTCTCAGTAGCCGAGTCTTATCCTTAATCTCTACACCCTTCTGTAGTTCCACCAGCCAGCTAACTTCTCTCCGAGTTGCCTTGATCTTATCCTCCAACCTCATTCTCCAGGGGGGATATGTAGTGCTGTTCTTCTTGATTGTGTAGCCAAGCATCTCCAGGATTACAGAGGCTGTAGCGTATACCAGTTCATTGGTTTGAGTTATGGTGGTAGTAGGAAGTGTCATTAGGGCTCTATTGGCATCTTCTAGCATACTATCTGATGGTACTTCTCCAACAAGCCTTGGTAATCGGTCTCGAGGGTTGACTGTAGCTAGTTTATCCATGATCTTATGCCTCATATCAGCTGCTGTGCTCTGTAATGGAGGAGGTAGCAGTGAAGTTCCAGCTTCAGCCGTTGGCTGCACATCTAGTTGTACTTCTGGGTCTTCTTGTTGAGTCTGGAATGTAAGGTGGAGTTAATCTATCTCAAGTTGTGAGAGCAGCTTCTTCTTTACTATGTTGAAGCATTGGGTAACTAGCTGTTTCTCAGTTAGTGTGGATGTAGGCTTTTTTCCATCCATAGTTCCCTCATACATCCCCTCTCCTTAGGTCTGCTGTTGTAGTAGCATTCCATCAGTTCCAGGTTCTCTTGTCTTGTCCATGCATGGTTTGTTCCAGTAGTCCACTTATCGTCAGATTGTTCTGGTTCCCCAACATCTGGCGCGGACCTTGTTAATCCAGGTGACATCCGAGCTGGCATGACTCTCCTAGTTCGTGTCACTCTCATATTCAAGGTAGGCAAGTGAGGAGTTAGGGGGTCTTTTGCCCAAGGACCCCTATTGGAAAGGTAGGTAGGTAGGTACTAACCAGGACTTCAACCCTGATCTCCCGTATCAAGGGCAGCACGCCTAACTACTATGCTATCCAGTCACCTCATATCATCCCCAAGAATATTTTTTTGTTAATAGTGTTGTAAAGCTGGAAAAGTCCCCCCTAAAAGGATCAGGCAATACAGATAACACTGAAGAGGTTTATTTACAGTACCGGTACTAGGAACAATGAACAAAACAGTATCAGCTTCAAAATGGAAGTAACATGGCTCATATACACAGACTACTTGTTTACTGGTTTAAACTGGTTATCTAACAGTTTTTTGTTTCCTTTGGGGAAAAAACAACTCTATATATGGTAAAAGGGTCAGGGTGGTGAGAGGAGGTTGTCTCAACAGGTAGGGGAATGCTAGCTTCCATATAAGGAAGGTAGGAGAGATGAAGAGATATGTGACATCAGGCAGGGATGGGTATGTGACAAGAGCCATGGGTTCAAGGGACAATATGGAACAAAAGGCAGCCTGCATGCTGCCTATTTGGTCAGCCTCTGTATTTATGAGGTCTAGTATGCTGGCATGGATATTTTATCCTAACAGTGTTATTCTTACTGGATAAATCTACTAGAAAGAAAAATGTTGTTTCATCAAGAGCTCAAGAAGGTTAGCACTCTAATCAAAGAAAGCCCTTGCCAGACATGGTATAGCTTATACATCAGACTTATAACTCAAGTCTAATTCCAAAGGGGATAGTGATGATAGTCTAGATCAGTGGTTCCTAACCAGTGTGCCATGTGGGCTGTGCAGGGCTGGGAAAAAGCAGTGGTGGCTTTTGGGGTAGGTGAAGCATGCAGCTGCCTAGGGCCCCAAGCAATAAGGGTCCCCATCCTCAATTTGGCAGACAGAAATGAAAATATAGAAATTGTTCCCCCCTAGCAGAGCTAGTAGGGCTGGAAGCCTAAGCAATTTTCACTCTTGGCTCATCAAGACAAACTATCATTAGTGTCTGTGCTTAGTCTGAATTGCAGATTTCACCATTATCTGCCCATCACCTTCACCATGACATGCTAAAAAAGCAGGAACAAGTACTAGACAATACAATAGCAGGAGCTTTTCCCTTGGGCTCACCTTTTAATTCCTCAGTGTGGCCATTCATTCTGCCTTTTTTTAATTTTATGAAATATTGCCTTTTCCTTTTCCTTTTTACCTATTCTTTTGCCTTTTCCTTTGACTTTGTGACAATTTTTAGTTTGGCTTTGGTTAGATCAGTTTACCAGGTAGGGTCATATAGCCTGTTACATATAAATACAGCGCTGCCCTTAGACAATCATTACAGTTGTGTGTGATGTCTGTGCAATATCTTTTTTTTTTTTTTTACAGTAATTTTTTAGCTTCTTCTGTACTTACTATTTAACATTTTTGAGGGGGCCAGAGTCTTATAAACTTGAGTACTTCAAAGAATTTCACTGAAATTTGGTATTTTTCATTTATAGCTACACACTAGGAACCTTTTTTAACCTATTTTTATTTATTATAATTATTTGTATTAAATGTCTAGTGCACATAAACTCAAGCCTATATGAAAAATTTGTAAGATTTGACTGCCAAAATTTTAAATGTGGTATTTGTTATTTTTGAGACATCATTAATGTTACAACTTTTAATTTATTAATTAATGCTCATACTTTTTAAAAAAAATTTAAAATGGTCATTTTAACTTTGTAGTTCAGCATTAGCTCATTTATGTTAGTTGAATGATGATCAACCTACAAGCTTCATGATGGGAAGATCTTTAAAAATATCATACCCAAGAATAATTTACAAGTTCCAGAGGGATAGTCATGTTAGTTCAGTTCAGCAAAACAAAAAAAGAGTCTTGGGGGGGGGGGTCGTGTGGGGTGGTTAGGGCTGCAGGGGGGGATTGGTGCCATGGGGAGGGTAGCGTTGGGGGCCAATATTGAGCCCTTTAGGGGGCCCCACAAAGTAGTTTGTGTCAGGGAAGCAGCTCCCAGCCTGTCAGTCAGCCTGCGAACAGCCAAGTTAAGGGCTCTGAGGGGGGCTGCTAGGGATTGTGGGGGGCAGAGGGTATGTGTGTAGCAGAGGCAGGTGGGAGTGAATGTGTAGCAGAGGATGTGTAGCTGGGGTTGTGGGGTGGCTGTTTGGTTGGTGGTGTGTGTATCTTGGGGGTGGAGGGATAGTTCTGGTCCCTGCAGTGATGGGAGGGTCCATCACAGGCAGAAGGGGGCTGGAGGTGAGGAGGACAGGACCCAGTGGGGTGAGGATTTTTCCTGGGTGGCAGGGAGCCACTGTGGAGAAAGGGGGAAGTGGGTGCTGCACCATGCTCCCCTGCCCTATCCTCCCACTCCCCAGGTTCCCTCTGCCCTCCCGCAAAGCCACTCTTGTTCTCCCTTCCCCTCTCCTCTCTTACAACTCTTGTGCTGCTCCCCACATGGCTGCCCTTGTCCTCTTTTCCCACCCTTGCCCAGGCATGGTGCTACTGTTTCTGGCACCCCCCTGTAAGCAGAGAAGGTGCTGGCACCCCCCTGCAATGCTTCCCAGACTTACCGGGTTGCTCTGGCCCTGGCCCTGCCCTGCTCTGCTCCCCACACTCACTTCTGCCATTGCAAATGACTCCTGACCTCCCCTGTCTTGCCATCCCTGCTCTGCTACCCCTACTACCCCACATAGCAGCATTTCCAAATGATTGTGCCATGGTTCATAAATATTCATGTTATTTTGAGCTAATCTGAATATTCATGAGCTTTTTAATGGTGGTGTGCCTTGAAAAATTTGAAGGTATCAAGGTGTGTCACAGCAGAGACAAGGTTGGGAACCACTGGTCTAAATCAGCAAAGCAAACAAGGAGTCCTGTGGCACTTTTAAAGCCTAACAAATTTATTTATCTCATGAGCTTTTGTGGAGAAAATCCCACTTTGTCTGATGCTGAGAGGTGGGAAATTGACATAATTTACAAAATTCCCCATCTTCAAGCATCTGACAAAGTGGAATTTCCTCCCACGGAAGCTCACTTGATAAATAAATTTGTTAGTCTTTAAAAGTGCCACAGGATTCCTTGTTTGTTTAACTCATGTCTAGTTTCATTTGATTGTTTCCATATCTTTACAGTTTCCACTCAGTGATTTTTTTGCTCTTTTCCAATATCAGACATCTCATTGTTGTTCCTTTTTATTATTATTTTAACATAATCTTAATGTATTTTCCATTTCACTGCTGTCAATTTAATGGGGGATGATGGCCGCACATGAGGTAACAATTCTGGACATAGTTCTGCACTTGCAATTAGTTGAATGGTGCCTTTATTTATTCTTGTACACAGACCATGTTAAAAGACCAGTAAAATAGTGTGAAGCATCAAAAATGTGGAAATGACAAAGTCAAAGTAGATTGTGCTACCTTATCAATGTCCTCTTTTTTATGTGCATTGGCAATCAGTATTTTCCCGTGACCATATATTGTTTCTTTAACACAATATAATATTAGAATCATACCATTTTATATTACCTTGGGTACACAAGTGTAGCACTTCATATAGGCTATATCCACACATTGTTTTTAAGAGATCCCTACCCCCAGTGCCAGGGAAGCAGTGGGGAAGAGGTGCACCCCCAATCCTTTCCCTGCCGCCAGGAAAGCGGCCGATAAGAAGGGGGGCCTCGATCTTTTCCCCTCGCCTGGGAAGCAACAAGGATGTAGGGTGCCCTGATCTCTTCCCTGCTGCTGGGAAAGCAGTGGGGAAGAGAGGCACTCCTGATCCTTTCCCTGCTGCTGGGAAAGTGGCGGGGATGCAGGGTGCCCCTGATCCTTTCCCTGCTGCCAAGAAAGTGGTGGGGAAGAATTGTGCCCCCGATCCTTTTCCTGCCAGTGGGAAAGCGGCTGGGATGCAGTGTGCCCCCAAGCCTCCCCCCACCTGGGAGGCAGCGGGGATTCAGAGGCACCCCCATCTGTGCACCGGGGGCGTTTTTTCCCAGGGGGCCATGTTGTCACACTTTCCATGTTGCCCCTCTCCAAAATTGAACTAGCAAGTCTTGTGTCAGGACCTGCTAGTTCGATTTGCTATTTTTTGTCTGGCCTTGTTAAATTGATTCAACTTGAATCGATTTATTTTATATTCCACTGTATATTAGAATGTGCGTGTCAGTTGAGGTACAATCTAATACGAACTTATGTATATACATAACAATACACTGAGTAGTCCCAGTAACTTCCATGATGGTTCTTGTATTTGACCCTGCCAGCAGGTTCGAAAATATGGGGATCTAGGGGGGCAATTACTGCACAAGTGGGGTACCCTTTAATCTGTATTAAAATGAGTGTGGGTGTCAGGTGGGTGATGGGGAGTGTATGTGTGGTGTTTGTCACAGTGTCTTTAATGAGATGTTGTAAGGTGCTTAACTCTGTGAAGTGGGACAGGTAGGGGGACAATGAGGATTCTCTACAGTCATAAACGTACTCACTGTAACTTAAAAGATGCTCCTATAACATATGAATAGAAGTGGGGGTGCAATGCAAACTAGTATGCTGCAGTGGCAGAGGGGAGAGGATGCAAACGGGGGGGAGCAAGGTCAGAGGGGCCCAAAGAAGGGGAGGGCAAGTGGGCTGGGGACATAGGTGGGGGGTCGGGGCAACGGGGGGAGCAGGAGGGGCTGGGCAGCCGGGGACCAGAGAGCAGGAGCGGGGAGTTGGCAGCAGCGGCGGAGACAGGCTTAAGGGAGAGGGGAAGCGAGTGGGGGGAGTGAGTAGGGATGGCGGGACGGAGACATGTGGGAGTTAGGGCAGGGAGACAGAGGCACATGAGGTGTTGGGACACATGTGGGGGTTCGGGGAAGCAGGAGGGGCTGAACAGAAGTCCAGGGGTTCGAGAGGGAGGCAGAGGGTGGCTGGATGGCAGGGAAGGGAGCAGCGGTGGAAGAAAGGGAAAGAAGGGAAGGAAAAGAGAAGGAAAAGAGGGAGCACGAGGGGCAGCTGCGGGAAGCGGGTGGCAGCTGCAGGGAGCCAGTAGGGGCCCGGGCAGCTGGCGGGGCAGGCAGCAGCCGCGGGGAGCAGGCGGCAAGGAGACCGCGGGAAAACGGCAAAGGTGAGGAGGAGCAGAAGCAAGGGGAAACCGTGGGGAAAAAAGCGGCGGCTGGAGAGCAGAGCGAAGGGGGGGAGCCGTGGGAAAAGCGGCAGCTAGGGGTGGAGAGGCAGAGATGGGGGGGGCATGGGGAAACGGCGGCAGGGGTGCAGAGGCAGAGAGGAGGGGCTGCGGGGAAAAGCGGCGACCCGAAAGAAGAAAAATGGAGGCAGGAGCAGTGGCCAGGGAAGGGGAGGGGGGGGGGGATAGCAGCAGCAGAGAACTGGAGGAAAAGGGGGTGCCGTGGAGAACAGCAGTGGCAGGGCAAGGAGGCAAAGAGGGGGAGCTGCGGGGGGAAACAGCAGCTAGGGCACGAAGGTGAAGGGGGCGCCATAGGGGAAAGCAGCGGTTAGGAGAATAGAGGCAAAAAAAAGGGGGGGGTGCCGGGGGGAACAGCAGCTGCAGGGGAGCGGAAAGAAAGCCACGGGAAGCGGCAAGGAGACCGCGGGAAAGCGGCAAAGCCAAGGGGGGCAGAAGCAAGGGGAACAGAGGCAAAAAAGGGGGTGCCACAGGGAAAACGCGGCGGCTGAAGGAGCAGAAATAAGGGGAAGCCGCGGGAAAAGCGGCGGCTGAAGGGGCAGAAGCAAGGCGAGAGGGGAGGTGTTGTGGGGGAAAACGGCAACTAGGACAGAGAGACAAACTTGGGCTGGAACAGTTTATTCGGGGGGATTACAGACGGCGAGGGCAAAGCAACTCGATATGACTGTACAATTCTAAGGGTCACAACCACGGGGAACAGTCATATAACCAGTTGACTAACTTAACGTGATTCCAAAGGTAGCAGATCAAGGGAGACAATCAAACCAATAAAAGTCAACAAACCAATACAACTTCAAGGGCAACAAACCAAAGGGGACAGTCTTCTAAACTACCAAACAAACTTAGCACAGTCCTAAGGTACCAAACCAAACAATACAATGTTGAGTGCTGTGTTAACACTTTCACAGTTCACAGATTATGTTTAAACCATGTTGCAACTTATGATGGCACTTCTAAAGCAATAAGAGAAGAGAGAAGTATAGTGATGGAGAGAAAGATACAACTCAATATAACACAGTGGCAGAACGCTTTAGGACCCAGGAACCTGAGAATAGTGGAAAGAAAGATACAACAAGGTAAAACAAGTGAGAGAGGCAGCGATAAAACTTAAATGAACCAGTCCTTAAAAACCAGGGCTTGTTAGGGCAGAAGGAGAGAGGGAGAGAGAGCAGTGGCAAGGCAGCAATATAAAAAAGGAGAAAACTTTTACTGAGAGGAGCTGCAGGGGCAAACTCTTACCAACACCACCAGCAGCAGAAGAAGCATCCCAGGAGAGAGAGAGACTCGTTACTCGGCTGGCAGTTTAAAACGTGGGGTATGCTCAGGGAAGAACTCGTGAGCGGAGGAGGTCAGCGTCTGGGTGATCAGGCCAGGCAGGGTGTCAGGGACCATCCTGCCTGAGCCCCCCAAGAGCTGAGCTTTTAAACTGTTTTTCCTGCCAGTTCCCTGATTACAGGGAATGTGGGGAACAAAGGCGATATGAGTCATACCTTCAGTGTTACAAAGGACCTTTGCAGTCAGGCAGTGCCCACCTACGCCAAGCCCAAGAGAAACAATGGGGTGACAACGGCCATCTAGTTAAGTAGAGGGGGCCATCTGCTCCCCTTACATTCTTTACATGCTTAAGTGATGGCCCGGGAGGGGCAGCCATCAAATCACTTGAATGAGTCACGAACAGTATTGTGTAAAGTTAAACAAATATGTAATACAGGCTCATCTGATTTGTTCCATTTTTATGATAACTTGGCTGAAAGATTCCATACTGAGTGAGAGCCCACCATCTCTATGACCATTCAGTTTCTGCTAGAAACGTACCAACTTTTGTCCTACTCTCCATTCAGGAATAGTGTCCCATTATTATTTATTTATATTATAGTAGGCTATTTTCTATTACTAGGGCCCAAATGAGATTGTACTAGGTGTCTTACGAACACATAACAAAAGATAGTCTCTGCCCCAAATAATTTGTAATGTAAATAGACTACATAGTAATACTACTTTTGACTATCTCGGTTTTACACATGGGAAACTAGAATTTGTAAAATTGCTTGAGTGTCTAACTCCCACTCAAGGCTTCTATCACGATTACAAAAGTTCTTATCTTCATCTTGAGGTGCCTCAAATACCTTTTAACTATCTGGCCCTAAATGACTTGACCGAAGTGATGCAGGATGCCTGTGCCCCAGCTGGAAACTAAACCCACTCCCAACTGCCAGTTTTTTATGTCTAGGATGATTTTTCCAGCAATGCTGAGTTTTGCCCCCTCCCTCCTCAAAACTTAGTGCTACCCCTTGGGGAGTTTAGCTCTGTTCAGCCAAAAAACTTTGTGTAGAACTAGAATTCTTCATTCAAATCTGTGTAGGCAGATGTTCATCCCTGTACCTGAACTCTGGTGAGCGTCATTGTGGACATGGTGAACTGATTGCAACACCACCCTGCCAAGTCACTCATTCACTCAGGCCTCACTTATACCAGAGGTCGGCAACCCAAAAGATAAGAGCCATTTTTAAAAACTCCTTCAATAACCAGTGTTTGAGAACTGCAATGGATGTTGCCTTCTGGTGAGGGGAGGTGGGTCATGGTGCTTGCCACAAGGTTCCCTGGTGGATAGGGGGAAGCACAGTACTAGGAGCAGGCCCTTGCAGTATCCCTCAGAGGTGGGGAGCCCCTGAGCCTGATGCAGGGTGGCTGCAGGGTCTCTTGGGGGCAGGGGCATCCCGGAGCAGCAAGGGGGTGGCCAAAGAGCCACATAGGGCTCCAGAGCTGCTGGTTGCAGACCCCTGATCTATACTAAAACATAGGTCTGCCTAACTATGTCACTCACAGATGTGAAAAATTTGCCTCTGAGGGATGAACTTAAGTGGCTCGAAGCCCTTGTATGGCCACTGCTGTGTTGACAGAATTCTTCTTCTTTTGGCCTACCTACTTCCTCTCAATGAGTGAATTAACTACAGTGACAGGAAAAACTCCTTTAGCAAGTGTCTGTATGGTATTGCAGCAGCACAGATGCAGTACCATAGCCATGCCTCTATAACATCTATAGTGTAGACAAGCCTGCTTTCTCTCACTGATTTGTATGACCAAGCAAAGCAAAGTCCTGCACTCAGGCTGATGTCATTTCTATTTGTAACGTAGAGATTCCTTGAAGTGATCATGTTGCTCCACTGTGAATTTAACTATATTTGGTTATTAAAAATCAGCCCTAGAAACTGCTATTCATTCTGTATTGTCAGGCTTCAAGGGTGAACGTTCATTCCTTCTCCTTCCCTGTTGTTAGTTTGCTTCCTAGGATCAGGTCTATCCAGTTATGCTCATTAACATTCCTCTCCTGAAACTGATGCCATTGAGTTATGCTGACGGTTGCATGGCAGGCAACCCAAACTTTAGTTGGTTTTTCCCCTTCTCAACCCTGGCAGTGGGAGCAGTATGGGCATCCAGCTGTATAGAACAGGAATGTAAACCTTATTTTGGCAATGTTCACATAAAGTTCAGCCACATTCCTAGTAAAAGAGCAGAACAGAACAGAAATTTACATGGCAGACTGGTTATCGTTTCATATGCATTGTGTGTGTGTGTGTGGGGGGGGTTCTTAAGCCTAACTTTGAAATGATAAGGTACCTGTCACCATATTACCTGGGTGACAGTTAGTACAATTTTTAAAGTTCTTAAGATTCCCCTCAGAGAGAGGAACAAAACTTGCTACCTCTTTTTTCTTAGCTATAAATGCAATTTAAAAAGAAATACAACTGTAATCTACTGTTTCTTAGGAGGTGATTTGCTGGGAAAGACAAGTCTTAGATTTTCATATTTTGTTTTCTTGGTGTTTTGTTTCTTGGTGTTTCAGTGGAAGCTATATTCAAATTTCTCACTTTAGAAATTGATTTAAAAAAAATGCAGAGTTCTCTTTTTTCTGTCCCTTCCCACCTCACCCTCCAGTCCTGGAGAGTATGTTTGGTTCCAAATCTGGGATGTTTAAATATACATGTTCTGAAGGAGGTTGCCATAATTGCAAATAGGAAGTACAATAGAGTAGACTTCATGGATGGATAACTGTGAAGATCTGAGATTCTCACATATCTGGCACTCTGCACAGTGAATTAGGTATTTTCTTGGCGAACGCTTCTATTTTTGTTTAGTGTCCAGCTTCTGCCAATTAATATCATGCTCTGTTTACTACTGAAAGCACTACCACATTCTCTGTCTCTTTACAAAATGAACTTCTTTTTCATCTTGTTTGTATTTGTTTCCAGAATATCTACTTCTATCATCACTCTCTCTGGGTTTTAGAAATGAACTTAACTAAGTCCATTTAAAAAAAGAAAAATAATAAGCAGCAGTAAATTGGATACAGAACTGAGTGCCAAGTGATTTATTTATCATTGTTTATAGGAATAACTTACAAAGAGGGAAATAGAAGTTGTTAAATGGAGAGTTGGTTTGACAGAAGAATTTTTCCCTTGTAGAGTAACTCTCCCACCAGAAATCATCCCATCTAACTCACCTGATCAAATATGCATATCAACCATTCTTGCAAAATCCGTTTTAGTTCTGATAGCAGCTTTTTTATGGAGTCTTACAAGTGCTAACAGTAGTTAATGTATGGGTACAGGCATCAGTGGTGTGATTTGCAGATGTTAATGTGCTTAGTTGGCTCCATATTAGAATGCAAAACATGACCTGAGGTATGTTGTCTTCTGGCCTTTAAACATGGTTAGCTTGAGGTCATTTGGAATCATCAGTTTTGTTTCCCTCCCAGTGCAATATTTTATTCATCATGACCTAGTTTAGATGGAACAGTTGAAAACGTGTGGACTATAAGAACCTTTTACAGTAAAATATTTAAACTCACAAAGTCCTCCTTTGCATAAATTATAGCTTGTTCTCTTACAGACAGTTAAAGCTAGAGCTGGCCTCACAAGCCATAATGATTTATACACCATCATTCTGTGATGTGAGCTTTCTTGCCTTCCTTCAAACAAAATAGTGTGTTGAACATAGGCCATGTCTTCACCACAAAATCATGTTGACCCAAGTTATGTCTGCAAAGACCTGCCACAGTTGACGTCACTTGTGCATGTGCAAGCTATGCTACTTGTGTTGGTGGTGTGCACGCTCACAAAGTGCACTTGGGATGGTTCATCTAGTAGTGTATCATGGGTAGGTATTTCACTGCCATCCAGATTGTTTTTGGAAGTTTTTGCAATGCCTGATGAGGCTAAAACTTGTTGCACAGTGCAGACTGGGAACATGGTTTTGACTTCCCAAAATAGTGTTTTCTATTCCATAATTTCATCCACATCCCACATTTCTGCATTCTTTTAAAAAAAAATTCTTACAAAGCCACACTATCTGCCCTCTGACAGAAGCACAGAGCCTGCACAGCTATACACGATCCCTCAGTATTTGCAGAGCTGCAAAAGATGCCACTGGGAATATGACAATTTGCTGGAGGCTGGATGAGTGGTTTTCAGATTATGGGTTGGGACCCAGTGCTGGGTTGCTAGACCCTCAGGCACTGGGTTGTGGTGCCCCTGCTGCTGCCATTGAAAGACTGGAATGTATTGCTCAAAGTTGTAGTTGTTGGGTCCTGGGCATAGATGATTTTCTTGGGTTCCAAGAAAAAAAGTTTGAAAGCTAGCAGGCTAGATTTCTGTGAGACATAGAAAGAAACAATTCAAGGTTGTTGGTCATGTTCACAGAGTAGCTGCCCACATTGAAAAGCACTGACTGGTGGGGTTGCATTATCATGAATGTTTGGGATAATTAGCAGTGGCTGCAGAACTTTCAAATGAGCAGGGCCCCATTCCTGGATCTGTGCATTGAACTGTTTCCAGGCCTAAGGTGTAGGGACACCAAAATGAGAGCCACACTCACAGTTCAGAAGTGAGTGGCAATAGCACTGTGGAAACTTGCACCACCAGATTGCTGTCAGTCACTCAGGTATCAATATGGAGGTGGGAAATCCACTACAGGGCCCATTGTGGTAGAAGTGTGCAGGATCGTTAATTGTCTCCTGCTACAAAGAACTGTGATTCTGGGCAATGTCCAGGACGTATGGGTGTTTTTTGCAGCAGTGGGGTTCTTGAGTTTGAGTGAGGCAATAGATGGCACTCATTTGGAGTTTTGGAACCAAACTACCTTGCCACGGAAAGGGCAGACTTTCAGTTGTAATGCAAATACTGGTGGATCACTGGGGACACTTCATCAGCATCACAGTGGGCTAGTCAGGGAAAGTGCCTGACGCATGCATCTTTAAGCACACTTGACTATTCATAAAGTTACAGGCAGGCACTTTCTTTTTCAATTGACTTATTACCATTGGGAATGTTGAAAGGTCAATATTGATACTGGGAGATCCAGCCTACCCTTGACCCCTTGACTTATGAAGCTTACACTGGCCACTTCAACAGCACAAGGGCACACTTGACCTACAAGATCAGAAGGTGCAGAATGACAGTTAAATGTGCCTTTGGCTATTTGAAGGGATGCTGTCATTGTTTACTCATGAGATTGGCTCTTGGTGAAAAAATACCCCTACAGTTATAGCTGGCTGTTG
Organism: Podocnemis expansa; assembly: GCA_007922195.1. Classification (NCBI taxonomy): domain Eukaryota; kingdom Metazoa; phylum Chordata; order Testudines; family Podocnemididae; genus Podocnemis; species Podocnemis expansa. Next base: position 27,377,176 of record ML681989.1, on the reverse strand, counting down.
TGTCCTGCATAACGTTTGTGAAGCAAAGGGGAAAAGACTTGTGGAGGGTAGGGATGGAGCAGCTGTCTGCTGAATTTGAACAGCGAGATACAAGGGCTACCCTAAGAACTCAGTATGGAGCTATATGATACAGGAAGCCTTTGAAAGATCATTTTAATAGTGAGCATGTGTTGAGTGCTCTGTGTTGCGTTGCTCTTTTGCAGCTTGGTATGATTTCTGTAGGGATTTTGCTAGGTGTGTGTAGGAATATAATATTGTCAATACATCTATACTCTGACAAAATGAGGTAAGAAGAGATGGGCGTGTCAGCGTTACTCAGCGCTAGATGCATGTGTGATAAACTATTAAAGATGAGTTTTGATCCAAGAAATAGAAATTTTATTCCATAACATGAACAAGACAATTAAAAAATTTAAAACTTAATAAATTAAGGGAAGAGAACATATGATTGGGAAAGAATGTGCATTTCCTTTCATGTACATATATACCAGCGGTAGCTTTCAGAAGTCAGCATATGTGTAGCTGAGGTTGCTTTTAATGAATTCCAGAGTAGAAGAGATTATGCAGCAACCAGTGATTCTGCATGGAGTGTTGAAGAGGGATGTAGGGAAGTCCCTATATTGAGTTCTCTATGGGTTGAAGGAGGAAGTAAGCACAGTATTGTTCAAACTTCTGAATCCTTGTTTGCTGAATGAGAAGCCCTATTATGTCCTGATGCATGCCCCTCTCCTTTTCTTGTTTGGACTCCTGGGATTTTTTCCTCTCCACTCTTCTTCATGCTGTCTGCAGGGATGTGACAAAGTGGGGAGATTTTGGAATTTTCTCTGGGTGTGGTTTGTGTGCCTCAGTTTCCGCATATATGTTGCTCATGTATATCAGTGATGGGACTTGGGTGTGTAATCAGTGCAGAGATCACTAGAGGCTGGATGGGCCTTCCTCAATCACCTGTAGGAGGATCCAAGCAGGATCTCTGCCTCTGCCCTGATCATTTGTACAGGCTGGGACAGATGAAGATCAGAGGCAGGGCCACTTAGCTTGGGAAGGAGGGGTCTGATCTGAGGGTGGAAAAATTATGGAGTAGCTCCTCAAAGAATCCATTCTAAAACACTTGGAAGAAAATAGAGCAATCAGGAACAGTCAGCATGAATCCACCAAGGGCAAATCATGCCTGACAAAACTGATTACCTTCTATGATGAGATGACTAGCTATATGGATGCGGGAATAGCTGTCGATGTGATATACCTCGACTTCAGGAAAGCTTTTTTTATGGTTCCCCACAGCATTCTTATCAGCAAGTTAAGGAGTATAGTTTGGACAAATGAATTGTGAGGTGGATAGAAAGCTGGTAAGATCATGGGGCTCAGCGGGTAGGGATCAATGGCTCAATCTCTAGTTGGCAAACAGTAACTTAGTAGAGCGCCCCAGGGGTTGGTCCTGGGGTCGGTTCTGTTCAACATCTCTGTTAATGATCTGAATGATAGGATAGGTTGCAAATTCAGTGAATTTGTGGACAACTCCAAGCTGTGTGGAATGGTAAGTACGCTGGAGGGCAGGGGTAGGATTCAGGGAGACCTAGACAAATTGGAGCATTGGGCAAAATGAAATCTCATGAGGTTCAACAAGGACAAGTGCAAAGTCCTGTACTTAGGATGGAAAAATCCCATGTACTATTAGAGGCTGGGGACTGATTGGCTAAGTTGCAGCACTATTGAAAAGGACCTAGGGATTATGGTGGATGGGAAGCTGGATATGAGTCAATGTGCTCTTGTTGCCAAAAAGGCCAATAGCATACTGGGCTGCATCAGTAGGAGTGTTGCCAGCAGGTCAAGGGATATGGTTATTCCCCTCTATTCGGCTCTGGTGAGGCCACATCTGGAGCACTGTGTCCAGTTTTGGGCTCCATACTGTAGAAAGGATGTGGACAAATTAGAAGGAGTCCAGTGAAGGGCAACAAAAATGATTAGGGGTTTGGGGCACATGACTTATGAAGAGAGACTGAAGGAACTAGGCTTATTTAGCCTGCAGAAGAGAAAACTGAGGGGAGATTTGATAGCAATCTTCAACTACTTGAAGAGGTGCTCCAAAGAGCAGGGAGCTGGGCTGTTCTCAGTAGTATGAGAGGACAGAACAAGGAGCAATAGTTTCAAGCTGCAGCTGGGGCAGTGAAGGTTGGATATTAGTAAAAATTTTCTCAGTAGGAGTGTGGTAAAGAATTGGAATGGGTTATGTAGGGAGGTGGCAGAATCTCAATCTTTGGAAACACTTAAGGCCTGGTTAGACAAAACCCTGGCTTTGGATGATTTAGTGGGAATGGTTCTGCTTTTAGCAGGGGATTGGACTAGATGACCTAATGAAGTCCCATCCGTATGATTCTACGTCTGTGGTGTAGTATAAAAGATGTCCTGGTTTGCTACGCAGCTGGATGCCCTGGTTGCTTGTCCCTCATACTCCTCCTCTTCGTCCTCATTCACCTCCTCCTCACCGTTCACAGGAGGGGGCATTGCCTAAGTGTCCTCACAAGTACCTGCAGTGCTTTTGTGTGTGGTGGAGTCTCCATCGAGGATGACTTGCAACTCTTTGTAAAAATGGACAGGTGTGTAGCTATCCAACAAATCCATTGGTGGCTTCCCTGGCCTTCTGGCATTCATGCCACTGTTCCTTGACTTTCACACAACACTGCTGCTGATCCCAGTTTCAGATCTTCTCCTGCATTCCCTGAGCAGTCTGTTTGCAGAGTCTGTGATCTGCTCTGGGGTCAGAGCACTACCTGCACAATCTCTTCTCCCCACAGGCCCTGGAGATCCAATACTTCCTGGCTGCTCCTGGCAGGAGTGAATTTACAGCATGTAACTGGCATGGTCTGTTGGGCAGTTAAACTCAACAGTGAAGAGCTGTGAAGTGTGCTTGCCATACTGGAAGATTAAGAAAAGGAATTTGAAATATTTGCAGGGTGTTAAAGGGAAAGGATGGCTTCCTGTCCACCTTACCCATGAGCAGTGGAGTTCACAACTGTGAGCAGAGCAGTCAGTGTGGGGCATTGTGGGATGGCTCTTGGAGACCAGTAATGGTGGTTGTAAATAACACTGTGTGTAGAGTACACTGTTGCAGCATTGACCAAACTGCACTGACCCTGACTGCTGCTTGGGGAGGTGGTGTTATTAAGTAGGTACTGTGGGGTTTTTACATCAGTGAGAATGAACATTAAATGTAAACACATCACAAGCTAGGTAGGCATAACCATTTAGTGTATGCCAGGCCATAGATAACAGAGCTGTTTCTCCACAGACTGTTTTCAGAATTCTTAGCACACAAAGGCAATTAAATGAAGCATTTTATGTTTTCACATTCAGGTAACACTAACTTTTTTTGGTATTGTTATTTTTACTTTAAAAATAATCACTTTGGACTGAGAGCAGACATGAACATTTTCAGCCATAAGAGGCTTTAGAATGAAAATGTTACTTCAATATTTATGGGTGTATTGCTACTGTGATACTATAATAGAAAAATACCACAACCACAAAACAAAACAAACTGATTTATAAATGTGTCTGACATAGAGCTCCCATTGTTCAGTAAATGAACTGGATTAGTAAATTAGTTAATTGCTCCATAGTATTACCCCATTAAGCTACGGGTGCACACTAGCATTGGTATCATATAATAATGAAACTACATAAATTATCTTGAAATGCCATAAATTCTGATTTTTTGTTTGGTTTGTTGCTTTGGATACATCCAAGAGGTTATTGTTCATTTGGAATTTGGCTAAAATCACAGTTGCTCCACATATCTTGGCATATTGCATGGGAATTCTCTCTTATCTCTGTGTGTCAGGAGGCTTTAGCACTTCAATTTATTCGTAAACATGGAGGTCTTTACCCTCTTTGTTCATTAGTTCTGTTTATTTTTCATCTGTAAAATTCCTTTGCTTTAAACATTTTTCTCCTACAAGAGCATCTTTTGTTTGTGCACTATCTGAAAGAAAAGATTATTTTTTCTAGAGGCTTCATTTATGCACAGAAGTAGGTGGTGCTTCTGCTCACCTGCAGCATCAGGAAAAATAACTTGAAGGGCAATGATTTTTTGTTGATCAGAACAATAACAGAGTCTGGACACAAGTTGGGAAAACATTGTGTGCTTAAACAAAAAATTGAGTCTTCTGGGCTATGTCCACACAAGGCTTTTGTTTCGAAACAACAACTGTTGTTTCGAAATAAAAGTTGAGATGTCCGAATGATATTTCTTTATTTCAGAATGATGGGACCCCGTCATTTTGAAATAATGTCCATTATTTCAGAACTATAAAACCTCGCTTGAAATCGAAATAGTCGTCGTTTTGAAACGGTTGTTTTGAAACAACACCGTTCGGACTGTTGTTTCAAAATAACGGTTATTTCAAAATAACACTTTTGCCCTTCTCCTTCTCAGCGTGCCTTCCTTTTTGTATATATTGGGTGGGGGCATGGCCCAGTGAGGGGACAATGTTGCCACACCTCCCATGCTGTCCCTCTCTTGAAGCGAAATAGCAAGTCCTGTGTCCAAACATGCTATTTGGCTTTGAGGTTTTCCCTTATTTCAATTTAATATTTGCTTATTTCAATTTAAATTATTTCAAAATAAGGATTTTATTTAACAATTTACATGTGAACATACTCCTAAGCTTTTACGGTCATCTGCCCTTGAATCCTTGAGTAGGATATTGAGTAAGATAATGCTTAAAGTCAATGAAATGACAAATTAGAAAGGTCTTTCCCTTAGAATAAATGTTTGTTGGCTAATTGTGCATAGGCATGGTACTGTTCCTGCAGCTTTCAGAAATCACCTTGTCCAAAATGACCCTTTCAAAGTGGTGTTGTATAAACCAAAATATCAGAGTGCCCTCATACAGAATGACAAGGCAGAGTGTCTTTGTAATTCAGATTGGGAGTCACTCTGGGATTTTGTGTCACTGTGGAATAAGAGGAGGATGTTTGTAGTAGGGTTTACAGGTCATGGAATAGGGGCAGTTGCCAAATAGAAGGGGTATTCAGTTGCCATTTACTGAGTCCAAACTATATATATGTTATCTCTGAGTATGTGTGTGATGCATAGCAAAGTCCTGTCAGCCATTGAATGGTATAATTCCCATTGACTTCAGTAGTGCCAGGATTACACTGTGTACATGAGTTTATATACATTTTATTTTTAAATGGCAGTGTGCTTTTAAATAAGCTTAATGTTTTGTAGTAAGCTGAACTTTAGCAAAGATTCAGATAAGGCTAAGTCACTTGTAATAATATAAAAGTAACTGCAGAAAGAATATATAATTCAGCACAAATTCTTCTCTCTTCTGCCAAATCTTTGTCTCTTGTCTAATTTAAGGCTGTAAACTCTTTTGGACTAGGACATGTTTTATGAATGTGTGATTTACCCAGCACCCTTTGGGGGGGTAATAATAATGGAGGGTGAATGGCAGGGAGAGGTGTTCTTACAGGGTAAGTGGTTCAAGGAAGTAATCTTATATCAAGTGACATTACAAGCTATAAATGTTCTAATTGCTTATGATTAAAAGATTCACAATAGATATTCTGGCAAATATATTTTCACTGCTATAACATAAGTGATGTAAGAGCAAGCATTTTGAGCTGATTACTTGTGCTACATAAAAATAACCATTTTAGAAGATGGTTACATTCTTCTGTAATAGAATAAAATTGGGACCTTTTTTCTGTTTTAAAAAGTGTTAATGAAACAATATGTAGTACAAAATATATGGGTTTAGGCTGATTCCTGCATAGACAGAAAACAGACTTTTTTTTCCATTACTTTTAAGTTTTTATCATACTCTGTAGGAAATTAAAATAAAATATATTTGCTTAAGTTAAGGAGTGGAGGGAGGAAAAGAAATCTTGGCCCATGAGTAATGCATTCTTCATTTAGGACTTGTTTGAAAATGAAGCATTCTGTTATTATTCTAACCATGGCACTTAAAACCCAATTTTAAATTATCACTGTTTAAGTTTCAATTCTCACTGCCTTTGTGCGGCTTTTACTTGCTCCTCTGCTTCCGTCACTGTGCAGCTGACAGATACTCGTGCACATTCTAGACAGTAAGAGAGTGGTGGAGGCAGTCTTGTTAATGCAGGACAGCAGGACATATATATGTACGAATATGCACGTAGTTCTGCTTAACAGCCTTGGAAAATATTTTATTACTTTTTTATGTAGGGGGGAAAAACCCCTCTTTGGAACACAACCTAAAAGATGTCAAGTTCCTGTGGTCTCTGGGTAATTATGTGGCTTTGTTCACAGAACTTATTTTTAGGTTGGCCTGTCTCTGGCCCATTGGAGAAACAAATCCAAAATAATTTATGACTGTTAGATAAACAATTACAGGACTTTGAGCTGTACCATTTCAGGCTGTGGAACCGATTCTCCTCAGAGCACTGGAACTCTATTGACTTTAGCAGAATTACTTGTGAGTCTCACTAATGTGAGTGAGGAGGATTTGGCTTTATGACTGCAAATTCATTAAATTTGCTCTGAGGCATAGTAATTCATTTTTCACCGGGCTCAGCCTGACATAAAAAATACTGCTATCCATCTCCCTTTCTTGTCATGAAGCCTTTTAAAATTTTGTTTTTTCTACCTTTGGCTGACACTTGTTGTAAAGTAGATGAAAGTTTCCCTCTGTGTTTATTGTTTTGAATGGTTTCCATGCTTCTGTCCATTCTTGAGCGTTCAGAACCAGTGTCACTTAAATTGGCAAAGTCAACCTTGGCATGCCCAGGTGGTTTTGTTATAGCTCTAAATATGGTTTGTGGGAGGTGTCAGGTATGAAAGAACCTCCCACTTTTGCTCCAAAACTACTGGAAGACCAAAAGAGAGAAGCTGTCTGCCCAGGGTTGCATTTTCTGCTGCCTCCTCTACTGTACATGGAATGCTACAATAGACACACATGCTTCCTACCACAAACTTTTGCAACTGAAGCTGGGCAGCTGAACGTGATGTTCTCTGCCCTCTCCCTTCCATTGATATTGCCATTTATCATGATTTTATCATGGGTCTCCCAGTATTTGCTTCAGAGTCAAGTAAGCATGCAAGTATTTCAGTTGTTATTCATGTATAAAAAGTAAGCTTCTACTCCTCATGGTTGCAAAGCAAAGCTTTAGAACATGGTTCAAATACAGCCAAAAGGCTCAGAAACCAAAGCAGAAAAATACACAAATGGTTAATTTTTAATATGTCCTGATTCTGTGAACCTGATTCATGGGTTTTGAATGCTTGTAGTTAGTAATGCTATTACCTCCCAGAGCCTGTTTCCAAATTGGGAAGTGAGAGAGGAGTAATTAAATTGTAAATACAGTCTCAAATGAAGTTCTAAGCATTTAAAACACAACAAATCAAAACATGAGATAAGTATAACTCTTTAAGGTCCTCAGTTGCATTGGATGATAGTGTAATAGCTAAATTTGAACACTGATATAACTCCTTGTGATGTGTTTTCACCCATTGGCCAGCTGTCAGGTACCGGACAAATACTGTTGCACAAATTTAGGGACTTAGTATTGTATTGTTGAACAATTTCCAGTACATTTTCATAAGCACCATTTGAGAAGTTTCCAATTTCTGTGGCACTGCTTTTCCCCATTTCAAAATATTTAGCACTGACTTTAGTGCAGGGGTCTCAAACTCAAATCGCCACGAGGGCCACATGAAGACTAGTACATTAGGCCGAGGGCCACACCACTGAAACCTTTTCGTACAATGAAATCGCAAATATCAGCAATGATAGTGTCATTGTGGGCCATAGGAAATAGCTCTAGGGGCTGCATGTTTGAGACCCCTGCTTTAGTAGGATTTGTGAGCACTTAACACTTCTGATACTTAGGCCACTTTTAGTTAAGTGCTTGCATATAGATTTAAGAGTCTAACTCAAGGCACTCAGATTTGAAAACATTGACCTGCAAGTTTTGGGGGGCCTAATCATGAACATCACCACAAACTGAAGTATAATTAAATTTGCCTTTCTTTGTACTAATGAGTTTTTAGCTTCAAAGCCTCTTCATGACCAATTACATAGGAGTAATAATAAGTAAATAACCCATACACAAACAGCCTCTTATTCATTGAAATAATTATGATGAATAAGTGGTTCAGGTTTTAATTTTAAGGACATGCTTGAGCCTCTTGGCATGCACACACAACCACAACTGGACCCCGTAGTGCATTAGTAGCAAAGAAAACTCCTCTCACCTCTCATTTAAGGCTATTAAGAATGTTACTTCTTTGCATATATGTAGTGAACAAACATGCCTCAAAAGACTTTTACTAGTGGCCATTTTTCCCGCAAAAATTAGAACATCACCCCAAATAACGTCTTTTCTCTCCAGAAGAGAACAAAGCATTATTTGAAGGGGTCGTCAACAAGCAGCTCTTTGTGTTCCCAAGGAAATACGATTTAATTGACATAAGTAAAAGCTAAATCAACTATGTAGCATGGAGGTGCTTAAAACGAATTCATATTTAGGTAAAAAAGAAATGATGGAAACTGCAGGAACTGCCTAGCAATTGCATAGAAACTGATATAGAGAATGTTGTAAATCTCTCTTGAAAACAACGTTTCCCTTTTCCCTGAAGACCCTATACACCCCCTCACTCCCTACTTTGCCCTAAGGATGACACAGTAACAGATAAAGCCTGCAACAGGATGACATTTTTCTATTACATTCTGAAAATGTCAATGTGGAATAACTGTTTAGTTTCATACACATCTGTCTACTTCATTTTTTTCTTCTCCTCTGATTGCTTCCTTTATTCTATTAATTACTCTGGAAAAGGTCATTTTGATCTTTATGTTAAGAAAATAATCCAATGCAGGCCAGTGCTAAATAAATGAGATTTTATTTTGAGAATTGTTGCTAATGCTGTTTCCTGTTGCCTTAAGTTATTTCTCCTCTTATTTAGTGTCGGAAATCACAGAATCAGATAACATTTCTTGTAGAATGCTATCAAAATATTTGCTTTTTGTAAAATACTCCTTATATGTCTTTCATGTTACTATCCATGATTTTTTTAAGATGTTGATTTGACTGCATGTCAAAAAGTTACCATTATACATTGCATATTATTAACATTTGTACATAATATAGTTAAACAGATTACTATAAGTAACCATTAAACACTAGTAAGTGGTGCACAGGATATGCAATAATGAATTGTGTTTGGTCAACTGACTTGTAATGTGCAGGTCAGGTGAGAAATTCTTTTAAAACTAAATTAGCATAAAACTTAGCAGTAAGTTTAATTGTTAACTGGAAGTTGATGTTGGTATTAATGGACTCAAATGTGCCTGGAAGGCATAGATACATCCTGAAAAGGCTTGAAACCTTCCTCTCAGACCAAATCCAGAAGGACAACTGTTCATGACCTTCAGAGTCTTCATCTGTGACTCCCACAAGACTTCATCCTCTTTCATCTTAGTCAGCATCGTGAGTAGCTACTATGACAGATCATGCTGGCAGAGGGAATGGTGATCTCTAAGGTAGTTAGAGCCATTCCCACTACTAGGGGAACTGCTGAGACAACCTAGCACTACATGTATAACATTCAACCTTTACATTGAACATGAATGACACTTTCTTCATTTTCCCAGTGCCTAGCCAAAATCAGCATCAGACAGAAGGGCAACTGGTTGGAGCTAGGTTCAAGTGGGGTGAAAGTGATGAGAGCAGAAAAAAGAAGCACTCTGAAAAAAGTTACTTTCTCTGTAACATTACCCAAAGGCGTCTGCTCCCAAGTTGTTCAGTAGCATTAACGATTCCCATAGTACTTCAATGCTGCTATTTGAATGCCTTAATAGAAAGAATTCATGCTTCTTTCTGCAGCTAGCCTGGATGCTGCACCCTTCCTGCTGAGGTGGTCATTGTAATGTGTGCATTTATTGTCTTCAAGCTTGAGCATTTCAACTCATATTTAGGAATGAAGATATACACCCTGAAAAAAAGCTTTATCTTGTATAGAACCCAGAAGCCTATCTGCTTAGCGGCATGTTGCCATGGTCACCTCACCTCTGCACCTTACTTTCTGCAATGGCTACTCTTTTAATACAGTGCCCAATTCAAGTTCTTTGTGCTGATATTCAAGAGAATGGCTGTACCCATCTGAGAGATCAGCTCTCCTTCTGTGAACATGACCTCTCATGACAGCTATTTTCCACGTGACCAGGACAAGAAACTGTTGTCTAAAAGGGGGTGCCTTGGGACCATAGCAGACAAAATTTCATTGAAGCTCAGTCTCCAGTCTAGGTTCTAGAAACTATGGAACTCACTCCTGAAAAAGGTACGAATGGCCACAGACTTCTCTACATTTTGGATTAAATGCCAAACTCTTTCTTCATACACAAATTAAAGCAGGATGAATAACAAACAAAGATTTAAAAACAAAAGTGAGCTTTTTTATTTAAATTTAAATACAGGTTTATTTTTTAAAATCTGTTTTAAATTCAATTTGAAACTGACATCTTAAGTTTAGGCATAAATTTATTAAAATCTATTAAAATCATTTAAATTAAAAATACAAAATAATATTAAGCAGTATATTTTTGTTGCCTAACTTTATAGAAAGCCAGTGAAAATCTTTGGCTGAACACCTAGAACCAGAGCTTATATAAGGGCTAAACCAGTTTTTGACAGCAAAAGCCTTTTCTTGTAGGTGCAGAGAGAATATTTTCTTCATTTCAATTTATTCAGCAATGAAAAGTTGATTCAAAATTAAAGACACTTTGAATTTTTCATCTTCCAACCTATGAAGTTAAAACTAGATGTGAGAAGGTGAGATATACTAGTTCTAAAATCTCAAAGGTCATGGTGACAAGAAACCATCTGTTCAATTTAGTTATTACAGATAACCTTCCTTTGTTTAATAAATCAATTAGTTTTAAATGTGAAATGTTAAATGTGTTTTCATTAACTTTTTTCTTATGCACCCAGCACTGCTACATTAATTTTATTTAGTCATCATTGTCGTCATCATGCTGTTTTTATGCATTTCAATTAAATTTGAATTTTCATCTGAATAGAGCTTGAAAAAATGTAAGGAAAATTAATCATTTAATAAATGAATGCATTATATACCATTTTCTATCAGAATAAAAAAATGTGAAAATGAAGACTCTATGTTAAGCTATATAATTGCTTAATTAAGTGTATAGTTATAGTATATGCTTCCAATTAGCAAAAAGAAGCACCAAATTTAGCAAATAAACATGTTTTCATGGTTACTAATTAATAAAATTCAGCCTGTCTTTTGGAGACTAACTAAAAAGAACAAATGCTAAACACAGTTAAAAATGATAATTTAAAGCAAGGTTTCCCACTTGCTGATTTAAATCATGATGAAAATTGGTGATTTAAATAGCTTTGATTTAAATTGTTTCACCCTGCTACAAAATAGACAAACAATTGACTTCTATAGCCTGAGAAAGGGGGGACAGGAGTTTGTATATTTAGCAAAATTATGCATACAGTTCAGGGGGAGGGGAAGGAGGGCTTCTGCAAAGTTACTGCATAATATACTCTTTGGAGTAGATATAGCAACTGCATCTCCAGTGGGAGATACTCAGTGGTGGGAATCCTATAAACCCTAAATGAGGAGTAGTGTGCCAAAAACTCAGGAGACACAGTACCTGTTAATGCTATGGGAAGCAGATCCTGTACCAGCTTCTCAGAAGGTGCTGTGTTCACTAGTTTTTCACAGGTCCCCAGTTCTCTTGGTTAAAAATGGCCTCTCCACTCACCTTCTGGAAGGTTCACACTGTTGTGGGGTCTGGAGTCACAACTCTAGACTGCGAGTGGGAGCATGCCGCTCAGCCTAGGTGAACAGACTCATGCTGTCTCTGCTTGACCCTGCACACTCAAAATAGCTGTGCAGATATTGCAGCATAGACAGTGGTTTGGTTTTGATGTCCAAGTCCAAGCCTGTCTGATCCCTTGAATCCACACTTGGGTGGCTAACCTGAACTGCCAACTATGCTCCAGCATCCACACTGCTATTTTTAGTGTGCTAGCTCAAAAAGAGATAGGTGAGCCTGTCTACCCAGGTTGGGGGCAAGCGCTCAGGTGCATTTTAGATGTACCACAAGAAAGCACCAAGACTGTAAGCTTACCAGGAGTCCATGCAGCATAGGTGGGAGAGACTGGTTGTGCCTTTTCCTTTCCTTTCACTTCCCTACTCTTGTGAATCTGGAGAGGGTCAAGATCCAGTGTGGGCCAGTATGACTTGTATCACTTTAGATGGAGGAGGATTATTTACTTTTTGGTCAAAAAGTGACATTTTTACATGGTACAGGTTTGTATACAGCAAATGACAATACAAGGGCACTGGTAACTGTGGATGAACTACCACACATCTTGTTAATCACTTGATAGGACTTCTTAAATATCAGGCATTTTGGAAGGCAGCCTGAGAGCCTGGCAGTCCTGTATATATTGGGGAATTTGCCACTTTTTTCACATGTTCATACAGTGGCTTTTATGTTTAATAGATTGCTTGTGGAAGAAGAATGCTGGATTCTTTTCTTTGGCAATTATTGGTAGTCACCTCAAAAACAGTGATCGAGTACAAATATACAGCAGACACATTTGTGGATTTTTTTTTTTGTGATCTATTTTTCAAAATTGTTTGTGATAAGGAAATAAAGAGAACACAGTTAAGGAAGCAGGGAATGGACGTTAGTTTCTGTTATCTGAATATTTATTTTGGCAGTGATTTGGAGTTCTGTAAAACACTAACATAACTGTCTCTAAATTGCCAACTGTAGTTTTCATCATCTATTATTAGAGTAAGGACATGTTTTAGCCTCTGCATGATTTTTTTTATAACTTTTTATCATAGAATCATAGAAGATTAAGGTTGAAAGGGACCTCAGAAGGGCATTGAGTTGAACCCCCTGCTCAAAGCAGGACCAATCCCAACTAAATCATCCCAGCTAAGGCTTTGTCAAGCTACAACTTAAAACCTCTAAGAATGGAGATTCCATCACCTCCCTAGGTAACCCATTCCAGTGCTTCACCACCCTCCTACTGAAAAAGATTTTCTTAATATTCAGCCTAGACCTCCCCCACTACAAACTGAGACTAGTGCTCCTTGTTCACTCATCTGTAACCATTGAGAACAGTCTAGCTCCATCCTCACTGGAACTCCCATTCAGGTAGTTAAAGAATAGTATCAAATCCCCTCTCATTCTCCTCTTCTGAGGACTATATCACTGTAATGTATTCGCTAATATGAGAATATTCTAAAATGGGGTTTTTAATCTTTCAGAAATAATATAGGTTACAGATTAAGGCATGGGCTTTTGTTGGCTATGTCTACACTATAAAAACTAAGTCAAAGTTATTAAGTCGACTTAATAAAGTCTACTTAAAGTCAACTTTATTATGTCAACTTAGTGAGTCCACACTTCTCTTTAGTTGACTTAACAAAGTTGGTTAAGTTGACCTAAAAAAGTGTCCTAATAAAAAATGTGTTTGCTTAAATTGATTTAAGCAGGCATATGTCATTATATAGTGCTTCTAATATTGACTTAGATAGCCACATTGCATTAAATCGACTTAATAAAGTTGACTTAATGCCTAAGCTGACTTAAAGAGTGAGAGTTATTAAGTTGACTTAAGGAACCCTTAAGTCGACTTAATGGACTCCAAATGTCGCCAGGGCTTTGCTTAAATCAACTTAATCCTCCTTAAATTGACTTAAGCCCATAGTGTAGACATACCTATACTTAGCCACTCAGGAATAGTAAGATATCCTGATCCACAAGGTTGGTGTGAGTATGTTTTTGCATTATATGTTTTCTTGCTGATCTCCTTTCTAGCCACTAGAAGAGTTACACATTTACTGTGAATTACTGTCTGGTTTTGCTGGTGAAACAGTGAGAACAAATGTAACAAGTTGACATATTAGTGTGGTTATTTAAGGTCTGACAAATGGGAATAAATCTGTAGTAGTATTTTGGAGGAGTAGAAGGTGAGAATGAGGGGTGGCAGAATGGGAATGGGAGAGGAAATTCTGTCATTCTAACTCACACGAGTGGTCTCACTGAAAGCACTTGCATGAGTAAGGTCTACTCATATGAGACACTGTTACAGGATCAGCCTTACTTAATTAGATAATGACTACAGAGGCATACTTTTTTTTGTTTCCTCCACCCTGTGCCCCCCCATCTGCTAAATGAAGGAAAAGTAGACATGATTGCATTGTGATTAAATCAATAAAATCCCATACATGGAATTTCTATATAAAAGAATACTCACTGCTTTCTTAGCTTTTCCCCTGTTTGTTTGGCTTTTGGTGAATGTATGTGGTGTCAATGATATATAACTATATTCCAAAAGACTACATTAAAAGAACATTAAAATTGCAAAGTGAAGTATTCAAAAGCTGGGAAATGCCTTTACAATCTTAAATTGGCCCTTTTGTGCTGAAGCATTATGATAGTCTTTTATTACATGATCACATACTATTTTTTTCCCACAAGATCTTTCCCTCATTGAGTGAAAGGGTAGTTGTTACACACTGAACCACATGTACACCCTTGTAGTGTACTGCCTGTCATCAGTGTTCACCCTTATAGCATAACTGTGCATTGTCTAATGCCAAATATGCCAGGTAAGGTGTTTTTGGAATGCTCATGACATAATTAACATTGTTGTTATAGTAGGATGGGTTTGTAGAAATGTCATGAATGTTATGAGGCTCTGCTGTGTAATATTCCCTAAAACATGTCTCACATGGCTTGAAGTAAGGGCCTCTAAAAGCAAAGAGGTAGTTCATGCCTCACTAAGGCATCCATAAAACAACCCAGCTCTTCCAGGAACAATGGACTCACCTGAGCAAGTAAGGGGATGTTCATGTGACTTGGGACATGGAGAAAACTGTGCATGGATACTTTCATCACATGACCCCATGGGGTGATGAAGGAACATATTAAAAGAGGAGACATTTTACACACACATTCTCTCTCTCTCTCTCCCCCCCCACTTGCACAAAAATATCAAGCAACTGAAGGACTGTTCCCGGGGGGGGGGGGGGGACTTCTGAAGGACATCAGTCAGCTGGCATTATCGAACTTTTGTAAGGTTCCTGAAATTCTTAACCTTAGTTGAGAATGCAGTGTGCTTCTATTTCCTCCTGACCAAATTTGACTTGTATTTCTCTATCTTACAATCACTTAAATCTTCCTGTATTTAATAAGCTCATTTGTTTTATCTAAAGCGGTGCATGTGGTTTGGGTGTGTACAGACTTCATTTAAAGTGATAAAGCTGGTGCATATCCATTTCTTTGATAAACTAGTATGAACTTGCAGGGTTCAGTGCGCAGCACTGAACATTGCAAGATGGAAGTTCTTTGGGTTGATTTTAGGACTGGGGTTCTGTTCACTGGATCAGTCCATTGCACAATCGCTTGTCTGCCCAGAAGCACTCACTAAGTTAAAAGCTGCTTGCTTGCAGGAGGCAGTGTGTGGGCTGATACAGGAATGGAGCTTCAGAAGGAGAAGGAAGTGCAAGATGGGCCTCAGAAGTGAGGGAGTAGGGTGGCAGAGCTATACATCAATCCAGATTGCAGAGAGGAATGCCACAGTAGGTATTCAAGAATCTTTCTGTTCATTTAATATGGGGTCGGCAACCCTTGGTACGCATGTCAAAACTGGCACGTATGCTGAGTTACAGTGGCATGCAGGCCTCCCAGCCCTGAGGTGCTGTGGCTCCTCCCCCCTGCTCACCCTGCTTGCATCAGGGCCTGGAGCCACAAGGGCCTTGTACATGCACGTGGCTCCTGTCTCCTGCTGGCCCCAATCCCTAGCGTGGATGAGTGAGGCCATCAGGGAAGAGCATATGAATGTGGTGCCAGTCTCCTGCTGGCCCTGATCCCTACTGGAGGGGGGGCAGCAACAGCGGGGAAGAGCCCATGCACATGACTCCCATCTCCTGTTGACCCCATCCTCAGAGGGACCAGCAGGGGACAGGCTCCTTTTCCCTGCTGGCCCCACTCCCAGCACCTGTTGCCCCATGCTCAGCACCTGCTGAAGGTTGGTGGGACAGGCCTGGAAAAGGTTGCTGAACCCTGATTTAATACGTGGTCATAGTCCTTTTTTTTAATGCAAATCATCTAAAGCTGAAAGAAGCCAAGAACTTTCAAAAATTTTAATTAAATAAGACAGACCCCAAAATCCCAGAACACACAACAACCCAATGTTAGAGCATTCAGCTAGGATTGGGGAGACCTACATTCAAATCCCTTGTCTGAATCAGGCAGACTTGAATTGAGTATCTGTAGCAAGGTGGGGTGCCCACCCTTGGAGAGGGAGCCTGAGCTCCCGCGCTCCCCTTGCTGGCCAGGGGATGGTATAGGCCCAGTTCTGGCCCGGAACCAAAGGGGCTGGACTAGAGGAGGGGAGGACTATTTAAGGGAATGGACCGGGCAGCTAGGAAGGAGAAGGAGAAGACGACATGTGGCAGTGAAGGTGGATCTCCCTTGCCGGGAGGAGTGAAGAAGTGACCGGAACCTCAAACCCCCCCCCCCCCCCCCCCCCCCCCCGGGCGGGGCCCGGGGGGAATTACCCTCACCCGAGTAACTGCCAGACAGAGGGGTGAGCGAGGCCCACAGGACCTTGATGAGCTGCCCTCAGCAGAGGACACTATAGCTGACTGCCTTGCCCTGTCTGGGCTGGAAGGCAGGGACTGTTGCCAGACTGAGCTTGCCCTGCTAGAGGGCTGAGGCCCTGCTATTGCTCGTTGCCTCACCCTGTCTGGGCTGGAAGGCAGGGACTGCTGTAGGACTGAGCTTGCCCTGTGGGAGGGCTGAATCCCCGCTATTGCTTGCTGCCTCGCCCTGTCTGGGCTGGATGGGAGGGACTGCAGTAGGACTGAGCTGGCCCCACTAGAGGGATGAAACCCTGCTATTGCTTGCTGCCTCGCCCTGTCCGGGCTGAAAGGCAGGGACTGTTGTAGGACTGAGCTTGCCCTGCAGCCACGGCGGCTGGCTTCCGCTGTCGAGCGGGGTGCGGATGGCCCACGAAAGAGACGACCCAATTTACAGTATCCCACTGTTCAGGTGAATGTCCTAACCTAAATATTGGATATTGGCTATTCCATCCTGGTACAGAAAACATTTTAATTTGAATAAAATGTGTGTTTGTCAGAAAATTCCTGACTAGCTTTAGATGGCATCCATTTCTCTGTTTGGCATTAGGATTGGATGGAGTAGGTCTGGAGGCCCCCGCCACACTCTGTCCCAGAGAGGAGCTAATGAAATGTCCTCTAAGTGGCCTAGAGTGGCTGCAGGGGAAGCAGCCAATCAGAGGTGCTTCTTCAGTGGCTGGTGTGGGCCAGAAGGGCCATCTAAAAAAGAGCAGCAGAGCAGAGGCAAAGTAGTCAGTTGCTGTCTAGAACTAGAAGAGGAAGACTGGGTTTCTGGCTGGGTAGAAGAGCAGCAGGACCATGGACAGCTCAATGTAGGAGATTGTGCCCAGGGAGGGCTGCCAAAGTCTGGGGAGCTAAGAAGTTCCTGACAGGCGGTAGGGATCAAGGAAGGACTGAATCCAGAACCAATCTAGACCAAGCAAGAGTCCTGTGATGGGTCCTGCTGATCTGGTTAAGGAGTGAGCCCAGAGAGGGCTGCTAAAAAGGACCAACAGAGGGTACAACGATAGGACTTCTTGAACTAGAAGGTCGTGTCTCCAGGGAGGTAGTCTTGGTGGTAGGGCCCCATATAAGGGCCATGAGAATGTAGGGACTGTGGATGTTGGAAGGGATTAGTTTTGTTTTGTTCCACATACAGACACAGTGCTGAGTCACTGAAGACAACTGAAGAAACAGCAGGCTCACACCCAGTCAGAAGGGGAGGGGGGCAAGTGGTGGGTGCTGACCCTCTTCCAGGAATATGCACAAGGGTGCTAATTGTTTGCACCTTAAGTCTAGCATTTCTCTACTTTTCAGTGTGTGATTTTTACAAGATTAGCATTCTTTTAATGTACTTTCCATGAAATAATTTCCTAATGGTGGGGGCCAATCATGAAAATAAAATTCTATCATGTGGAACAGTTTTGATCCCCCATATGAATCATGTCAAGTTTGTCTTTTAGATCCACTGCACAAACCTGTGCCACATGAGCTAATGGAGTAACTGGTACCAGTATTAAATGGTTATCCTCTAAAGGAAAAGAGATACAGTAGATATTTTGGCAGTGGGTTCACAGATAATTCCCTACAGCAGAGGAATAAAGAGATTTGGGATTTTTGGATTCCATTCTAGATTTTGGGGAAGAGTATGATCTAGTAATTAAAGACCTGTCTGTGGCTTTTCCCCACCTGTTGCTTTCCATCTCCTACCACTCCCTCTCCAGCTCCTTCTGTTCAGCTCCCTCTAAATCTGTGCACTTCCCTAAACCTGCTCCATGCCCTTCTGTGCCTATCCAATTTCACTGCACCTTGATTCCTCTTTTCTCCTATTCTTCCCCAGTTGGCTCCCAATTCCTCAAACTTTTGCATTCAGATTAAAGTGGTTGTTTACTTTTCCACCACTTTGCATGGTTTCTAGCACTCGGTGCATGGGAGAGACAGTCTTTGAGCTCTTAATTCTGGTACCCAGTTCAGCAGAGCAGCTTTCTGGCAGATACAAGGAACAGTTGCAGGAAAAGATCTGCTCAGCATTTGCATTCCCAAGATGGAGCAAGCTTATTTGCTGGTGGGGGAGGGGGGAGCACACGTACAGTCCTGTCAGCATGCAGGACGGTGAAGGGATGGAGCATGGTCAGTGCACAGAGGCAATTCAGTGAACCATAAGGGAACAAATTTGGGTGAATTGTAATGGGGCTGGCAAAAGGCACATTCTTAGCTGTAGAACATACCCTGACAAAGTCCCTGCTCCAAAGATTGCTGGTCTATAGATTCTCAGCATAGAGCCAACCTCAATTATTTAAAAACAATGAATCAGGCTTAAAAATAAACATATTTTCAATAATATGTTTTGTGGTTTTTTTTCTTTGCTTTCTGGTTTTTGAGCTATTAGCATACTTTTTTTTTTCAAATTTTTCTATGAAATAGTAAGGGCTACATTTCTTTTAAAAAACAATGAAACCTGAAATTCTCAAGCATTCACATCGCTTGAAGGGGCTGAGGTATGGGAACTTAAGAACAACACCAAATATTGTGAGACTTTTTGTAAAAACGAGCATTGGCTACACTATTTCTCTGACACTGACAAATTCTAGTGAATATTCACATGTTGAATTTCCAATTGTCAATGGATATTCTGTGCATATTATGAATAAGTTCAAAATATTCAATAGAAGTCTTCCACATTGGTTGGATGGCATAGCATTTCCTTTTTTTTTTTTTTTTCCCCCCTCATAGACAGTTATTGCCCTGAAGGAGAAAACAGAATTGTGCAAATGTAATGTATCAGAGTTTGCTGATGGGCAAGTGCGCCATTTACACAACTTTGGCACGTGTGCTTTGTTCAGGCTTGTGTGACATGATTGACGCAGAAAGGCTTTTGATACTTCATGAGACATTTTGCTCTCAGCTGCATCTCTAATATGCAAGTAATATAAAATTCATATTGCTATTTCTTTATCCATCAGAAAGGAAAATATTCAGTTTCACAGTGCGGTGGTAAATGTAACCTTTAAAACTAGCTTTCAAGCTACATTGGGGTTTTTTTGGCAGTTATCTGTGGCTCTCAATGGTAGTTTTGTCTTAATATTTTAACATATTTCATTCTCACCTTTCCCATCCTGTGTCAGTAGTTGTGTAGAAGGAAGTTTAAAGCCTTCCTAAGCCTTTTTCTACAATACAGCATGCACAAGAATAAAATCCTGGTAACTGGAGTGTTTTATGAGACTAATACACACTCTAAACATAGAATATGAATCAAATTAGCATGAAAGCCATGACTTTTGTGTCACTGTCTGACCGGTATTCATTTGCAACTACTATTTGTAATGAATTTTTCCTGTATTTACAGTCAGGCAGCACCCTAACATTGAAAACGTCCTTAGTGATATTGCAGTTTATATTGTGGTATAGACATTAAATATTACCTAAGAGCCATAAAATAAACTGAGTTAAATTGGGTTAAGATTGCAAGTACATATCACTAACCTTTTGGTTAGGTGGACCCCATCTTTTCCCAGCAGTCCTCCTTCACTGAACATCTTCCAGTGGTTGGGGAAACCAAAGCCCTTCTGTTGACCCCAGCTGCTTATCCAGACATTCATCTCCAGGATGCAGATTCCTTTGCCCTTACTCTCAATTTGGAAGATGGCTGAGAACACCCCATGCATCCCCTGGCCCCTGCTCTGGGCTAGCATTGATCTATGAATGGCAAAATGCTTTTCAATAAATGCCAAATTGCCTTTCTTTCATTGCTTTTCATGTGTATGTATTACCACAAGTATGTGTGAAATTTTACAGGAAGAACAACAGATTCCTTTTTAAAATGGTGTTTAATCCATCCAGGATTGTAATTGCACATTGAATGATCCCCAAAACAGTAGCAAAGTAGACACAAATGGTGACTTCGGCTTAGAGTGAATAATTTTATCCTGTTTCCTAACAAACATGAAAGACATTGAGAAGAGAAGGTAATTGCATTTTGAATGTTTCAATTGCATTTTGAATGAGTAGCTGATCAATAATGTTTTCATGTTGTAATGCAGCATCTGGAAGACTTTTGAATCAAAACTAAAACTTTCAAACACATCTTTTGATTTTGAAATGCTCATTATGTAACTAAGCTAAGTCTTCCAAAATCTTGATAGGAAAAAATGAAAATCTGGAAAACAGAAAAAACTGGGGATTTTATTTGGTCAAAAGCTAAAATACTTGTGATGAAAATCAAAATATTTTCATTAAAAATATCACTAAAAAAAAAATTAAAATTCCCTTGAGCCAGCTAACACTTCTGGAGAGAAGTGCAACATTGCCTACTGTCATGTGCCGTCAGTAATATGCTCAATGTCTATCTGTCTGTGTTTGCCTGTCTGAAATTAGGGACTCACATGGTGAAGAGGAAGGAGGTTTTTTTTTAATTTCCAGCAGCATTTATGTTTTTTTCTTAGACAAAACAATGTCTTCTTTCATAAAGGACAGGATTTTTTTGCGAAATCATGTCAGTAGAGCTACTGAGATGACTGTGCACTTCTTTATAAAGGTTTTTGGTATTGTGCCACTAGTTTACAGTATCAGGAATCATAACTCTGCCCTATTACAGATGGTGGCCTTACTAGTACATGTCCCTGACCTAGATAATTCCCTAAATAATTCCCTCTTTCCCTTCTTTTGTCCCTGTCCCCTCCAAAATTGTGTAAAACGGAGAAAGAGGAAATCTGGTCTGTTTGGGAAAAGGGGTGCTGGAATGTAGGCACTACTATTGGAATGGAATTAAAATTTTAGCGTGTCATGATTGATCCAATGGTGAGGGATATGTCTCTGGGTGGACAACAAAGATTGTAAATTTAGGCAAATGAATAACAGCTCAAGGCTTCAAAGAGAAGCTGCAGAGCTTGAATTTACTTGCAAATTTGACTGTGTTGCTTCAGAGCTAAATAGGGACTTTGGATTTTTTTTTCCCCATTGCAACAGCTGATTTGACCTCATCTATGTGCTTTTCACCAGTGTTTGAATCTTAACAACTGCTTTGATTTGCTGTTACAGTATGACCTGTTCCCATGACTTACACTGCCCTGCATTTATTTCCTACCATTCTATAAATTTCCCCATCTTCAAAGCATCTTATGAACTGGGATTTTCTCCCACAAAAGCTCATGCAATAAATAAATTTGTTAGTTTTTAAGTGCCACAGGACTGCTTGTTTGTTTTGCTGTGTGGTTCTCAAATCTCTGTGTCAGGGCACATTACTGTGTTGCCACACAGAGCTACGTGTGTTGCAGAGAGCTGGGGAGATAGCTGGATTTGGCTGGTGGGAGGTGAGAGGGCAGGTATGTCCTGTAGGGCTGCAGTATGCTGCCAAGTGTTCTGTGACCTGCAAAAGGTTGAGGACCACTGAACTAGACTAACTCCACTGCCCCTTTGAAAGACTGTAATGTTAAACTTTTTATTTCCTTGCTTTTAGGCTTGAAATTGGGTATGCTATGTGTAGACCCATTGTAGTTGATGCACTAAATACAATTTTTGTATACTTGTTATAATAAATGGAGAGAATTTGCTTTCTCTGTAGAGCCCAAATGAATTAGCTGAATCTTAAGGTATGCAGGGTCCAGCTCTTCTTCTCTCAGCTTTTATCTGACGAGATTAGGCAGGTGGATTGGCATTTAGTTTGATTTCTTGGCCAAGTCCTTTTAGTTTTGTTAATAATTTGTACAACAAAGAAATTTTTCTGTTTTGATTCTTGTAGAAGCCCCTTTGAGCTTTTGTAACTAGGCTGATTTTCTATGTGGGAAACAAATGATAAAAACAATGGTCGCTTTTATTGTGGCAGAAGCTCTTATAAAAGATGAAAGGGGGTTAAACCACTAGCAATGACTGGAAAAGCTTTGTATATATGCTGGGTTTTGGAAAAAATATGTCCTGAGTGAGCACTTCATAGAAGTCATGGCAGATGCATACTGTCCTCTGGCTGTTTAGTCAAAATGTATCAGCTGCAAGTGATAGTGCTCAAGAAATAAATCTCAGCATGATTAATGTAGAACTAACATCTTAAAGAAAGCAAACAATGAGAATTTTTCATCTGCAAGATGCTGCTTCTGCTGCTGCTCCAGATGTTGACACAGTTTCTAATGCTGACACTGATGAGTGATGGGCAAGGTCAGTTTAATATGAGACTCTGGCCTAGTCACAGTGAATCCTTTGAAGAGGAATCCCATTACAGCAGAGCAGCATTGTCAGCCTGGACTTCCCTCGCTGGGAGGTGACTGACTGAAAGGCCAGAACTGGTATCAATTAAATGATTTTGCTGAGCTGTGAAAACGGTAAAAATAAATACATAAAAAGGCCCGAATTGCAAGGTTATTCCCTGTCCTCCTTGCTTTCCCAGCTAGTTAGGGATATTTTATTTATTTATTTATTTTAAGAATCACTTCCAAAGTGAACTGCTCTTCATAGAGTTTCTGGTAATTCTCCAGTGTTTGTGATAATCCCAAAGAGGGCTGAAAATCAGAGTTTCCTCAATGATATTCCTCATTTTTTTTCTCTACATGTACATGCTGGCATCTTAACAGCAAATATAAAGTCAGTCAGAATGTGTTTTTATAATAGTACAGAATAGAGCAGGGTGAATTACTCGGAGTATGTTTGCATCAGAAATTTTAATGGCTTACTTTTATTTTACAAAATATCTGCAGAATAGAAGCAATGTTATTAAGAATGGAAAGTCTGACATTTTTGTGTGGAACTTTTGGCATTGCTTTTTTAAATTTCATGTTAGATTGGTTGTGATTTCTCACAAAAGACACGAGATATTGGTTCCATGGATGGCTAAGCCAATTCTGTGTGGTCAAAGCTCACTGTGACTCATTGCCTCAAAAGGAAGGGACCATAGTTATTGCTCTGTTTTTTAAGTCAGCCGGAAACAGGTGGTCACAGCAACAGGGAGTAGTTCTGTGCTGCTTTCTTCTGTGGTATATGCATAAGGGCTGCTTATTGGCCCTCATAATAAGATCATATAAGGAAGTCAAAGGTTTTCCTTGGCTGCCCTGTGAAAACATCAGAAAGAGACACCTCCAATTACCAAAGATACTGAAAAGTAGAAAGTTCCTTACCCTTACTCCTTAGCTTGGAGAACGAAACATTATGTGAGCCTGGTGAAAAATTGTGTCAGTATTGAGGGTCTGTGGTAGGTGTCCCCTGCACACAAGACCTAAAGATAAATTAAACCAGTTAATCCATAGGCTGCACCTAGAGGAAAGCCAGGGCATACTGAAGTCTGACTGAAGAAGTCCAGCTGCAGAAGGAGTGGGCCAGGTTTATGAAACCTGGAAGCTGGAAACAAGAAGAGGACTGCAAGGAAGTAGTCTGTAGTCACTTCCTGGGAGAATGGAGGTGTGGTTGGGGCAACAGAGATAGGCAGCTTGTGAGTTATTCTCTGGGTGAGAGAGCTTGGGTTGGCAAAACCAGGAGACCAGAAAGATCCAGAAGGTATGGAAGAGGTTTGGGGAAAGGCAGAAAGTTCAGACCTTGGCTGTTGATGAGAGGGTCCATGAATTGGAATCCAGAGTAGAGTGTGGACCTGGGTTCCCCTGAAAGTGACTGAGGGAGTGGCCTCTTGGGTAGTGAATGGGAAGACCACTGGGAAGAAGAGACTTTGACTCTTCCTCATGGAAGGGGAAACTGCATAGTGACATGGCCAGACAGCCAAGTAACGAAGAGGAGCTTGTGGTTTCTGGAGCAAGAGGGAGGACAGACAGTGAGAAAGAAACAGGGTGATGGAGTGTGACCACTGGGAGGGTTAGTGGCTGGGCAGAGCAAATTCTCAGCATTCCCAGGAAGGTGGCATTGTCCAGGGGTGAGCAGAGAGCCCCATCATAGGGTCATTTGATCATATGGATATTCACATGAGCATCTGAATTTTTTCAGGTTCTACTGTCATGGTATTGGCTATGTCAGGGCTCAACAAATCCCAGGTTCCATGGCACCCAGAAATGTGATCGGAGCGCCAGAGTACTTAGAAAGCCAAATGCCCTTGGTGCCTTTAAATAAATAAATAAATAAATAAAATAAAAGGCACTGGCATCAACACTTTTAGTGCCATTGCTCACCCTGCACTGCTGCTGAAAGCTTCCTGGGTCATGGCTTTTTTCAGCATTGGGCAGGGAGCATGGGGCTTGCTGGCATAACTAACAGTAACAGTGACTTTTTGTCAGCAGTGGGGGTGGGGGTGTTCTGAAGAGCTGTGGCACAGCTAAGCATCTTAGCTTTTGGACTGGCTGCTAGTTGGGTGGCATGTTTAAGTCCTTGGCTAAGTTGAGACTAACATATAGCATGTTCTACATGCAATTTGGCCACAGTCAGATTGACTTACAGCATGCTTTGATGCCTAGTTGCTATGCTCTTGCTGGGATTGGCAGCATTCCCCTCTTAGACTTCGTGTGCAGGTGACCAGATCCAGTAATGCTTTGGGTACTGTGTGAGGTCCTGGTGGGAGAGAAGTGGATTACCTGCTGGCAGACCATAACAAACAGTTACCACTGTCACTGTGCCTCAGCTTACTTACCAGGCTCCAGCTACCCAAAATTCTGACTTAGTCACATGCTTCAACTGGCCCCTTTTTGTGAACCTGGAAGAAAACATGAAATCATAACTGAGCAAGTTGGCAGGTGACACAAACATTGGGGATTACAGCACAATCAGGATCACTTGGAAAGATGGATGCAAGCAAACAATATGTATTTTACATCTAGGAACAAAGCATATGGATCTAAATTGCAAGCTGGGGAACTCTGTCCTTGGAAGCAGTGATTCTAAAAAAAAAAAAGATTTGGGGTCATGTTCCAAAGGGGTACCCATGTTAGTCTAGTTCAGGAAAATGAGGAAGGAGTCCTGTGGCACTTAAAGACCAACTAATTTGTTTATTGCATGAGCTTTTGTGGGAGAAAATCCTACTTTGTCAGATGCTTAGAAGATGGGGGAAGTTACAGAATGGAAGGAAAATAAATGCAGGGGAGTGTAAGTCATGGGATCAGGTCACACTGTAACAGCAAATCAGAGCTGCTGTTAAGATTTAAATACTGGGGAACAGCATATAGAGGGAGATGAGGTCAAATCACCTTTTGTAATGAGAAAAAAAATCTAAAATTCTTCTTTAGCCCTGAGGAAGCATAGTCAAATTTGCAGATTAATTCCAACTCTCTGTTTCTCTTTGAAGCCTTGAGCTGTTATTCATTTGTATGGTCTTTCTTCCCTGGATCTAGTTAGTGGGTGGCAAATGACTGCACTAGGACCAGAGTCTTGTTTTCTTCCAGAGCCCCCTATCCTGGAAGCATGACTGGGATTTACAGCTGATTGCTTTTAATTTTTACAGTTTTCAGTACATCATGCTGAAGAGAGGCCTGTGATCATTGCTTCAGTTGAGAAAATGCCTTTGTTGACTGCATGCTCCTTCACAGGTACTCTGGCCGGCTGCACCAACTTGGAGATGCATCACAGTCTACACAGTCCGAGTCTACAGTGGGATGGCTCATTGTCAGTTGTATTTTGTGTTTTCTGTCAACTTAAGCTGAAGTTAGGGACTTTTCAGTTTCTTTTCTTGGTAAGTAAGAGCAGCCCCAAAGCAATAGGAAAGCACATTTTCACGACTGCCCTGCTGCTTCTACTGAACAAAATGATCTGGCTCCTATGTCACACCTACCACCATCTTTTAACTTTCGTCCATGGGGCTGCTCTTGCCTTAGTCACCAGGACTGGCCCCACCACATAGGTGAATCATAGAATTATGGAAACTGGAAGGGACCATGATAGGTTATTGAATCCAGTTCCTTGCACTCATGCCAGGACCATGTACTTGCATTAAACCATCCCTGACAGGAGTTTGTCTAACCTGCTCTTAAAAACCTCCAATGTAGGAGATTCCACAACCTGCCAAGGCAACTTATTCCAGTGTTTAATCACCCTGACAGTTAGGAATTTTTTCCTAATGCCTAGGCTGAACCTCCCTTGCTGTAATTTAAGCCTGATGCTTCTTGTCCTATCATCTGTGATTAAGGAGAATAATTTTTCTCCTTCTTCCTCATAACAACCTTTTAGGTATTTGAAAACTGTTATCATATCCCCTGAGAGTCTCCTTTTTTCTAGACTAAACAAACCTAGCTGTTTCAACCTTCCCTCATAGGTTAAATATTCCAGACCTCATCATTTTTGTTGCCCTTCTCTAGATTTTCTCCAGTTTCTCCACATCCTTTTTGAAATGAGGTGCTCAAAACTGGACACAGTACTCAAGTTGAGGCCTAATCAGTGCAGAGTAGAGTGGAAGAATCACTTCTCATGTCTTACTCACAATACTCCTGTTAATACACCCCAGAATGGCATTTGCTTTTTTTTTGCAACAGTATTGCACTGTTCCAAAGGGGCAGCCGTATTAGTCTAGTAATGCAAAAAAAGCAAGGAGTGTTATGGCACTTAAAGACTAACAGATTTATTTACCACATGAGCTTTCGTTAGAGAAAATCTCACTTTGTCAGACACTTTGAGGAGGGGGAACTTACAGAATGGGATGAAAATCAATGCAGGGGAGTGTAAGACATGGGATCAGGTCATATTGCAACAGCAAATTAGAGCATTTGTAGAAGTCAAATTACCTGTTATAATATGAAGACTCCATAGTCATGTTCAGTCCTGCTTTCACACAATCTAATCTGCATATTAGTTCAATTTCAGCTGTTTCTCTTTGAAGTCTTGATGTGCCATTGATTTTCTTGAGGACCATCATTAACAAATCAGTGGAATGATTAGGAAGATGGAAGTGCTCAGCAACTGGCTTTTCTTTTTGTGTTGTGATTTCTGATATCAGTTTTGTGCCCATTTATTCTTCTGCATGGGGACTGTCCTGTTTGTCCAAAGTATAAGGTGTGGGGGCATTTCCGGCACATGATGGCATAAATCACGTTAGTGGATGAGCAGGTGAAGGACCCTTTGATGGAGTAGCTGGTTTGATTAGGTCCTATGATGGTGTCTTTTGTGCAGACATGTGGACAAAGTTGGTAGCATGGTTTGTTGCCGGGATATGTGCCTGCTTTAATGTTTCTATTGTTATGTCTGTAGTTGTTGGTGAGTATCTGTTTAAGGTCTGGGGGTTGTCTGTAGGCAAGGAGAGGTCTGTCTCCCAAGGCTAGTGTGGGGGACAAATTAATCAGGGCTCTCAACCTGGAAAGAGAGACCACCGATCCTCCCCAGTGATGAAGGCCCGTTCCCAGCTGAGACTCAAATTAGCAGAGAACGAGGTGTGATTCAGGATTTATTATTCAGCTGAATAACAAAAGGAACTGCATCAGAGGACAGCAAAGAAGTGCTAGCCCCTCTGAGCAGGCCCCCCCAACAACTCGAGTGCAGGAGAGAGCCCCGAGGGGCAGCATCACAACACTTTTATCCAGTACAGTATGATAATGCTATGATAATGCTTACATGATTGACAATGTTTTTAGAGACCCTTATATGGTTACATTAACATTATTAAATACATATTAATGATTAAAGAATGCATATAATTATCCCTGCCTCTGTTTACTGTTGACATCATTTGCGTTATCCTGGGCAGCCGCAGTACCTGCAAACTCATTAATTTCTGCCTAGAGATGCTGACCTTACATTCTTGTGAGGCTATGGTGCCAAGAAGGGTGAGCAGGAGATAGGAGGTAATACTCCCTTTTCAGTTAGAACAAAGACGGACAGTCTAGCTTACATTTCTTGTCCAGATGGTCAGGAGAAAAAGCATGAGAAAGGGGAGATAACACACTTTAACTATCAACTCTACGCCGCTTGTTAAAGAAACTTAAATACATGACTTGCCAGAGAAACGACCCCACTACCATAGCAACCCACGGCTCCAACGAGGCCTACACTTCAGCACCTTTCTCACCGTCCTACAGAAGAGATTACATACATTTCCCTTACACTAGAGACAGTGAGGGGTCATCTTTTAAAATAGGCTGTAGGTCCTTAATGATCTGTTGTACATGTCTGACCTGAGGATTGTGTGTGTTGACCAGTGGCATTCTATTATTTTCTTTTTTGGGCCTTTTCTGTAGTAGTTGACTACAGGGTACCCATCTGGCTCTGCCAGTTTGTTTCTTTACCTCCCCAGGTGGGTACTGTGGTTTTAAGAAAGCTTGATAGAGATCCTGAAGATGTCTGTCTCTGTCTGAGGAATCAGAACAAATGCGGTTATATCTTAGGGCTTGGCTGTAGACAATGGTTTTCATGGCATGTTTAGGATGGAAGCTCGAGGGATGTAGATGACTATACCGATCAGGTAGGTTTTTGGTATAGAATGGTGTTGATGTGTCCATCCCTGATTTGTACTGTACTGTCCAGAAAGTGGATGTCCTGTGTGGAGTGTTCCAGGCTCAGTTTGATTGTGGAATGGAAATTGTTGGAATCTCTGTGGAAATCTTCAAGAGCATCCCTGCCATGGGTCCAGATGATGAAGATGTCATCAATGTAGCATAAGTAGAGGAGAAGTTGCCAATTGCAAGAGTGCCAATGCCTGAGATGATGGGGCATCCAGGGTTTCCTTTTTTAATGGATTTTAGGTAGTAGATAGAATATTCCTAGGTGGAGTTATGGTGGTGTATCTGTCTTTTATTTGTTCCTGTGCAGCTTTAGGTAGTTTCTTGAGTAGGTGTTCTAATTCCTTATGTTTAACTTGTGATGCACTATTAGGCAGTCATTACCTATTTTGTGTGTGTGCAATGGATTGTTCAACCCTAAGTGGAGGACTTGGCCCTTATCTTTATTGAATTTCATTCTGTTTATCTCTGACCATTTCACCAGTTTGTCCAAATCCTTTTGAATTGTGATCCTATTCTTCGAAGCGCTTGCAACCCCTCCCAGCTTGGTGTCATCTGCAAACTTTAAAAGTTTGCTCTCTATGGCATCATCGAAATTTGATAAAAATGCTGAACAAAGCCAGACTGCAGACATATCCCTGCGGCACCCTGCTCGTTATGTCCTTTCTGCCTGAATGTGAACGGTTGATAACTACTCTCTGGTGGCAGTTATCCAACCAGTATTTCACCCATCTTATAGTAGCTCCATCTACTTTGTATCTCCCCAGTTTATTAATGAGAATGTGATGTGAGACCATATCAAATGCTTACTAAAATCTAGTGAACTAGGTGGTTGTCTAGGGCACCAGGCCTTAATGGGTGCCAAATTAGGTAGAAGGGAAATTTTTTCTCTATTTAAAAAAACTATTAATGTATTTTCCCTTATAGCATGAGGGGATGGGGTGGGGAACCAAAGTCATAGTTTGTCCTGGATGCCAAAAACCCTTGGCTTGGCGCTGTTGGTCATCTTACTTCTCTGCCTGGGTAGTTCTGTGTGATGAGGATACAAAAGATAGGACAGAGCCCTGTGCTGCTTGTGAGGTATAAAACAGAGCATGTCAGAGAAAACTTTTGGAAGCCTCAACATTTTGCAGAAAAATAATTAAGCAGAGGGCTCAAAATCCATGAAATGTGAGTGGATGAAAAAGTTAGTGCCAAATTTGGATGAAAAATGTCAAACCCCTCTACTGTGGAATTTGTTGCTGCTGCTGTAGTAGCGTGTGCGGGCATGCGCCTCCAAGTATGAGCTGCATTTTGGTATGACTGTCTTTAGTTGCTTCATTCTCTAGTGTATCTCGGTGTTCAAGGATATGAGGGATGGCAGAGTTGCTCTGAGCTGAATGTTCTGCAGGCAAGTTCTGTAATTTACAGTCAGACTGCTGCTCTGCCAATTAACCCAAATCACAACCTGCAGCAATCCTATTATTTCAATCCTGGAGTAGGTATTGAGGGCCCAATCCTGCAAATAGTTGTAATTGTGCTTAACTTTACTGATGTGAGAACTCCACGAAGTTAATAGGTTTAGTCCTGGAAGTAAAATAACACATTTGTCTACTTGTTTACAGGCTCAAAACATTAGTTTGTAAATTAAGGTCTCTAATTTGAAAACAAAACAAAAAAGACAAGAACACAATACTTATTATTTATTCTTTCCCAAGACTACAAAATTAAGAAACTAGCATGTCTCTTACCATAAAGGTTCTTGAGTAACACCTGTAAATGTGGGACAATTGCCATGGTAGGTCAATGTTTCTGAACCTGCAGTTTGATAAAATGCCTCTCTCTTTAGATTCACTTCTCCAGCCAGGCATGTTGCTTACTATGGGAGAATAAATGTTAGTCAAACCAGAATAAACTGAAGTAGACATCAAGGAGCAAAACTGTAAATTTAAGACTGAGCGTTCTACCCTGTTTAGTGGAAGGCTTGGCCACCTCCATCCTGCTCCTCAGCTTGGTCATTTATTAACAAATTGTCTTTTGTGAGTTGTTTAATATCTATCTTGAATAAAAAGGAGGTGCTACTTCATGAAAAGTAGCCAGCTAGGTTTTCAGAGGTGCTGAGCACCTGCGTCTCCCATTTTCAGAAATGCTGAGCATGTGGGGTGCCAAACAGACTCCAGTCAGACGCCAGCAAGAATGCAGCTGTGGTCTGAGGGCTTGGAGACCTCTAACAGCCAAGTTTTTAGTGGCCTGTCAAAATCGGTTTTATTAACTATAATATTTATGATTTTTAGCATGGTAGTATGTAAATATTACGATGTTAAATAAAACTAATCCTTCTGAGCACTGGATGTGCACCAAACAGGCCCCTCTAAACTTAGCAGTTCTCTCTTCCTCATACTTGGCAAATGCCAGCAACGGGTTTGCTGGGATGAGGAAAGACAGAACAAAGGGAGGCACTTAACAGATGAGTTCAGTAGCCCGCTGGCACTGGAATGCAGTAAGTAAGTGAGTAATGGAGTCTTTTACTCCTGGTGTTGAAGAAAGCATATCCCACCTCAGTCCAGTAGAAGCAGTGTGATGAATGAGCTCTGGAGGGAGTTGCTTGCAACACTCTTCACTTCAAAAGTTTGCTGTGCTGTGTAGTTCTGGGAATATCTGAGAAGCAGGCATTCCAGAGGCTTCCTACCACTAGGGACAAAAAACAGTCTATACGAACCTTTCATTTACAGTCATAAGTTTACGGCTTTTGCTATTGATGAGGGAACTGGTCTCTTTGTCCTACCTTTTACAAGTATTTTGTGATAGTCTTCCCCTCTGCAGACATATTTATCCCCATGTTCCTTTACAGCTTTACCCTCCTATACTCTAGCCATATTTCTATGGCTGTGAGCAGGTCTGTGCCATGGCAGAATTTCAGTGGCAGTTGAAGGGAAATACGCAAGGTATTTCAACTACTTTGCATATCTCACATGGACTGCCTACCACCTACTTACTGTGGTTTCTCCAGTGTGCTGACTCAAAGGAAAATCAACAAGGAGTTGTGTGGCACTTTAAGACAAAGTGCCACACAACTCCTTGTTGTTTTCTCACTGGACTAGACTAACACGGCTATCCCTTTTAAAATATTCAAAGGAAAATGCCTTCCCCTTTGACTCTGTGTTACTCTATTCACTAGGGTGGTCTTCAACAATTGACTTCCTGATTGGCTGAGCAGGTCTTCACAGACCCCATCAGTTGATTGAGAAGATTGATCTGACAGCAGCAAATTGGCTGCTGTCAGTGAAGACTAGGGCTATGACTGCAGTGCTCTCCTTTGGATGTAATAGTGGAAGGAAATCACATGTAGTTGTATTCCATGAGCTAAAATGGAGCGGTTACTGAGCTGGCCTTAAAGCCTCTATTTTCATCATTACTTCTAGCATCATTAGTATTTTACCACTTATATGGTGGTTGCATCCAAAGGCAGTCGTTAAACCTTCTCCACAAGTCACAAGCATCTGAGGAGGGTAGCAGTAGGAGACTCTTAGATTTTCTCTTCATTTTACAAATTTTTCTCTCTCCATTTATAATTGCCACCTTTTCTTCTCCACATCTATGGATCTCATTGACACTAGTCACGAACACTAGGAATAAAAAGTGACATTAGTATGAGTGTGTACTCATGCTGAGTAACATATGGACAGTCGATGTGAATGTTGATGTTTTCTCGATGCAAAAATTCTACAACTTGCTACATGTGTGGATGTTTTCTTGAATTTTTTACCTTTTAAGTGATTCCATCATCAGATTAGTGAAGAACAAAATGGGGCAGGCCCATAGAAGGTGTAAATCCTTCTGATGGGGTAGTCCAGTGTTCTTTCACTGTTCAGGCCCTGGTTGTGTGTGTGCTTTAAAAAAGTTGGAGGGATAAAGGGACATATCTATTTTGTTTAAATTAAGATGTAATGAAATTTACTAACATTTTTCTACTATGTATCTCAAATACTTTAAATTGTAGTAGACTTTTTAAACTGCTTTATGTT
The DNA here is from genome assembly GCA_007922195.1 of Podocnemis expansa. Taxonomy (NCBI): domain Eukaryota; kingdom Metazoa; phylum Chordata; order Testudines; family Podocnemididae; genus Podocnemis; species Podocnemis expansa. The sequence goes on along the minus strand of ML681989.1, from coordinate 27,344,168 downwards.
GTTAGAGTTCAAAACATATCAACAGTATTTTTCTGAAGACCAGTGAACTTTTCAGGGCCTTAGTGAAAGTATTCCTCAGGATTTTATTTTCATAGAATGGTCCTTGAGAAGAAAAACACCAATCAGACTTTTATTATCCATTTGAAGGGTTTTTCATTTGACAGACAGGATGCTGTTCTGTCAAATAATTAAAATGTTCCAATACTGGTTAAGTGCTTTTCATTTGTCATATTCAGCAGTGGCGTCAAGGACAAGCAGATGTCAATAAAAGACAAACAGATGCTGCATCCATCTGACCTTTTTTTCAGTAAACAAATGAATAAAAAAGCCAAAACTTTCTTAGGTAGAAAGTTCCATAGAAAAATTATCTTTAGTAATGCAGCATACCAGGCTAGGGGCAGACTCTCCTCCAGAGAGAGGCCTTCTGCATGGTATTACCTTCTCCCTTCAGGAAGGCATCTGAAATAAGAAGAGCTTGTTTGTAGCAGGTGGACTCTTCAGTATATGCATACATGGTGCTTTTCTTCCCTAGAACTCCATTTTACACATTTGGTAAACTGAGGCACAGAAGCTAAGATACCTGCATAGGGTCAGCCAGCAAGGCTTTGGAAGACCGAGTAACAGAATACAAATTTCCTAAATCCTAGTTTGAAGCAATAGCCACAGTACTACAATGTCCAGGCAACGCATACTGGACTAACTTTTTGTCCTGTCTTTGCTCAGCACCTAGCACAATGAGGTTCTGGTTCGTGATGGAGGTTCCTCAGTGAAACTATGAAACAAATCATAACCATTGTCATCTCCATTTACTTTTTAGAATCGGTTCCCTACCCCACACACCCCACATTTTGCCTGTCTTTACTCTTTGAAGTTCTGTTTATCCAGATACTTACATAATCACAATACAGCCTGAGTTCCTCATAGTTATTAATGTATTTTATCCTCACACCACTTCCAGGAGGAACCAGACTCACAAATTTTGGCTTTTGCTCCAGTGCCCATAGAAGGTCCTTCCCCCAGTTCTGGCTGTTAGCTTTTGCCTTTTTTTTTTAAATCACACTTGTCATCAGGAAGAAACAGTTAAACGAACTTTTACTTTACAATCTTTTGGGCTGTGGTCTGGACAGGGCTTTTATTTCTGTCACACAATAGGTTCTCAGTTTTCACTGAGGACAGACTGGCTTTAATTTTGTATGCTATTCTTAGACTCCTGTACAAGTCTTGAATGTTTAATTTCAGATCTTTTGATCAGCTTCCAGCCATTAATTTGTTCACTTGAGAGGAAAGATTTCAGGGGAAAGGAACTAGAAAATGAGTAGAAACACTAAAGCTATTGCAGTAAAAGGACAGTTTAGTTTATTCAGTTTAAGGGCACGGGGGATCATTACATCATCTTGTTTGACTTCCCATGTAACATAGATCCCTAAAATGCACTCAGGATACTCCTATATAGACCCTAATAACTTGAGTTAATAGTTCTTAGCCTCTTTCCAGTGACATTTTAGTCTGGTCTTTGTTTACATGACAAAAATGGATGCAGTTGAGGCTGAATGGTGATATGAAGTACACATTGGACTAAGATGGGTACTATCACCAAAATTTGTCCAAAATCTTCCTGACAAAAATTCCAGGCTTAGTTTCCTAAGATTCTGCATTTTATTGACTCCTATTAAAATCATTGGAAGCTGAGTGTCAAGGCTTTTTCCCCACTCTGGCACTCTGAGTGCAGAAGGTGGGGGCCCGCAACAGGCCAGAAAAGCCACTGGCCTTAAAGCCTGCTCTTAAAAGTCTCCAAGGCCTCCAATTCCTGGCCTTGGAGTGGTATCGCTGCCACCACCCAAATGCAAAAAAAACCTCTTGTGACCCAGGAAGGCGCACTTGGGAATTCCTCCCTGTGAGGTACTGGCAATCCTCTTTATTCCTCCTTCAGGAAAGTGACTGAACTCCAGCTGCAATATGAGCTGGCACTGGAACAGGGTTCCCTCTAGTAGCTGCCTGTGCAGTCTAAGGCACGGGCACACAAACCTCTTGCCTCTCAGGACACAGAACCAGAACTTGCTTAAAAGGTAAACTCTTTAATCAAAAAGAACAGATGATAAACACAGAGAGTTGCTTCTCTGGGAATTAACTTAGGTAGTTACAGGGTAGTGGGGTGGGGGGTTGGGTTACATGTGGTTAGCACAGAGAAATCCAAAAAACAAGCCAAAAACAAAGAAAATACCCTGACCGCGTCTAAATAAACATTCCCTGTTCTACCCACGCCTGGTCAGTACCAAACTTACTTATCTCTGGTAAGGATGTTGCTGGATTCTTCCTCAGACCCCTCTGGCCTCCTCCTGATCCTTCCAGGAGCTCTGCTGCATCCAAACAGGCCCAGGCCAGGCTGCTGTTACCATTCAAAAACCTGCACTTCGTTCCTATTGGCTGTCCTGGGACTCACTGACCAGAGTGTTAACCCCTTCCTCCCCAAGGGTTGTTACACTGAGGGCACTCAAAATTTTACAGGCTCAAACTCTGACTGCTCATTTATTCAGAAGCCCCTCTTTCTTGCCCTGATTCCTCAAGACAGTTAAGCACATGCTTAATTTAATTCCAGTTGACACAGCATGTGCCTAAGGCTGATTGGAAAGCTGGACCGGGGGTTGGGGGGGGTTGGGGGCAGTGTGAAAATTTTCACGAAAAGTTTGTCCTTCATTTGGAAGGGGAAAAAGGAAAAAAAAAATGATTCCACCCAGTTCAACATGGGATTCTAATGCACAAGAAACAGGGAACAATTATCACTGGTTAGAGCAAGGCTAGCTGGCATTGATGTTTGTGTTCTGTAATTCCAGCAGGATTGAATGAAGCCACCAAACTAAATCTTGTGACCCAAGTGAGGTTTGAAATTGCATCCTGCTTCCGGAGCCAAGTGGCTACTGTATTAACCCAAGAAGCGGCTTTGTCTTTCTGTATATAAATAATAAAATACTGCAACACAAAATCTATAGTCTAATAAAAGTTATGGTTTAACTGATCTCCTAAACCAATGAGACTGAATCAAAGTAGAGGTGCTGGAAGAAACATACATGCTGCTTTAAGTGATGTGTTGATAAGATAATGTAAGACTCAGCTTTTGTTGTATGTCTAGCTCTGCTAGTATAATGAAGGACAGAGTGCACCCAGCCACAGGTGGTTTGCTCAGAAAGTGACACAAGGTGCCTGCAGTTTCTTCTCTGCTAGTGGCTTGCAGAATCCAAAGCAGTCGCCATAGTATACAGGACTCACCAGGAGGCCATATTCATTTAGTACATCACTGTCCAACTGGAAGCTCCAACTGAGCTTGGGTTGCAGCATTAAATAGCCTCCTCAAGGAGAATGATGAGGAAGGATAGTGATGCAAACTCTGCTTGCACTCTGGGGCATAGCACTTCTTCCTGAATGAGTCAAGATTTAAGACCACTTACTTTAGCTTACACAATTTACCAGCTGGTGATTTGCCTCTCCAATTACATGGGTTCATAATGTCTGTCTAAACTAGTGGCAGGATGTGACTGAGCTAACATACCTCAACAGGCTTTTATCTAATTAGTTTGGCCCCTGGAATAACTAGTTTGGGCCCTAGCAGCCTGGGTTAGGTCTGCAGTTAATTACTCAGGGCTGTAGCCAGTTTGTGCAGCCCATGTTGAAGCTCACACCATCCTGGTTTCACTGTTCTGTTCCCTGAGCTAGTTAGATTAAAGATTACTCAGGTGTGTCAGCTCAAGATGCAGTATTACCTTGTGACTGCAGTCTCTAGAGATGTCTTTTTTTGATGCTCACTTACATGGCTTGCATAGCTCTGCAAGGAGTGTGTGATTTACTGTCTGAGATCACAATGGACCATATCCTTGACTGAATGAACATGCCATTCTTATTTTGTCAGATACTTGTGTTTTTATTTGTAGTTTAATACAAGGAGCAACAAAATACCTATTTTTGGTCTCTCTTATGCTTTGGTTTCAATGTTTGCTTCACACAGATTCATTTAATTTTCCTTTACTGTTAACACCTTTTTAAAAGTTCTTCTCCCTTACAGCCACCACTCTTTGACCTGAAGTGAATTTAAAGCTGCACTAGAAATTAAAAATGTCAGATTCTTTTGTTGGGTTCTTGGTGTGTGGTGGGAAAAATGCATCTTTAATAGTAATATTCAGATAAATAATAATCTAACTGGTAGAAACCAGGTGACTCATTTTGTGATTAAAGCTCTGTACTGCTACTACTATTGTGATAAATTAGATTGTAAAATCTGAAGATTGAGATTTGCAAGGAAGTGGAGTACAGAGCCTCATAATCAGGAGCTTGACCCTGCTCTGATGTATACTACAGTGTGATGTCACTTTGACTCTGATGCTTCTACTTCCTCTTTTCTTTTCCCTGTGACACTGGGGCAGAAAAGGTAAGCCCAGCAGACTCAGTAACCTGAACACATCGAAAGGTAATTAGGTAAATAGTAATTAGGGCCATCCAATTAGAGCCAAATGGTAATCGGGGCCATCCATTATAAATATCTGAAACTTTGAGGTTAAATCCTGAACTCCTAAGAATTTGGGAGTAAATAATGAGTGTGTATATCTATGAGCTTGTTTTGTTTTGGAGGGGTGGCTGTATTCATCTGTTTCAGCAAACAAATAAGGTGTCCTGTGGCACTTTTAAAGACTAACAAATTTATTTGTTTGAGCTTTTGTGGGTATAATTCCATGTTATGAGATGAATGAAGTAGAAACTGTGATATGTTAGGTGAATATTGTGAAGGAAACTAAATAGTTCTTGTCTGTCACTATACTCTGTTAGTCAAAAATCAAAGGAACATATTACATTTAAGTTCTAGCTACAGGTTAATATTGTTTTTATGTTTCTCTGAAGGTGCAAAAAGTAAATGCCTTATGCTAATATAGATTGTTACTAGTGTGTATAGAACATGAGAGATGTTACTTCAAAGCCACAAGTAACTATCTATTATGTACCCAAGAATTACATGCTGTGATGTCTGCTATAAAGACTATAAAAGAAGCTTCAGACCAGTCCTTTTTTATCTCAGATCTGTCCAACCTTTCATGGGAAAAGTTTTAATCTCAAGACTGGGGACCCAGCTTGTTTTGATTCACCTTGCTGTTTCTTATGGAAGAAATTATACAGAGTTTATATTTTGACTGTGTTGGACTTCATTTCTGTGGATTGGATTTCTAACAGGGACTTATGATCCTCAAGCTATTTGGGTAGTTTCCAGAAACTTTGCAAATTAAGAGCTTTGTAAGTTAGTTATCTCTAATTTGAATCTAACTTATAAACTTGTATTCTCTTCTGTATAAGAAGCAAGGAATTCATGGCACTTAAAGACTAACAAATTTATTTATCTCATCTGCTTTCATGGGAGAAAATCCCATTTTGTCAGATGCTTTGAAGATGGGGGAACTTAGAAAATGGGTGGAAAATAAATTTATTTAAGGGAACTGTATTTTTATTTTTTGAATAGCCTATGAGGGGATCACAAGTTGTTTGTTGCTGACTTGATATCTTGTGGAATTAAAGCCACCAGTGTTAGGGGTCTGCATGCCCCATTTTTTTGCAGTTTTGCCCTGTTTATACTGTCTCAGCATGGCTCACCTTGGCTACGTCTGCATTAGCCAATTAGTCTGGACTAATTTGGACCAGGTCTACACTAGACTAAGCTAGTTCAAAGTGGTTAGTTTGAACCGTAAGGTTTAACTAAGTGGTTAGTTCAAACTAGCTATGCTGACTAGTTCTAACGAACTTTTTAGTTTGAACTAAGTCGCATGGCTAATTCAAACTAAAAAGCCACGGTTAGTCTGAACTAGTCCAAGGCTAGTTTGGATTAAACTTAGACTTATTTAGTTTGGACTTGCAAGTTCAAACTAAACAAGTAGATGTACACATAGCCCTAGAGGCCAACATTACAGCCCTTATGGAAACATGTAGCTTTGACTTGGTTTGGCATTCTGTCCCCCTTCAGATTTGTAGGTAGGAGTGCAAAGATGTTGACTCATGTAACCTAGACTTGATGAAGACTCATTTACTGAAAGCACATGTTTTGTGTTCAAATAATAACTCTTCAATAAATTTTAGTAACAATACACATTCAGAATTAGGCCCTAAAGTAATATGCAGTTCAAAGAACTATAACAATATTGGAAGACTTTACTTTTGTAAGAAACTGTGCATAGTTCTCTGACTTGTCATTTCTCCCTTGTCACCTGGGAGTAACTAGCCATTTTCTGTTGTAGTAGGACGGCAGTTGACATCCTCACAGTCTAGCTGAATAGGCTGGTAAAGAGTTGGTTAACTGTGAAGTCAGACTACAGAGCTTGTATCCCATTGCCAGATCCTTGTTTACTTTTCATTATGATTAAATGCCTGTGAAAATATTCAGTTGATTGAATCCAGTCCTTAATCTAAGGAGAGGAAAGAAGGGTTGCAGGTGGGAAATCTCCAAGGAGTTTGTCTCCTGCTCTCATTAAAAATAAAAGCATCTTGTGGAGTCCCATATCATGCCTTCTCATGTTGAAGACAGCACAGTGGAGACTTTTTCTGACCAATCCACCGAGGGGGTCGGGAGTTCTTGAGAATAAAAATCTCTGTTTCCATAGAAAAGAGAAAATTGTTCCACTGTGTCAGAGCAGACGGTCCAAGCTTATATGGAGCAAATAGCTAAATTTAGATTGTGCAGCCAAACCAACGCTACTGTTCTTTTTTTAGATTGCATACAGGCCATTCTGTTCAACATTTTCATTAATGATCTGGATGAGGGGATAGGTTGCAGACTTAGTAAGTTTGCGGATGACACCAAGCCGAGGGGAATGGTAGACACCCTGGAGGGCAGGGACAGGATTCAGGGAGACCTAGACAAATTGGAGCAGTGGGCCAATAGAAATCTCATGAGTTTCAACAAGGACAAGTGCAAAATCCTGCACTTGGGATGGAAAACCCCATGTACTGCTACAGGCTGGGGAGTGATCAGCTAAATAGCAGCACTGGAGAAAAGGACCTGGGAGTCATGGTGGATGGGAAGCTGGATATGAGTCAGCTGTGTGCTCTTGCTGCCAAAAAGGCCAATGGCATACTGGGCTGCATCAGAAGAAGTGTTGCCAGCAGATCGAGGGATGTGATCGTTCCTCTCTATTCTGCACTGGTGAGGCCACATCTGGAATACTGTGTCCAGTTTTGGGCTCCCCACTACAAAAAGGACATGGACAAACTAGAGAGGGTCCAGCGGAGGGCAACAAAAATGATCAAAGGGCTGGCGAACAAGCCCTATGAAGAAAGACTGAAGGAACTAGGCTTATTTAGTCTGCAGAAGAGAAGACTGAGGGGGGATTTGATAGCAACCTTCAACTACTTGAAGGGTTGCTCCAAGGAGGATGGAGCTCGACTGTTCTCAGTAGTAACAGAGGACAGAACAAGGAGCAATGGTTTCAAGTTACAGCTGGGGCGGTCCAGGCTGGATATTAGGAAAAACTTTCTTACTAGGCGAGTGGTGAAGCATTGGAATAAGCTACCTAGGGAGGTGGTGCAATCTCCATCTTTGGAGGTGTTTAAGGCCCAGCTGGACAAAACCCTGGCTGGGATAATCTAGTGGGAGTGGTCCTGCTTTTTTGGGAAGGGGTTGGACTAGATGACCTTGTGGGGTCCCTTCCAACCCTATGATTCTATGGATGATGGTATAGCTTGCATGCTCAGTAGATTTGCAGATGACCAAGCTGTGGGGAATGGTAAACATGCTGGAGGGTATGGATAGGATTCAGGGAGACCTAGACAAATTGGAGCATTGGGCCAAATGAAATCTCATGAGGTTCAACAAGGACAAATGCAAAGTCCTGTATTTAGGATGGAAAAATCCCATGTACTATTTAGAGGCTGGAGACTGATTGGCGAAGTTGCAGCAGTATTGAAAAGGCCCTGGGGGTTATGGTGAATGGGAAGCTGGATATGAGTCAATAATGTACTCTTGTTGCCAAAAAGGCCAATGGCATGCTGAGCTGCATCAGTAGGAGTGTTGCCAGCGGATTGAGGGGTGCGATTATTCCTCTCTATTCAGTGCTGGTGAGGCCACATCTGGAATACTGTGTCCAGTTTTGGGCTTTGTACTGTAGAAAGAATGTGGACAAATTAGAAAGAGTCCAGCAGAGAGCAATGAAAATGATCAGGGGGCTGAGGCACATGACTTTTGAGGAGAGACTGAAGGAACTAGGCTTATTTGGTCTGCAGAAGAGAAGACTGAGGGGGGATTTGATAGCAATCTTCAACTACTTGAAGGGGTGCTTGAAAGAGGAGGGAGCTAGGCTGTTCTCAACAGTAGCAGAGGACAGAACAAGGAGCAGTGATTTCAAGCTGCAGCTGGGGTGATCAAGGTTGGATGTTAGGACAAACTTTCTCACAAGAAGGGTGATGAAGCATTCGAATGGGTTCCCTACGAAGGTAGTGGAATCTCCATCTTTGGAAGCATTTAAGGCCTGGATAGATAAAACCCTGGCTGGAATGATTTCATGGGAGTGGTTCTGCTTTCTGCTGGGGATTGCACTTGACTTCAGGAGGTCCCTTCCAATACTCTGATTCTGGATTGAGGTATACCCTTTGGTTCATTAATGTACTTAGACAACAGAGACACACTCATATAAGATACACTCACTATATGTGATGTAAGCTGTAGGATATTTAGTCTAGCACAGGGATGTCAAACTCATTTGCTATGATGGGCCATATTTGACTTAAATGTATTTCAAGTAAGCCATACTTATCATAAATCGAAATACTAGTGCCTATATTCTCACGTCATCATGAAGTGCTGGGTGTGTGAGACTGCACTCTGTGGTACGGTGAAATCACACACTTTCTCTCTCTCTGTTAATGAGAGAATATGGGCTTGCAGAGCACAGTCATGGGCGGGAGGGAAGAGGCACGGGACATCTTTTTAATACCCTTGGGCTAGAGGCATCAGTGAGAGACAAGGTATTTCTCAGTTATTTACATTTAATTTTTCAAGAAACATATTACAAATGCAGAAAAAGGTAACTTGATCAGGAGCCTAGTGTTCAATGGTAAGGTTGGTATAATTTTATCATTCAGAAGCAAAAGTTGAACTATCAATTTTTCCTCAAAGATAGGTCAAAAGCACATTTCTATGGTCTCAGTAAAGTTCCATTAATCATTTTTAATACTTTTCAGTCACATATAAAAACTGCTGAGACAGGCAACACTGGCTCTTTCTTCCAAATAGTACAAAGTAAAACATTCTCACTAGGCAGTTTATTGAAAATACATATATTTCTATTAACATTGCCAGGGATACCTAAAGAGTGGTAAAAGTTTTGGCTCCACTGCAGCTTTGACTAGAGACTTATTCCCACATTTTGTTTTCTATGCCTATAGATCATGACGAATTTAGAATATGCTTTCCTTATTAGGCCTGGAAATAGACATTTTATTTATATCAAATCCTATGAAATAACCGGATATGGCCAGAAAAAGTATTTGAAATACAAGATACACACCTGTTTCTATTTCCACTGATAATATCAAAGATTTGGAATTGACATTGTTTTAAAAACGAAGTTTTGATTTAAAACAGAAAGTGAATTGCTCATTCTTTATGACTTTGTTGTAAATTATGATTATTTAATGAGGTAAGGTGTAGCTGTATGAGCAGGTGCCATCTGGTTTTGTCTGGCTTCTTGTCCCAAGAAGCGGCAGAACCCTGGGCACTAAAAGGGATTCAGGTTGTAAAAAAGCCACCACAGAACTTTTTTTTCCGTCCTTAGAAAGTTGCACAAATCTTTGTCCCATCTCTGGTGCAGAAACTTTAAACTAGTCCCCTAGCTTTGGGATGATAATTTCTTCCTGTAGAGTGGTAAAAATCAGGCTAGTTTGGGTTTTTGTTTGTTTTGTTTTGTTTGTTTGTTGGAAAGTATACAAAACTGTCCATCCTCTCAGGGAGAAGATCAGCAAAGGTGGTCCATAGTCAAATGAGGATGAAATAAACTATTTCACGTGTTAACTTCAGGTTTTGATCTGAACCATGGATTTAGGCTTGAAACATTTGAACCTTCTCTAGGTTAGTAAAGAGTTCCTTGTCTTTCTCCAGAAGGTAGCTGTCTTAGAGTCACCTTTTCTTACGTTCTTGCTTTCTAAGACCTTTTGGGCTTGCCTGTATGGTACCTTAATCCTTAGCTAGGGTGCAAATTTTAGTGCACATTGATGTTTTGGGTACCAACGGGCCTGTGTTGACCCTGCTGGTGCTAATTTAAAAGTTCCTTAATATTGTTAGAATCAGGACCACGTTACACGCACTAGCTTTTAGTGCACTGATGCAGAGTCCACACAGGCCAGTGAGTACGTGATATGCTAGTATGTATCAGCACTTACATGCCTGGTGGTGTGCAATCGAGCACCACGTCTAGGCAGGCCGTCAGTATGAGGGGGCATCCCATCATGATTGGCAGCAAGGCAAGTTTTTATGCTTTCTCCCAGAGAAGAATTGTAATGGCTTCTTTGTTGCTGAAGATATGTGCAAGAGTGTTTCTAGAAAGAAAGGACAGTGAACACTGCAAAATTGCCCAAGGGCCTACTGTTGATTTGGGTGGGTAAAAATGGATTATAAAACTTTGCTTAGAGTTTCAAGGGCGTCACTGATGGAGAAGCAGGATGAAATAGTTCTTATGTGGGTCAGATGGGGTTGTTAAAATAATGCTGCTTGAAGATAGTTTGAAAGCATAATTGCTTTCCTCTTCAGCATACCCTTTAAACATGCTGAGTATTTTTTGGGTCTTGAAGGAGGGTCTTGGCATATGGTCTGTGGAAGGACCTTGAACTTGAGAAAGCCCAGATCAGAGGCATGAATCCCCCTCTGTAGCAAAAATGCAAAATGAAATTAAACTCAAACGCTTTGTAAATTCCATCTTTTTAGCTGCTATCTGTAAAAGAGAGTTACTTTCTGAGCCCAGTTACTTGATTTATCTTCATGGAAACCTTCATAATCCTATAGCACTATGGTGTATGAATTCAGAGTTGGTTATTTGTTACTTGTAATTTTCTCCTCTTTTGTATTTCAACAGAGGAGTTGGGGTAATCTTTAACTTATTAGAGCACCTAGTAAGTGTGTTCTGGTCCCCCCCCCCTTTTTAAAAATTCTTTTCTGCTAACCTTTCAGACAATGCAGTGGCCTGTACTTCTTCATCAAAATAAAGTTTTTAAAAAACAATAGAATTCAAAAAAATCTAAAACTGCTTTTAGTTTCCATATTTTGTTTCTAAAGTAAACATCAAATGTCAACTTTTTGATAGTGAAGTCAAACACAGGGCAGCTGTCTTTTTAAGATGTTAAAACAGTTGGCCCAATAAATGAGCCATCTTCATCTTTTGATCTAATTCTGCCATTGAAGTGATTCACAAAATGAACATTTTAAACTCTCTGATCGCTTATTCCTGGCCAAGTGGACACATTTGCTATTATTGTCTTAAAACTTATTGTATTTAAAAATCCAAGAACCCTACAGAATCTACAGAGATATATTCTGAAATCTTCCTTTCCCCTTTGAAAATTGCAGTTCATTATTCCACAACTTCTGCATGGACCTCTTCCCAGATTACAGTATGGTTTATAACAATCAAACCATTGCCAGTGTGATGAGAAGTAGATCTTTTCTCACATGGCTCAAGGTTTCTCAGGCAGGAAAATGTGATGGTGTTATTAATAGTGCTGTAGGTAAGCAGTTCTCAACCAGGGACACATGTACCCCTGGGGTTTTTCAGAAGTCTTCCGAGGGTGCATCAACTGCTCTAGATATTTCTAGTTTTACAACAGGCTACATAGAAAGCACCAATGAAGTCTGTACAAAGTAAACTTTCATACAGACAATGGCTGGCTTATCCTGCTCTAGGTACTACACACTGAATATAATTACAATATTTACATTTAATTTTAGTCTATAATGATATGATATGGTAAAATGAGAAATTAGAGCAATTTTTCAGTCATAATGTGTTGTGACTTTTTTGTATTTTTCTGTCTGATTTGGTAAGCAAGAAGTTTTAAATTAGCTGAAGCTTGTGGAAGGAAGACACATCAGACTCCTGAAAGGAGTGCAGCAATCTGGAAAGGTTGAGAACCACCGCTTTGGATGAACTGTAGAAGATTAGGGTTGGAATAGACCTCTGAAAGTCATCCATTGCAGTCCAACCCCCTGCTCAAATCAGGACCAACTCCATGAGACTGAATAGAGGACACCTCTTTCCTCCCAGCCACTGTAGCTGGAACGAGGTATTTATAGGAAAACTAGTACCTTTAAAAGACAAGCAGCTGATGCAGTCCTTATATATAATATTTTTTTTTCCTGATAAAGCAAGGAGTCTAACACAGCTACCCCTTTGGAACTTATAGTTTTTAGGAATTTAAAATGCAAGAGCAGCTTCTGTTCTTTCATTGTGTATTTTGTACATTCAGGCACTTTGTCATTATTGTAGTTGTGGCAGGATGCCCACTGAAAACACTGACACCCCCATTAACTTTGTTCCAGAACTGATTAAATCTCATTGATCCTCTGAGCCAGGCTAGAGCAGGATGCAATTCATTTCTTTTATTCATTAGTTTAGAAATAGATCATTTCTCTTTTTAGCACTGGAAGTCATTGCAAGGATATGAGACACCCATTTGGAAGATGTCCAGGTTTAGTTGTGTCCTTTTCATTGCGTGGAGCTTATGCTTAAACATGGGAGGAAGAGCTTATCACACATGGTCTCTGTAAATAGCATTTCAAGGCATCTTGTTAGTAATGCTTTGTTCCAGTGATGATGAAGATCTGACATTGATTCAAACTTAGCTGTGATGACAGGCTGGTCGAGTTCCTCCTTCTTGTGTTACTGTTAAAAGGCCAGGTTAGCATGTTCAGAGCTACCCCAGGAAAACACATTTAAAAATAAGCAGTGCCCAAAATATACTTTCCATGCTGAGTAGCAGATCTTAAATTTTCCCCACATACTCCCAGGTGAATTGGCACTCATTTGACTGCAGATGGTGATGGCACTGACCCTTTGGAAAACTGCATTTCCACACATTGCTTATCAAACATAAATTTTTTTGCACTTTTGTCTCCTAATAAGAATCACATTAACATGGGCAAGCATGAAAGTAAACAGTGGTTTTCTCATGGAAAATTAAAAAGCATTTGAGGCCATCTGGGAGGAAAGTTATCTACAAAATGATCCCATAAAAGGAGGACCCATCTGTTAACTGCAAACTAGGGTTTGTGCCAGAAACTTTGTGTAAGAAACGGATGCTTTTTTTTTTTTAACAGATTAGCTATCCTAGTTTCCATAGTATGTATCATTCCTCTGAGAAACTAGTAGCCAAACATCAAAGGATGAATTGCTTAAAAGTTTATTGCCCCCATAAATCATATCTGAGTAGGAGATGGTAGCAAAACACCTTCAATGTTAGTGATGATATTTCACTCTGATGTTCATGCTCAGATGTTTTCTGTAGGACTCAGTTATGCCTTTAAGGAACTGGTCCACATGTGGTATCTACTACACCTTCATGTGCTCCTCTCTGCAGTGTGAGAAAGAACAGGATATCTTCCTAATTACTTGTTCTCAGTCCTTGCAAATGGCTGGCCTGTCTGTAGAAAAGTATAGGATATCTTGTAGTTTTCCTCCCTCTTTATTGCCTAGGTACAAGTTGATCACAGTTGGATCTTGGCAAAGCAGCTGATACAGTTTAGGCATTAATCTAAATTAATAATATGGGTAGAAAGTCTTGTAAGCACATGTTCTCCACAGTTAAATCTGTCTATAAATATTTTCAAATCCACTGGGTGAAACAACCTAATTCAGTTTTTTAAAAATATAATTATTACATTCTTACTAGTTGGAAAGAGCACAGCCAACCTCAGTGGAAAGTCTCTGACTACTGACTGGCCAGGAAGTATGAAGCCCATGGGATCTTATTTGAATCCTCATTGTTCTGGAATATGTGGAATTAATTGGTGGCAAGGAACACTGTCTCAGCCACAAGACCAAACTTTGGGGCGTTGCTGGCACCTGGCACACAGGGCATGTGCCCCAAGTCCTGGCGCCAGTGCCCCAAGTGCCCGGGGTGGCCCCTGCCTCTCCTAGGCCTGCCCCTCACCTGGGATCCGGGGCCAGGCCAGCTGTGGCAGCACCTTACTCTCCTGGCCACATCCTGGCTGGGGATACAGGCCGGGCTTCCCACAGCGGCACCTGCCTCTCCCGGCCAGGGATTGAGACTGGGCTGGCTGCAGCAATGCCCACCTCTCCTGTCCCTGGCCAGAGATCTGGGACCAGGCTGGTGGTGGCAGGAGCCTGAAGCCAGATCATGGCCAGGTACCAGACTGTGGCCACGGAGCGAGGCCCGGGCCTGGAAGCAGGGCCTGAGCCTGTGTCCTGGGTCTTTCTCTGGGGCATCGATGTTCCTGCTAAACATATTCCTCTCTCATGAGGATCTTTGCCATTTTGACAAGGTGTTTGTCATCTCCAACTTAGGATGCTGTGTCTGACTCTGTCCAGAGGGAAAGGTAGTTGCAACCAAGAAATTTCAAAGGTCCTACAAAAGTGTTCCTTCAGGAATGTCTACTAGGCACCAGAGGCAGGTACAGATACATGGCACCAATAATATATGAGCTGCAGTGGCTGCTCTGCACTTTTTTTGGACTAAATTTGAAATCCTCATCCTGATCAGCAAAGAACATAATAGACTCACTTTGAACTACCTCTATCCCAATTGTCAAAGGCAGCTGTGCTCCGCTGTGGTGCTTCAACTAGACTGGTTGAGAATAAGACTTCCTGGTGTATTTGACCCATGCCAGAAACAATCTTATAGTAACCCAGTACAAATCCTGAGAGCACATTTCTTCCTGAAACGACTGGTAACTGCAGAGATGATATAGATTTCACCAAAGGAATCAAGGAGAAAGTGAACTGGTTGTGCTGTATGTAGGAGGTCCGAAGAGACTTGTGGAACACTGTGAATTTAATGAGATGTTAAATGAAGCTCTATATGATTGGCTGGAATGTGGTCTGCATAGTGAAGCAGTATGGATGTGTCTGTTGACAGAGGCTCAACTCACCTTGCAGAAGGCCATTGATATTGCAGTCTCTATGAAACTGGTCACACAAGACATGCAACTAATCAAGGCCGGAGTGCTTAAGGCAGGGGTACTCAAACTTTTTGCGAGCTGGTCCACATTCAGCCTTCCACCATTCATCGGGGTCCATAGGCAACTAGGGTAGGCCTACTGCTGGGAGCAGGGGGGGGTGATGCCATGAGCAGGGGCTGTGTGGTCCGGGAACGTGGGGGCTAGCAGGAGCAGGGGGGGTGATGCTGCAAGCGGGGGTGTATGCTCTGGGAGCAGGGGGGCTACTGGGAGCAGGGGGGCTGATGCCGTGAGCGGAGGGGGGGGCTACTGGGAGCAGGGGGGGTGATGCCGCGAGCGGGGGTGTGTGCTCCGGGAGCGGGGGGGCTAGCAGGAGCAGGGGGGTTGATGCCGCGAGTGGGGGGGGCTAGCGGGGGGGGCGAGTGGGAGCAGGGTGGCAGTGCAGCGGGCCCTGCGGGGGGCAGTGCAGCGAGCAACTGGAGTTGCTCAGCTGCCCTCTCCCTTAGAGGCAACATTGCTGTTGCCAATGTTCCCTCTAAGACCCACTGGCAGCTGAGCAACTCCTGTTGCTCACTGCGTGGGCCCCCGCCCCCCCCGGGGCCCGGCCGGGCCCCCCCGCCGGGCCGGGCCTGGGGGGGCCCCCCCCCCCCCGCTTACCCTGCATGGCCCTCACAGCTCCTGGGGCAGAGAAGCACTAACAGAGCATGCTCAGATATTCTGGGCATGCTCCATTAGAGCTTCTCTGGGTGGGAGTTTTAACAACTCCCTGCCCCAGAGGAGCTGTGAGCAGGGCCTCTGGCTGCCGGCCCTGCACGGCCGGCAGCCTTCCCTGCGCGGGTGGCGGTCCACCAGAAATGTCTTTGAGGTCCGGGTTGTGGACCGCGGGCCGCCATTTGAGTACCCCTGGCTTAAGGTATCCCCAGAACCTATCCACAAGGCAGTAGCTAGACAGAAATGTTACCAGTGTAAAAGACCAGGTGACCGCACATGGGATTGCTGGTATAGACAACTAATGTGTTGACAGTGTGGCAAGAGTGAGCACATAGAGCATACCTACGAACTAAAGAGAGGTGAGCCAAACAGGAAGGGCAGACTACAGGTGAAGGAACCTGTGATCAGGTGACACACAGTCAGAGGATGAATCTGCTTGCAATAGGGCAAACTCAGGGGGTATGTCTACACGGTAACTGTTATTTTGAAATAACTCATTTTGAAATAAAATCCTTATTTTGAAATAAATTAATTTGAATTAACAGTTTGTTAATTCGAATTAAGGGAAAGCCTACTTTTGAAACGTCTGTTATTTCAAAATGGTTATTTCAAAATAAAGCCGTTTGGACATGTTGTTTTGAAACAGTTGTTTCGAAACAATGGTGTTGTTTCGAAACAACGTGTCCAAACGCCGTTGTTTCGAAACAACAGCTATTTCGATTTCCTGCTAGGTTTAACGGTTTCGAAACAACGGCCGTTATTTTGAAACAACGGGTCCCGTTGTTTTGAAATAATGGTATGTCGTGTCGACTTGAGAAATTTTATTTTGAAACAATGGCTGTTGTTTCGAAATAAAACTCACGTCTGAACACAGCTGATCAAGGTGACACCCAATCAGAGGATGAAGCATCACTCCACGTCTTGTCCATGACAACTGACCCACATGAGTACTGGGTAATTCTGCTGTTGGAAGGTAAATCTCTGTGCATGGAACTGGATACCGGCACAGCAGTTTCAGTAGTTTCTGACATGGTATATGAAAAGGAGTTAAAGCATCTTCCACTTATGCTGACAATAGGCCTGTGTTCAGACGAGAGTTTTATTTCGAAACAGCAGCTGTTGTTTCAAAATAAAATTTCTTATGTCCAGATGACATTCCATTATTTTGAAACAATGGGACCTGTTGTTCTGAAATAATGGCCGTTGTTTTGAAACAGTAAAACCTTGCATCTAATTGAAATAGCCGTTGTTTCGAAATGGTTGTTTTGAAACAACAACATTCGGACGTGTTATTTCGAAATAACCATTATTTTGAAATAACACTTTTGCCCTTCTCCTTTCCAGGGTGCCTTCCTTTTAGCCTTCATTGGGTGGGGGCATGGTCCTGTGTTTGAACATGCTATTTGGCTTTGAGCTTTTCCCTTAATTTAAATTAACTTATTTTGAAATAACTTATTTCAAAATAACAGTTTACGTGTGAACATAGCCTAGTTGTTCTGAAGACGTACACTGGAAAGTCTGTCCCCATGTTGGGTACTATTGATGTTAAGGTGGAGTTCAATGGACAGACAACAAAGTTGCTAATGTTTGTGGTGAAAGGCAATTACCTAACCTTAATGAGGAGATTTTGGCTTAGAAAGAGACAGCTCAATTGGGCAGAAGTACACAGAATGATTAAAGAAGAAACAGCTCTGGCAGCTATATTAGAGAAACATGCTGTTGTTATCAGAGAGGACCGGGGCAGCATGAAGGGAATCACTGTGAAGTTAAAAGTGAAGCCTGACAGCCAACCAAAATTTTTGAAGGTTGGAATGGTGCCATTTGCTATTGGATCCAAAGTTGAAGCAGAGTTGGTATGCCTAGTCAAAGATGGGGCCTTAGTGCCAGTTTTTCACAGTCAGTGGGCAACACCAGTCATTCCAATAGTGAAGAAAGATGGCTCCATTCAGATGCGTGGAGATTTTAGGGTCACTGTTAGCCCAGTGTTACATGCAAAGCAGTACCCTCTTACTGCATGGAGGACATCTTTGCTGGTTTGGCTCGGGGACAAAAGGTCAGTAAGACTGACTTGACTCAAGTGAACTTACAGATGCACGTTGAGGAGAAATCTCAAGGGCTATCGTCTATTGTAATACATAAGGGGCTGTACTGATACTGCTGCTTGCCTTTTGGAATAACATTGGCCCTGGCTTTGTTCTAGAGTGCCATGGACCAGATCTTGAGTGGCATACCAGGAGTGCAGTGCTATCTTACTGACATCCTGGTCACTGGCAAGAATGAGGAGGAGCACCTTATGAACTTGGAAAATATCCTACAAAGACTGGAAGAGTATGGTCTACAAGTTTTCCAAAATGCATGTTAATTCTTCCAGCCCTCTGTCGAATATTTTTGGGCATATTATAGATGTTGCTGGCCTTCACAAATCTCTGGCAAAAGTCAAGGCTATCATCGGTGCACCACCTCCTCAGAACATAAGTAATCTCCATTCTTTTATAGGGTTCTTAGAATCATAGAATCATAGGGTTGGAAGGGACCTCATAGGTCATCTAGTCCAACCCCCTGCCAGAGGCAGGACCACTCCCACTAAACCATCCCAGTCATGGTTTTGTCCAGCCGGGCCTTAAACACCTCCAGAGATGGAGACTCCACCACCTCCCTCGGCAGCTCATTCCAAAGCTTCACCACTCGCCTAGTAAAAAAGTTTTTTCTAATATCCAGCCTCAACCTCCCTAACCACAACTTGAGACCATTGCTCCTCGTTCTGTCCTCTGTTACTACCAAGAACAGTCAAGCTCCATCTTCCTAGGAGCATCCCTTCAAGTAGTTGAAGGTTGCTATCAAATCCCCCCTCAATCTTCTCTTCTGCAGACTAAATAAGCCAAATGCTTTTAGTCTTTCCTCATAGGGCTTGTGCTCCAGCCCTTTAATCATTTTGGTTGCCCTCCTCTGAACTCTCTCTAACGTGTCCCTGTCCTTTTGTAGCGGGGAGCCCCAAACTGAACACAGTATTCTAGATGTGGCCTTACCAGTGCAGAATAGAGGGGAATGATCACATCTCTTGATCTGCTGGTAATGCTTCTTTTGATGCAGCCCAGTATGCCATTGGCCTTTTTGGCAGCAAGAGCGCACTGCTGACTCATATCTAGCTTCCCATCCACCATAACCGCCAGGTCCTTTTCTACACTGCTGCTACTTAGCTGAATGTTCCCCAGCCTGTAGCAGTGCATGGGGTTTTTCTGTCCCAAGTGCAGGATTTTACATTTGTCCTTATTGAACCTCAGATCTGTTATAACAAGTTTATTCCACAGTTAGCAATGCTACTGAAACCCTTACATGAGCTCCTTGGCTAGAACAAGGGTAGAAGGGAACCGAAGCCCCCAATGATGCATTTAAGAAAGCTGAATGCCCATTGCTAGATTCAAAGGTTCTGACACATTTTAACCCATCCTTATCCCTACAGCTGGCATGTGATGCCTTCTCTTATGGAGTTGGAGCAGTAGTGTCACACATCATGCCTTCAGGAAACGAAAGATCGATTGCTTTTGCCTCACTCACCTTAAGCAAGGCAGAAACCAGTTATGCACAAATTGAACATGAAGCACTGGGAATTGTTTTTTGCGTCCAAAAATTTCATCAGTACCTGTTTGGAAAGACGTTCACACTCCTCACTGACCATCAACTTTTAACATCAATTTTGGAAGCACACACAGGCAATTCCACATTGGCTGCTAGTCATATGCAACGATGAGCCTTGAAACTTTCCAGACACATGGATCAAATATCAGAAATCCTTTTTACATGGTAATGCTGATGGTCGTTCAAGACTGCCTTTACCAGTTACACATCGAGATATGGATCTGGAAGCAATCTTCTACTTTGAACAGATAGAGAACACACTCATCAAAGCAACTCATGCAAAGAGTGCAACTCATGTTAACACAGTGCCGTCTGAAGTTATAGAACTAGCGATGCATGGAACATCTTTACGTGACTCTCAGGTCTTACTTGATCTCCTTCCATACACGTCTAGGAAGATGGACTTATCAGTTCAGTCTGGGTGTGTGTTGTGGGGAATGTGTACCAGTACTGAGATCACAATAGTTGGAACAGCTACATTCAAGTCATTGTGGCATAGTACACATGAAAGAAATCACACAAAGTTGTTTTTGGTGGCCTGGCTTGGATGGGGCCATTGAAGAGAAGGCAAGGGCTTGCACGTCATGTCAGAGTATAAGGAACACACCTCAGCAGGCACCCTTACACCCATGGGATTGGCCTGAAAAGCCAAGGCAATGTATTGATGTTGATTTTGCTGGCACATTTGGAGGAAGCATGTTTCTAGGGTGGCTTGGTTCTTTTTGTTTCACATGAGCTTTTGTGGGCAAAGTCCCACTTCATCAGGTGCCAGAGTAGAGAAAAGTTACAGCGAAAAAACCTTACAGTATGGGAGTGAAAGATATGGGAGTGAAAGATCCTACGATTACCTTTTACTGCATCAGGTCAGATTACTTCAGGAAATCAAACAAGTTAGATTCAAACACAACATATCAGAAAGTGGCGAGACTGAGAGAAGTGAGAATCACTGTTACTAATGAAAAATAAAGGAGGAGTCTTGTGGTCTATTTAAACTTTAATTTTTTTAATGGGAGATCCAGTTTGTACTTTCATTGAGAGCCAGGGTGCTGGCATCAAATTTGCATATGAATTCTAACTCTGAAGTCTCTCTTTGAAACCCTGATCTAGAGTAAATGTGCCTGAGATTACATACAAATAAGTCCATTCCTGAGCGGCCTGGGAGATTAAAGTGATTTCCTATTAACCTGGATCTTCAGTAGTGCCCAAAGGCCTCACATGAGATTGGCATCCCATCCTGCTAGGTACTATACATATACACAGCAGGAAACAGTACCTCCATCAGGGAGTTTGCAGTCTGAATAATAAAGGGTGGATGAGAAACAGGACGAAAGAGGTGACGTGACTTGTCCTGGGTCACACAGCAGCTCGGAGCTAGGATAAACCGGAGTCACTCATTGCTCTGGTCTACAGGACCATGCTGCCTCTCCTTTTATGAAGCAGTCATGGTCCATATTTTGTTGTGGGTTGGGAGGAGTACATATTTTGGCTTTTTGGGTACTAAATCTCTGGGATCTTACCAGTGACAGGGGGATGCCAAGGAAACTTTGTCAACTAGAATTTCCAAACTTTAACATGCCTTCCATCAGTTATTCTCACATGGGACTCGATGACAGTATTATGTGGAGAAGCTAGATAGCAGCTTGTAATTAATCTCAGTGCCTAATGCTGTCTTCCAGGAATACTAAGAAACGAAGCTTATAGCAAACATGCAATTTAGTGTAAAACATGTTGTTCTAATATTCCATTCTTTCTTGCTCATGACAGGTTGAGGAGTGGGTGAACTGAGACTGACTTTATGCAAAACACAGTTGTGCTATGCTGATAAAGTATTGCTATGAACCTGCTCTATTACTGGATACCTGCCCTCTATCCTAGGTGGGTTCCTAGTTGAGCTGGAGAGAATGAGCTAGCCACTGAAAGTAACTGTTAGCAGGGATAGGTCCCATAATCTACACTATAAAGGAAGGAAAGTCAAATTACATCCTGGGCAGAGCTGGTCAGGAAAATGCCCATTCATTGAACTTTCATGGAAATGTATCATGTTTGATGAACTTTCAATGAACTACCATATGGGAAATGTGTCTGGTTCTCAGACAGCCCAGACATCTAGACTACCCCAAGAGCAGGGACCCCTGGACCTGGAACCTGAGAACCCCAGCTCTAGTCAGGGCTTGGCTTCTGGTTATGCAGCAGAAGGCCTGGAAGCACTGCAGATCTTGGCTTGAGTCAAAGCTCTCAGGACATACAGGCTCCTTGCCACAGAACTGGGATGCTGAGAACCTCAGCTCCTTCACTTGTAGACTCCTGGCTTCTCCATCAGTTCAGAAACCCTGAAAATCATAACTGAGCCAAGAGCCTTGGCACTAGAGCTTCTAGGCTCAATTTTGTTTTGAAGTCTTTTGAAGAAATGTCTGCCTCTGGGAAATTTAGAACATTCTACTTTTTATGACATGGATGAAATCTCCTTTTCCAAAATGTTGCAATTTCTTGTGCAATGGAAATTCCAGCTTCTGACCAGCTCCAATTCCGCAGTCAGACTCAGAAAGGTGCAAGCTCAAGAGAAAGCACTAGCTGCACACGAGCAGAGCTGGAGGCAGCTGTATGCTTGCTGGCTGTGAAAGGGTAACCAGATAGTTGATACACTGAGGGTTGGGACTGAAAGACTGAGAGTAGGGAAAGAAAGTAGCCATCGCAAGATGGTACCAGTAGTTGGCAAGCAGGAGTCATTGAGGCAACTGCATGTGTGCAGTATAATGGCTAGGGAACCCTAAAGACATTCTTTAATCTCTCTGCTGCTATAGTGGATTGGCCCTAGAGCTGGGTTGGGAACCATTATTTTGATCTTAATTGTGGTTGTAATGAGAGAGAGAGTCCAGTGTTTGGAGCACCTCTAGTGCTTGCCTCCAAGCCGTGGAACTCAGCATGCTTGTAAAGACCTGTGGGGTTCCATCACACTCGCAATAACACCCTGCTGTGGGGTTGGTTACAGCGTTATTCCATATGCCATGGAGGAGAATAGGTTTGCACCACAGATAAGTGTGATCTGTTTGGTCCTATAATGGACCAAATCCAGCAATTGATGCTAGTATAACTAACATTGGTTCCAAACTGGTAGTGGGGGTTTTTCTCACTTACAGCAGTGCAGCTTGGCTGTATGGATATGACATGAAGATTCATATTTCAGTAGGGATGTTTGGCGCTCAAATCTGCCCCTCTCTTTCATGCTAGTTGTAATTTGCTCCACAGGTAGCCCCACTGAAATCAATGGGCCCATATAGAGTAAGAGATTAATAAGGGAGAAAGAATCTTGCCCTTAGGTAATACTGTGTTTTCAAACTGTTGTCTTGTTCTCAGATTTTGCAATAACTATGTCTACACAATTTTTACAAGAAAAAAACCTGCTTTTGAATATCAGGTATTCACCATCAACTAGTGGAATTGCGTTACATGTATATTCAACAGTGACTGAGCAGAATGTGGTGCACACTCGCATGAAACTGTAAAAGAAAAAGAAACTCTGTTGTTACCGTGCAGTATTTTCCCTTAAATTTCCTTGGGTCTGGTACTACATTGCATGTGCCCATTGACATTAGAAGGAATGCAGGAACTGTCTTCCATGGGTCTGTCTTCATGGCAGGGGGTAACTATGGGTGAGCCTGGCCCACCACTTTGAGAGTAGGCCTACCCAATATGTTGTTTCTGCTGCCCACACTCTGCTGAAGCTTGGATCATTAAGCAGATTTTGACATTGCTACCTGAAGTTTCTGCTTCCGGCCATGTGACTGGAGGCAGGAATTTCAGATAGCGACTGGCCAAGGATCACTAAGCTGCCCAATGCACCAGATGCCAAAATAACTGGAGTGTTCGTCAATCACAAGGTTTGCCAGAAAGTCACTTAGGGCTATGCCCCTGCTTTGTGGCTGAGTTAATGTAAGTGTATTTCACCTGGTGAAGGCACAAAGGTGAGACTAGCTCCAGTATGAGGAACCACACTGCAAAGCCACTCCTGAATGACTGGATTCACCCTGGTATTGCTGCTGCATGCTCTGGTGTGTGGCATTAGTCTTTCTAGGGGCACTTCCTAATGATGGTTCTTTGTGCTGCAGTAAATAAAACTGTTCTATGATTCTGTTCCAGTGAATTGTGGGAGAATTTGTCTTTCTGGGCATCTGGAGGAAATTATAGAATAACTTTGGAGGACTATTAGCTTTCAGCACTTGAGTAATTTAGCCTGTGTGTCCTCCTGCAAAATGTGTGCGTGGGGCGGTTACCAGCCTGAAAAAAAAGCAGAATTTTCTATGAAAACTTCCAAGCCGAGATTGAAGGCACCAATAAACTTAGAACTATGAACTGATCAATTTACCACACACGTCATCTGGAACTAGAAGAATACAATGAAGCAGCAGCAGAGACTAAGGGGAAAAAAGTAAATACGGTACCCTGTTAAATGTAAACTACTACAAAAATAAAACAGCATCATTTTTCTTCTGCACAGTGAAGTTTCAATGCTGTAATAAGTCAAAGTTCAGATGTAAACTTTTGAATGAGTGTTTTGCTCAGAATTATGAACATTTCAGAGTTATGAGCAGCCTTCATTTCTGAAGCATCTGAGGAAGTGGGATTTTCTCCCAGGAAAGCTCATGTGAAAAATAAATTTGTTAGTCTTTAAGTGCCACACGACTCCTTGTTTTTTTTTCTCCTTTTCTGAAGCATTTGTAACTCTTGAGGTTCCACTGTATTTTAAAAGTTCAAAGAGGGTGGGAGGGAAAGATGGTTAAAATTTACGTTTTCCTTAATGACTGTCAACTCACTTCATTTACAATATCAATCCTCCTCTTCAACATTAAAACCAAACAAAAATGTCTATCATAACTTTTTATAGCCTGCAAAAGGAAAAGAGTGAAGACTGAAGTCTACACTCTATTTTGGTGCTGCCAATTTAATGTGCTCAGATACAACAGTAATAAACAGCAGTGTAAATCTCTCATGTCTGTAGATAGAGCTGACAGGAAAATTACTTTTTGTAATGGGTTTAATGGTTATCTCATTACAAAAAGTAATAGTCCTGTTCACACATTCTCACCTACAAATCAATTGTTGTGAATGGGCCTCATCTACCCTAAATGAATTTAGCCAAGATCCAAAGGGGCAGCCTTGTTAGTCTAGTAAAGCAAAAAAAAGGAAGGAGTCTTATGGCACTTAAAGACTAACAGATTTATTTATTGCATGAGCTTTCATGGGAGAATATCCCGCTTCGTCAGACGCTTTGAAAAGGGAGAACTTGCAGAACTGGATGAAAATAAATGCAAGGGACTGTAAGACTTGGGATCAGGTCATACTGCAACAGCAAATCAGAGCATTTGTAAGGATTCAATCTCCAGGAGAGCGCTTACAGAGGGAGGGTGAAGTCAAATTACCTGTTATAATGTGAAAAGAATCCATAGTCATGATTCAGACCTGCTTTCACACAATTTAACTTGTATATTAATTCGATTTCAGCTGTTTCTTTTTGAAGTCTTGATGTTCCATTGATTTTCTTGATGATCGTTGTTAACAAGTCATCCAATGGAGTGATTAGGAAGATGGAAATGCTCAGCAACTTTTTTTTTTTTTTTTTTTTTGTGTTGTGATTTCTGATATCAGTTCTGTGTGCATTTATTCTTCTGCCTAAGGATTGTCCTGTTTGTCCAATGTATAAGGCTTGGGGGCATTTCTGGCACATGATGGCATAAATCACATTAATGGATGAGCAGGTGTAGGACTCTTTGATGGAGTAGCTGGCTTGATTAGGCCCTATGATGGTGTTTCTAGTGCAGATATGTGGACAGAGCTGGCAGCGTGGTTTGTTGCCAGGATATGTGCCTGCTTTAATGTTTCTGTTGTTAGATCTGTAGTTGTTGGTGAGTATCTGTTTAAGGTTCAGGGGTTGTCTGTAGGCGAGGAGAAGTCTGTCTCCTGAGGCTAAAGAGAGTGAGGGGTCATCTTTTAAAATAGGCTGGAGGTCCTTAATGATCTGTTGTAGAGGTCTGACTTGAGGGTTGTATGTGGTGACCAGTGGCGTTCTAAATGAATTGACTTTGTTAGCACTTGCCCTCCCCATTGTAATGTTTCACATCCTTGCAAGCGTATATACCTCCTAACTGTAGGTTCCACTTCATGCATCTCACAAAATGGTTTGCAGCCCACAAAAGCTTATACCCAAAGACATTTGTTAGTCTTTAAGGTGCCACAGTACTTTCATTGTTTTCACTGGGGTACCAGCTGCAATTATTTACAAACACCTAGGTGAGAAAAAGAAAAGGTTGAACTACTTTATAGGCCAGTTACTAATTTAATCACTTTCTCAAATATATGAAAAATACACCATGAAGAAAAAGGGTCAGCCATGGCATACACATAATTGCATATGAAAAGAAATATATAGCTCTCTGCCGTACCAGGATTTTTTTCGCTTGCTAATTTGTACACACTGTGAGAGAGGGAATTCTAAATAGCGTACTCTGTGTACTCATTAAAATGATTAATGACCTCTTACTGGTCATGAGAGAAAAAAATCTTCACATTCATGTGGCCAGAAATACTGTCTTCTGCAAATATAATTGTTGGCGGTTGTGCTGACCATTTGGGTTCATACAGTTCATCTCTGGTGAAAGCATCTTAGCGCAGACTGATTGGGGACAAGTTCTGAAAGGAGAAAGAGCTGCTTGTCTGTCAGTTGTAGGGATATACCCAAGGTAAAGAGGGGTTAAAAGTTGAGTTTTCTTGGCAGGTGGCTCTTAAAGCCTTGCAAAATACCCCAACAGGAGGTCTACAAACTGCTGACCTTCCATTGGAAAAATATGAGAAGTCACAGAGAAAAGTGAGAGCAAATACAGAGCCTAATTCAGCAAGGTACTCAAACACAAGTTTAATTTTGAGCACAGGATTAGTATCACTGAAGTCACTATGGACCAAATAGCTGGGAATGTGCATTAATTACTTGCAGTTTTGACTGTGTTTTTAAGTTACTTTTATTTGGCATAGTTTGGCTGTGAAAGAAACACTTTGCTTGAACCCCAGTGATAAAAGAGGCCATCATAGTACTTGATATTTTAACACAGAGGTGTCAAACATACAGCCTGTGGGCCAGAACCTCTTCTGTCCAGCTCATGACTGCTTTTTGGAAGACCACACTCTGTCCCTGAGAGAGAAAGAGAGAGAGTGGTCTCGTGGTATTGCGGAGTGCAGTCTTGCATACCCAGCAGTCTGTGATGCTGTGAGAGTGTCAGGTCTTTTGACATCATGGAGTGCTGGGTATGTGAGACCTCACTCTGCGAGACCACATTCTCTCCCTAACAGAGAGGGAGAAAGTGTGGTCTTGTGGTATCATGGAGTGCAGTCTCATATGCACAGCATGCCACAATGCTGTGAGAGCACCCTAGTATTTTGATTTATGGTGTGCATAGCCCACTTGAAGTACATTTAAATCAAATCTGGCCTGCCATAGCAAATGAGTTTGACACCCCTACTATAATAATATTTTCTCTCTCTCTCTGTCCCTTTTGTGTCTACGAGCCTCTCACTTGTGAGCCAGGACCCTGTTGTGCTAGAATGTTGCTATTTATACAGAACAGAAAGACAATCCTTGCTCAAGATTGGTTACTATATAAGTGTAAAACAAGGCAACAGATGGATATAGACAGATGGGAAGGAAACAATGTGACAATATTTATCAGCAAAAATGAAACCCAAAATAAGAGAAAGCTAAGCAAATTGGATAGTATTGGACCAGCCACTTACTGCTGTCATTTCCAAAATAGCATAAGCTGATTTACAGGAACAAAAAAAGTACGAACCTGCAATCCAAAATATGTCCGGTATTTTGTGTATATGTATTAGATGTATGTACACCACATATAGTCGGACACAGCTGGACAAGTGAGAACTAAAAAGCAAAATACACTTGGACATCCCACGTCCCACAGTCTTGATAGCTACAATGAAAGAAAAGTCCTGGATCCTGAGTTAACCATGTTTGAGTTGCTATAGTACAGGGGTGTCCAACCTTTTTAGGTGAGAGGCCACGTTGCAATTCTTTTCTCAGTTGGGGGACCAGTAAGAAAATTTTTGATAGATAAGACATACAAATCAATCTTATTAATAAACTTTAATAAACTAATGATTAGTGTGACATTTGACATTGCTTTTGCTTGGACTGTGTACAGAGGACAAGGAGGGCGGAGGTGCCTGTGTGAGGGGGCAATGCAGAGCGTGGGGAGAAGTTGACAAGGACCCTGGCCAGCCCCCGCTCCCAGGCTCTTGCAGCAGCACTCTGTGGGCTGAATGAAGGCCGTTGGCGGGCCGGAGTCTGGCCCCCGGGCTGCAGGTTGGACAAGCCTGCTATAGTAGCTGCTGACATTCCAGCTGTTACTCTTTATTTTATTATGCCACTGTCATTGTGGGTTGCTGATTCCTTCTGAGAGGTAAAAATAAAGATAAAACATTACAGGTCTCAATCCAGCAAACACTTGTGTATATGTTTAATTTCACTCATGTGAATATGCTTGTGTGTGACTACTGGTGTGCGTAAATACGATCTGATCTGTAACTTAGGATATGATTCCTACATGGTGTGATTTCCAGTTTGTATGGCTGATGCAGCTAGCTTTCATCTGCGCTAGTGGGCTAAAATAATAGGATACCTGTAGTGCATGAGCAGCAGCGGCATAGGCTAGCCACTCTGGAAATACGTCCATGGTTAGTACTCGGTGCATTCTGCTGGCTGGCCCTCTCTCTTTTAAAGTGCTATTTTTAGCATGTTAGCTCAAGTGAGAGATAATGAAAGTATGTCGTTGTGAGCTGTGAGTCACAGCTCTAGCTTATAGTGTAGACCAGTGGATCCCAACCTGTGGACTCCCTGGGGGCTGCAGAATGGCTTCAGGGCATCTGTGAACAGGCTGGGAGCTGGGGCTGGATGTCACTGGGGTATCCAGTTCCCATGAGGACCCAGGCTTCCAACTGGTAGGGAGCTTCCCCCGGGCAGGGAGTTTTTAAAACTCCTGTCCTGAGCATGCTTAGAGCATGCTCAGGAAGAGTAGCCAGGGGGGTGGCCAGGTGGCTGGAGCTCCAGTTGCCAGGTAAGAGAGGAGTAAAGGGTGGGGGTGGGTTGGGGATAGGAAACAAGTGTGGGCGGTTGGCAAACAGGCAGCAGGTGGGGAATACTAGGGGGGCAGTGGCAAGGGGCCAGACACTTTCCCCCAGTCTCAGGTGGCTCCGGGGCAGTGCACCTGTCCCCATGCTGTGGAAGGTGGGGAAGACTGGGGGACGGGGGCAGCAGCAGGGGGCCAGACACTGTCTCTGGTGGCTCTGGGGTTCCATAGCCTGCCAGCTGCCCAGGGCACACAGCTGCCAGTGCCAAGGCTTGCAAGGCATCCGGCATACCTTGCCAGAGCACCGCAGGCTCCTCTTTAAGTGCTGCTTTGCTCCGGCACCATGGGCCAGCGGCTTCAGCTCTCAGCTCAGTGCGGAGAGCCAGAGCCACTGCATTGCAACTGGGCATTGGAGAGACTTTAAAAAGGTTGGGAACCCTGGTGTAGACATAACATTCAGGCCTGAATGAAAACCCATGTAAGTACTTACAAAGTTGCTTAAATTGGTTTGGATCAGCCCCATAGCAACTGAGTGACCGTCCATGAAAGTCCAGTCTGTCACATCATAAAAGAGGTGGGGGCTTTGCCCTATTGCCATGAGCAACGCTTTTTTCTTGCTGACCCCTAAGTGGGCAGCCTCTGTGGATGAAATGTTTGAGTTCCACACCTCTCCAGTGCCTCAGAGGACAAAGAAGGTCACCATATGTAGAGCTTAGTTACAGGGGAAGAGTGGAGAACTCTGGCTGTGTCTGCACAATGGGTGTAAGTTGACGTAAGGAGGCTTAAGACACCCTAAGTAAAGCTCTGTCCGCATTTGGAGTCAAGTTGACTTAAGGGCTTCCTTAAATTGACTTAATAACTCCTGCCCTTAAAGTCAACTTTAGTGGATAAGTCAACTTTATTAAGTTGACTTAACACAATGTGGGTGTTCAACTTGACTTAATAAAGTCAACTTAGTGCAGTGTGGCCATGTAAATTGACTATATAAAGTTAACACAATGTGAACTCACTAAGTCGACTTGATAAGGTCTACTTAAAGTCGACTTTAAGTAGGCTTTATTAGGTCGACTTAAAGTTGTCTCAGCTTTTATAGTGTAGACATAGCCTCTGTGAGTAAGGTACAAAAACTGTCATAGGCTTGATCTGCGCTGCCACAGGTGGTTGATGGGAGATATGTAGGCTACATACATACCTTGCATATCTCCCAGCAGCTTGCTTATGCTATACTGCAGCACATTCACACAGCTGCGTCTATGGGAGATGCCCTCTGGTCAATGCAGACTTACTATTTTTGGGGAGGTGGATTAATGATGTCAACTGGAAAACACTTCCAGGATCAGTCAGCAAGGAGCTGGCAGTGTAGACATACCCATACTAAAAGCTGTTGTAATTAAAAGTGAAGCTGTCAAAAGAGAAAAAAGAAGGAATGCTTGTGTCCATATAAGTGTGGTTTAAGCGCAAGTCAGAGATGTATTCGGCTTTTTAATAAAGTTCTTGCATGAAATGATCATGCTAATACATATAATACCAAAGCAAAACAGATAGTAGGAAGAGAGCGTAGCCTTGCTGACTAACTTTGGAGAGAGAATTTGCTCTTTAGAAATGTTTACATAGCTGAGAAATTTAGAAAACTTTGCAGTGTGACCTAAACTTTCAGTAGTGCATGCTCAGAGGCATAGCACGTGTGGTCCTATCACTTGTGCTGACAACCAAACCAGGATTATGTAAGTGTCTCTCTAATACTCAGGTGCACATGCTGGGAATTTTGAATGTGGTCAGGAGTTTTTTTAAGGAGTGGGGTTTTTTTTTGTTTTGAGGTCAGGAGTTTTTTTAAGACTGGGTGCACAGATGCAGAGCTGTAACTAGTAATTTTTGTGCCTGGGGCAAGGACACCAGATGCACCCCTTCCCCCACCCCCCAGGCCCTGATCCAGCCTGGAGTCTGATCCTAGTGGGGGATTTTAGGGGGTTGAGGGGATGGATCCAGCTTCCTGCAGCATCTGGGTATGGATCCATATCCATTCCCAGCTGCCACAGGGAGCCAGATCTGTCCCGAGCCCCCTAAAATTCCACCGGCATCAATCTGGATCCCCCCCACCCCACCCCATGGCCTGCCGGTGATGGCAGAAAGTTTTCACTGCTGCTGGCAGTCCGGGGGAATCCGGATCTGTTCCCAGCTGCTGCCGGATGAGCTGACAAGCCCCAGACTCCATCGCCCCAGTATCGGACACGGAGTTTCCCTTCCTCACCCACCGCCCGGCACCGTCTCCAGGGGTGGTGGAAGCAGCACTGGGCCCAGGCCAGGTTTCCCATGATCCCCTCCCGGCATCAAAGGATGCGAGGGAGTTAGATCTCTTTGGGCGGAAGGTTTACTCTTCTGCTTTCCAACTATGGGTAGCCAATAACCAGGCCCTGATAGCCAGATATATAATGGATGTGTGGGAGTCTGTGAACAAATTTAGACGCCTAGTCCCACAGGAGAATAGGGAGGACTATGATGCCTTCCTGGAGGAGGGCAAGATAGCATCCCAAGACCTTCTGTTATCAGCTTGTGATGCTGTAGACACAGCTTCCCATAACATGGCCTCAGCTGTGACCCTTCCGCGGGCGGCCTGGCTCAGAGAGGTGAGAGTGCCCCCTGCCTCCCAGCAGGGTGTACTCGACCTACGTTTTGAAGGCAAGTCTCTCTTTGCAGCTGAGACAGATGCCATGCTCTGTAGTGCCCAGGACGGCCGGGAGGAGGTAAAGTACTTGGGCCTGCTGCCTTCAGGGCCTCTGCCCAACCCCCGAGTCTATAAGGGCCAACCAGTGCCCTTTCTTATGCCTCCAAAAACTGCTCCACCAGCTGTATTGAAATTCTAAATTCATTCTCCTCTTAGTTGATGGGCCACTGGCCCTACCATCAAGCAGGGGTACCAACTGGTCTCCGCTTTGGGACAACATTATCTGGTCTGTTGGGAGTACCAGGAAGAACACACCTGCCCTGCGTGGCATAAGATCCCAATGCAGGGTAATAACTTCCTTCCTTAAGAGTCAGCTGGTGTTTCCATTGGGATCCCTAAGGATTCCTGTCGCTGGGAGATGCCCCGCTCCCGCTTCTCCACAGTCGGTACCACCTCTTGTTCCTCTTTTGAGAATACATAGGGTGAACACCTGGGTAGCCCTCCTATTATTGGAAGGAGCTGCTCTTCGTTTTAAAGTTCTCCGAGGTCAGGGCTGGAGGATCCCTTCCCTGACCTTCTCTC
Source organism: Podocnemis expansa (assembly GCA_007922195.1). Classification (NCBI taxonomy): domain Eukaryota; kingdom Metazoa; phylum Chordata; order Testudines; family Podocnemididae; genus Podocnemis; species Podocnemis expansa. Next base: position 27,312,307 of record ML681989.1, on the reverse strand, counting down.
TCCTGCCCCATAAGAGAATGCACTGTCAGGTTATATCCACAAGGGATGTAGGTCTGGATTCCCTGCACCCCACACACACCCTGAATGACCTGATGGGATTCATCTCCCAATGGTTTCTAAGACTCCCTCCCCTTTCCTTGGAGGGTGCTTCCCCTCCTTATGGTTACGTGGAGTTTTCAGGATGGTTTCCTTTGGACTACTTCCTTGAAGTTTGCTTTCTCTCCTTTCTGGCATTACTGTTTTCCCCTTGGGGTTCACAATTCCTAGGCACCGGGCACTGATTTTGCTTGTGCCTCAGGTGATTCCCACCTGTTTCAGATTAATAAGAATGAGCAATAAGGGGAACGAAACAATCCCTACTGATCAGCCTATTGTTGAGGCGGGTCCAGTGCCCTCCCCCTTTCCTTCCCAGACCAGTCTAAGCTGTCCCTTGGTTCACGAGGCAACTTGGCTGTGTCTGGTCTTGCAATTCAAATTGAGGGATTGACAGCCTAGTAGTTTGTGTTTGTCTTAATGGGTAATCCCCTCGGTGCACATGCCTTTTATCCTCCGACTAGAGGCCACATGGGTTGTCAACCCTCTGTCGCAGTCATGCCTCTTCCTCTCTCGCCAGACTGTCCCCAATCCCTGGCGCTAGCACGCTTTGAGGACTTCTCACTGCCGTAGAACCGCTGGCTTGGCTTTTCCTCTTCCCTCTTTCTCTCCACTTAGAAGAGAAAATCTCAATCTTTTAGTGGGAATGAAACATTCCTTGCTTCGCCAGCTACACAAACCCAAACCTCTGGGTCGGGCACAGGTTGTGTATTACTAGAGCGGATTGGGATAATCCGGAGCTCCCATGGCTGCTGACTCTGTTCTCCTAGTCCCCAGAAGGACATTTGGGGAATTGATGGAAGTAACCCGAGGGCCCTTTAATAGCTGTGGGAATAAACCTGCAAGCTAGCCCTGTTCCATCCACTAACAGAACAGGTTCAACGATGCCTGGGAGTCTGCCCAGTTCCTCATAATTGGGCCTGGTTAGTCCCCTAAACCAGTGATTCCCAACCTGTGGTCTGGGGACACCTGGGGGTCTGCAGAGTTATTGCAAGGGGACCATGGATACATCTGGCCCCAGTCACTGACAGCCAGTGGCAGGTGGCCTGGGCCCGATCTGGCCCCAGCTGTTTCCAGCCAAATTCATGTTGGAGAGTGCTCTAAATGAATTGTATTTCTCTGTTTTGGGCAGCCACATCCTGGATGTGTCCCAACCCCTTGGGAGCAGGTGAGGGCCATGAACTCCACCACCCTTCTGCAGCCCTGCTGCCTGTAATCAGTCCCCAATAACTATTATCATTTGGGAGTCCATGAAATATTTTTATATTAAAAAGGGGTCCTCATACTCAAAAGGTTGGGAATCACTGCCCTAAATGATCCTTCTTTCCTGACGTGGGAAGAATCCCTATCTAATTCCAGATCTAACCTGTCCCTATCTCACTCTGAAAACATCTCGTGGTCCAAGGGGCCCCTGGGTCTAATGCCAGCACTACCCTGTTCATTTATTATTCTCACAGAGGTCATTCCTAAGTCATTTGTGATTCATTGATTCTTATCCTGGCTCATGCGGTGCCTTCCCTTTTCTTGTGGAGCTTGCTCACCCTTCATGGCATCGGTCAACAGATCCCCTCATCCTTAAGGTACTTGTAGTGCAACAGTCACCCCGGCTGCTTCCTTCTTGCTCTGGGTACCTATGGAGGGAGTAACCTGTATTCTACCAGATTCTCCCACCCTTAAGAGTCTTTCTCCAGGGCCAGAGATTCATTACCACTATCAGCCCATTCCCAGTCACGCGCTATGTTGGCACACGTTTGCCGTCTGTGTCAAGGGGTTATCTTTCCTACTCCCTCCCATAGTGGCTGCACCCCTGGTGGAAAAAAAAAGGGGGGGGAGGGAGAAAGAGAAGAAGAGGGGGTGAGGGTGCACCCTACCACTGTGACATACCCTTACTCCATCTTCATCTAATGGAGCTAACCTCACCTTTTCTCCCTTGTACCTAGACCCTTTAGGTCTTCTTTTTCTCTCACACTAGGATGGAGATTCAGTCTCTTACACCAGGGATCTCAAACTCAGGTCACCACGAGGCCAGGTGCGTTGACCCAAGGGCCACAACACTAAAACTTTTGCATACAACAATATTGCAAATATCAATAACGATCGTGTCGTCACAGGCCACAGAAAATAGCTTTAGGGGCCGTTGAGGCCCACGGACCACATATTTGATACCCCTGTCTTACACTGTGGTGTGTTTGATTTCATGGCCCTGAGTTTCTTTGCCTCTGCACCTGTGGCGTACTATGCTCTCATGCGGGCCTTTGAAAGGGTACCGTCTGCTTCATATGTCAATCTGGGTAGACTGCCGAGGTATCACTTTTTACTAGGTGGTCATCTATTGTCTTATGTCTCTCTGTAACTTGCCTCCTTGGTGGATCAGCAAAGGGTCCTATCCCCTTTTCTCCCTTCTTTCCCCTTGCATCTTTTGGCTTCATGTACTCGCCACTAGTAGACTGAGTTCTCTCCAGGGTCACATTAATTCTCCGTCACCAGCTAACAAACTTTTTATAGACTTAAGACCAGAGAATGTCTCTGGCTCATTTGCCTTGGCAGATGTGTACCACCAAGTGCTCATGTCCATACTTGAAGACTCCTCTACAATCATTATTCGGTAAATACATCTTCATTTTTACTTCTTATAATAAGCTGACTTTAGGCCGGCACTGCTCCTGTCGTCTGGAGGTCAGAGAGCACTCGTGTGACGTAGGCCTTTTGTCTTCCCCTCTTGGGTCAGACCATTGTACCTCATGGTTTCCCCTTACTTGGGCCATGGTCTTTATGTCGATACTTTAGGCACTTCCTATGAACCTTCATTGCCTAGGTCATGGACCCTTGTGGGGAGTGGCAGTGCTGAAGGTGGGAAATTACCAACTCCGCCCACCATCCATTAGCATGGCTAGCAGTCACCTATTATTAAATTTATCTGAGCAGCGCTCAAAGAAGAACGGTGGGTTACTTACCAGTAACTGTCCTTCTTCGAGATGGGCTGCTCAGATTCATTCACAACCCTCTCACCATCTCCGCAACTCGGAGTTGGTAACTTTTAGGGATTGAGGAGGGGCTGGGCGGCGGCTACAAATATAGCCATGGGGTGGCGAGGGGGCGGTGGCCACCAGCCCCCTCCTGACAGGCTAGGGCAAAAAGGTTTCCAACCAGTTGTGCACTGCAGCATGGAAACACCTATTACAGAATAAATCCAAGCAGCCTATCTTGAACGACAGTTACTGGTGAGTAACCCACTGTTAACTGACCCTAGTTTGGAATGTGACTTTTTTTTTTATTTGATTGTGCTTATTGCCTTGACTAATGAATTTTTTGATTTTATATTGATTATATACTCAAATCATATTGTAATCAATAAACTTAATGTTTGTTTTATTTGAAGCGATGCAGATCTTGGAAGGAGACTGTGTGAAGACCTCTCAGAGCAAAGCTGATGCATATCAATTTCATTGTTAAATTGACGGATAACTGCAAATAAGCTTGCAAGACCCAGTGGGGGAATATTGAGCTTTTCAAACTAATTCCCAGGGTTACATCTGGGACTGGAGATAGTTGCCAGCGGCAGGAGCATTGCTGGCCTATAGAAAGAGTTGGTGCCCCAACCCCCTGCTGCACTGACCCCGCTCCCAGATCCCAATCCAGGTCTTGGGCCCAATCCAGCTCTGGATCCCTGTCTGGGGTTGGGGCCGGATCCCGTTGTCAGCAGGCAATAGCCCAACTCCTGGTGCCTGTCTGGGATTCAGACCAGCCTCAGGTCCCTGTCAGGGGTTGGTGCTGGATCCTGCCACTGGATTGGTGGTGGCCCAGCTCTGAGTCCCTGTTTGGGGTCAGGGCTGGAGCCAGATCATCCCACTGGCTGGTGGTGCAGCTGCGGCCCCAGGTCCCAGGGCGAACTTGGGGCACTGGCACTAGGACTTGGGGCTTCTGCCCTATGTGACCAGTGCCTGTGACACCACTGGCCAGGGGACTGTCCCAAAAATGTCTAGTGAAAGCTCTCTTCTACTGGTTTATGGACCAGTTATACATGGGTGTCTGGGCATGAGCTGACCCAGGAGTGGAGGTTGAAATAGCGAGGCGGGGTAAGTTGGGACTCTGGAGTGGAGAAATCGAGGTGGCACAGTGGCATACCAGTCCAGCTTGCAGGAAGGGAATGTCACAAACCCGTATTTTTTAACCTTTTACAAAGAAAATATTGTAAATATTTTGGATAGTTGTGCTTTTTGTCTTTTGCAATAAAGGTCATCTCAAATCTCAGATACTGATTCAACAAGGCATTAAGTATGGGCCTAACTTTAGTGAGACTGTTCATATGCTTCAGTACCTCACTTTATCTGCTTCAGAACTGGATCCGAAAGTTTTATGTTTCATATAGGCTTGGCTTGGGATCCATCTCTTTCACACATAAATACTTCATGTTTTGGTTATTTTAATCTTTCTACTCTATGAGGAGGCTTTGGAAGAGTTAGATTTTTACTGGTAAATATCAGCAAACATTGATTTCACTGGAAATGCAGAAACCAGTAACAAATATTTCCATCAATAGTAAATGAAGTGTACAGATAAGCAAATCAAGAAAAATGCTGCTTGAAAATGCTGCTTAAACATTTAGCAGTGGCTGATTTAAGGATAATTCCTTTGTAAATTTTGCCATGTGATGTTGACAATTTGTGTTTAAATGGTTATAAAGCTTTAACTTTTTGCATTTTTGTCTACTGTTGTTTAATAATAGTCTGACTCCCACCTATGTTTTCCTGCAAATGTCAATATTCAAATTGATAAAAATAGGGAAAAAAATGCTGAAAACTCAGTTTTGCACAACTGAGAATATTTCAACGGCTATGCTTTTTAAAAATGCTTAAAAATAAACATTGACGTTAGACACTGATGTAAGAAAAAATTTAATTCTGACAACCCTTTTCTAACTGTGTGTACGATATTCCTTAATATTAACACAATGTTAACGTGTTTAAAGATAAAAATATTTCAGGGTAAAGTTATTAGTCCTGAAAGCAAGACATATTAGATAGAAATGATCTAGATAATAAAAGTGGTTGTATTATATGACAGCAGCCAGAATAAAGCTTGCCTGGTTTAGGTGAATCTTTCAGGAAATTTGATTTGATATAGTTCTGTGTTTCAGAAATAATGTCTTGAAAGGGGACTTAATTTTATTGTTTCACCCCAGCAGCTGTAGTTAAACAGCCAGCAGTTTTCAAATGCCACCAAGTGGAGATAAGGAGTATTGTAAAGCTTCAGATAGCACCTAAAAATAATTATATATATTTAAAAGTGTAAGTAGAAACTTCTGGCTAGTGAGGAAAATTATCAACAATCCTTCACTTACTCGACTTACTATCCCAGAAGAGAATCTGAATTTAAATTTACCTTTCACATTTTTCTTCAGTCTTATGTTCTTTTCTTTAACATAATATAGGCTGTTTTAGTCTGATTGCTAGTGTGCCATCACTGGAACTGTGCAGGAAGTGGAATTTCTGTTTCGCAGGGACTTCCACAGCTTCATTTTGTTCCAAACTGGAACAAAACAGAAGACTTTCAAAATTTCCCATAACAAAACTTTTGAAAGAGACTTAATTTGAAGTCAATCAAAATGTTACATAATAATGTATAATGTAAAATAAATTTAGAATCTAATTTCAAAACAATAAATCAAAATGTTGTTCCAAATTCTATTTTTGATGTTAAAACATTTCATTTTTATATTTTTCCTGAAGAAAATTGCATAAAAATTAACACATTCTCACAAGTAATTTCAGTGAGGAGAGCCTATGATTTAAAATCAACAGGACAATTAGGGCCCAATGTTTATAACAAAATGAGTTGGTTTTACTCCGTAGTATCGAAATCAAAATGTTGTTTCTGACATGTCATAGTAACATTTTGTCAATGGTACAAGTAAGTTCTTAAAAAGATCCTCGTGCTAGGCTGGTAGAATTTTACAATGCACTGATAATGCAGGATCTAAAATGCTCCTGGGAATTATACACAGTCCGCGTTTATATAAGTCAGTGTGGGGTGTCTGCTAGATAGCAGAATGAGAATCTGGCACTTCTTACAGTTAGGGGTCGTGAGACAAAAGCTAAGGGTACATCTTTATTAACAGGGGCAAATTTGACGCTGTCAGATTGATTCAGTGGTCAGTGGAGACCAGATTAGTCAATCTGGAAAGATCAATCAGGAAGTTGATTCATTAAAACCACCCTCTCAAGTGGTGTAGCACTTCATTGATGAGAATGCATTTCCTGTCAATATAGCACAGTGAAAATACTGTGTGGAAGAAGAGTTACAAAATTGATGGAAATTATGCATATTATTCATAGCTTGTCAACTCATGTCAGCTGCCACTGAATTTCAAGGTGAGTGTAGACCAAGCCAAGGACCTGGCAGAGAGGGCTGTGATGAAACTAGTGGTTTCAATTTGCGCATTCATTTGGAGCTTTTTCCCCATTTTTGTTCAGACTGATTGATTGATACTGTGTTGAGCCAGGATCTCTTCCCCCGAGAGGGTTTGAACCAGCACCAGGACTCCGTGTCTGCCATATGTGATGGAGGAGAAGGGAGCCCTGGTAAGTGATTGTTTAGAGTTGAGGTTGCTGAATTACATGAAGTAGAGCTGTCCTTTGCTTTTCTATATGCTAGAAGTGAGCTAAAGGATAGAAGTCTACAAGACTAGCTGTATTTGCATCTGCTTCACATTCCTCTCCATAGGTAACACAGTGGGGTAGAACTGAGAGTTTCTGGGAATCTTCCGGAGATGCTCATCAATCTTCTGCAGCATCCTCAACAGAACTGCTTTGTTTCTTTCCCCATTGTAGGAGACTTCCCTGCAACAGTTGGCAATTACTTGTGGAGGGACCAAAGCAGCACTCGGGCAAGCAGCATATGAACCTAGTCTGAAGCCGGTCGCCTATAGGAGATACACCCTTGCATCCTTGTTTACTCTCAGAAGTGAGAGATTGACTTCTATGACCCCCCCCCACACACACACTTATGGAAGATGCTTGCAGGATTTGCAGTATTGTCCCTTGTCACTTGCATTGACCTCCTCAGAAACTACCAGCACCTTGTACCCCATCTTGAATGGCTCCTCCCAGGGTCAAACATCAAACTGACCCTGTTTAAGGCATTCTCCACGCTGTATGCCTGCCAGGGGGCAGTGAGAAAGAAGTATATTTTACTATTATGATTTCATGCTGTGAGTGCACTAACAATCATGCTTGTGTTTCTGCAGAGGAGGCCTTCAGGGCTACTCCCTACACACTGGCAGAGTGCCTCTGCTAGATAAGGAAGTGCCCTGGGAGGAACAAGGGGGGCATGTTTCAGGAGGTGCTCCAAACCTCCCAAGTCACAGGACAAGAAAGAAGGATGTGGAGTGAGAAAGTTTCAGAAAATAAGAAAATAGCTGGAGAGGAGGAAGCAGGGGCAGGAGCAAATTTTAGTGGGTCAGAAGTGGATGATAAAACTGATGGAGGCACAATCAGAGATGCTGAGGTCCCTAATCATTCCGCAGGCAGAACACGTGGATGCTCTTCCCTCTGTGCAGCCCATACAAAACTGCTTGGCATGCTCTCCTGAAACTCCTTCCCAAGGGCCAGGTTAATAAAGGGACTTTAGGGGCTGCAGTCCTGGGTCCGTAGGCTAAGGGGAGGCACCACTTCGCACCATCCTACAAAAAATATTTTGGTCCTGGCTGCCAGCACAAAGCACCTCTGGCAGCTGACTGGAGTGCTGCCAGCATGTGCCACATCACCTGCTAGCACTCCACTCCCACAGCAGGCCAGTCTGCTGGGCCCTGCTAGTGCCAGCCCTTTCAAGTGCCAAGCACTGTTGCTGGTCATTCTACTGCGCCCAAGTGCTGAGCATCACCCTCCCCCTGTGCCAGCCCACCACAACGCAGAGCACCATCCCATCCTGTCCCCAGGCTGGCTGCTGCTGCTGCCACCACCACAGTGGGAGGGAGCCAAAGAAAATTTCAAAGCCTGAGCCCACAGGAGCCTAATGCAGCTCTGATCCTCTTACGGATTCCTTGAATCTTCCTAGTCCTTCACAGTAACTGTTCATTTCACCCCTTTGGATAGCTTCCAGAACAATAGCTGGAGATGTACACAGCTTTGAGATCCTTTAGCAGGATGGAGCCCAATTTTTCTTTTTTTCCCTCCTCCTCTTTAATCTGAAGACAGTTAGAATAAACATCTGCAGGTTTGTAATTTATCTATAAACATTGTGAATGAGTATAGAAATCTGATTCCATGTGCATATCCAAATCTTTAAGGACATGCACTAAGTTATAACAGCTATATGAAACTATTAAACTCTGCAGTGATCCAAATCTACAGTAGCAGTTTGCTACTGTTGGGAAAGAATACTTTTGAGAATGATCACTAGAATCATGCCACTTATTTAGGCATCTAAATATTAATTTAGGCGTTAATACATCCAGGTTCTAACAGTTTAAGCCTTGGCGTGTACCAGAGACAAAATTACAAAAAGGCTCACAATCAGAAGGAACATCTGAAAGTGAACGTACTTGACTGTAAAATAGTCTCTCTAAGGAAGAAGTGGAATCTCATAGTTTGATACTATTAAAGTCAGACTGGACTAAGCACTGGAGAAATATGCTAAGGCAGAAAGCCTGCATTAGAAGTGGTCTTGACTATGGATTTTCAGTTTCTGAGATCCAGCCACAACGGGTAAGCCAGCTGAAGTTGATAGTTTTGATGTGACAAACTCTTCAGTTATTGATGGTAATGATATTTTAGTGATCAGCATTAGGATGCAGAAATCACACCCCATTGAAATAAATCAGATCTCAGCCATTGCTTCAGTCTACCAATCTGTGCTGTAGCAAGACATTGCTTACGCCAGGAAGGTTTTTCTTCCCAACTGTAGCAGCTTAAATATTTGCCTTTTTTTTTTTTTAAAACAAAAGCTTAAATCCTGCAGAAACTGATGGTGGCCATCAGAAATCTGTGCTGCAAGCGACCTCATTGTAGCTGGCTTTGTGACCAATCTGCCTTATGTAGAAAGGAAAATTGGGCATAGGTCACAGAGAAATATCATTTCTTCTTTTAGTACCTGTTTATCCTGGGTGTTAGCCCATTACAAACTGTGTGTTTTGATATTCCATGGTTCCCCATTTCCATTGTTTGCTTTTAGCTGGATAAAAAGGAGATTATTTGTGCCTCGTGTCTTCTTCAATGTTAGGGGCTCTGATCCAGCTGTCCAGAAGGTGAGAGCTATATCTCAAGGACCACTTGAGGGAGTCTTGTTCCATTTTTCTAGCTTCAAGGAGATTAGCTGCTGACAGAACATTTTAGCAAAAAAGAAACCAAAAAAAAGCAAGGAGTCTTGTGGCGCTTAGGCTGTGTTCACACACGGGGGGTTATTTCGATACGGTTGTTTCGAAACAACTTGTATCGAAAAAACACCTTATTTCGAAATAACTTAATTCGAATTAACAGTTTGTTAATTCGAATTAAGGAAAAAAGCTCAAAGCGAAATAGCAGGTTCAGGCAACAGTTATTTCGAAACAAGTCACTGTTGTTTCAAAACAATGTGTTCGCACGGCGTTGTTTCAAAACAATCGTTTCAAAACAACGTTGTTTCGTCCCTGCATGGGGTTTAACTTGTTTTGAAACAATGCCATTGTTTCGAAACAACGGGACCCGTTGTTTCAAAACAACCGTGCGTTGTGTGAATAGCCTAAATCTTATTTCAAAACAACAGAGGTTGTTTCGAAATAAGAGGGCTGTGTGAACACAGCCTTAAAGACTAACAGATTTATTTATCGCATGAGCTTTCATGGGAGAATATCCCACTTCATCAGACTCTTTGAAGAGGGGGAACTTACAGAATTGGATGAAAATAAATGCAGGGGAGTGTAAGAAATGGGATCAGGTGGGATATTCTCCCATGAAAGCTTTACTAGACTGATATGGCTGCCCCTTTGGAACTTGGCTAGAACATTTTAGGCTTTCATTTCCACCTTAAAAACAAAACAAGACCTTTCTCATCATCAGTATATTATTTCTTCAATGTCAAACAACCTCTCAAGAAACTGAAACATTTTCAGTGGAATTGTATGCCTATTTTATGCCATAATATCTGCTGTCACTGGATACGAGATCTGCAGCTGGGATACCTCCTTCATTACAATCGTTACTGAGCTTGTGTACTGTGCTGTGCACCAAAGGCTTGCAGAGATATTTGGTGCGTATGTTTAATTGTTGTAAACAAACTCCCAGCTTTCCTTCTTTCCCTAACTAGGGCAACTTGTAGAAACTTTGGCGTTCTGAGGCTTCACAAGGGGAAAAGAATGGATCCTGGGACAATCTGGCCTAAGAACCAGTTTTCTTTTAAAATTTACAGAGGCTATTTTGGGTCCTTGAGGGCTTTTTAATTAACTGCTGACTGGTGTTTATCTTTGGAACTTGAATTGTAAGGCATCTGTCATCATGGTATCTGATGTTGTTCGTGTTTGTATTAATTTTATACTCCATCAGCATATGCACTTCTGGCATATTCACAATTTGTTTGTATTTTATACCAGTAAGAATACTGAACTTGACAAGCGTGGTTAACAACAAGGCATGGCAACAGTCTAAATGCATAGGGCCACATCTGTAAAGGTAAAAAATTAGACTGGTGTACTAGCCTAGGGATATGTTCATAGTTTTTTGATTGGTACGTGTTGCTCCTCATTAATTCTTATAGAGTTTTGTAAATTTTGAGGAGGTGTCTTTGATGTGTGGAGTTATGTGAAGTAAATTATGTCCATTGGTGAAGATTGCCATTTTAAATTATTGGCTAAGGTACTGTAAAATAATGATTATGATTCATGTTAATATTTTACTGGGAGGACTAGCATTGATGGACCAAGCAGGTTTGAATACAAAGAATTCTGGAATTTTTAAACATGTGTTTAGGCCGTACAGAGCTGGGAAGGTAAGAGTTCTATGGAGAGGAGAGATTACTAATGTGTTAAATTTAGTACTTTAGTGAGTGAGCTTTTGATTTAATATAATGATTGGTTTTAAGAAGTCACTAGAGCAGGGATAGGTGCAAAAAATAAAAATATGACTTGTAAGTAAGTGTCATTTGTTGTGTTTATGAAGGGCACACTGGTCTATGGTCTACTTTATGTATTCAGAATAAATGGCTTATGAAGAATTCAAATTTATTGTCATTTTTCTGTGAGGACTTAATGAAATGAGCAGGCAACTTTCAGTGTCCATTTAATTTTAAGATATGAGGCATGGTTGTTCCTATGAATGGAGGAGCCTGCAATGCAGGTAGCATCTATTGGGCAAAAACATGATGACCAAAAATGGTGGATACTATATGGTAGTAATGAGCCATACCCTTCATAATTCTCTGTTCTGTCACTGAACATGTAAATCAAATATATAAATGCTCAGTTCTAAAGGGGCAGCTGTGCTAGTCTAGTTCAGCAAAAGAAGCAAGGCGTCCTGTGGCATTTAAAGACTAACCAATTTATTTATCGCATGAGCTTTCATGGGAGAAAATCCCATTTCGTCAGGTGCTTTGAAGATTGGGGAACTTACAGAATGGGAGGAAAATAAATGCAATAAATAAATCTGTTAGTCTTTAAGTGCCACCGGACTCCTTGTTTCCTTGCTGTAGCTTGCGACACTTGGAGTGCTATAGGAAAATTCTGTCTGTCTGTCTTTTCTTAAGGGAGCTCTCCAAAGGCAGATCAACAGGTATGGGGTAGGACTTTGAGGATTCATAGACTCATAGACTGTAAGGTCAGAAGGAACTAGTATGATCATCGAGTCTGACCTCCTACACAATGCAGGCCTCAAAATCTCACCCACCCAATCCAGGAATAAGCCTCTGACCTATCACTGAGTTATTAAAATCCTCAAATCATGATTTAAAGACTAAGATGCAGAGAAATCAACATCAGGTGAGCCATGCCCCATGCTACAGAGGAAGGCAAAAAAACCCCAGAGCCCTGGCCAATCAGCATTGGGGGAAAATCCCTTCCCAACCCCAAATATGGCAACTAGTTAAATCCTGAGCATGTGGGCAAGTCTTACCAACCAGTGACCCAAGAAAAAATTCTCTGTAATAACTCAGAACCCACCCCATCTACCCTTCTTTAGGCCACTTGCATACACACCAGCAGTAGTCAGAGATCGGTCAGTTCTTGAAATAGGCCATCCCATCATGTCATCCCCTCCATAAACTTATCAAGCTCAGTTTTGAAGGCAGTTATGTTTTTTGCCCCCACAGCTCTCCTTAGAAGGCTATTCCAGAACTTTACTTCTTTAATGTTAGAAACCTGCATCTAATTTCAAGCCTAAAGTTCCTGATGGACAGTTTGTATCCATTTGTTTTTGTGTCTGTGTTGGTGGATGTTATGGGGAGTTAGGAAAGAAATGAGGCCTGCTCAGTAAATACATGACTGCATGGATTTAATTGTCTTTACTGCTGTTTTCCTGCAGAACAAGCAGATGGGACACACAAATACTTTCAGCTTTGTTTTAAATGGGTGTGTTGGTGTGTTCAGTCTGCCACATTTTTCAATTTATATCTATAAATAATTATTTTCATTTTATACATACATACATATATATATAAATATATAACTATATAATATGTATGAAGCCATTGCATGTGATTGTGTAATATCGCCATCAACTAATGTTCAAAAGTTTGAATGATCATTTAGGATAAGTTTATCTTCTTATCCAAGCCATACCTGAACTTACCTGAAGAATCTCTCACTTAAAATTCAAGACCACTATTATCATCTTTCTCATAAAATTTCCAGCACTTTCTGCTCATGGCTGCCATGGAGGTGTAGGAGAAGTGTTATATTTTAGTGGGTCTCGCATCTCATAGGAATTAAAACCACAATGTAGTCATGTAGTAAGTAAAGAAAGAAAACAGAGTTTGGTTTTTGGTTTGGTGGTAGTTGTTTAAATCTCAAGGAATTTTCAAGTTCTCTTTTTGCATTTCTGCCTTCATCTCTTCATATATCTTTATTTATATGGATTCACTCATCTCTGACAGTGAGGTCTATGGTTCAAAGAAACAAAACATTGGTAGAGGTAATAAAAATAAAATAGTCTACAGCTGCTGATGCGTTTTCTACTCACTGAATTATAATACACAGACATCAGTGCTGATTATGTGAACTCACTGGCAGATGAGATGGTTACATGACAAAAATAGTAGTAAAGTTTAGGCTCAGTGTTGCTTTGCCATATGTTTGTTCACCTGTTTGTAAAATAAGCTTAATAATAACTACCTCACTGTGATGTTAAGATTTCATTATTGTATACAAAGTGTATTAAGATTCTGGATGAAACTTAATAGGTGTATGCGAAGTATTGTGTTGTTATTGACTTACTGCAGAGGCTTTTGCTTTTGTTCCAACTTGACTTGTTCCTTATCATGCTGTATCTTTGGGTTAAGAGATGCAGAGAATAGGCTTAGTGTGCATGTGCATCTGGAGAAGAACTCTACCCCCTGCAGTCACTCTAAATCGACATAGTAAGCAAATGCAGTAGAGTTTCACATTTTTGGCTCCCATAAAGGGACCTCATCTTTCTAGTATGATGATTCATTATAATGTTTAGTAACGATGTCTGCAGATTATTAAAGGATGATGCTCAAAGGGTGTTCTTTTCATAAGAATGGTGATTACATTGGGTCAGCAAGTGGAGAGTGAATGTGTGTTATGAGCAGAGGGAGAATTCTTCAGAACTTCCAAGGGAGGAAGTGTTACTAAGATTTAATGCAAAGCCGCTTCCTTTGAGAGGCTGCAGAAAGAAGTGCTTGTGTAAGAAAAGACATTAAATCTGGTTAACGTCAGCCGTGGGTAGAGAGCCCTGTGTCATTACTAACCAGCCGTGGGTAGAGAGCCCTGTGTCATTACTAACAACAGTTCTAACTGGCATGTGCTCAATTAGTGATACTGCTGCTAATTTTCTACACATTTTCTTGACTTGATTTTTTTCCTAATTGTAAACAAAACTCTGAAAAGATTTAAAATATACTGGAACAATTTTCTCCTTCTACACCTTCCTCCTCATTTATCTTCTCTGTGATGAAAATCATTTAGATAGGGAATTAATTAGTTGTGTTTTCATGAGAAGGCATAGTAGCATTAAGGATGATTATAAGCTATTCTTTTAAAATGATTAAAGAACACCAAATAACAAAACAAAAGATGTAAATGAGTAACTGTTTAAAAGCAGTCCCAGGAATTTGTTTTATCTAGTGAGGTTTTCTTATACTGTGCGCATCACCACAATACGTGAGTATATTTTGGTATCCTTTATTAACGTACAAAAAACGTATTGATTAGGCAGTCCTGTTTCTCATGGTCTCTCACCCATCCCTTTCTCTCTTTCTAGTTTTGTTTACACAAGAGCATTCTGATGATGCAACACCATGGCTGGCAGCCTTTTAGCACACCCTTAAAACATCTCCCAGCTATACACAGCTTCTTCCTACGGTGCAGAGGTTTTACCAACAACACTGTCACTGTGCTTGCTTGGAGTTAATCTGATTACCACTGCAAGAAATAACTCTGGTCACTTAAACATCAATTAATTCCCTTCCCTTCCCTTCTAATCTAATTAGTAGATTAGAATGGGCTCGGGGTCAACTAATGAGCAAATAGACCAATTACTCCAGAAGGTATAAGAAGCAACAGAAAGGAAGTGCGGGGCAAACAGATACGCTAGCAGAGCCAGAATGAAGAAGAATCTCTTCATAGAGAGATCTCTTCCCTTTCCTCTCCTTGGCAGAAAGCTAAGGAGAAACTGAAAATAAACTGCAATGGAATGGCTAAAAACTGCAGGTCTCCAAGCCTCTAGACAGCAGAACACAGGAATGCATTGCTGCCACATTACAGGTGTATTAAAGGAGTATCATGCATAAGAAGTCCCGTAGCTGTATTGTTCTAGTCAGCCCCGGGGAAGCCCCAGCAAAACTACTCTTGTTTTGGGTACCACACTTGGGTACCACATAAAAAATGTGGACAAATTGGAGACAGTCACAGGAGAGCAACAAAAATCATAAAAGCCTTAGAAAACCTGACTTGGGGGGAAGGGGGAAGGAAAAGACTGAGAAATAAGTTAAGGACCATTATAAAGAGGATGGTAGGATGGTGATCAGTGGTTCACTGTGTTTTATAGTCATACCTGCAGTGATCAGATTAATCTGTAGCAAGGGAGATTTAGGTTGGATATTAGGAAAAACTTGGTTACTATAAGGATTGGAACTTTGTGGAATAGGCTTCTAAGGGAGGTTGTGGAATCCTTGTCATCAGAAAATTTTAAGAATAAATTAGAGAAACACCAGTCAGGGATGATGTATGCTTATTCCTGTCTCAGATTAGGGGGACTGGACTAAATGACTTTGAGGTCCCTTCCAATCCTTCATGATTCTATAACTACGCAGAATTCCTCTGCACAAGAATTAAAGATCAAACTCGGTGGTTGATAAAAAAAAAATCACTTAGGAATCTGAGATTGAGAAACTCTGAAATTTAATCTAATCTGTGAGCTCTCCTGTGTAATCTTGAGCAGGTCACTATGGAGGTACATGCTAGCCTTCTTTCCCCTCTACAGCATCCTGCTGTTGCTACCATGGCTGTAGCTCCATAGGTAGTAGCAAAGGCAGGAGTACTAGTACTGACCATCCACTGCTGTTTTAACCAATGAGCCATCTAATCTTGATGGACGCACATCTAGATGGCATCACAGTTGAAACTTCAGTGGCCATCAGCACCTCATCTACATTAAAGGTCTCAAGGTTACTATCACTTGTAAGAAATTCTTGGCAGACAGAGGAGTTTAAAAATTTTACCATTAATTATTATGCCTCAGTTTCCCCAACTGTAAAATTAGGCTAATGCATACAGAAATAGTTTTTTAATAGATAACCCATTTGCAAGTTAAGTAAGTGCTTTGAGGCTTACATTTTGTAAAAATAGCTACTGGCTTTGGGTGCCTCAATTTTAGGGTTCCTAAAGTGATACACTTTTAAAGGGGCTTGAAATTCAAAGAGTGGGCACTCAATTGTCTGAAAAGCTGGCCCTTAAAAAGATTTCAGGTTGGTCACCTAAAGTTAGTATTCACCTTTGGCAAATATAGGACTGAGATCCTAAGATGAGAAGATGTTTTAAAAATGCAGATGCCTTAATACTAGCTGCCATAGAATTGAATGGATGCAAGTGTATGTGCTGTAACTTCTGAAGCAGGAATACGCTTCTGATAGGATTAAACCATGATTCTTTTTGATATTGTGACTCTATGTATCCTTCTTGCAGTTTCCAGTACAAATATAACAACATATGGGATTAGGAGGCAGGGGAACCAATTTGTGTGAATGCTTTTTTTGTTGCATATGCAACAGAAGTGGCTTGAAGATTTAATCTACAGAAGAAAGTTTCTTACTGAATTTTACTTAGAACTCTGTGGTTCTTCTTTGAGTGCTGCTCACATCCATTCTGATTCAGGTGTGGACATGCCATGGTGCGTGGTCATTTGAAAAGTAGCTTGAAGATTTAATCTACAGGAGGAAATTTCCTATTGAATTCTACTTAAATGTCTGGTTTTGTGTTTGGGGAGCACATACTTGAAATGCTTTTGCAAGGTAAATGAGGATGCAATACAATGTATAGGTCACTGAGAGTTCAAAGCAGAAGGAATCTAGGAGACTAAATATCAAAGCAGGAAATTATGGCTGATGCTGTGAATAGTATAGTTCTATCACCACTGTCAGACTGAGATATAGAGTCAGGCATAGGCAATACCATCACTTTTTTATTTAATAAAAGAAAAATGTATTACTGTGTTGTCAACTGTGAGAGAGAAAAATCATGACAGTGGTTTAGATGTCCAGGATTTTCTTTTCTTTTTAAATTCACTTTCTTTGGTCTGTGTGACATTCCCAGAGCCGTCCCTAGGGGTGTGCGGTGCCCATGGCCAAACAGCCTCTGTGAGACACCCCCACTCTCACCACTCCCTTGCCCGGGAGGCGGGGCTGGCCAGTGCAGGGTGGGGGCAGGAGAGCAGAGCCCAACTCCTGGACCGGCTGTTCCCCATCCTGGGGGTGGGGTGAGCTGGCCAAAGGTGGAGTCTGGGTTCTGCACTTCCATGCGCCTGCCCTGTGCTGCCTTCGGCTCCACACCAAAGGCATCAGGGAGGGGGCAGGAGACAGCACGGAGCCTTCATTGCTGCCTCCTGCCTCCTCCCCCTGCTGCTTTCAGCACAGCGCTGAAGGGGGCATGGGCGGGGTGGGAATGTGGAACCCAGCCTCCACTTTTTGAGGGCTCATCCCACCCCCAGGGTGGGGAACAGCCAGCTGGGGGGGGGGTGAAGTGGTGTGGGCCCCGTGCTGCCCTGCTTATGGCAGGACAGCGCGGGGCCCGGGGCAATTGCCCCTCTTGCTTTCTGCTCCCCCAAGTCTGGCTCTGGATGTTCCCCTCCTGCAGTCTGGACTCATGGGCAGCTGTGTTACCCCTTGTAGCCACTCCTGTGCCCAGACTCACCCCGCTTTGCTGTGTGAACCGGAGTGCATGCACAACCTCCTGTGTGTAACTGGTCCCTCATCCTCCAACTAGCCATTCATGAGATAGACGCCTAGCAAACGGCCTCAGTCCCAAATGTAACCCAAGAACTACCATCTTGCAGGGTACAGTGCTGCCCACCAGGGATTTCCCTAACATCACCCCCTTACAACCCCCTGAATTTCCCAACACTCCCCCCAGTTGTCAGCTAGTAATGGTGTTACACCAATTTAGTGAGCACCCCAACACGGCCCATAGATTCCCCCTAATTTCAAGTCCTGGGGAAAATATTGCTGCCCACTGAACCCTGCAAGCTCATTTCCACTTGTTCATCAGTTTATCAAAGAAATTGATGTGCAGCAGCTCTGTCACTGTATGTGAGGTCCCTGAACACACTCGCATTCCATATGCTCTGCTCAGGGCCAGCTTAAGGGGCTTTGGTGCCCCGAGTCTGCTTTTGATTTGGCACCCCCCACCATGTAAGTGGGGTGACGGGGGCGGAACCTGGTCTCCACTAGAACCTGGCTCACCCCACCCCCAGGGTGGGGAACAGACCCCGGGGCGGAGCAGGCCAGCTCAGAGGCCAGGCTCCACTCCCTCACCCCTCCCTTGGGCTGGCTGTTCCACCCTGGGGCCGGGCCGGGCCGGCCCAGAGGTAGGGCCTCATTTGCTTATGGGTCGAGATGGCCCTGGCCCCGCTTTAGTTAAAAACAAACAAATTTACTGAATACGGTAAGATTTTAAGTGAATCCAAGTCAGAGTAATATAAATCAAATGATTATTAAGTCGGAAGGAGTTAATCCAAATCAAATAAAAAAAGAAGTCATATTCTAAGCTAAAGCCACTGTTCCAGTCTATTTTCAGTTTACCACACAGGATGGCTGTGATGTGTTTTGCAGCCCAACCCCTCAAACCCATCCAACGAGTAGGTTCTCAGTCCTTGGTGTTGCATAGAAGATGGGGATTATGGGGGTGCGGGGGGGGGGAGGACGACAGGTTGAGACAAGGGTGCCTCTTTCTTTTAACAGCTTCCAAAGGAGCAGCTGTGTTAGTCTAGTTCAGCAAAACAAACAAAGATTTCTGTGGCACTTTTAAAAACTAACAAATTTATTTATCACATGAGCTTTCATGGTAGAAAATCCCAGTTTGTCAGATGCTTTGAAGATGGGGGAATGTACAGAATGGGAGGAAAATAAATGCAAGGAGGTGTAAGTCATAGGATGATGTCAGACTGTTATAGCAGATCGAAGCAGTAGTTTAGATTCAAACTATTCCACTGTGTGTGCAAATATTTCAGGAAACTCCACTTGAAATATGAGAGAAAAACATACCCACCCGACTCCAACACTTCTCTCTGGACTCCTTCCTATTTTATCATTAGTGGAAATGGAGTCAGAGACTGTTATTGATGGTACAACAGTGGAAACAGAATACTGGGGGTTAGGCTGGAGGCAACTCAGCCACATGGACAAATTCCACTTGTTTGAGTTAACCTGGATTGAGCTTCTCTTTGCAAATGAAAGAAAACCTGAGCTGTGAGTTCTCTGGCAGTATGAGCCATGGAACTTGGTCATAAGCCCACTGGTGCCCTCAGTTTTATAGACACAAACCAAGCCCAGTGATAGATCTGGTTGTAGAAGGAGTCTGAGCTGAACACAGGCCTAGCAATGGAGGAAGACAGCTACTGTGAGAAAGTAAAGCTCTTCTTATATCTTACTGGGGAAGAGCATGGGGAGTGTTTAAAATGATTGACTTGTACAAATTGGGTCTATGTGTCAATTTGTCATTGGGCCAAAAGAAATCTCATGAGGTTCAACAAAGACAATTGCAAAGTCCTCCACTTAGGACAGAAAAATCCCATGTACCGCTATTGGCTGGGGACCAATCACCTAAGTAGCAGCTTTGTAGAAAAGGACCTGGGGGCTATGATGGATGGGAAACTCAATATGAGTCAGCAGTGTGCCTTTTGTTGCTGAAAAGGCCAATAGCATATTGGGCTGCACCAGTAGGAGTGTTGCCAGCAGGTCAAGGTATGTGATTATTCTCCTCTGTTCCGCACTGGTGAGGCCGCATCTGGAAAATTATGTTCAGTTTTGGGCTCCCCACTACAAAAAAATTTGTGGACAAATTAGAAAGAATCCAGCAAAGTGCAACAAAAATAATTAGGGATTTGGTTCATATGACTTATGAGCAGAGACTGAAAGAACTAGGCTTATTTAGTCTGCTGAAGAGAAGACGGAGGGTGGATTTCATAGCAACCTTCAACTACTTGAAGGGGTGGTCCAAAGAGGAGGGAGGTGGGCTATTCTCTGTGGTGACAGAGGACAGAACAAGAAGCAATGGTTTCAAGTTGCAGCTGGGGAGGTCTATGTTGGATATTAGGAAGAACTTTGTCACTGGGAGGGTGAGGCACTGGGAATGGGTTGCCTAGCACGGTAGTGGAATCTCCATCTTTGGAAACTTTTAAGGCCCAGCAGTGCTGGAACTAGGTATTTTGGTGCCCAGGGTGTGCCCAGAGCAAGCAGCACGAACACACTTCCAGATTGAGTGGTGAAACAGAGCTGCTCGATACATGGCCGGGGCAAAGCCTGGTCGCCCTGCCCTAGTTACAGCCTTGAGGCCCAGTTAGACAAAACCCCAGCTGGGATGAGTTAATGGGAGTAGTTCTGCTTTTCACATGGGATTGGACTAGATGTCCTCATGAGGTCCCTTGCAGCCCTAATATTCTATGATTCTACGACTGTATTTATTTTCAGTGTTATGTATGTTAAAATAGGGAAGATGTATCATGATCAGGGGAACTGGATTCAGAGTCCCCTGTTTCCTAAGGGACTTATTTCAGGGACACTATGAACAGGGAATGTGAAGAATTAGGATGGAAGCAACTCAGCAGCCACTTGGACTGAGCCATGCACAGGGCTTCATAATGTTCTCTACCTGCTTAACTTATCCATAACCAAGCACTGTCTTCAGCTCCTGCCTATGTCCTCTGCCCTCTTCAGCTCTTCCATTCAGTGGCTTCCACTCCACCTAGATTTTCCACTCATCCTGTCATCGCCCGACTGTTCTGCTGCCCATCTTGCCTCCATACAGCTCAGCGGCAGTGGGGCGTGATGAGGAAAGTGCAGCCAGGCTGGAACTGGTTCCCTTTTGGATGGAGCGGAGGAAGCATACGGTGGTGTACCATGGGTGACTGGCACCTGGGGGTCAAGCCACTTTTGTGTCTCTCCCTGGCCTCATACCACCCCCCGTTGGGCAGGAGGAGTCCCAGCCTCACACCCAACCCTGGGGCGTCTGTACCTGCAGAGGAACATAAGGCTGGGGGGATGAAAATCCCCCCTGCACTTCCCCTCCTACAGTTACCCAGCGTGCTGCAAGCACTGATCGCCTGCAGCAGCCCTGCAGCCAGGCTCTGGCTGAGACAAGGCAGCCTCACCACCACCCCCTGCCCGGGGAGGGAAGGGAGGCCATACTGACATTTTACAACATGAGGTGGGGGCACTGAGGGGCATTTCCAGCACCTTCTGCATCCCCTAACCCCCTTGAAGGGCTTGCCTGGCTCAACACCCTCACCCCCATTACTTATTGTCCTCTGCTGCAGCTGGGACCCAAGCCCCTAGCTGGAGCTGGGTAGCCTCATCCACCCCCTTGCGTGAGGAGGGGAGAGGACAGGAGGGGTGGGGTCGGCCATTGACAACCCATGACAAGGGTGTGGGAGAGGATGTTGAGGGGTCCACTGGATCAGACCCATGGAGTTTCACTCACTTTCCTTTTCTGCAGGGCTCTGGTGCTGTACTGCAGTTAGATGCTTCCTTCTGGCTCCTGGTGCTGGAAGAAGTTCATTACTATGGATGCTGGGCAGCCCGGCACACACAGAAAGGGAGCTCTCCCAGCACTAGGATCCAGGAGGCAGCACCCAAAGGGCTCAGCATGAGGCTGTTTCTCCATGAAGGAGCATCCCAGGCTGGCCAGCGCAGTGACCCCTCAGCACTTACCTGCCCCACTGCCTCTGATGCTGGTTAGCCTCCCCCTGTCGCAACAAGGGGAGAGAGGGGGAATCTCCAGGCTGGCCCTTCACAAAAGGGGAAGGCGCAGGAGCATCTGTGCTGCTTATCGTCTCCTGCATCTCTCGTCCTGAAGATTGTGAGGGGACAGCCTGGCACCCTACAGCAGTCTTGTCCCTGGAGGCCACACACCCTCTTGGCCCCTACTTCCGTACACCACTGCAAGCATATGCTTCTGGGACTCTTTCCCAGATCCTCCAGCTTGACATATTCACCTCAGTCCAATATAGCACAAGCACAATTGAGAAATAATGGGGGCAGGTGCTGTTCCTGCTGCTCTGCATGTCATGCAGGCTGCTTGTTCCTCTGGCCGTGGATTAGCAGCGCAAGCACAGACTCCACAATAAATGGAGCAGTGGTTTTTGCTAGTGCCAGCTGGAACTGCAGCCCAACAGCTGCAGTTCGGGTTCCCTGCTTTAGTCTCTGAAGGTGGAGGGTGCAGCTTGAGTTGAGCTCAGCCAGAAATCCTGACCTACTGTGAGTGTCTCATGAGAGGCCTGTTGTTATGCCCAAATTATGACACTTGCACAAATAGTGTGAGAGCTGAGAACATAGTTTTTAGAATTTTCACAACTGAAAAGTGATGGCTTTTGAGAAATACTGGTATCCCAAATCAGTGAGATTTTAAATTGTAACTACTTTCCTAGAAAGTCATTAATTAGTGTGCCAGGTGTTTTTTACTCCCTGGGACACCTCCATGTTCTTTTCAAAACCACAGGGAGTGCCTCACCTGTTTTACCTCTTGCACCCTTAAAATCCCACATCATAACTATTCTTTTGTTGGCTGAGGCAGACTGTCCTTTAGAAATCTATTAGTTCCACTTCTTAGGTTGTCAAAAGGGTAACTGTTGAACAATAAGGCAGTAAGTAACTTCCAGACTAAAGAATTAGAGATTGGGACTAGGAATCTAACCCAGGTCTCCCCATGGAAATAGGGAACTTTCTCATTAGGCACTAGGCCAGCCCAGTACTAGTATCTTTTATTGGTCAGTAAAACAAAAAAGGAGTCCTGTGGCACTTGAAGACTAACAAATATATTTATTGCATGAGCTTTTATGGGAGAAAATCCCACTTTGTCAGATGCTTTGAAGGTGGGGAAATTTATAGAATGGGAGGAAAAAAATGCAGGGGAGTGTAAGTGATGGGAACAGGTCACAATGTACCAAGCAAATCAAAGCAGTTGTAAAGATTCAAACAGTGGGGAACAGCATACAGAAAGAGATGAGGTCAATGGATGTTCTCTATTTTCTAATGGATGTGTAACAAAGATGGTACCAAAAATGTTGGCACAAATTTGATGTTTCCTAAGGGAACCAGTCCAATAGTTTATCTATGAATGACAGGCTGTCTCAAACTGTAAGCTTCTAATATAAGAGGGGCTCTAGACTGACTTAAACTGAACATGTCATTAGCTGTAGGCTGTTTAACATAGCTTTTCTATCTTTAATCTCATTCTTTCCTCTTAAGTGTTTGTTGTTGTAATAAGTAGTTCAGAAAAAAATATTTTCTTTACCCTTTCAGACCTTAGTTCCAGGTATCTTTTAGAGAGGCTTAATTTACCAGTTTATGCCTAAGTCCCTATGAAATTTGTGCACCAACTTAACTTTATGCTCAAGTATCCCCAGCAAAATCAGTCTAATTACGCAGGCACAAATGTGACACTGTCTGAGGCTAGGGAACTGTTTATTATTATCTTTCATATTAATATTTCATTTTTGCAATAATACATATGTGATATGCCATGCTTGGTACCAATAGAAAGGTTGTAATCTCTAGTAATGATTATATGGTTTATATATAGGTGTCAAATCTGTATTAGAAATTAGGAATATGTTTGATCTATTTGTGTTCCAAGTTAGATTCTAAGGCATTCCCAGACTGGGTAGCTGTAAAACCATTGTCCTCTTAATGGTCCAGTAAGGAATCTCTCAGCTTTAGTGGGACTAGGAAGAAACCTGTTTGATGAGTCACCCAGAGTGACCATGTGACTCAACTCCATTTTGATTTGGCAAGGACTCAGAGCATGGGAAAAGCCAGAGGTCATAAAAGGCAGTGGTGCCATCTCCATTTTGTCTTCAGTCTGCAGTCTCCAACCTGCAACCAGCACCCTCCTCTGGATCTATTCTGCTGCACTGAACAAAGGACTCTAACCCACCCAGGTTCTGGGTGTATACCAGAGGAATTGGACTAACCTGCAAAATGCAGATTCTTCAAGGACTTGCTTTCTATGGACTATAAACCATTTATATGTATATGATTCACTTTGACCCTTTAATATCTCTCATATTTTGTTTCTTTCCTTTTTATATTAAACCTTTAGTTGTAGTTGTTAAAGGATTGGCTGGCAGAGTGGTATTTTGGGTAAAATCCAAGCCTATATTGTTCTGGGTGATGTGGCTGGTCCTTTGGGGTCAGGAGAACCTATTTCTTTAATAGACCCAGTGGCTAGGTGGGGACCAGAGGAACTGGCATGCAATAAAGGGGGCTGTTTCTATTTTGTTATGCTTGGTGATGACCAGAGTGGGGAATCAGAAGCATGTTTTGTTACTGACTGGGAGACTGGTTTAAGTACCACCCATCAGTGGTGGTGGTGGTGGTGGGGGTTGGCTCCTGATTTTGCAGTTTGCCTTGATTTTGGCACATTCAGAAGGTTATCCCAGGAGGCACAACATATAGTTAAGAAGATAACCTATACAGGATCCAGTCCTCGGAAAGTTTAAGAAGCAAGGAGTCCTGTGGCACTTAAAGACTAACAAATTTATTTATTTCATGAGCTTTGATGGGAGAAAGTCCCATTTCGTCAGACACTGTGAAGATTTTCTCCCACCAAAGCTCATGCGATAAATAAATTTGTTAGTCTTTAAGTTCCACGGGACTCCTTGCTTGTTTTACTGGACTAGACTAACATGGCTGCCCCTTTGGAAGTTGGAAAGTTTGGAAAGTTTAGTATCTGTTAATCATACAGCAAACTAGCTATTGCGTTCTTACAGCTAATTTCTCTAGATGACAATGTAAATAAATTGCTAACCTGATAGTCATTTAAAAATGAAAGGAGACGACTGCAGCAAAGACCAGGAAGAAGATCCATTTGAGAGATCATCGTGCATCTTTTTGACCTACCATGAAACACAGGCTTGGAAAAACTTTAAAACCCAACTCAACATAAATAACATTCCTTATATCCACTATGAATTGTTTTAGGTTGTATCTGAATGGTAGCAGGTTTTTCTGAAAGTACTTTTACCAAAGTTTTTTTTGCCAAAGATTAAGATAAAGAACGGTAATGAAATGATATCACTTCTGCATCTCAATTTGACAGTAATGCATTTGCTGAGATACAAAACTGAAATTGCTTTAAAGTTTGGCCATACTAAATAAATGAGGCTCAGGAAGAGCTGTATCTTAAAAAATTAATGGCTTTTTTGTATGTCTCCATATACATGTAAATGTAGTCTTCAGAAGGATAAAATCAAAACTTTTCTCATTCAGAACAGGGGTCAAATGCATGTTTTCAGAAAGAAGAACAAAAACCATTTGCCAGTCACATTGTGCTATCAATTTTCCTTCTTTAGGGAGTAGATGAAGGACTGACATTTTCAATACCCTATTAAAAAAACCTGACCTCTACTGCTCTTGACCTTGTCTGGTTTAATAACTAGAAGCTATTGACAAATCATGACTGACTGTATGTTTAAGACAAAGGTTTTTAATCCATTGAAATCAGACAGACGTGAATTAATTCGAGGCCAAAGGGGAGTTCTATTGAAAAGTGAGTGTAAAAGTGGCATCTTAACTCAATCTACACCCAGTGTGTATTCAGACTCATTTCTATTGATTTTTGTGAGCAAACAAGTTTAACTGCTTTTTACTTAAGTTAACATCGGGGTCTGCAACCTGTTGCTCCAGAGCCGCATGCAGCTCTTTGGCTGCCCCCTTGTGGCTTTGGGCACCTTCCTGTCACTGGGGATCCTGCGGGTGGCCCGCTCCAGGCTCCTCTTGTCACTGGAGACTCTGTGGATGGCCCACTCTGGTTCCAGGCTCGCTCCCCCAACAGGAGGACCCTGTGTCAGGCACCCCGGCCCAGCTCCAGCCACCAGGAAGCTACACCCATTGCGGCTCTCAAAACATTTGATTATTGCAGGAATTTTTACAAATGACTCTTATTGAGTTGCCAACCCCTGGTTAACTCTGCTGCTATTTTTTTTTTATTTAGATTTATAGTGATCAAGGCTAAGCCATTAAAAAACAAAGTGTTAGCTGTCTTACTGGAATTCACAGCTTTTATTTGTCTCTCTGCATCTCCTGCCATAAGAGCAGATTAAATTTGGGCAAAATTAGATTATTTCATTCCTGTTTTTTATTCATGTATTTTTATTTGCATGTATGGTATTTTACATAATTTAAGAAGACAAAGTCCAGGCATCGAGGAGCTGACAATAGAAATTAGACAGGTGAAATATAGAAAGGAAAGGAAAGAGGAACAATTGACACTGAAGGTATGTTTACTCTATACGGGCTGCAGCTCTGTTACCATAGCACTGTAGTGCAGATACTTGTTACAGAAACAGGAGGGGTATTTCTGTTGCTGTAGCAAAACTTCATTACCTTGAGGGCAGCAACCATGTTGACAGAAGAATTTTTCACACTCCTGAGCACAGGGTTCAAGCATACTTTTCCTTTCTTTTTTTTTTTTTTTGGTCCCAGTACAAACTTGTAATATGGCTCCCCAGTAATGGTGGTTGCAGCGTGGGCTGGACCCCACAGGGTGTACAGGCCCCAGGAAAGTGTGGGCCCATATGAAGGCCTTGCTTAAGTGACATATCTAGTTTGACCTCAGCTTTCAGTGTAGACCAGGCCTGAGACATGTTTGCTTCTTGCATGAAATTCAGTGAGATGGGATTAAATAACTGGTTATAAAAAAAGTGACCTGTTGTTATGCAAAAAGTTAAACTAGATGATCATAATGATCCTCTCTGGCCCTTGACTGTGTGAACAGGAAAGAGACAAAGCAACAACAGAAAAAGACCATTTTAAATTTAAAACAGTTTTGTAAATAGTTTATTACACTAATAAAAATTCTTCAACTAATGTCTTTTCGCCAGTGTTAATTGGTCTTGACAAGATATATAGGAATAGTATGCTTTTAAAACCAAGGCCATTGACTGCATGCATTGTATAAGGCAAAAACTGAAAATAATGCACACATAGAATTAGCCTACAGGCTACTAACTAATATTATTATCATTCTGAACACTTTTTCAAGTAAAGTAGCTCAAGTGAGTGTGTGTGAATAAAATGACTGAAATTCACTCCATTAAGAACGACATCTAATTTTTTGAAAAAATGTCTTTAATAAATAATCTCACTTGTTAAAGGTAAGCCACAGTTGTTTTTTTTTTTTTCCTCATTACAAATTGGGGAAGTGAACTTAGAGTTCAAGAAACTGAGAAACTAGTAGTATAAACTGATCTAATATAAATAGGTACTATGCAAAACTTGCCTTTAGTATTTGCCAGTGTGCTGGTATGCACTTATATCCTGAAAACTTATGGAGTACGAATTGCAAAGTGTGTGGTAGTTTTACAATGCACACAAATGTTCACCAGATTGAATTTAACTTGTGATCTTATCTTAGGTTTCATCTCTTATGGGTTGAGGAAAGATTGTACTGCATGCAAGTTTTAGTTGTAGAGCAGCTATGAATCCCATTCTGCAAGGTATCAAGAGCTTCCAATCCTAGCGGGTGCAGAACATGCAGTTAAATCAATGGAATTAAATTCTCGATTAAGCTTCTTCCAGGGAGTGCTCAGCAAGTGGTTGGATCAGTCCCTTTGATGGTGAAGAGGCTAGATCATTTTCAGGTCAAAGACAACCAATTTTCCACACTTTTTTTTTTTCCATTTTTCACAAATCGAAGTGAGTATAATGTCTTTGGGCACAGCAGCAGGTAAGCTATTTAGAAGTTTCCATTTGTTACCCTGTTGATACCATTTAAACGGTGTTAAAGTGGTCAGACCATGTGCTATTTGCCTTTTCCCGCTAACAAAAAGGTATGATACACAACACTCAATAGCTTCTTTTGGCTCTGTTGATTGTAGACACCTGATATGAAATGCTTATGGCCCAATTCTTGAATGTGCTGAGCAGCTGAAACTTGTGTTCACTGTGAAAGAGCTGGAGCAGAACTATCATGATTTATGACTACTGTGTGCAGCCTGCTTATTGGAGTAGTTACTGTATGGCTATTATTGGATTACTAGAATGTTTCCTTTATGCGTGATAGGAAGGCAACACAATGGCTCTAGAGAAGAAATCTCCTGATAAGCATTGGCAGTCGTCTGAGAGAATGCCTGAGGTGTTTTATCTGGGAAGATGTTATTTCCATGCTCCAACCAAATTACGAGACTTGTTTTGCTAAGGCTGTTTGTCAACAGGTCAAAAGACTATAAGCTCTTTGGATGGGGGGAGGCAGTCATTTATTTGAGATAATCAGTGTCACTCTTACACATTGCTGTAGTGCACTACTTTAGAATTTTCTTTACACCTTTAAATAGAATAATGCAATCTCCCCTCCATCCATCCCATGGTATAATATGCGTACACATA
Organism: Podocnemis expansa; assembly: GCA_007922195.1. Taxonomy (NCBI): domain Eukaryota; kingdom Metazoa; phylum Chordata; order Testudines; family Podocnemididae; genus Podocnemis; species Podocnemis expansa. Next base: position 27,283,975 of record ML681989.1, on the reverse strand, counting down.
AAAGGAAGGAAAAAGGTAATTGTAAAATCATGGGTTTTTTAAGTGCCAAAAATGTAAGTGCCTAAGTGTCTAGTCTCAGGGACCCAGAAAGTTACTGTCATGTTAATAGAGAAATTTACTTTTTCATTTCACAGTAAATGTTTGTAAGGCTCTTTGAGGATTTTAAATTATGATGTCATTGTTCTCCATTTAAATTTTATGAGAAAATAGACAATGGAAAAATACACCAGCTCAGAGTTTCCAAAGAGAAAAGGGTTCTCTTTAGTCCATTTCTAATTGTATGTTCTTTCGTTAGTGATTGACGTAGTACTTCCTTGAGAAACTATATATGAATCTGACAGGAAAAAGAGGCAGCTCCCCACTCTTTTGCCATCAGTCTGACTCCAAGTGCCTCTCTGAGCCCTGGTCTACACTTCCTGTAGTTTTCAACATCAGTCGAAGGGAGATATGCAAGGTATGTAAAATAACTTGGGTATCTCCCTTCAACTTTCTAAAGCAGGGATGTAAATATGTGGCCCATGAGCTGTTTCCATCCATCCTGTTACTGCGCTTTGCAGTACCACGGTCTCTGTGGTCTCATACCCAGCGCTCTGGAATGCTGCAAGAGTGTCAGGTCTAGTGACTTCATGGAGGGCTGGGTATGCGAGACTGTGCTCCATGAGACCGCCCTCACTCTCTAACAGAGAGGGAAGTATTGTGGAGTGCAGTTTTGCATACACAGCACTCCACAATGCCGTGAGAGTGTCCTAATATTTCAATTTATAGTATGTACGGCCCACCTGAAGTACATTTAAGTCAAGTGTGGCCCATCATAGGCAATGAGTTTGAAAGCCTCCTGTTGACTCAGTGCTACCCTTTTTCAGGGGGTGGACTTTTTGAATTGACTTCCTGATAGATTGCGCAGGACTTCACTGACTGCTCAATTGATCTGGAAAAATCAAAACTGACAGTGGTGAATTTGCCCTGACTCGTTCCCCTCAACCTTTGTTTCTTTTTGCAGGATTCTTAGCTTTTCTGAGCACAGTGATACTCAGACTGAGGATCGCAAGCTGCAAATGGCTCCTTAATATGTCTCCTGCAGCTCTTTGAGCACACAATATTAAAACAGTGTGATTTAATTATTAACTAAACAAGGCACTTTTACCATGTTGTTAACCAATTGTAGTTGATAAAATAATAATACGTGGTCAGCCATTTTGCTGTGAGCATAATATATGTCTCTACATATTTAATATAAACCACTGATGGTAAACTTGTCCTGTTGTACACCCCTCCCCTTATTCAGCAGTGGACTTTTGACTGGAATCAGAGCTGTGGAGCAGTGGAGGAGCTAAGACTAGAGGCTGAGCTGGCTCAGAGATGAAGAAGGTGTGTGGGCAGAGCTGGCTCGGTAGCAGAGCAGTGGGGACGTAGTGAAGCTATAGCCTGGGTCAGAGCTGGGCAGGAATTGAGCATAGCAGGCCTGGAAGCATCGTGCTTCATCCCTGTCCCCTCTGTGGACTGACTTGGGTCCTGCTGCTTGCCTCCTCCAGACATTCCTCTTTGTCCCCCATAGGGGCTAAGCCCGACAGTTTGGGGACCATTGATATAAACCGTATTCTTCCTCTGTCATACTGCTTAAATATGAACAGCACTGTAGGAAATGAAATAATGAATTCACACTACTGTGGCTCTTTCGGGTAATACTGATTGCTAATTTGGCTCCTGAACTACTGAGTTCTGATTAGCAGTGCCTTAGCATATATTTCTCAGCACATCTTCTCTTTAGACTTTGTCTTAAAAAAAGCAGAATGATGATGATTAGTGCTTATGGCAGGTCTACACTACAAACTTATATCAGTATAGCTATGTTGCCCCGAGGTGTGAGAAATTCAGCTTTGACATAGCTACTGCTTCTCACAAAGGTGGAGAATCAGCACCAGACCAAGAAGTACTCCTGCCAGCATTGGTAGCATCTTCACTAACACTAGCACAGCTATGCTGCTACAGTGCTGTAAGTGTAGACAAGCCTGTGGTGGCAGTTCATTGCAAGTGCATCACGTTGTTTGGTACCAATTGTCATTTACTGGCAACTACTGTTGTCCTCTTGCTTTCTTGCAACTCTGTATTTGTGTTTTCTCTTCCCCATTCCTGTTCTGGAGCCCTTGCCACTTTGTGTTTTCAGTATTTCTAAAGCTACAGTGCTGGCTGGCTGACGAGAAATATTCAGAGCATTTAGTAATCTGACGTCCTATGTTAAGAACCTCTTGAGTGCTCAGAGCTCTGCTGGATGTGTAAACATGAAGCCCATGAAATAAATCTTACCACCAACACCAAGCCTTTCCCTTCCAAATTCCTGTTTGCAATGAAAGCCAGAAATGTATCTAGAGGCTTAGTGTGGTGCCCATCTGGTGAACTTGCAAACTGAATGAGGGGAATAAATCTGATTTTTATTAGATGTGGTAGGATGAAGAGCTTTTGAATGGTTTATGCACTAGGTGTGCTAAATATGACAGTTGGCTCTAACAGTTTGTGTCAAACTACAATTTTGTTGTGACCAAGAGCTCCTAATTTCCATTTGTTATGTACAGTTCCACACAATTCAGCATTAAATGTTAGGCAGCTGCTGAGAGGAGCTTGCTTGTTTTGTCTCTAGAAAGAGCATATCATGGACACATCTAGAACACACAAGAGTGTGGTTCCTTTCAGAAGATGAGAGGGAAAACAATCAGGATTCACTGTGTCCAGTTTATCTGGCTATGTCTTTAAATATTTTGTAAATGGGACTTCCTGGTTGCCTGTCTCTTATGTCATAATGGTATCAAGAATGCACACTAAATGCCCAGTCTGACCTTCCTCAGCTACATCTTCCTTTTACATAATTTCCATTTCACTGCATCAATAAAATGCTGCAAACAATGCGTGGGGTTGGAGGTAGGGGTGGGGGAGTATTATGTTTCTTGAGTGGTTAAATTCACTCATCCAAAGACATCTAAATAGCCACCAAAAAGCATGCTACAAGTAAACCTCATTATGGCAGCAGTGTTTTGCTCTTAAAAATATCTTAAGGAGAAAGTACCATTACTTTAAAATGTTAATCTATCACATTTGGAATTGTATTTTATGACAGCTTGGATGATAAAATCCATTTTTCAGCTAGCTCACTGACTGCCTGGAGTGTTTGTGTGCTTTTAAAGTTCTTTTAGGAACCAGAAAATGTTTCAGTTCCTAATTTAGAATATTTTCATCTTGAGAGTTCGAAGGTTTGAGTCTCCAAGACATATTCAGAATCGTGGTGGGTTTTTGGAGCACGTGTTTCAGAGCAGCAGTACAAGATCATGTGCTGCAAAAATTCTCTCATTCTGTAATGAGAATTTTTGTCATTGATAATGAATTACTACCATTGACACATTGTCTTTTTTTAAATGTTCTGAAAACTGATTAGTATTGTGGGTTTGACCATTCAAACAGTAAACATCAAGATGAAAATTCAAACCCCAAACTAAAACAAAACCATTTTGGAGGTTCAGTAGAGTCTGATTAGCTAATTTTTTTGCCCTGTAGTTTCATAACACTGGCTGGAACCTAAAATACCAGAACATTGGTATGGAGGTTTTTATTTAAGTATTTTTGTCTCCAACAGAAGCAGAAAATATCAGATATCTTTTGAGTAAGCTTATCCAAACAAAAAGCACAGAACACACATTTATTAACATTTATTATTACAATTTATTATTTCAACAAGCTTAATCTTATTACTTATGACATTCAGCTAGTAATAACAAAATTATGATGCATAATGTTGTATAATACAATAAACACTCTATGAACAGCTTTTTTTTTTCAGATGTCGTTTTCTATCTTTTTAAAATCCTGTTGTAACATTAGTCATCTTGAGTGCATTTGAGTGCCTACAGCTGTCACTCTATTCAAGCCTGTTTTGTAAGACAGATTCAGCTCAGTTACAATCATGGCCAGGTGTTTCAGCTTTTCTTGTGACATTGTTGAGTGCAAAGTTCTTAAATCTGTTCATTGTGCAGAATGAGAGAAACTTCATTCAAATTCACAGGAAGGGTAATGGCCATCTTAAGGAACTCAGACACTTCTGGACTTGTGACATTGTCAGAGATGATCTTGTGAGTAAGCATTTAGTGTGTGTAAGTAGGTACTGGAGAAAATCAAAACAATTTCCAGAAGCATGACCTAGGATAGTTAACTCTGTATATCAAGGAACATCTCAAAGAAAGGTTACAGTGCAAATATATCCAAGAGCATATCATGATTTCTTGTAAATCTTTTACTGAGTTCATTATTTTATCAAGCTATCTTCTCAAATATGATTCTGTGATATAGCTGCACATCGTCATTTATGCACATCTGCTTGCCTTCTTACTTACCCGGATATTATATAGCTGGAATTTAGCTGATCTGTTACTGTGGATGCCTGCTTCCACTGTCCAGGTGCTGCTTCTTGTATGTTAGCTTTTTGTGCTATTGTAACCTTCGGGTGGCCTAGAATTTATTCAACAGCCCCTCTCCAATGCCTAACAGAGAGAACCCGTGGAGAAAGCAGCTGGAGAACCAGGATCCAGTCTGTACAGGACTCACAGCGAAGATTGCTCAGAGCTACCATCCTTGTTAAAATACTATTTAGAATAAACATAACAATGAACTTTATTAGCTACTAACATGAAAACTTTATCCTAAAAGACCAAAATTAATTTAAACAAAACAGTCCCCATGGAAAGAAACCCAAGAGTCCTAAAGTTCAGCTGGAGTCACCATTATCTCAGCTGCAGTCTCTGTTCAAGTCCTTGAGTCTTGAGTGGAACCAAGTCGCAATCCATTTCTTCTCTGGCTGCAGGAATCTTCAGGAAGATTCCATGCAGTCCTTTCCTTCTCCTCTCCAACCAGCACCATGCAGTCTGTTTACTGGATAACCAGCTCTCAGTCCCATAAGAGAAAACTCTGCTGCAGAATGCTCCACAGTAGTGAGGAAACATCTTGCTGTCCACTCCTGGCTCAGCTCCTTTCACTCACACACTCTGAGGACATGGACTCTTCTCAATTGCAGCTCTCTATGGTTGCTGCTCTCTGGGCTGCTGGTCTCAGGCTTCTGATCGCAACAATAACAAACCTTGTGGAGCATGCTCAAAATGCTACCACGCTCTATTATCAGGAAGCTCTGGTTTCTGAGCAGCCAAATCTGCCCAGCGACATAACCCATCCTGAACAGGTCTCAGGGAGATAGCCTGTTTTAGGCATATGGGTTACAGTATGCCAGTAACAACTGTCCAAATCATAGCAAACCATTCAGGCAATCTCAGTTCCGCCAGGCTCACCAAAACAGTTTCCATGTGTGACAATGCTCTATGAAACATTTTGTCCTCCTGCTGGAGGCTACAGTTCACAGAGAATGGTTGTGTTTCCTCCAAGATGGTGACCATGATCATGATTGATGTGATGCTGATGTTAAGGATGAAATTTCTGCTAGCAATCCATCAGTTTCTTGATCAATACTAGAATCAGCCAGTGTGGTGTCCTGCTCACCCAGTATCTCCAGTCTCTTTAGGAGGCAATCAAGCACAAATATATCCAAAGAAACATGTCCAGTATATCATTCATAGCAGGAATCTCCTGTTTGCATACTCCATGAAGCTCCAGAATGCTCATGAATACACCGTGGCTCTTTGAAGAGATGCTGAAAAAGGAATGAACCTTCTCCATAAATCTGAACATTTTTTTTTTTAATTTGACAGACCCCTTGTACTTGGTAAACAACAGCCAGATTCAGCCCATGTGCCAGGCATTGAATATAAGGACATGGATTCTGGCCTTCTCTTATGAAAGTTTGGATTCCATTCATTTTGGCAGACATGGCCTTGGCATCTAAAGTAACATTGTGGTATGCAATCTTTGATCAAACCCTTATTAATTTCATCCAGCATAGCTTTTGCTGTAGAAAGTGCCTTATACTTCTATGGGAGAACACTGAAACCTTTCCTGGACTTTGTCTGCATCAACATCTATGAAGCACGCGCAGATAGAAAGCTGCTCAGTGTGACAGGTCCTCAGATGCATTAGCCATCCATGCAAACTTACCTGCCTGCAAGACTTCTCCTTTTACGACTGTGACACTGGCAAACCAGGTGCCAGCTATTGCCAAGCCATTAGATTTCAACTGAGCATAGATCATCTCATTGCCAGAAACCAGTCTGTTTCACATGTGTATTAGTATGGTTAAGATGTGTATTGACTTTATAACAATGACTTTGTAAAATGCTTGTAAATGGTTGCATGCATTAATCTTACTTATAATTTATCACATACAATATGGTAATTAAGTTTTTGCCTTATAACTGTAAAAAATGTTTGCTGTGAAACAGTAGGGAGGGATCATCTCTTGCTCATCAAGAAGGCCTGTCAAAACTAAATGGACCATAGTGGGACATCACAATACAAAGACTCTGTTAATTGCCTCTTTACACACATGAAGAAGCTATGTGCAAAAGGGCTTATTTTACCAACTTGAATTTTGGAAAAAAGAAATAAAAATAGCTGACAAGAATTTTTCATCTCTGTTTTGCTGTTTGGACTCTGATAGGGCTGGAGCTATGAAACAGAAGCAGAGAACTCCAGGGACAGGATTGGTTAGCCGAAAAGACATTCAGAGCTGACAGATTACTACAGTGCTGCCACCTTTTAAAGCCACAGACTGTGTAACTAATTTGTATATATAAATTTATTAGCTTTAACCTTGTAATAACTTATTTCTTTTTCCTAATGAATAAATCTTTAGTTTGTTTGTTACTGGGTTGGCTACAAGTATGGTCTTTGGTGAGAGATCAAAGATACAAATTGATCTAGGGTAAGTAACTGGTCTCTTGAGACTGGAAACAACCTAAATCTTGTGATCTTTGGTGTATAGCAACCAACTGTTACTAAATCCCGCTGGCCTGGATGACAAGATAGACTGGAATGCCCAAGGGGACTGTCCGTATCTCCATGATAATAGAGCTTTAGGAATTCATGCTTGTTACTGGGTTGGTGAAATGTAACTGTAGAACATATTACCAATACAGGGTCTCTCTCTCATGGACTTTGCCTCCGTCCCACCATCCTAGTGCCTAGGGTCATAGCTGTCAGTGAGACTATTCCAGTGCCTCCTCCAAGGATGGTCATTTATATCCTCAATTCCTATGAAATCTAGGTATGAACACTATTACCCGGTAACTGCTAATCTAGCATAGATGATACAATGGGCAGGGTATGTTGGCTTCAAAATCCATTGTATGTCCCAGTTCTAGTTAGTAGCAAGACAACTCTGCTTTCATTAGTGAAGTAGTTCTTCATCTACTGTTTAAGATATGTCACCTAACAATAACATCTAGATTTTGTAATGTAGGTCTATCTTCATAAAAAAGATGACTTTCCTCTGTATGCTGTTCCTCACTGTTTGAATCTTTACGACTGTTTTGATTTGCTGTTACGGTGTGACCTTTTCCCATGACTTACACTCCCCTGCATTTGTTCCCCTATCTTCAAAGCATCTGAAGTGGGATTTTCTCCCACAAAAGCTCATGCAATAATAAATTTGTTAGCTTTAAGTGCCACAGGACTCCTTGGTTGTTTCACTGAACCAGACTAACATGGCTGCCCCTTTGGAACTTGGCAACACGATTTCCATTAGATGCTTATTTCAGAGCGTAACTAACCTTATAGTTGGAAAGCTTTTCTAATGTCTAACCTGATCCTCCCTTGTGGCAAATTAGTTCTTGTTCTGCGTTCGATGTACATAGAAAACAATTGATCACTGCTTCCTTTATGCAGTCTTTGACACACTTGAGGACTATTAGCAGGTCCCACACTTAGTCTTCTTTTCAAATCAGTTTTTCTAAATGTTTTTTAAATCATGTTTAACGAGAGTCCTGTGGCACCTTAAAGACTAACAAATTTCTTCTGGAATAGTTTGGGCATTTCTTTGGGCATAATTTATTAGTTTTAAAGGTGCCACAGAACTCTCATTTTTGCTGTACACAGACTAAGACACAGTTACTCCCATGTCTTAGATATGATGCTCCTGTTAGTAAACCTCAGAATGATAGTTCCCTTCTTTGCAAATGCATTGCATTTTTGACTGATATTCAGTTTGTGATCCACTGTAACCCCCAGATCCTTTTCCGAAGAGTACCTACCTAGCCAGTTATTCCCCATTTAGCATTTTTCCTTTCTAAGTCTAGTACTTTGCACTTGTCTTTACTACATTTAATGTTGTTGATTTCAGATCTATTGTCCAATTTACTGAGGTCATCTTTATATTGCAGTCCTGTCCTCTAAACTTTTTGCAACCTCTCCTGAGTTGGTGTCATACACAAATTTTATAAGCATAATTTCTACTCTGTTATCCAAGTCATTAATGAAAAATATTGAATAGCACCAGATCCAGAATAAATTCCTGTAAGACACCACTAGATATGTCCTCCAAGTTTGGCAGAAAGCCATGGTAACTGCTCTTTGCATATGATTGTTTTCAACCAGGTGTGCATCCATCTTACATTAATTCATTCAGATCACATTTCCTTAGTTTGCTTATAAGACTGTCACATTGGACTGTGCTAACAGCCTTAATAAAATGAAGATATATCATGCATACAACCTCACCCCCATACATTATGCAGTCTCATAGCATCTTAAATAAGTCTCCTTATGAAGTGTTTCCTATGCTAAACACACCCTCCTTGCAAAAAACTTCCCATATATAGGGTCTTTTTTTCTCATTTGGGCAGATGGTGTAGAAATGCTTCCTCTTCTACCACTCACCTCCACCCCACAAAAAAAAAAAATACTGAAACCATTGTTTGGTGGAATGGCACGTGTGGGGCAGCTGGGTTAAAGCTGGTAAAACTTTTTTGAATGAAAGAGTTTTCCATAATAAAATACTGATTACAGAACAATAGCATCTGTGAATTGCCATATTACACACAGTTTTGTAAAATACTGTGGAAACTTCAGATATAAACTGGGCTGGATCTTGGAAACTAGCTCAGAATTTTTCCAGACTCCCTTCCATGGAAATTTTTTCATTTTTAATGTTTTGTTCCACTTCGAAAAGGTGAAAAACAATTCTCTGCGAGACAGAACTTCTGATGCCCACACAGGTCTAATTGGGTGAAGAATATCCCTATGAACCTAGAAAATCTATATTTTGAAGAGGAAAACATCATCATGGGTAGGATTCTGCTGAGCCCAGGAAATCAAAGCCCCTCTAACAGGTATCTTACCTGCTCCGTTTTTTGGGACTCAGCTAGGTTATTGAGTTTCTTTGTGTAGTATTAATGTATATTAGGGAAAACAAACTATCAAAATCCCATGCAAATATACTAAAATTTAGGTAAATGTACAGATTTTTTTCTTGAATTTTGGGTTCAAAATGAAGAAAAATTACATGAAGATAATGTGGTCTGAAATAAAATTGTGGTCAGAATGAAAAGAGCTGAAAAACAGAGGGTTCTTTTAATAGTATTTTTTATTTAAATAGTTTATTTTTGGATTAATCTGAAGCTTCTCTTACCTCGTTAGCTGTAGGTAACTGCTTTGATATAATCCAGCTTCATTCCATGATGTTTTTGGTTTCTTTCAACCATGTGTAGGTCCCAGTACTGGTACTCTTATTTATACTGAGAAGCATCTGTCTTCACAATCACCTCATTGGTATCAGTGGGCCCATTTACTCCATAGAGTAAAAGCAGCAGTACCTGGTCTGTAATGGAATGTTCTGGGAAATTCTGAAATTTCCCAGAACATTCTTTTACCTCATATTTTCTGTCAGCAACTATCTTCATTATAAAGGTAAAACCATCTGTTGTATCTGGTAAGTTAGTGAAACAATTCAAGAAATTTCTGCACCCCTTCCTGGCTACATGATCAGTTGTTTTATTGCCTCCTACTCTGGATTATTGAGGAATTATGTTCTTTCTACAACCTTCCCAAGATATGAAGTAAATCTGAAAGGAGAAAATGCAAAGTATAAACAGGCTGTGTATAACAGCTATTATTCAGACTTTACCAGGAGAGGGCGGGTCCATCAGGTTAACTGTCATTGGGCTTGTGTACATTTAGAATATTAGTTCGAATTAACTGAATTTGAACTAATAATTATTAGTTTGAATTAAGTTAATTTGAATTAACATGGCCACTCTAGAAACCCTAATTCGAACTAGCATGTCCCTGCCTGGAACTTGCTAGTTCGAATTAGGTAGGGGGAGCTATTGCACAGGGAAAATCAAGCCATGGCTAATTTGAACTAACAGTTCAAATTAACATGGCTACATTGGGTTAATTCGAACTAATCGAATTAAACGTCACTTGAAGATAAACCAGGTTTTATAACTTCAAAGTTAGCTTTCATCAGTTCGAACTAAGGCATTCCTCCATGAAAGCTGGTGTGGCCACGCATTTATTTAATTTGAGTTAATCTTCATCAATTCTGAATTAATTTGTAGGTGTAGACATACCCATTGTGTTTTAGTGGTGTTTTTATTTCTCACTGATCTCATCACAAAAGAAAAACTTTGTTCAAATGAGCTTTCGTAGGAGAAGATCCCACTTTGTCAGATGCTTTGAATATGGGGGAACTTAGAGAATGGGATGAAAATAAAAGCAGGGAAGTGTAAGTCATGGGATCAGGTCACACTGTAACAGCAAATCAAAGCAGTTGTTAAGATTCAAACACTGGGAAACAGCATATAGAGGAAGGTGAGGTTGAATCACCTGTTGTAATGGGAAAAGAATCCATAGTCACGATTTAATCCTCCTTTCATGCAATTGAATCTGTGTATCAGTTCTAGTTCAGCTGTTTCTCTTTGAAATCTATTGGCTTGCTTGCGCACAGCTGTTAACAAATCATCCACAGAGTAATTAGAAAGATGGAAGTGCTCAGCAACTGGTTTTTGCATGTTGTGATTTCTGATGTCAGTTTTATGCCCATTTATTCTTTTGCACAGAGATTGTCCTGTTTGTCTAATGTATAAGGTGTGGGGGCATTTCTGGCACATGATGGCATAACTCACATTGATGGGTGAGCAGGTGAAGTAGCCATTGACGAAGTAGCTGCCTTGATTAGGTCCTGTGATGGTGTCTTTTGTGCAGATGTCTGGGAAAAGTTGGCAGCTTGGTTTGTTGCAGGGTTATGTGCCTGCTTTCTTGTTTGTGTTGTTAGGTCTCTAGTTGCTGGTGAGTATCTGCTTATGGTTAGGGGGCTGTCTGTAGGTGAAGAGATGTCTGTCTCGAAGGCTTAAGAGAGTGAGGAATCGTCTTTTAGAATAGGCTGTAGGTCCTTAATGATATGTTGTAAAGGTCTGTGTCAAGGCTGTTTCCCTACTCTGGCACTCTGAGTGCAGAAGGTGGTGGCCGCAACAGGCCTTAAAAGCCACTGTCCTTGAAGCCTGGTCTTAAAACTCTCCAAGGCCTCCAATTTCCTAGGCTTGGAATGGTATTGTTGCCACCACCCAAATGCAAAAACCTCTTGAAAACCCAGGAAGGCGCACTTGGGAATTCTTTCCTCTTAGGTACTCACAATCCCTTTTATTCCTCCCTCACGAGAGTGATTGAACCCCAGCTGGGATATCAGCTGGAACTGGAACAGAATCCCCTTTAATAGCTAGCTGTGCAGTCTGAGGCACATGCACACAAACCTCTTACCTTTCAGGACACAAAACCAGAGTTTACTTTAAAAGGGTAAAATCTTTAATTAAAAAGAAGAGATAAGAACACAGAGAGTTGCTTCTCTGGGATTTAACTTAAGTAGTTACAGGGTAGTGGGAGGGGGTACATGTGCTCAGCACAGAGAAATCCAAAAATAAACCAAAAACAAAGAAATACCCTGACAGTGTCTAAGTAACCATTCCCTCTTCTACTCATGCCTGATCAGTAAGAAACTTGAGCTTAACTTTGGTAAGGATGTTGGTGGATCCTTCTTCAGGCCTTTCTACCTGGCCTTCTCCTGATCTTTCCAGGAGCTCAGCTACATCCAAACAGGAATAGGCAAAGCTGCAGCTCCAATTAAAAAACTTGTACTTTGTTCCTATTGGCTCCCCTGGGATTCACTAACCAGGGTGTTAACCCCTTCTTCCCCAAGGTTACTACAGTCTAACTTGGGGGTTGTATGTGATGACCACTGACATTCTTTTGTTTTCTTTCTTGGGTCTCTCCTGTAGTGGTTGACTTCTGGGTACCTGTCGAGCTCTGTCAATCTGTTTTCTTACTTCCCCAGGTGAGTACTGTAGTTTTAAGAATGCTTGATAGAGATCCTCAAGATGTCTGTCCCTGTCTGAGGGATCAGAGCAAATGCAGTTATATCTTAGGGCTTGGCTGTAGACAATGGATTGTGTGGTGTGTTTTGGAGGAAAGCTTGGGGGATGTAGGTAACTATAATGATCAGTAGGTTTTTGGTATAAGGTCTTGTTGATGTGTCCATCCTTAATTTGTACTGTAGTGTCGAGAAAGTGGATCTGCAGTGTGGAGTGTTCCAGACTAAGTTTGATTGTGGAGTGGAAATTGTTGAAATCTCTGTGGAAGTCTTCAAGAGCATCCCTGCCATGGGTCCCAATGATGATGTCATCAGTGTAGCATAAGTAGAGGGGAGGTGCTTTGGGATGATACTTGAGGAAAGGTTGTTCTAAGTTGCCCATAAAAATGGTGGCATATTGTGGGGCCATGCGGGTACCCATAGCAGTGCAGCTGACTTGGAGGTATAAATTATCCTCAAGTCTGAAATGATTGTGGGTGAGCACAAAGTTCAGCCACAAGGTGTGCTGTGGCATCATCTGGGATGGTTCTTCAAATAGTTTGTAATCCATCTTTTTGTGGGATGTTGGTGTAAAGAGTTTCTACATCTATAGTGGCCAGGATGGTGTTTTCTGGAAGCTTACCTATGGATTGGATTTTCCTCAGAAAGTCCATGGTGTTGTGAATAAATTGGGTTATGATCAGGAGGCTTATAAACAACTCTCCAACACAACATTCTAGAAATCACTTTGCTCTGATCCCACTGAAGAATACTGAAAGGAACTATACTTCCTTTCTTCGCAGTATGGAGAATTGGTCACTTAGAGGTTTAAACTCATGTAAATGGTGGGTTCTCTGTAACTTGAACACTTTAAATCATGATTTTAGGTTTTTAGTAGCTCTGCCAAAGATGATCGGTCTATTACAGGAGTGGGTGGGTGAGGTTCTATGGCCTGCAGTGTCCAGGAGGTCAGACTAGATGATCATAATGGTCCTGTGTGGCCTTAAAGTCTGTGAATCAGGCAGAGCTGTAACTACAGTGGGGCAAATGGGGCTTTGCCCTGGGCACACCGGAGTGACTCAGTAGAGCCGCTCTATTAAAGGGCATGCTTCACACCTCCGGCCCCAAGCGCCACTAATTGCAAGGGCTCTGTTCCGATTGGAACATGGCCTGGCTGCTGAAACAGAGCATTACGGTTCTGGAATCAGTGTTTTCATGTCTCTCCTCTTAAATCAGTTTCTAGAATCAATTTCTTCACTTCTCCTTTCAGCAAGTTCACCACCAGTGGAGCTACCCTGCAGCACCTAAGTTTCCCAGGGTGGATTCCTCCAGCTCCAGACTCAAATAAACACCCGCATATACATTCTCAGATAACAAAGGGCATCGGAGTGGACCAGGTCTATCAGCACTCTCAGCCGACTCCTTATATGCCCCTGAACTTGGTCAGGCTGGGTGAAAACAGCACTTTTCAGTGCCACCCTTATATGCCACAGGTTCAACCCATTGCTATCCCCACTCTTGCTCCATAATTGTTTTAATGGTAACCCCTTTGACGAGCAAACCATACAGGACTTTTGGGTATTGCAGGGATCTTTGGGATTAGGTAAAAGAAGTGTTTGCAAGAACACAAGGGAGTAAATGAAGTTGGGAGAGAGTCTGGCAACCAGCTTGATTATCAATGTTATTTTATTGTCAGGTTTATAAAACTTATTTTGCTACTAATAGTAATAACCATACAAGGAGAGGAAAACAACCAAATGGTAATAATATTACATTTTAGTTGGGGTATTGGGGAAATCTAGCCCAAGTCTCATTACAAGAGTCAAGTTTAGAAGGTTGTCCCTAGACTGAGGGAGAGAAATCAAAGAAGGTCTGGGGAGAAACAGTAGGCTTCACCTGAGAGAGAGTGATCTGAGGGTCTGAACTCAGCACAGGTTGAACCTGTCATATGTTCCCAGAACACAGGCTATTTAGCCTAGGGTCCAAGAGTGCTTGAGACAGCAGAGCTGTCAACATAGTCAGTGGAGTCAGGAAAGGATGAAGTCCCAGGGGAGCCAATGCAGCATTTGGATCCAGGCATCAGAACAGAGTTTTGAACTTGGGGAGGGGTTTTTATAGGGAAGAAACAATAGTTCTAAGGAGAACACCAAGGCTTTGTTCATACACGCTGTTTAAATCAAAATAACGCTGGTTATTTCTATTTAAGAAATGGTAGATCCACACGACGTTCCCTTATTTCGAAATGAGGAGCTCCCTCATTTCAAAATAAGGAAAATCATATCGATATAATAAAACCTAGTATTATATCGATATAACAGTTAAATCAAAATTGTTATTTCAAAATGACACAGTGCGGACATGTTATTTTGATTTAACTGTTAAATCAATTTAACACTTTTTGCCCTTCTCCTTCCCAGCTACTTTCCTTTTACTATATATTGGGTGCAATGTTCCCTGTCAGCTGCGCTGGCGCCCCGCAGCGCAGCCCGCCGCAGCAGCCAGCGCAGCGAAGGCTGCCAGAGTCCCTCAATATAGCTCCACTGGGGCTGGGAGTTTTCAAAACTCCCACCCAGAGAAGCTCTAACGGAGCATTCCCAGAAAAATCTGAGCAAGTTGCTCAGCTGCCCTCTCGCCTTAGAGGGAACATTGATTGGGTGGGGGCATAGCCCTTCTAGGGGGCCATGTTGCCACACCTCCCATGGTGCCTCCTAAATCGAAATAGCAAGTCCTGTCCATGGACATGCTTTTTCGATTTGAGTTTCTAGTGGGGACCTTTTAAATTGATTTAACTTACATCGATTTAATGATTTTTATATCAATTTTATTAAATCGATGTAAGTTAAATTGATTTAACTGTGTAAGTGTGGACATAACCTAAGTTTGTTTATGGGTAAACAGTCGCTAAAGGGCATAAATCATTGTCATTTTGTGTAGGCTGGACAATAGGAAGTGATTATTCCTGGCTCTGGGTGGCGTTGTATCCAGGGACCCTCCAGTCTACTTAGGCAGATTCAGTATTTTGGACATCAATAAAGGATCTGTTACTAGAATTTGTCTGAAAAGTGCTGAGCTGGCTGTGTGGAGGGTTGGGTTCATTAACATCTGGAGCAGAGATTCTCCATCATGCAGTGCTTCCCTGCTTTGCCAATTCCAGCGTTCAGTGTGGTTACTGCCTTGCAGCTTTCTTGTTTTCTTGCTCCACCTTTCATGCAGATGAGGTTAGGGGAGTTGCCTTAATCCTATCCTTGTTTGGAAAGGTTTAGGTGTGTGTCCCACTGCCTTCTCATTGCTTTTGGGTTCTGATTCAAGCAGAAAGTGGGTGGAGGGAGGAGCTTCCAGGTGAGTCAGACAGGCTGGATACTGTGTCCTGATTTTCTAAGAACACAGAGCTGACAGGTAACAGATGCATGAATTTTATACACTCTCTGATTCTTGTAAGAAAGATGATGTAGGTAGTCATGGTTTGTGTGTGTGTGTGTGTGTTCAGTTTTTCTCTTTTTTGCACCCTTTTGTGCTTTTCAGTTTGGTCTTGCTCCTTTTTAATACACCTCTTGGATTTCTTCATGGTTTTGTAAACAAAAAGCTGCTCTCTATGTAAGTTAGAAATTGCTGTAATCTCTCTTGTTTATTCAAAACATAGAGTTCATCGTTGTGTAGACAAAAGCAAATTCATCTACTTATGAGTGTCAAACTGTCTGCCCAGTAATTGGACAGACAATAACACCAATATTTATCCTATAAAGATTGTACTGAGCCTTGAAGCAATAAAGCTCAGTGAAAGTCATAAGGGCAAATTCTGTCACCTTCTGTGTCTCTTTTATGCTACTGTGGTGGCATGAGAGGGTGCAGTTGCCCACAGAGAACTTCCCCAGCACAGACATGGTGTGAGGGTGGTGTACATGGCCCTCTGCTGCCCCTGAAATTGGGGGCATTTGTTAAGGATGGAAGGTCTTCCAGGTATTGCTAGCAGTGGGTAAACTGCCGTAAATTAGGTTAGTCCAAGAGTTGCTGAGTATCTGACATAATAGTGCCCTCCCACCCTTTTTTCTTATTAGTATCTTTTGAACCACCCCATAGTTGTTCTTTGCTTACAGCTAACTGGGATTTTTTATTTTTTTTTTTATTTTTTTTTACAAATTAAAAGAAATTGTATGATTATATAAGACAATAGTATTTTAAAAATCTACTCTAAAATAATATAAAGGTTGCAGCATCAAGAACTCAATAGTTAGGGGTTATCAGCCCAGCTTCTGTACTGCTTTAACTGTATATTAGTTTAGAAACAGTTTTAAATGGTGCCATCCCTATTGTGGGATGCAGTTACACCAACAGAAATGTGCTTATGTGCATATTGCTTATGTCCATACATTTATTGATATAGTTAAATTGATACAAAATCTGTGTGCAGATCAGCCCTTGAACAATATATTTCCAGTCATAATTTGGTGCTCTTCTGTGCATATCCATTATGATACAGTGTTTAACTACATGATCACAATGCTGCTTTTTCACAGGATACTTGTCTTATTCAGAAACCCTCTTGCATGGTAGTTTTGAGCTCGGCATTACTGCCTTATTGTTTAGGAAAAGTCAGTTTGATATAATAAAAGAGACGTTTAGAGAGCTCTCATAGGGATAGCACATGGTCTGACTAGAGGAACCAAATACAAAGGCTACATCTACCAAACTTAGTTTGGACTTACTAGTCCAAACTAAGAAGTTCGAGGTTAGTTTGAACTAACCTCGGCATAGTTCAAACTAACTAGGAACTTTTTAGTTCGAACTAACCACGCATTTTATTTCGAACTAACACTTAGCTTGAACTAGAACATGCGGTTAGTTCAAACTAATGGTTTAGTCTGTACTTAGTTCAAACTAAATTTCGAACTAAGGCAGCTAGTTCAAATTAACCCTTAGTACTAACTAGTTTGGATTAAGCATTCTCTAGTCTGAACTAAGAAATTTCTTAGTTAGGACTAGGCAAAGCCTAGTGTAGTCAAGGGCTAAATTAGTCTGGACTAAGCCTCCTTAATGCGGACCAATTTGCCAGGGTAGACATAGCCACAGATTCTGCTGTCCCCTGGGGGGTTTCTCTTCAGTCCACTGTCTGGACCCTGTTCTCAGCCGTTTTTTGAGCTACCTTTTCAGACTCTCTTTGGCTTTAGGATAGAGTACTATCCCCTAGACTAGTTCCTTGGCGTACTTTAGCCTCTGCAGACTCTGACTCAGGGCCTTCCACAGGAGTCTATCCACTCCCTGTAGTTCCAGCTCCAGATGGACCTCATTCAACCGTTTTATAAGGCCAAATGTCCATTAAAAACTATCACCTGATCATCAGTTCTTCCACTGAGGCTGGGAAGCTGCTAATTGATTATAACATAGGTGTGACTAGTCCTATCTTCTCTTAAAGGAGCCAGTCACCCCATCGTGAAAGAAAATAGCTATTTTATACTAATTATAAAACTCTCACTTTTTTTGTTTTTTGTTTTTTTTGAAAGAGCAATGTGTTCTCTTTACCAATCAAGGAGTCCTGCGGCACTTTTAAGACTAGGATCTTAATCTGTACTCCCCAAATAGCAGAAAGCTGATAAGACTTCTCTGAATTTGCTCTTCTCCTCAAATATTATTGTAGAATTCATAAAAATAAAGAACAATGCCCCAGTAAAAATAGTTAATGCTAAAACTTACATGAAATATTTAATGCCATAAGATTACCAAGTGCTTTGCCAACTAAGGATTTAGGTAGTCCCTTCAAAAATCCAACTCAAATCTTTTCACTTTGCACAAAATCTGTAAGTTCTCTGTATGGGAATTTAATGAATTTCAGTTATGTCAAATCTCCCTTCACCTCTGGTCAGGAACTATCTGTGCCACAGTGTGTCACTGCTACAATAGCCCATGATCTGTCAGGAGATTGCAGGATGCAGTGCAAAGGTCACTTGCAGGGACTCAGAAGACGACAATTTCATTTCTACATCTGCCATTAATTAGGTGTATCAAAGGCATTAACTTTTTGTCAAGGTCTTGAGAAAACTCCATGTCTATGTCTACATTAGGACAAGATAGTTTGAACTAGAAAGTTTGAGGTTAGTTCAAATGAACAACGCTGACTAGTTTGAACTAATGTTAGTTTGAAGTATTCCGCTTTGTTAGTTTGAACTAAGTGCCCTTAGTTCGAACTTATTAAGTCTGAACTAAGGGTTAGTCCTGGTCTCCACTGTACTTAGTTCAAACTAATGCTCGAACTAAGCACCTAGTTCAAACTAACTGGTGGTTGCTGCTAGTTTGAACTACATGTTCATTAGTTCAAACTAAGTATTCCTTCGTTTGAACTAATGAGAGCCTGATGTAGACAGACAAAAAGTTAGTTTGCATTAAGCCTTCTTAATTCAAACTAACTTGCCAGTATAGACATAGCCCGTGTGTTCACCAGCCGTTAATTTTTCCTTATGAGCTATACTACAGTTAACTGAGACCACTTTACTTCTGAATGAGAGTTTCTATACATGACATGGGTTTAATGTGCTTTAACTAAACATGGCAACCACTCCCCAGAACTACACCGTTCATCCTTAGTAAGAGTCAAGTTTCTGAGACCCAGATTAGGCTTGATTAGATATGAAAGACAGAACGTCTAAACAGGGTGCAGAGTCAGTACAGTGGCAGATATCCTGTCATGGTGGTCACTGAAATGTTCTTTTCCTGTCAGATAAGTGCAGAAATAAATTTAGAAGCCATTGCAAGAGAGTTGGTGGAACAAGAAACAAAACAAACCAAACAAAACTTCATTGCCCTAAAGCAAATGGAAGTAATATTTCCATAGCATCTCAAAGTATTGTTCTTTGAAAAGCCACTGTATAAAAGTGTCACGTTCTCAACAGAGCTAATTCTTGTATCTTCTTTTCAGAATTATTTTTAGTGGTCACTACTTGCTTCTAGTCATTGCTTATCTTAATCACAAAAAAAAAAAAAGATTTTAATGCTTTATATTTCTGTTGGCCCTGCTGACCCAGCTACGATGATGTGAACTGTAGTCTGTTCCTTCTTGCACATCACATACAGAACTGATTACTAAGTTCCCGTCATTTACACCAATACAGTAACACACATCACTGAGTGCATAATTTGAAGACAATAGGGTTGCAAAAGACACAGCAGCATGACCTGACTATCAGAACTGTTTACAGGATGTGATGACGTGAACCTAGCTTGAGTGTCAGATCCCAGGTTGAATTTTGGAGCTCACAGTTAATAAATCTATGTTTCATTTTGTAAACTAACCACATTTGATCTGGCACTCATTGAAAGTCAATAAACATGGGACCCATAGTAAGCATCTTGTAGAAGAACTGCACTGTAAGCTTGTTTTACATTTATAGTTCAGAGGTGAACAATAGTAGTAATGTGGTCCAGCCAAATCAACAGTGAGCTAGAACTAGACAGCTGACAAGAGATCTTTACAAACAGCGTGATTTTACACGGTATTTCATACTTTGCATTGCTTATACTTGGTTTTAAATATATTTACTTAGAGCAGTGACATACACTTCACTGACATTCTCAAACTGGTTTAAACCTGACATATGGTTTTAAATTCAAATCATTTTAAGAGCTTTCACAAATGGATTGTGCTGGTATAACTACATCAACTGAAAACATCTCTAGTTAAACGTGTGCCATTCATAATATAGATGAGGCCTGGTGACTTTTAACTTAGCAAACACCCCCCCCCCAGTGGGAAAAGATTTAGATCTTTTTATTCTTAAAACTCTGCTAATATCTGTTTTACTGAGATCATTTATATCCATATCAATTTTATTTCCTAAATCAGAGTGAGAAGCTTTAAAACATGGGAAATATTGATAGCTAGAATTAGGATCCTAGGCCACCTTCCCTGTAATCTGCTTCAACAAAACTTGGCAGCTGTAGTAAAGAAAATATTTATCCTTGTCTTGGTAATTCCAAAGGTCCTATTGTCAACTGCTCTAAACTTTTTCTTCATTTTTTGCTGTCAGTCATCAAGGTTGTGGCTTCATGGCCTTTGCTGGCTGACTAGTTGCTGGGGCTGTTTTATTTCTCTTTATCCAGAGGCCCCTGGCTCCAGACTGAAGGAGCCTCTGGCTTTGAAGCTTCATTGCTAGCAGGAAGTCTAAACTTATGACATCAGCTGGCTCTGTCAACAGCACATCGACAACGCAAAATGCTTACCTCTTCTTTTGCCATATGCTGACTTGTCTTACAATCTAGATGTTTGCTTTATACCAGATTTGATAAAGCAAATCCATATGTGCTTGCTAAATGTTTTATTTTGTTATCTTCTAATAGTAACTTTTGCCCATGGTTTTCCAAAGTGGCTGGATTCTATGGAAGTCCACTGCTGTGACATTAGAATGGACTAGCAAGCTGGGAAGAAACTAACATGTAGAAACTCTCACACTTGCATACACTCTCTTTCATTTGTGTGTGTGTATAGACACACATAGTGTGCCTGTATGGAGAATCCATCCCCTTCAGTGAGTTGAATGACAATTGGTATAATGTGTAACTAATGGAAAACAAAGCATGATCAGTTTTTTTTAGTCTGTGACTGTTTAGAAAGATGGCAATGGCTGCAAGATAATTAAAAACCACTTTAGTCTTAAAACTCAGCTCCTACTGATGTATCTTTGGCTATGTTTATATCAGCCAAAATTAGTTCAGACTTGTTAGTCTGAACTAAGAAATTCAAGGTTAGTTTGAACTAACCTAAGGTAATTCGAACTAACCTCACACTTATAACTAAGCACTTGAGTCCAGACAATGTGCCAGTACTTATTAGTTCCAGCTAAGAAATTTTTTAGTTTGAACTAGGGAAAGCCTAATGTGGCCATGGGCTAAATTAGCCTGGATTGAGCCTCCTTAGTCTGAACTAATTTTCTAGTGAAGATGTAGCCTTCATGAACTACTAATACTTGTGGGTTTAGTGCTATCTCAGCAGTGCTGAGGCCTGTGAGGCTTACAGTAGATCAGGCGCTGCCAAACTGCAGCTCAGGAGCCACATGTGGCTCTTGAATGAAAAATTGTGGCAGCTGGAATAAAGTCAGCAAATCAGATTAGGAAAGCAGCCCCAGCCTAGGAGTTCAGGAGGGGATCAGGACGGTGGGGAGAAGTGCGGCATAGTGGGGATGGTGGGAAGAGTGCGGCATGATCGGGATTTTAAAAAACTCACCACTAGCCTGCAGTCTTCTACATCGAGCAGCAGCTAAGTTTTTACCGTATAGGCCTAATTTTCATGGTAACCTTAAGTAATTATTAGAATCTGACATTAGGAGGATCAATATTTGTCCTCTTTTTACAATAATATTAAAGCATGCAATGAATTTTTAACTTAGTAATTTTGGAGTAGGTAAAAGTATATGGCTGTATGCCTCAGTGCAGCTCTCAAAAGTTTAATAATCAACTTGTGTGGCTCTTGAGTCCCATAAGTTTTGCCACCTCTGCAGTAGATCTTGTAGAAGCCACTGCTGTCTTGGTGGAAGGAGTCAGGCTTCAGGAGGTGTCATACCTCCCCTTTCTACTTCCCCCGGAGGAGAAACAGGAGGGTGACCAGTAGGAAGACCAGCTAGATCCTTGCTGGCTCTCTGCAGAGACAATAAGAACTTGTGAGTTGGAAGAAATGAGGATTCAAACAGAGCCACCATTGACTGTGATGAGATGAGGAAAGATGCAGAGTCACCAGGGAGTGGACTGGTTCCTTGGGTTTCATGCTGTAAATGGAGCTATAAAGAACAGAGAGAACAAGACTCTTTATTTTTCCAATGAGAATTTTCTGAAGTCCTACAAATTCAACCTTACACAAAAATTAAGGTTGATTACAAATTGCATTTGGTCAATTCTGAATGAAAGGCTAAAAGTTTCAACTTTTCCACGATGTGTCAGAGGCCTCTCCAGAAGAGTGGCAGAAAATGGATCCACTTGGTATCCTTACCTGAGAAGGAAAAAGGAACAGCTTCATAATGACTTAAAACTTAACCCAATGTTTTCAATAAGGGGAGCCTGATAGTATAAAAGTACTACTTAATGGGAGTTGGACCTAGATCACTGGATTCACTTCTGTAAGAGAGAAGAATGACCACAGTGCTCACTAGTTTCAGACCTAAATGCAATGCTACTTGTTTGATTTAGCATTGTCATATTATTTAACATATTCATGCACTTTCTCACACACAAATACAATAAATACGACTGACCAACAAACATACCTTACTAACTAATTAAGCTTATTTCTTTTTCCCACCCTAATTCTTTTGCAACTTGCATGGAAGTGCTGCTGATGTGCCTATCAGTAAATACTTGAAAAACTTCATATACTGCTATGATTGGAGCCACATATATAGGTAGACACCTAAGAAAAGCAAGGGATGAAAGACTCATAACAATGTGTTTCCTTTGTACACCAAGGATAATTTTTTATGATATATTTTAAATTAGAACTGATGTCTTCCAGCCTTTATTTATCCTGTGATCATGGAAAGGCCTGCCAGCTCTGCGTAAGTGATATATTATTAGCTAAAGCAAATCTGTGGTCAGTTGGAACTGAACCACTTCAATAACTGTTGTTTCCTCATCCATTTTTCTATATGTGGTGGAATTAAAAGGTTACTTTAGTTGTTGAGTTTAATGCCTGATCTGTTCTGGTATGTAATTCAGCCCTGCCTGATACACAAGTTGTCAAACCCTTGGGTTATTTATTCACTTACATCACGTGAATGTCCAGGAAAATCACCAATCAAATTACCCTTCAGATTTTCATGCTGAAGAATTTTGGCCCCACTTAGTTCTTTCACTGAGTGTGAATTACTCCAAACCAGAAAATTAGAATCAACCACAAGGGAAGGCTGTGCTTCGCAGGTATTCTTTATAATGGAATCTAATGGTGCTTGGGTTTCAAATACATTTGCAGATGTCAACAAGATTGCATACTATTCAGCTGTTGGCATGTAATAATACATGAGTGGCAATAATTTTTGCAGCATTCCAGAGCACTATGCTCACCCCAAAGGAAAATCTTCTGTTTCAGGAGATCTATTAAGTTGTTGGCAGTAGGGAAGTGCAGTTCTGCTCTTTCTCAAATAGAGGATCCTGTTGGTTTGTTGCAGATGGACCCAGAACAGAAGATAAGTTTGATAACACTGCTGGTGAAAATGTGTTTAGTCCCTTCCTCAGGGAGGAAAGAACTAATGAGAGTCACTTGCATGACTCATCTTCATGGGATGGGGTAGAGGGTAATCATCAAAGTCTTTTGTCTTCTTTAATGTTTCACAATAGTTTGTCTGGTGTTGACGACTCTTCCATGTAGGGCAGCAGGATATAATACCTCTGGCTGGGGACTGGCATTTCACACTAGTAAATACCTCTCTCCTATCTGGCAATTTACATAATTATAGAGGCTTATAATACATATGCTATGTTGTGATACGGGAGACTGATGCTGAAAGATTAATTCACGCAGCAGTTTACAAGCATTCCATAACCTCTCAAACACGAAGCACATTCTTATAATTCTAGAATCTGTTTTAACAATACTCACACACAAATGAGCCAGACTGATTCCTGCTATGTGTTTGTCAGTATTCAGTTGAGGCATCGTGACCTTTGCATGAGTTAGCTCTCTGGACTGGCAATCTCACAGTCCAGACGTGAATAATTCCATGTGTAGTATATTGGAGGAATTGCACCACTTGAACCATATGATTAAAAGGGTATATTTAAAACCACACAACCCCTAGTGGTTTAATTTATTTAACTGTTGCTTAAATTGGTTAAGTGCATCTACACTGGAAATATAGGAATTTCCATACTGAATCAGAGAAGTGGTTCATCTACTCCTCTTCAACCTTTCTTCCTTTAATTGGTTAATACATGGGCTTTTAAAGAGAGAATTAATTAATTGGTGTGTTTTGGGAGGGGCCAGAGGCCCCAGTCAGGACTCGTGTCCCCCTTGTGCTAGGTGCTGTACAAACACAGAAGAGGACATGGAAGCAAGGCCTGAAAACGTTATGATTTAATTAGCTTTTTATCTCCAAACTCTCAACTCTGTTTGCCTCCACTATTCTACTGATTCCTTAAAATTGTTTGCATCTTGTGGCTACCCAGACTAGAATTTAAGCTTCTATGGACATGGATCGTGGTCTCACTCAGCATTTGTATGTTTTTGTATGTGCTCTCCAAGCAGCTAAACTATGCAGATGGTTAACCTGTGTTATCACATTCTTATTACTGTCACTCTTGTCCCATGTGTTGTGTTTTGTCTTACACAGATTTTTAACCACTTCAGGACAGGATTTTTTCTTGCTATGTGTTTGTAAATCCCGTAGCACAACAAGGGTCCCATTTCTGATTAGTATTTCAGGTGGATGTTACTGCAATACAAATGTATATACTGGCATGTGAGCGTGTATTTCTCTTTATCCTAGGTTTAATGAGAGCATGACATTTAATGGTGATGTTGTTGCAGTTATTATTTATGCAGTATCATGTGCATATGTGGCACTTGACACGGAAATATGGTAATACATGTGGAATGCGAGCAATGCTTTTTCCCTTTAGTGCTACCCTGGAATAAAAACAAGAGGCACATTAAAACAGACAAGGAGTCTGGTGGCACTTTTAAAAACTAACAACTTTATCTACTCACATGAGCTTTCCTGGGAGAGAATCCCACTTCTTCAGATGCTTGAAAATGGAGAAGTACATTAGTTAGAGAGCTCCCACATCCTGTATTAAAAAACAGATTTTAGCAGTTCATTACTAAAAAATGTAAGTTAACTTTGTGGTAGGAAGCTATTGTTCTGAAAGCTATACTCTAAAAGGCATATAGAACCCATTCTTAGCAGTACCAGTTAAAGCTGCAGTACAAGAATTTAATGTAAGCATTGACCAGTAAATTGAGCAACTTTGACAGAGAAATGTAAGGAGGACTATATTTTGAAGATGGTTGTGAATTTTTGCCATGCTTCTTTTCTTAGTACTCCCACATTTCAAACTGCACTATTGTCATTGTATGGACTATGATTTTGACCTAGTAAAGAGTACATTGCCGTTCCCTAATTTTTCTGTATTTGACAAAAAGCTTCTGATTATAAGCTATAAATAAGTGAATGTGACAATAACTTTACAGCAGAAACTGATTGCACTGTTGCTGGAAGTCTTTAATTTCAATACAGTGAATGAGAAGAACTGAGTTATTCAATGAAACATTTTAGAACTGATTTAGTGGGAATCTTTATTTACTGTATGGGATTCAACCTGTCAGACTTGGGACAAATCGATAATGAGGTATGTTCTTGTTTATAACAAAGGGGGTTTCTTTCCTTTCAGCAGCAGGGTTAGCTAGCTTCATATGCTGTTATGAGCTACAAAATGAGAAGAAACTTGAAATGGAGTGTGGATAGGTTGCCTGGTGTCTTTTTAGAATAGGTTTTGCTACTCGGTCATTTATTTTATGCGGGTTCATTGAAATAATGTACCTATGTGTAAGATTTTTAGACTGATTTTGGTTTTACCAGTTCTTTTAAATATGTACTTTAAGAAGGGGGAGACAGCTTGGAAAAACTTGATAATGTCCCTTTTTGTCTCTTTTCAGTCCATATTTGAGAATGATTTTGTGGTTAAGTCATTTGTCTGGTACCTAAAAGATTTGTCACAGGTTTCCTGTTTGTCAGACTTCCTCAAGCAAGTCATTCAATCTCTCTGCCTCAGTTCCCCATGTATAAAATGGGGTTAATATCTGAGTATAAGATCACTTACTTGTGAAGCGCTCAGATATGATGGGAATAAAGGTCATCTAAATATTGGAGAGGTGTGATCTCTTTCTCCATGTTGAATGTGTCTCTGATCCTTGCCAGGTCATTTGAAATGTGTTCATGTATGGTAAATACTGAGTCATTTACTTAATTCTCCTTATGGACTGGAAGTAAACAAAATAAGGACAGAGTGATATTAGCAAGAATACACACACAGCAGTCATATGCTTACTTTAGGGTAAATTCCCTATGACAGTCTCAGCTAGGAACATTTCAGTTTGGTTCAGATTATCAGTAAATTAGAATATTAGAAAGTGTCCTAAAAGTGCGACAGCACCGAACATCCTTCATTATCCCCTACCCCCTTTTGTATCTTATGCTAATACCAATATTCGAAGGAAAAGAGGTACAAAAACATTAGCAAAGTTAATTGGCTCTGCCTCTCACAAACTTGTAAATCATCATGAATTATCCAGTTGATGCAGGTCACATGCTTTCCGTCTTTTGTGTCATTGATAAATCAGTGAAATTGTAGATGAGATGAGCAAGATCTCAGCTTACTGTAGCTGACATTTAGATATGCACAGGCTCTGATTTTTAATACAGCTTTGCCACCTTTTTTTGTACCTTCAAATAACTGTGAGTGCAATTTTAGTGCAATTTAGTTAGCCATGGAATTGTGTCTGCATATCTTAAATGATGTCTGTGACACCACTTTGTGATTGCAGATGCAAAATTTAGAAGGAAGGCAAGTTATAAAATCTGACGGAATCCATTGTTGGTTTCCTGGTGGTTGCCTACCATTTTTGCATGTAAGGTAGGTGCTCTCCTTCTGAATCCCAGAGTATAGTACTGTGTCTTTGGATATATGCAACAAGATATGCCTTGTCTAGCCAACTTTTTCAGTTTTAGCTATAGCATTGTACAATAGGCTATCATATATCCAGAAGAATATTATACTTGCAACAGAAATACTTACATAAGCAAATTCATCTATGTGGAATAAACACACTTACTTCATGCCCAAAGTTGTGTTGAGTTTGGAAAGCTGTGTTTGTTAAACACACATTTTAATGCTTAAAATCACAAATTTTAATGCCACTTTCTCGGTAACAGATATTTACCTTGTAGACAAATTGATGTGTTTTTATTTCACAATCGTTTGGATATTCAGTTTATTCAGGTCCAGAGATATGTCTACTTAAAGATGCTGAACTATATGTACAAATTCCAAAGGGGTAACTGTGTTAGTCTAGTTCAGTAAAACAAGAAAAAGGAGTCCTGTGTCACTTTTAAAGACTAGTGAATTTATGCCAAGTTCCAAATGGGCAGCTGTGTTAGTGTAGTTCAGCAAAGAACCAAAGGAGTCCTGTGGCACTTAAAGACTGACAAATTTATTTGTCACTTGAGCTTTGGTGGGAGAAAATCCCACTTCGTCAGATGCTTTGTTTGAGGATGTGGGATTTTTTCCCACGAAAGCTCATGCAGTAAATAAATTTATTATTCTTTAAGTGCCACAGGACTCCTTACTACTTTAACATATTTATTTATTGCATGAACTTTCGTGGGAAGTGGGATTTTCTCCCATGAAAGTTTATGTGATAAATAAATATGTTGGTCTTTAAAAGTGCCACAGGACTCCTTGTTTGTTTTGTATGTGCAAATATTAAAGCAAGAGTGCAATGAGAAGTTGAAACCATTTGCGTGATAGTCTTCCTAAGTTAGCCCTTTATATGACTGAGTTATACTTTCTTCAGAATGCAAAAGTTTTCCAATTTTGCCGTCTTTGACAAGGTGAAAAATAAGAAGCCACCATACATGTTACAATTAAAGATTTTAAGGGAAATAAGTCTGGTGGGTTTGGTTGGAGTTTTCAAGAGAGTAAGTGACTTACATAGGAACATAAGAAACCTTGAAGTGAATTGGACATGTGCTCCTAAATCACTTGGGCTTCTTTGACAATCCCATTCTTCAGCTTGGTTTGGAGTGACTACTGGTTTACAGAACAAAGCCATCATATCTCAAAAAGAGATACAATCTTGGTTGGCAAATCCCCATAGCCTGTGGGGTCCTTCTAAATACTTTTCTATACATGAGCATTCAGAATAGGTGTGAGCTAATTGATTTTCAGAAATGTATGATGCTGAAAGCAGTATTCCTGAGAAATGACCTCAAAACACATTAAATCAATGCTTTCTGAAGCCATATGGCATTTCTGGAAGCACCATTTTTGCAAGTGCTACGCTCAGAAATGATGAAGACCAAATAACCATACAAGGTGATATGTGATGACGGTATCAACATGTTCAACATACTTGGGTTGACTGAACAGTTTTCAGTCCACTTCTAATATTCACCTATGCTTTTAATATTGTTGCTTCTTTGATGGCTATATACCACAGGTTTGCCTCTCTGTAGATCTACTTTGCTCCATTTTTTGAAAAAAAAATTCCATTAGTTGCTATTCTCTGTTCATCCTGAAAGCAGGAGGTAAATACAGCTGCTTTTGGTATTGCTTGGCCTGAGCTGGATTTAGCCTCTGAAATAATACAGCATTGAAGACACCCATGTCACTTTGTTGTGTATCTATGTACACTGATGTTTAATTGCAGGAAATGCTGCAATGATTAAATGTTTCCAAGGACATTTTATATTCCACCACATATTCCATGAAGACAATATTATGTTTTCTTTACCACATGGAAAGCCATGTGACAAATCAGAGGACCTGCCATGCATCACATCTTCTTTAGGCAAGGGAAATAGGCTGGGAGACTTTTTATTATTATTATTTTGACAAAAATATAAATACGATGTCTCACAAGGGGCTTATAAAGATGGGAGTTCACGTAGGGAATAAAAACAACTCAGTGACACAAAATATGAATTGCAGTTTTTGAAAAAGTGTCCATTATTTAAAATAAACAGATGAACAAACCTTGTCAGGCCCTAGGAAATTATATTTTATTAAAACACCTTAAAGCTGTCTGGAATGCAGTCTCTGGTTCCTGCCAGTTCTGCTTGTGCCTGGGACCCTCATTTCTAGAAGCTCCTTTTATTTGAAATGTCTTTTAGGGGAGTAACCAATGCTGTGAATAGCATGGTTCTCAGTTTTGGCAGACATCATGCCACTCAGTATCAAGTGAGACTATGCTGTGTTCCAGGAACTCATGAAGACCCTGGTCGTGCTGGAGTTGCTGACATTCCAAGAGCTGAATTCATCGCCACTTCCCTAACTCAAAGGAAGCCTTTCTGGATCTGCATGTCAATGCTACAAGCCAAGAGAAAGGAAGCCAGCACTCAGCTGGCTCAAACCATAAGCTGCTTGTGACATCCCCCAAAAAGGCCAAGTTGAAGAGCCAGTGAAAAATGTCCTGGGATTCTGCCTTCCATGTCAGCAGTGGACTGCACTTGATTGCATCTGGACAACACAAACAAGGTGTGACTATCTCCTCCACAAACTGAAAAATTGAAGAATCACCAAATTATGACTTGGCTGATGCAAGCCACACAACACATCATTAACAACTGCCCCATTCACGCTTATAGTGGCAGGAAAAAGGGGTCCACCTTGCTTCTGAAGAAGCATTAGAATGGCTTTGAAATTTCAGGATTCAATTATAATCCCAGCACGTTTCTTTTCAAATGCCATGTGAAAAAGGAAAACCGCTGCTGCTGGCATTTATTGATTTCATTCACTTATTTTATTTCCATCTTAACTGCTCTACAGCAAGAGAAGGTACCTGCAGGCAGTAGGGATTCTTGACAATCTCTGAAGAAATAAGTTTTTGAAATAAACAGATCTTGTCAGTTCTCTCTTTGTTTGTGCAGTGCCTAGCACAATGGGGTCCTTGTCCATGATTACAGATCCTTGTCCTCGGGCTATGCTAATAGGAAAATTAATAATATAGATCACATCAGCATGATACCACCATAGGAACTAATTCAGATCTGCCGAGTCTCATACATTGTGGAAATCTCTCATGAACTCCTGGTAAGTTGACACCCCTTTTCTGACAGTGGCCAAAACACTCACACCAAAGACAGGATACTGTGCTAGATGAACTATTGGCCTGATTGAGTATGGCTTTTCTTATAGGAATAAGGCTGACACGGTTTAGTTAAATATGAGTTATACCTTAGGGGTTTTTGGATTAATTTAACTTCACACCTCTCTTGTTTGTTAGTTTTATTAAAGAACCTTTCCTGGCTTTTCTTTCTTTTCTCTGGCCATACTTTCTCCCTAGGAAGGGCATGCTAAGCAATTCTTATAGAGCCAACAACAATATTTATCTTGAGAATCAGCTTTCAGGTTGTGCTGAAAGTTGAGCAATCGGAACCTTGCCTGGAATGATTTATTTGGACTCAATGGATCTGAAAAGAAATGTGAACCATTAAATTACTGTGATAAATAGAAATTCTAGAAGACTGGAGAAAAGTGAATGAAGTTCCAATCTTCATAAATTGGTAAAATGGACAGTTCAAGGAGTTGCCAACCAGTTTGCCTAACATCAAAATGTTGTACAATTAAATGGCAACTAAAGAGATAGTATTGTAAACATTCAAATGATAACTTGCTGATGTTTTGTAGGAGGCATGGGTTTGTTAGAAAATCGACCATTCTCCATAAATCTTTTCTGTTGATACAATGATGACAAATTTTTGTAATAAACAAACAAACAAAAAAACCCCACCAGAATGAAGTTCAGAGCTGATTCGTCAAAAGGAAATTGGTTATCAAGTATCAGTAAGGTATCAAGCACTGTTTATGCAAGGATATGTCTCAAGAACAATCCTACATTTTATTTCTTTTAATGGATGTTTTGGGATTTTAAACTAGATGATGATTCCAAATTATGGAAGAATGAAATCAAAGGACATGGAAAGTTCTAGCAAATTGTGCAGCATCCAAGAGGAAATTCTATGTCATTAAATATAAGGTAATAAAATTGAGAGGAAAATAAATCCCAAGGCAAACCAACATCAATCAAAACCCATAGAAGAATGATTAGATAGCAACAGTGGGGAATAGGATTGGGGCAATAATAGATAAATTAAACATTGGCAATTCAGTGTGATGCATTTGCAAAAGCATAAAATGCCATTCTGGGCATGGTTCCCAACTTTTCCTTTTCCTCATTTTTGATCCAGGATTACCTCAAATTCTGTTCTACAGAGACCTACTTGAAAATTATTGTCTGTTATTTACATGAGGAATGCAGAATCACGAAAGTTGTTTTATAAATAATGTGGGTTAAAGTAATCACATGTTATTTTAAATTGTATGCACTATTAGTTTTCCTGTGTCCTGGATTAACATTTAGATTGAAGCAGGTCATGAGATATGATTCTACATGTATTTGTAGGTTCATATCCCTTGTAAAACCAGGCAAGTAATAATTTCTTTTTACACAGGATTAGTAAAACTGTGAGTGCTGCATTCTGTTTTGGCATACCTACATGAAAAGTTATAGATAACACAAAGAATCTAAAGCTGGCATCTTCTCATAGGAAAGACAGACAGAAAAGGGTATTTATAGCTCTTAGGAGAAGGGTCACAATGAAAAAAATCATTATGTATGCTTTGTAAGGTAATAACAAAAAAAAAAGGAGAGCGGTTGCTTAAGGGTGGTCACTGAAAACAAGTTGAGTGAAGTAGGGAATGTCAAGCTGCATATTAGAAAAATTCTATGGGACCAGCTAGGAAATGCAATATTTGATAGTACAAGGGAAATTGTTGAGCCCATCCTCAAGAGATGGTCAGAGAAAATTGGATTTAGCACTAGGATTAGTCAGAAATTTTCTGACGACCTTTTCTTCCCCCAGCATAAAACTGCTTTTTCTTGTCAAAACAAATACATGTCTCAAAATGTCTCATTTTGTAAAAAAAAAATTAGTGGGTTTGGGGTTTTGCTGTTTTTGTTTTGTTTTTTAGGGATGGGGGATCAAAAGAACAAAACCCTAAATACTAAACATGTTTTTCTGAAGAACATTTTTGTTTTGTTTTCTGGGCAAACTGTTTTCTCATTTAGGTCAAAACATCATCAAAACCAATGAATCAATAAACAATTTCTTTTCCATTTATATTTGGAGTGCATGAAGGAGGAGCAAAATTTTCCACCCTTGGAGGGGGAGGACCCAAAACATTTTCCAACCAGTTCTGCTTAACTCTTAGATAAGGAAGAAAAAAGTTACTGGCCTAATTGTCAGTTATGCTAAGACCCTTTATTCCACTTTTGCTGCAGAAGATCCTTGAAATGGGCTGAAATGTTCCCTTGAGAATACTTCCTGGGCAAAGGGTGTCTTCAGATGGCATTGAACTGATGTAAGTATCCTCCAGTCTCTAGCTCAGGGGCATAGTCAGAGTACACAACATTATAACTAAAAGGGGAGCATGGGAAACAAAGCAGTAATTAGAACTATTCAGAAGTTTCTTTAACTGACACTATGGAATAGGTCGGGCCATGAAAAGCTCTAAAATACAGAAAGGGAGGACAAAGGTGGCTTACAGCCATTCTTGAATCACACAGCCACCACTGGTAACTGCCCCACATGCAGAAACAGAGTAACTGAGACCCAATCTACTCCAGTCCTAAAAATCTATTGCCTGAGTTGCTGCCCAGTGATCATTTGGAGGATGCTTTCTGTGCAGGGTTCCCCACTTGCCGAAACAGATAGGGACCGTGCTGTTTCTATGGCACCATGTCCCCTGCAGTGAGCAAGATGGTAATGTTTCTCTGGTGTTTGACATGGATAGAGCTCCATGGAATTAGGAGGTGGATGGAGTGGTGTGGGGACGTGCCTGTCTCTGGGGTCAGGGCTCTGCAGAACCCGTTGATTTCAGCTGGGAGGTGATACTCCGTGGAGCAGATTATCTCTCTCCCTGGGTGCCATCCCTGGTTTTGATTACATGGGTGCTCAGTCATAGGAAGTATTGCTGAAGCCTCCACTGTAAGGGAGATTGCTTCTTCAGCTGTTTGCACAGTTGGGAAGCAACCTCCAGAAACCATAGAATAGAATCATAGGGTTGGAAGGGACCCCACGAGGTCATCTAGTCCAACCCCCTGCCAAAAAAAGCAGGACCACTCCCATTAGATCATCCCAGTCAGTGTTTTGTCCAGCTGGGACTTGAACACCTCCAGAGATGGAGATTCCACCACCTTCCTAGGCAGGTCCCCTAAATTCCTCCTACCCAAAAGTTCTGTTTGCAGGAAAGCTGTGCGAGCTGTCATTCTGCTTTGTTTTGGAAAGTGGGGTGGAGGCTCATAGGCAAATGAGGAAACCTGTAGTGATGCATGATAGTCATCTGTGCATCGTCAGTCCTTTGAAGGAACAAAACTAGTACCAAAGTAAAAGGGAAAGATTTTTAGTTCAGCTTTGTGTTTTTTCAAAATTGTGCAGCTATAAGAGTTAAGAATAGTGTAGTATGGTGGGTTAGTGAACTGACCTTTTGCCTCCGGAGACTTGCAAACAAAGTATGGCTTAGAATAGTGAGTGAAATGTTTCAATTAGTCCACTTTGAGTGGCTAATCATATGTCATTAGGTTTGCTTGGTGGTCTCTGCACATAAGGGAACTGGAACTAGAAAAGAGGAGTTGCTTCATGTCAAAGCTGTGGCAAATAAACAGAGCTTAAGGGGCAAGCTCATAGGAGGCTTCTGTGGCAAATCAAAGGACTTGGCAAAAGAGAGCAGATAAAATGTAATGGCAGCACTGTGCATGGAACAACAATTAAACACCCATGACTGACTCTGGCCTGTAGGGCTTGGACTGTGGGGCTATGAAGTTAGTGTTCAAGCTGGGGCTGAAGCTCAGGGTGCCCATGTGAAGACAACATTTAAACTCATGTTTAATTGTAAAAACCTGCTTAAATGCTGCCTGATGGGATTAGTTTTAAACACAGGTTTAAGTGTTTCTGACTCAGGACCCAAAGAAATGTCCATTTGAAAACTACATGTATGCATGTTCCAAAGGGGCAGCAATGTTACTCTAGTTCAGCAAAACAAGCCAGGAGTCCTGTGGCACTTAAAGAGTAGCAAATTTATTTATCGTATGAGCTTTTAGTGGGAGAAAATGTCACCTTGTCAGACGTCAGAAGTGTAAGTTCCCCCATCTTCAAAGCATCTGACAAAGTGGGATTTTTGTCCATGAAAGCTCATATGATAATTGATTTTGTTTTCCTTTCTCCTTGACAATGTTAGATGTTTTAGATAATCAGATCAGTTTAGCAATCACTGTTTTCCCTCTCTGTATTGCTGGCTGAAGAGATGCAAATCTCTCTCTATCTCCCTCTTCATCCTGCGTTTTATGAATAGCTGTTTACAGAATCATCAGGAATGTACAGAGCTCTGAGGATCATGATAATAACATTTTGTACTTTTAGAGAATCCTTCCTCCAAGGATCTCATTATATGCATGGTGCCAAATTCTACCACAGAATACATGCACAACTTTCCAGAAATGACAAAAGTTGTACTAGTGTCTAAAGAGAGAATTAATTAAGATTCACAGGAGGAAGTTAATTTTACAAAGGTATTAATGACACACATCCAGATTAGGTGATTACATAGAGACTCCCTAGCAAGTCAGTGGTAGAATAATGTTTGTAGAACAGCAGGAAGGTGCCATATATGCACTATATATGCCTGCTAAATCACACAAAAATGGTGGTCTTTCAAACATTTCTTAACTACTGTGTGATTTATTTTTTCAGAGCTATTGGGCC
This sequence comes from Podocnemis expansa, assembly GCA_007922195.1. Lineage (NCBI taxonomy): Eukaryota > Metazoa > Chordata > Testudines > Podocnemididae > Podocnemis > Podocnemis expansa. Next base: position 27,249,202 of record ML681989.1, on the reverse strand, counting down.
AGAGTCTGCTCTTGTTTACATGGGTGCAGTTCTCATGTAACTGAGAGCAGAACTTGTTTTAATAACACTAGTGAGAGTTATGAGCATAAATCTCCTGCACTTGGAGAGCAGAATGGATCTGTGTGAGTACTAGTAGACAGTGTTTGTTCAATGCCTGGTCTTGACCTCAGTGGAAAAAGAAAGAGAGAGAAAGAGAACGTCATAAGCAGTAGCTGCACTTTTCTATCTCTGTCCTACGGCTCTTCACCTACTTGATCTAGATTTTCCATTACATCAGTACAAAAGGCACAAATGTACTGATGTTTTGTTTTAATGTACAGTGGAGAGCACTTACCTGTGTGATACCAGCATTGTTGTGTTTCAGTACCGAAAAAGCAATAAGATTTTACATTCAAATGAGGCACCAGCTGCTGATTGAGAAACTTGATTCAGGAACAGGAATTAGCCTCTGATTCTAAAGCAAAACAGCACATCCTTCAGGATATTTCCTTCGGGGCATATAATAACGTGTAATTAATAGATGATATATAACTAAGAACAAAGCCTCTGATGATGTGGGAGTTTCTCCCTTGAAATCTCATGCGATAAATAAATTTGCTAGTCTAAGTGCCACAGGACTCCTTATTTGTTTACTAAACAAGACTAACACAGCTGCCCCTGTGGAACTAAAAAGAGGTTTCTGCTGCCAAAAGATGAAAAACAAGTTAGAGTCTAAATAAAATATTTTAAATAACAAAAACTTGGTACATAAAGAAACCAATAAGTTCTGAACAGAGTTTTTTTTTTAATGATTCTTTGTACAACATCATATTATAGCATTTTAAAATGGGAAACATTAATAACTAGAGACCTGCCCTGCCTTCACTTTTCTGCCAGAATATTATAAAGATTCTTAAAAATCTTCCAACCTTTGTTAAGAAAGTAAATCGAAAATGGTCTGAGTAATGCAAACACTCCTGTGGCATGTTATGGTCTAGCTACAATCTAAACTGTGGGACTACATCAGTGGCTCCAGCTGTTTGTTTACATCATACACAGATCATTCTCCTCCTTTCATCCGCCTTTGTTTTGGTTAGTTTTCTATCAGACAAGCGGGAGTGTAGGTTTGTGTGTCAGTACCACCACTGCTTCCTGTTAGATTATGTTGAGTGGTCAGCTTGCTTCATGCTATTGCTGGCACTCCCTGTAGCATCTGATATCCCGCAAATGCAGTGTAATTAGGCAATGCATGGAGAAGGAGCAAAGCACTTTGTCCTTGAGGGTGCTTCAGTGTTGAAATTTTGAGGACTGAACTTTGAGTAATTGATAAAAGAGGCATTGCCCAGAAAAAAAGAAAAAGATTTACAAAACAAAGAACATAATGTGATACACCTACATCTCAGCCCTAGTCCAGTGGTTCCCAACATTTTCTCTGGCATGGCACACCTTGCTACCTTTAATTAATTTGAGGCACACCACCATGTAGTTTCCAAATTGACTTATGAATATTCATGGGCCAGTGAGCCAATCCAGAGCTATTTGAGGAGTTTTTCAAAAAAATTTGTGGCACACCTGCTTAGGCACTAAGTCAGCTGGAAATGCCATCCTGTTGACTTAGCACTACTCCAGTTACAGGGCTGGAGTTATAGCATCAAGCCGGAGATCAATTAAGCACATCTACACAGACCGCTCAACTGAACCCAGAAGAACTCAGTGACAGTGGTGAATTTGCTGCCATCAGTATAGACGTACCCTCCGAGTCTGCCTCTTTCAGGACCCACCATTGCACCTGGCACTTTCTGGAAAACTCTGTTTAAAGCAGGGGTCTCAAACACATGGCCCATGGACCGCATGCAGCCCCTAAAGGTATTTCCTGCGGCCCGCAACGACACTCTTGTTACTGATATTTGCAATATTGTTGTATGAAAAGGTTTCAGTGGTGTGGCCCTCGCACTAACTTACTAGTCCTCATGCGGCCCTGTACTAGTCCTCATGCGGCCCTTGTGGTGATTTGAGTTTGAGACCCCTGGTTTAAAGAATGTAGCTACAGTGTTGAGTAAGAAAGAGGTATAGCAGCAAGTTTCTGGAGAGAAGAGAGCAGGAGTCCTGGTGTTACCATTTTCATTTCTCATTGTGAGACTTACCACTATGTCCTAATATTCCACAAAGGACCAGACTTGGGGGGGAAAAATCCAGTAATACACACACAGGCCATGTCTACGCTGCCGAGTTCATGAGGCACAAGTTACATTGGTGTACAGTTATGGAAGTGTATATATCATTTGGACCAGTGGCATTGCCAGTGCCAGGCTCACGGGGCTCAAGCCCTGAGTCCCAGTGCCCAAGCCCCAGGCCCACTGGCGGGCCACCCGCAGTGGTGGTGCACTTACATGCCTTGAGCCCCGAGTCTTTTCCTAGGCCAGTGGCGCTTCTGACTTGGATGTGTGGACAAATGTGAAATGTCTTACTCATCTGATTCAAGTAGACTTACATTAAACTAACTTTGTAGTATTGATTAGGCCTGAGACTGTAAGCAATTAAACACATGCATAATTTTAAGCATGTGCGTAGGGCTGGGACTCACATACTTGACCTTACACCTGTGCTTAAGTGCTTTGTTGAATCATGGTCATTGGCAGCAACTCATGATTAAACCAAAAATAAAATGGAGAATTGTATTGCCCTTCTAGATATTATGCAGTTTTGCAATCCAAGTACAGAATATAAATACTAGAGCGAAAGGCTCTTTAGAAATAGTAGGTAGATAATGTAATCAAAACACTCATAGCTATTCAAATTCTATTCTCTTAGGATTCTTCTATCAAATTCATCACTATGGTATCTGAGCTCCTTCCAGTATTTCATTAAGCATGTGGTTAGCCTCTGAGTATTTGTCATATGTAGTTCTTTCCTCCTTTCTTCTTCCTGGAAGTGAGCTGCCTATGAAATTAAAATAATAATAGTAATTCAAAGGATATATATAACATTGAGTAACTTAATGGTATACAATGAAACAGATATGCTTGAAACATCAGTTGGAATCAGTTGGAAAGTTTGGGTATAAGATAAATGGAATATTTTGTCTTTAGTAGGGCTTTTCTACACACTGAAGCTGCACCAGTTTAACTGAAATTGGGTTAGTTTTCCTCTCACACAATTGTCGGTTTAACTGAGTATAAAATGATACCTTCAGTTTTCTTAGTACAACTGTGTGTGTAGACAACACCTTAGAGTACACTTGAATTGCGTTTTCAAGAGTCTATGACAATACCAAATGGCTGTTTTAGTGATTTTTGCCTAGACTTGTAAGTAAAGGTTTGGAGGCACAAAAGAACAAAGCTTGTTTTAATATTTAGTAAATAGACCTGTTGATACTACAATACAATTGGTGTACTCAGGGCTTGAGTCTTCTCTGAAATCAGGCTCACACAAACTTTGCCAAGCTGAGGCATGTCTGGGAGACTGACAGATACACCTAATTTGCAGTTGTCCTCATATTTAATACACAGGTGTAGGTTACAATGCGTTACAGGTCTTGGCAGGCAGTATTCCTTTACTTGACTAATCACATTGGAGCAATACATATTGTGACTTGCGGACTCTACAGGCTACATGGCTAGTCCTCAAACAGGCCTTTTCTGATCTCTTCTCTTTTTGAATATTGAATATTGCAACTTCCATCTTTATGGTGTTGCCAAGTTTTAGCTCTCCAGTACCCAGGAGAAGAAAAATGCTGCTGCCAGGTACAGTAAAGTGGAGCCCTATCAGCTCATCTCAAACAACTCCACTGGGTCCCTAGTCACATCAGTATCAAGTTCAAAGTTGTCCTCCTTGGTTTTATAACCTTCTTACCTCCCCCCAAACTTAAAGTAGATACTCGTCAACACCTACAGAACAACAGAACCGTTAAGTAGGCATATAGCCCTGCAACAAACCACACTGGGAATACAGCTGCACAAAAGACACCATCATAGGACCTAATCAAGCCAGTTACTCTGTCCAGGGCACATTCACCTGCTCATGTGATTTATGCCAGAAGTGCCCCCCCCTTATACATTGGACAAACAGGACAGTCTCTGCGCAAAAGAATAAATGGACACAAACTTGATATCAGAAATAACAACATTCAAAAACCAATAGGGGAACACATCAGTCTTCCTGATCATGCCATTAGTGGCCTGTTAATAGCTGTATTCAGACAAATGGATAACAAATCAAAGCTTAAAAGAGATTTGATGCCATCAACTTACAGCGGAATAGAGACTATGTTTTTTTCCCCATCACAACAGGTAATTTTGCTTTCTTCCCCCGACCTCCCTCTTATTTGCTGTCCTCCACTGTTTGAATCTAAACAGCTGGTTTGATTTGCTGTAGCAATCTCACCTGATCCTATGACTTAACACTCCCCTGCATTTATTTTGTCCCCATTCTGTAAGTTCCCCATCTTCAAGCGTCTGTCAAAATGGGAAGCTCTCTGACAAAAGCTCATGTGATAAATAAATTTGTTAATCTTTAAAAGTGCCACCAGAATCCTGGTTTGTTTTGCTGAGCTAGGGTAACGTGGCTACCCCCTTGGAATTTCTTTGAATTTGTTACAGACAGCCTCATAGAATTTATACTACTATGTGTGCCCCATGCCCCTTTATTTGTCCAGTTTGTTTTTTTCTGTCTATTCAAACATTCTGACCACCACTGGCATGACAGCTATCATTTTTTCCTCCTGCCATTTGGATCAGCTGCATCTATCTATTTTTCAAATCTCAATTTTCAACTCTCACATGAAAACATCTTACCCTGTCCTTACACACACACACACACACACACACACACACACACACACTCTCTTCTCTTTCTGCTGCTCTTTTTATTTCATTTCTATTTAACTGTAAAGTTTTTTTGTTTATTCTGCTTGTATGAAGGATGCTTTGCAAAATCAAGATGTTAATGCATTAGTAATCAACACTTACATGTGAATATACTTGACTTTAATAACCTGGAGATGTCTTTGTGCTTTACAAGCATAGGCATCAATCCTTCTCTCTGATTTGCATAGGCAGACCTTTATATTGGGCTGTGCTGAAGACTAGGATATGATTGAGCCTTAGATAAGAGATGTTTTTGTCCTGAGGGATTTACAGTTATAGGTTTTGTTTCCACTACTAAACTGGTATAGTTAGAGCAGTACAATGATCCTGCTGTGAATGCAGTAGTGTTATAGAAGTGCTTTATACAGGCTATTCCCATACAGAAAGGAGAAGGAGGCTACACTGGCATAAGGAACTTTTACAGCATGACAATTGCATCCACACTAGGGCTTTTACCATTATAAAACTGTTTCAATAAAACAAAACAAAACTCACACATCTTTAACTGATGTAGTTACACCAGGTACAAAATTTAACTTAAACTAGGCAATCACAATACCAAATATAGAATGATAAAAAGAAGGTGTGAGGATTATTAATGATGGAAGGAAGGGAGGCAAAAACCTCAAAGATGTGTGTTTTAAGGGAAGATTTGAAAGGAAGATGGTTCCTAGCACACAAGAAAAGAGAGAGACTATTATGGGTACAGAGGAAGCATGAAGCAAAGTGTGAAGAAAGGACATGAGAGGGTTAAGAGGAGTTGAGAAGAGGGAAGGGCAGCGAAGACCACTAGAAGGGAAATGCCTCCCAAGCTGGATCAAAAACAACAAATGTGAAATGCACTGAATGAGTTTTGGTTTTACTCCAGATTAATTTAAAGTTCTTTTGAAAAGGAAAAGCACGTTCTCAGACAAAGTGAATCCTGTGTATATTTACCTGAGGCTTGTAAAAGTAGCTCATATGACAAGTCTGGCTCCATAAACTTTTATCTAAGAAGTTTGGGTCAACAAAATTCAATTTCAAAGCTGTCAGTAAATTTCTGATCTGTAACAGGTTAGCTAATCCAGGCACCTCTGACAATAAAAGAAAAAGAGTATGTTGTTTACTGAAACAAGCAATAGCATATGGAAATGAATTTTTCCCCCACTGTTCAAAGCTTTAGCTCACCAGTATTCTAATTCCCTCAGTAGTGAATTGTTAATCCAAGACTATAAAAAGAGATGTTGATATGTAAATGAGTTAAATTAATCAGTAATCTTAAAATAAATATAAAGAACTATATATTTTTTAAAAAGTCAAGGTGGTTGTGCCTGCACTATATTTTACTTAGCATGGATCAAATAGCTACTTTTTGCATATTTCAATAGCAGATGGACAAGTGATCCCATTTATGGAGCATGCTACTTCTTGACAGAGCACATTACTTCATTTTGCCTCATTGGCAATTTGAGATTTTAAGAAAACAATGCTAAGGTTACTCTCATTCTGCATTGCTATCTTTGGAATGCTTCTTGGGTTTTCATTAACTCTATCACTACCAGATACCAAAGATGGGGGGGGGGGGATTACTAGGCAGTAACGGTGTGAGACCAGAAAATTGTAAACAGCTTAAATGCTTTGCACTGATGTGAAGGAAAGTCTTTCCTTAGCACTTTGTGATATTTTCAGCATTTGTAGCTAGTTGGTGGAACTGGTGATAAATGGGTGGATAGCTTGCAAGAGTTTTGATACCTTACAGCTGTTGTGTTGAGCAGCCGTCTTGAAATGCTGCAGCCAGAGAATACAGGCTTCAGTATAAACAGTACAACTCTCAAGATTCTGGCACTCTGCTGTCTGTGCTGGCTTTGTTTGTGGATAAAGATTATATATACAACCATTTAGAAGCCTAGCCCCCTTACTTTTTCTATTCGGGGAGATTAATTTAAAAAAAAAAAGTCAGCATGAGGCCTGATTCACCACTGCATTATACCAGCTTCATGCACTGAAATCAGTGGAATTACAGCAGCATCAGATTGGAGTACACTGGAGTGAATCAGGCCTTATATTTCTAAGGCCTTGTGTACATGTAAAAGTTGTGCTGCTTTAAATGTGCCGGTATAGTATAAGACCACCTCCCACAGTATTTACTATGCCAATAGAAGTACAATGCATCTACACTGGGGGATTTGCCAGCATAGGTATGTCAGCTCGGAGGCCCAGTTTTTTTTTATCCCCGTGTCTGAATTAGCTATGCTGACAACATTTGGTAGTATCGACTTGGACAAAGGCAAATGAGCTGTGACACTTCACCTTTACATTGATATAATTGTGTCCACACTAGGTGTTGTAGATGTATAACTATTATCAGTTAAAAAAAAAAATCATGACCTAACCAAATAGTTATATGGGCATTTGTAGACTAAGCTTTAATTCTGACATGAATTGTATTTTCATATTTGCTTTCCTTTTGTTCATCACTTTGTCATCAGTCCTTTGTCTCTAGTTTCCAGGTAACAGTGAGAAACAGAATCCTAACCAGTTCATTATCTGCCCTTTCACTAAAATAAAGGGAGAGGCAGAATATTTGTCACTCACTCATAAAAAAATTTTCAGTTAAACACATCTGCTTTGGCACTAGCTGAAATCTGTGGGAGTGAAGTGGTTCTTGTCACAGTTCAGAGCAACTGCAGCTGCATTTCCCCTCCTTCGATCCAAGGTATCCACTTTTAAGCTTGGGTAGGACCCACATCTCTATCTCTCTGAACCAGAGACTTCCCAGCGTGCTCAGTTCTCCGCACACACTGTAATGTTGCCAGGAAAGTAGGCCATTTAAAAAGCCGGTGTCAGTGCTTTGCTTTCTCTCCATAGGTTATGAACTTTGTGATTGCTGGCAGTTTAGCTATGTCTACACTTCAGAAAGTTAATTTGAATTTGTTAGTTCGAATTCATAAGTTTGAGGTTAGTGCTAACTACGCTCAAACTTATTAGTTTGAATTAACAATATGGACTAGTTCAAACTAACATTGGTTCAAATTAGTCCACTTTGTTAATTTGAACTAAGGGTTAGTCCTTTGAACTTAGCACTTAGTTCAAACTAACCAGTGGTAGTTACTGGTTCAAACTAAGTGTTCATTAGTTTGAATTAAGGAATTTCTTAATTTGAACTAATGAAAGACTAGTGTGGCCAGGGGCTAAGTTAGTTCGAATTAAGCCTCCTTAACTTGCCAGTGTAGATATAGTCTTAAAGCATAAGCAGGAACATTTATTCATGAGGTGAAAGCATTTACAGAAAAAACACATACTAAAACCAATAAAAGCACCTACATACATATCTCTTGAACTTACTTAGTAAAAGCTTACCAAAAACCACCTCAACTCCAGCCTCAAGCTGTTGTAGGTGTCAGCCTTAAGACTAATAAATTACAATCTTAAAATTGACTCGATTGCAGAACCAGGACAACCATGAATAGTTTTTAGTCTTTCCTTTATACAACTTGGTATTTGTGTAATAGGTAATCAGCAGACAATAGCTCACTCCTCATGGCATAGTTTCAAAAGGCTATCTTTTTGCATAACTGGAGATGGAGGAATTTGCATTCATCTCCTCCTGGATGTTTGACAGGAAAACCACTTCACATACCTTTTGTTCCAGAAGTCCATTCCTGACTCGCAGATTGTTCAATATAGTCCTTTCAGTGCCTGCATCTCTCCTCCTTGAAAAGTTATGTACAATCCCAGCCCACAATAATACAGAAATGTTGCATTTAATACAATAAATCCCAAAAATATTTAAACTTAATAAGGTGTCCCAAGGATATTGCAGGAAATTGCTATATCTATCACAGTCATCTTTACTGATCAGAAGATGGAGGTTTCAGGGACTGTTACTATGACTTCTTTAGGAGACAACAAAAGTTCTGCAGATGTATTTTCTTTTCCTTGTATTTACCAGTGTTTTAACTGGGTTATACACACAGCTCCAACCTACTTCATTAGATGCTTCATCAGGGTTGGAGCCCACAATAGTTTATGCCGAAAGAAATTTGTTAGTCTTTAAGGTGCCACAGGACTCTTGTTCGTATTTTGTTTTGTTTTATTTTGCTTTTTGTACACAGACACACACAGCTACACCTCTGGAACAGGTTATACACAACTTTTCTGAATTAATACATTAACCTGAAGGAGCTGGATGTACATACATGAAAAGCTAATAGATTTTCAGCTTCAGCTTTTGGTGCACATAAGAAAAAGCATTGCTCCTGTGACAACTGAACTATTTTTTGAAAGTAAATATAGTTTTATGTTTATTCCTTCCTTCCTTCATTCATTCACATATGCTTAAAAGTTGCAACAGACATGTTTATATAATTTATATATAACTTGGATCCTTAACTGATGCAATGTGAAATCCCTCCAAAGAGTAGTATGGCTTGATTCCTGATGGCTTGGTCCTTGTTTAAATTTGAAACTAAGTCTGTGTGAGAAGATGGGAGAAGAGAGAATCAACCCCATTATCCTTCTGTTTTAAAGACCTTTCAGGATGATCCAGCAAGTTAAAAATGCGTCTCTTTTCAGATGTAATTCACTTCCTTCCTTGATAAGATGCTCTGTTGGCTCAACAGTATACCATGACTTGCAGAAAGAAAAATTATTGTAAGTGATATAGTGTATACATCTCTGAAACAGTAATGCAGATATGCTTTCTGCCATCACTTACAATCAAGCAATTCCACTCATAACTGTCATGTGAGAAAATTTTGGTCTTTAATTATTTACTAATAATACAGTAGTCAGTCCTGCAAACTTGTCTCATGGAAATAGTCCCGACAAAAGCAATCCCATTATATTCAGTCAGGGCTGGCCCAACCATATAGGTGAATGAGGCAGTTGCCTAGTCTGCCAGGTTTTAAGGGGTGCCAATTAGATGGAAATTAATTTTTTTCTCTATTAAAAATATATATAAACACTAGCTGTAACCCATCAAAAATGACAGGGGAAAATCAGAAGGGAATTTATGAAATAGTTACATATTTTAATGGATTAATAGCTCTTGAATTACACATTTTTTGCAAAAGTTCTAAGGTCAGCTAAAACTGTCCCTTGGTAGTTCATATTCTCCAGGTAAACTTTCAGATTTTCATGGTTTCTTCCCCAAGTGAGCTCCACATACAATTGTCTGAAGAGCCAGCATGAAATATTGGAAAGAGTTGAAAGCATAGGTGAGAGCTTTATAATTCTGACATGTTCCAAAGGGGGAGCCGTGTCACCAAAGTGAACCATCCCTGGGTTTCACTGGCTGTTACTGTCCAATTTTAAATGCTCAGCCATTTGACCTTTATGAATTACAGTGAAGTATGCAGCTACAATAAGGTATATATCTGTGTCATGCCAAGACTCCTAAGCCATTGTGATGTCAGAGGAACTCCTTTGGAGCAATTGGTTGAGTCACCTCTGACATCACAATGGCCTGTCACACAGTACACTTCATATCACATAAGCACGCACCTAGCAAATTAGAAGAGTTGATAAACAAAAGCTTCATCTCTGATGGGAGTGCCTGTCAAGGCTGTTTCCCCATTCTAGCACCCTGGGCATAGAAGGTGGGGGCCCGCAACAAACTTTTAAAGCCCCTGGCCCTAAAGCCTGGTCTTAAAACTGTCCAAGGCCTCCAATTTCCTGGCCTTGGAGTGGTATTGCTGCTACCACCACCCAAATGCAAAAACCTCTTGAAACCCAGGAAGGCGCACTTGAGAATTCCTTCCTGGGAGGTACTTGCAATCACTTTTATTCCTCCCTCAGGAGAGTGACTGAACCTCAGCTGGGGTATGAGCTGGAACTGGGACAGAATCCCCTTTAGTAGGTGGCTGTGCAGTTTGAGGCACATGCACACAAACCTCTTGCCTTTCAGGACACAGAACCTGAGCTTACTTTAAAAGGGTAAAATCTTTATCTAAAAAGAAGAGATAAGAACACAGAGAGTTGCTTCTCTGGGATTTAACTTAGGTAGATAGAGGGTAGTGGGAAGGGGTGCATATGCTCAGCACAGAGAAATTCAAAAACAAACCAAAAAAGAAAGAAATACCCTGACCATGTCTAAGTAAACAATCCCTGTTCTACTCACACCTGGTCAGTAACAAACTTTGCTTATCTTTAATAAGGATGTTGCTGGATCCTTCTTCAGGCCTTTCTGCCTGGCCTCCTCCTGATCCTTCCAGGAGCTCTGTTGCATCCAAACAGGAACAGACAAGGCTGCAGCTCCAATTCAAAAAGCTGTGCTTTGTTCCTATTGGCTGTCCTCCGACTCACTGACCAGAGTGTTAACCCCTTCCTCCCCAAAGGTTACTGTGGCGCCAAAGTCATAGTTTGCCGAGGGCACCAAAAACCTTTGGGTGGGCCTTGTGTTGAGTGGAACTACTTGAGTGAATAAAGACAGATCTTTGTGTAGGATCACTCATGTGCCTCTTAGTACTTAACAAGTGAAACACATATATACCATAAAATACCAAAAATATGTAATTGTATAAAATGTTGTCCCTTTAGTTTCCAAAGCACAAGAAAGGAGCTGTATTGTTATTTTTGTGCAAGTTTAAGTGTTAACAATGAGAGTTGTGGTCTGAGGACACAAAATGGTCAAGAAACTACTGTTTCACTTTTCTAACACTACAAGGAAGTCAAATAGACAAGTGCTCAGTAATTGGATACTGCCCAAGATCTGTGCAGACAATTTCCCAGCAGTTAAAGTAAGGGGGAATGCACCAGAACACCATTCTGGGGCCCACAATTTTTAGGAGCCAGTGTTCCGGGGCCCCTAAAAATAGAATAATGGAGTGGAACGCAGCCCTGTAGTGTTCCATTACACTCCCCCTTAATACCCCTGTGCAGACACTTTTCCCCAACTTGCTCCGCTCCCAGACAGCCCAGCAGCCCTGCCCCTGAATCATGCGCTCTCCACCCACCACCACCTCGTAATTGCTGGTCCTGGTCACACAGTTGCTGCTGCTTGCCTCACCGCTTGGAGAGCCCAAAGGGGAAGCACAAGGTGCTGTGCCAGCAGGACATGGTGGTGGACGTGGTGAGCTGAGACTAGGAGTGGGAATGGAGGGGTCTGGAGCAGTATGATTGCTGGAGCAAGGGGTTGGGATAGGGGGCTTGGGAGGGATGGAAGGAGTTATGGGGACTAGGGAGGGGTGGAGGGGGGCAAGGAGACTTGGTAGGGGTGAGTAGTGGTGGAATGGACTACGAAGGGCCAGAGTTGGGCCTGGGTGGAGGGCTGGGGGTGATGGAGGAGGTTGGGGTCTGGAGTGGGGGCTAGGGAGGTGTAGAGCGGATTGGGGGGCCTGAACGGGGGTGGAGTGAGGGAATGGGGACAAACGACTGAAGGGGGCTGGGGAGGTGTGAAGAGGATTGGGAGGCTGGGGGGTGGAGTGAAGATGGGGGATCTAGGGAGTGGGAGTTAGGAGGGCTGGAGTGAGGACTTGTGGGCAAGGAGCTTAGGGAATAGGGATGGGGGCTGAGGAGGACATGGGGAAAGAGAGGTCTGATGTGGGCATTAGTGGACAAGTTTGGGGTGATGTTGTGGATCTGAGGCTCTGTTTTATTTATGAAGAAAGAGCTGGTAGGACTCAAAAATGCCTACCCGGGCTGGGGCCTGCACATTCATGAAGGGGGCCCAGAGATTAGGAGGGTTCTGGGGCCTATCATATGATACTTTAACCACTTCAATCTCCAATGTCAGGAAGGCCCATATATAACTCGTGGAATAGACAAAAGGCAATGATTAAGAAGTTTAAGACAGCTCATAAGTACATGAAGTATATGTTAAAAAACTGTTGGCATGTGAGTCAGTTTTTGTAAATTATAAAAGGTGGAAGTTTTAAGAGTTTCAATTAATAGTATTAATAGTTTTAACAGAGGCACTAATACCAAGAGTAACATTCTAAATCTAACTTTAACTTCTAGAATATCAGGAGATTGTTTGTTTTATACACTTTCCCCAATCTCACGAGAACAATAGCAATATTACATTTATAGTCACTGCCTCTGGCTCTAGAATAAATCCTTTAAAGAACCGCATTTTTTACATAAAGACTGACAAATTTATTCATCACATGAGGTTTTGTGGGATCAAAATCCCAGTTCACCAGACGTCAGATGTCATTTCCGCCATCTTCAAAGTGTCTGACAAAGTGGGATTTTCTCCCACAAAACTTCAAGTGATCAATAAATTTGTTAGTTTTTAAGTGCCACAGGACTCCTTGTTTGTTTTGCTGAACTAGACTAACACTAGAGCCCTGCAAATCCGTGGATATCCGCATTATATCTGCATCCATGGATACAACACGCATATCCACGGACCATTTCTTGTGAATACAGATCGGATACAGATTCACTTATTTTTATCTGCACAGAGCTAGAGCCCTGCAAATATGCAGATATCCGTGAATATCTGCATTATATCCACATCCGCGGATACAACATGGATATCCGTGGACCGTTTCTGCGGATGCAGGTTGGATATGGATCCCTGTGTTTGTATCCATGCTGGGCTCTAACTAACACAGCTACTGCTTTGGAACTTGCTTTTTCACAAGTTCCAGAGGGGTAGCCGTGTTAGTCTTGTTAGTCATTAAAGCCATATTGATCCTAGCAAATTAGTTTGAATTAAGGACCCTTAATTTTTAGTTCAAACTAAGCAAAGCTTAGTTGGAACTAGTTTGTTCAGCTGGTTAATCTAAGCTAACTGCTTAGTTTGAACTTATTTCAAAATTTAGTTTGAAATAGCATGATGTAGCTTGAACTAGTAGTTAGTTTGAACTAAAAAAGCGCGTTTAGTTCAAACTAAAAACAAGTGGTTAGTTCAAACTAACTTTGAACCCCTTAGTTCAGACTAAGCAAGTCCGAGCTAAGCTTTTACGTGTAGACATAGACTCAAAGTGCTACTAGACTCCCTGTTTGTTTCCTTCTTCACAGTTGAGTCTCACTTATGCAAATGAAATGGGGTGAGATTTCAAAGCTATCTAGGATATTTGGATGTGTGTCCAAATCCACTAAGCAGGTTTGACAATCTGAGCCTGGAAGTTACTTTTTTTCCTCAACTGTTATTTTCCTTGCATTTACTATGCACATTTATATTTATTTTAAATCCTGCATTTGATTGATTCTCTCGGTGTCTAAACTGAATGCATGCTGAAGCGAAGAACACGAAAGGAAAACCTAAAAGGAAAAAGTTGAGGGGCCGATTCTGCCATTCATACTCACATAGAGCAGTACTTTGTTCCGTGAGCAATCTATTTAATTTCACTGGAAACTTTTTTGAAGTAAAGTGTTCCTCAGGGCAGATAGTAAACTCAGGCCTAATGTTTGCATTGCTATATTCAAGATTTTTAATTATCAAATGAAACTTGGCTAATGTAATTAGCACTCTAAGAAAATCTCTTTAGTTCTCCTCATAGCATCTGTCGTTAGAATAATCCAGAGTGGTTTGGAACTCCAAATCAAAATGCAAGAGGGAAAAAGGGGAGAACAGAATTTTGACTAGCAACTTTTGTCATATTGTCAAAATGAAATTGAAATATTTCACAAATTTTCACTGACAAGTTTTTATTTGAGGAGTTAAAAACTAAAATTAGCCACTAAGGCTATGTCTATACCTAAAACAGCTAGTTTGAACTAGTTAAACTTAATTTGAACTAAGCTAGTTCAAATTAGCATGTCCCTACCAGAAGCCTAAGTTGAACTAGCACATCCATGCAGACACTTGCTAGTTTGGGTTAGAAAGGGTGCATCCTGGGAAGTATGCCAACGTGCCACCCAAGAAGAGCCCAAACCCCTGGCCAATCTCATGAAAAGAGGAAAAGTGAGCTCAGCCCTGTGCCCATTTTGGCTGGCAACATGCAGAATGAGGGGGTCATGGACCACACTCAGTTCATGCTACTTGCCAGAGGGGTGCCTGACACCTGCTATGCACTATGCAGTGCTCTCGTTGCATTAAGCACGCTTGTCCTGGACCCCGACAGCACGGAGGCAGACAGCAGCACCACGACCACGGGGATCCTGCAAGCTGCCGCGCTCACCACAGTGCGCTCCATGCCCTGTTGCTTCTGGACATAGGAAACCATCAGCGACTGGAGGGACCATGTTGTCCTCGCCGTCTGGGACAATGCACAGTGGCTCCAGAATTCCTGCATGAGCAAGGGGAACCTCTTTGAGATGGTCTGCGAGCTCACCCCAGTCCTGCAGCTCAGGGACACCCGATTCAGAGCCGCCTTGCCTGTGGACAAGCAAGTATCACCGCTGTCTGGCAAATGGCAATCCCAGACTCCTACCACTCCATTGCCTACCAGTTTGGCATCAGGAAGGCCCCTGGGGGAGCTGCCCTCCTGCAGGTCAGCAGGGCCACCAACCAAGTCCTGCTAGCCCACCTTGTCACCGTGGGCAACCTGCAGGACACCATCAATGGCCTCTCCGCACTTGGCTTTCCCAACTGTCCCATCCCTGTCTGAGCCCTGAAACACTGGGCCATGGACTACAAGAACCACAAGGGCTATTACTCCATGGTCTTGCATGGCCTTGTGGACCAAGGGCTCTCCAAAAACATTTATGTGGGCTGGCCAGGGAGGGTGTGTGATCAGGAACTCTGCCCTCTAAAGGGCCATGGAGGTGGGCACCTTCTTCCCCCCACACAACATCACCCTCAAGGATGATTCAGGTGCCCATCCTCATCATGGGTAATGCCATCTACCTCTTGCTCCCCTGGCTCAGGAAGCCCTTCACCACAGACATGGACACTAGCATGGAGCTCTTTAACAGAAGGCTCAATGGGTGCTGCCTGTTTGTGGAGTGTGCCTTCGGATGGTTCGAGGCATGCTGGAAAGCCCTCCTGACACGCCTGCACCTCACCAAGTGCACCATCCTGAGGTTGTCAATGCCTGCTATGTGCATAACAACCTTTGTGAGCTGCAGGGGGAAGGGTCCCCCACTTCTGGGAAGTCGAAGCCAAATGGCTTGCTGGTCAGTTTGAGCAGCCCGATGCCATGCCTCAAACGCAGTGAGCCTAATGGCAAGCAGTCATCATCAGAGATACACTGAAGGTCCACTTCCTCAGTGAGGAGCACTGAGGGGTGGGCCTGCTACCAGGCACCCTCACTTCCCCCACCCGCCCATGCCTGCCTCCACCCCATCCCCAAACCAATAAAAAACACAAGACAAAAGATAACAGTTTAACAGGTTTTATTTACATGCGGTTTGGGGGCAGTGAGAGGCTTTGGGGGTGGGAGCTGTGGGGATTAGGGGGAGAAGAATGGAATTTCGGGGGGCAGGAGGGTCAGGGTGGGACGCTGGAGGTAGTGCCCTGGGAGAGGCAGATCCTGGGGTGCAGGGATGCTGGGGTCCCGGGCAGCAGAGCCCTTGGCCCGCTGAGGGAGCAGGCGCTCCTCCACCTGCTCCAGGGTGGCTATGTGGTGCTCAAGAGCAATGGTCTGCTGCTCCACGAGCACCAGGAGCCACTGGAGCCTTCCCCTGGATGTCCCTGTGGTAGGCATCTACCCACTCACGCTAGGCCTCCAAGCGCTCCTCCACCAGCTTGTTGAAGTGGGCCTGGCCCCCCAGGTGCTCATGCCGGGAATGGCGTGGCCTCCTCCTCTGCCTGGTCAAGACTAGCAGAGTTCTGGGAGTGGCGTGTGACATGGGCACTGGAGCTACTGGAGGGAAGCAGAGAACAGAGTTTTTCCTATTAGCTAGCTCACAAGTGTGGTGTGCAGCCTGACAGGAGCTGCTGTGCCTTGATTGTCCCCCTGCTTCCTAATCTCTGTCTTTTGGGACAGGGCCCCCATGGTACACATGGCTGTGCTCTGCTGCCCTGGTTGGGTGCGGTGCCCCCAGTGGCAAGCAGCAGTCAGCCCTTCCCCAGGGCATCTCTTGAGGCAACATGCCAGTGGTGTCAGCTTCATGCTGTCTGCCCTTGCCACTCCCACCAGTGGTCCCCCACCACCACTCGGGTCTGGGTCTCTCCACCACATGGCTACCAATGCATTTCACATAGGCCAGCTCAGAAACAGTTATGGTTCAAAGAGAGATGGTTAAAAACAAAGGATTTCTGCAGCATTACCCATAAATATTGATCTGTAACTTACTAGAATTGCATATTTTAATGCTTTAAGTTTCTGAGTTACATGACCATTATCCTTGAGGTTTCTTTTTGGGGGGGAATAGATGCATATTGTAAATGAGAGTATGGATGTTTCGTTAGAAGAGAAAAGAGCCAGTTCTCTGAGGAAGAAATAGGCAGCCAGTATCGTTCTTGAGCACCATCAAGCATGCACAAAGGAAATTCAGGAAATTCCTTCTTTTCTTCCCAAATATTGAAATAGGTTTTTGAATGACACTGCAGAGGTCTAGAGCTAGAGGAGTGAAGGGATGTACAATCAGAAAAGAACACATAGTGCCTTGCACCCTTACACTTGTCAAGTGTCTTTCACCTGAGGATTCCACAGTACTTTCCACTGGTGGGTGTTACAGCTCATAGTTTAGAAATGGAGCAAAAAGAGGCATTAAGTGCCAGAAATGCCCCTCTTCCTTATATATTGGATAAACAGGACAGTCTCTGTACAAAAGAATAAATGGGCACTAATCTGACATCAGAAATCACAACATTCTACAACCAGTGGGTCAGCATTTCAATCTTCCAGATCACTCCATTGACAATTTACTAATTACAGTGCTCAGACAGATGAACACCAGATCAAGGCTTCAAAGACAAGCTGCTGAGATTGAATTTATTTGCAAATTCGAATGCATTGCTTCAGGGCTTAACAGGGACTTTGGATTTTTCTCTTATTACAGCATGTGATTTGACCTCATCTTCCTCTATGTCAGGGGCCTCAAACACGTGGCCCATGGGCTGCATGTGGCCCCTAAAGCTATTTCCTGCGGCCTGCAACACTACTGTTACCAATATTTGCAATGTTGTTGTATGAAAAGATTTCATTATTTCGGCCCTCAAGCTAACGTACTAGTCCTCATGCAGCCCTTGTGATGATTTGAGTTTGAGACCCCTGCTCTGCATGCTGTTCCCGCATGTGTGATTCTTTACAACTGCTTAGATTTGCTGTTGCAGTGTGACCTGTTCCCATGACTTACCCTTCCCTCCATTTATTTCCTCCCATTCTGTAAGCTCCCCATCTTCAAAGCATCTGATGAAGTCAGATTTTTCCCACGAAAGCTCGTGCAATAAATAAATTAGTTAGTCTTTAAGTGCCACAGGGCTCCTTGTTTGTTTTGAGTAAATTTAATATATTTGATCAAAGTCACTCAGTGAGATCTGGGAGTAGACCTGAGAGCCCCAGAGCCCTCTTTATTGCACTGTGGCAGGGGTGGCCAAACTTATGGAACTCAAGAGCCACGCAAGTTATTAGACCTTCAAGAGCGACACTGAGGCATATAGCCATATACTTTTACCTACTAATTTGATTTGCTGATGTTCTTCTGCTAGCCACACTTTTTCATTCAAGAGCCACATGTGGCTCCCAAGCCACAGTTTGGCCATGCCCGCAGTCTGTGTACTAAACCACATGACATTTATGAGACCGGGTCTGAGAACTACCCTCGCGCTCTCAATTTGTTTGGCTCTCAAGTCACTGCCTAGAAGAAGGCAAGTGCCATAGTCAGAAGGAAAACGGAGGAGGGAAACAAACAAGGAGTCCTGTGACTTGTTAGTCTTTAAAAGTGCCACAGGAGAGACTCTGTTTTTGTTTTGTTGAACTAGACTAACATGGCTGATTCTCTGGAGGAAGGAGAGTTGATTGTATCTGAACTGCTCTGTCACGCCTCCACAATTTCACAACTGTTTGCCGACTGCAGAAGTGTTGTTGCTTAAATTCTGGTTAAGAGCATTAGTCTTATGAGATAGCATGAGGGTAGCAGTTAAATATTAAGAAAAACCAAACCGGTATCAGTAATGCTCAGCACTGTAAAAACTCAAATCACTGGTTTGAATTGCCTAACAACTTCAGAAGTGCTATCTTGTAGCAAACAAAGCTCAGTTGAAACTCTCTTCAGTCTTCACTGCTGTTTGTCAACAGTAGAGTAATGGGTAGGAGAGGAGTAGTAAAAGTTCTATTGATGCGTTCATACATTTTCAGTCACCAAAAAAACCAATCCCCCCAGCAAAAAAAACCCAAACCACTGGAACCGCTTAACAAAGTAATCCAAGAAAATAGCTGCAGCAGTATCATTGAAAGTTTGAACAATAATAAACAGCAGAATGTCTATGGAATACTACAGAAATTATTTATTTAATGTTTTCTAGCTAATATGTCAGCTCACTTCAGTTTTTTTTTGTTGTTGTTGTTGTTGATTGGGTCACGTCAGGTATCTATCTTTCCTGCCACTGGTCCAACATTAGGAGATGTACTAAGGGGCATGGTGCATGCAACATTGCATATTTCTATAGAATATCTAATTTTATGATAGGCCAGTGTGAAGAAAAATTGAGGAGGGATGAGACAGAATCAGAAAAAAATATACAGAAAGGAAGGAAAGACCTACAGCAGTCCTAGTGTGGCTTCTGTAAAAGGTGCATCTTTCTGTCCTAACAGGTAAATGGCTTATTTTACTCCCTCTATAATGACATGGAAATCCAGAATACCCATTTATTTTAAGCCCTTGCCCCTCTGCTGTAATCAGTGACAGTTATGCACTGTTTTTTTTTTTTATCATTAAGGGTTAAAGAGCCTCAAGAACTGCCCTGGAAGATTTCTGTATGAGGTGGTATTGTCCTAGGATGCTGAAGAGATAAGGCGGGTGAGGTGGTGTGTCTTATGGGACCAAGTTCTGTTGGCGAGAAGGTCAACCTTGCAGTTTACACAGAGCTTTTCTTCAGGCCTGGAAAACTTATTCAAAGTGTCACGGCTAAATACAAGGTGGAGCAGACAGTTTAGCATAAGTAGTTAAGGAATGTCAAGAGACCATTCAAGGTAAAGTGGCCCATTAACATCTCTCCAGTCATAGAAAGGAAGGAGTGGGACTGGAGTGGGGTGGGAGGTGGGAAAGGTTGGGGGAATTGTTAGCTGGTCTCTGGTTGTTGTAGTAAGCCATAAATCCATTGTCTCTATTTATTCCATAATTTTTAGTGTCTAGCAAAGTTATGAAGTTAAGCTCCCAGGCTGATCTTTTGAAAATATTGTGCAGGTTTCTTTGAGGAGAAGGGCTGATAGATCAGATGTAGAGCAATCACTTTGAGAAAAGAGTTCAGTCGCAGGTGATGTGGGGTTTTTGTCTTTTATCATTTTCCTGTGTGGATTCATTGGAGAGCACAGTGATTGGTTGGTTGAGCCCACAGAGTTGCTATTGGGGCATTTCAGGCACAGGATGAGGTGTCCCCGATGTTGTCATAAGCATGTGTAGAACCCATGGATCTTCCAAGTTGTGTTCTTGGGGGCTGTTGATCATTATAACAGTGAGGATATGTCTTCAGGTTTTGCATCTGTAGTTCTGGGAGGGTCTGGTACTACTTTGAATTGGAATGTCCTGGTCTGTGGGAAGCCTGTTTCTGGTGATGACCTTGGACAGGTGGGAATGGCTTGGAAGGTCAGAAGGGGAGGTTCAGGAAAGATTATTTCAGGGGATGATCCCCAATGTGGGTTTTAGTTGTTTGATGATACCCCATATAGATTCCAGCATGGAGTGGTAGGTGACCACAAGGGATGTGCAGTCAAGGGGGTGTTTGTTTTTGTATTGAAGTAGGTTCTCTCAGGGTATCTGGGTGGCCCATTCAGTGTTACGGTATACTTTTCTGATGGAGTACCCTTGTTTGGTCAAGGTGGTTGTGTGTATAAAGGTGTATATTCCAGGCTTTCTCCTCGGAGCATATTCTGTGGTATCTGAGTGCCTGGCTGTAGATCTGAGATGTCACACTCATTTGCTCTGGTGGGCCAGACTTTAAATGTACTTCACGTAGGCCATACATAGCATAAATCAAAATACTAGGGCACTCTTGCGGCATCACACAGCACTGGGTATGCAAGACTGTGCTCTGCAATAGCATTCTCTGTGTGTGTTAGAGAGTGTGGTCTTAAAGAGCACAGTCTCATATAACCATTGCTCTGTGATGTTGTGAGACCTGACGGTCTTGCAGCATCGTGGAGTGCTGGATATGCGAGACCTCTTTCTTTCTCTTTCTCAGGGAGAGAGTGCAGTCCCACAGAGCACAGTCACGGGCTGGATGAAAGAGGTTTGTGGGCCACATCTGGCCCGTGGGTGACATTTGACACCCCTGCTGTAAATAATAGATTTCCCGGTGTGTTTGGGATGATCTATGAAGGTCAGCATGGTGAGGTGTAGGTTTCTTGTATGTAGTTGTCTGTAGGGTTCCACTGTTGAAGCTGATCATGGTCTCCAGAATGTTGATGCTAGTAGGGAAGTTTTTTACACACAGTTTAATGGATGGATGATGGTTGTTGAAGTTGTGATGGAATTCTAAGAGGGAGTTGTTCATTTAGAGCAGCAGTCTCAAACACATGGCCTGTAGGCCGCATGCAGCCTCTAAAGCTATTTCCTGCAGCCTGCAATGACATGATCATTGCTGATATTTGCAATAGCATTGTATGGAAAGGTTTCAGTGGTGTGGCCCTCGCGCTAACGTACTAATCCTCATGCGGCCCTCGTGGTGATTTGAGTTTGAGACTCCTGATTTAGAGGATGAAAATATTATTTATATTTCTCAGGTGTATCATCGGTTTTGTGTTACATCTGTTCAGAAATTCATCTTCAAGGTGGTCCATGATGAGGTTGGTATATATTTGGGAGTCATCCTGCACCCCTGGTTGCTCCTGTGGTTTGGACGAAGTGTTTGTTGTGAAATGTAAAACTTTTATTGCTGAAGATTAAATGGATGAGCTTGGTAATGTGTTTGGATTGGATATGGGAGGCCTGCTCATTGTCTTGTAAATATTTGCATCTGGCAGCTATGCTGTCATTGGGAGGGATGTTGGGGTGTAGGGAGGTGACATCCATGGAGGGGCAAGGATGTTGTAAAGTAAATTGGTTGTGTCCTTGAGAAAGCAAGGTCTTTTTGTGGAAACCTGCGCAACACTTTCAAAAGATGAGTCTGGGGGCTTAAATTCACAGCTTTTCTAGACACTAAAAATCATGGACTGAATAGAGACACTGTATTTATGGCAAATTATGACAATTTATAACCCTTTATCAGCCTCCCAGCTGCTTCCCCTCTGCCTCTCCTTCCTCCCTCCCTGTGACCAGAGGGCTATTAAAGGGCTACTTCACCTTTAATTGTCCTTTGAAGTGTGTAAACTATTTATTGTAAACGATCTATTCAGCCTTATGAGTATAAGCCACAGGACCCCTTGCTTATTCTGATGAGTTTGTTGCTCCGGCCTGAAGAAAAGCTCTGTGTAAGCTTGCAACCTTCTCTCTCACCAATAGAAGTTGGTTCAAAAAATATTATCTCATTCACCTAATCTTTCTGTGTTTCTGATGGGTTATACTTCTCCAAATTTGTGAAACTGAACAAAAGATTTTTTTTTCTTTTTCACATTAAACCGAATATAAACAAAATATTTTTATTACTAAATAGACTTTTTAAATATCTTTAGGACTGAAAAATGTAATGAGAAATACATGCATGTCAAACTCATACCTCTTTGGTGGCCTGACTGTTCCAGAAATACATTCCTTTTGATAGCTGTTTGATCACCACTTTCTTTCTCCTCTTAAGTTCTGGCTGTCTGAATTTTCTGAATACGCCATTTCTAAATACCTCTCTTTGCTGGTAATGACAAGGAGTCCTGTGGTACTTCAGACACTCACAAACATTTTTTTGGAGATATAAACTTTTGTGGGTTGAAACCTCCTTCATCAGATGCATGAGCTGAAAGCTTCAGTTTGTTAGGCATATATACACATGCAAAGATGAGTTACAAATTATGACAAGGGCAAGTGCTAAGGAGGTCAATTCAGTCAGGGTGGAAGAGGCCCTAAGCTGATTAGAAGGTGTGAATTGCCAACTGAGAGAACATTATTCTTTGTGGTGAGCTAGCTATTCTCAGTCTCTGTTCAGACCTAGACTGACAGCATCAAGATAGACTAGAGCAGTGGTTCCTGACATTTTCTCTGCTGTGGCACACCTTGCTACCTTTAATTGATTTGAGGCAGCCCACCATATAGTCTCCAAATGAATTAATGAATATTCATGAGCCAATGAGCCAATCCAGAGCTCTTTAAGTAGGTTTTCAAAAAAATTTGTGGCACATTTGCTTAGACCTGACGGCGCACCTGTGTGCCATGGCACACTGGTTGGGAAACACTGGACTAGAGACTGGGAATGGATTGTTCACTAGTATTTTAGCTGTAGTGCTTCAGGGTAGGACATTAGTAACTCTTCTCAGATCCTGCCAATCTACTTTCCATTAGCTTCCTGCTGCAAAATATTGTATCTGCCTACAGCAGTGGTCCCCAAACCTTTTACATGACACCCCCACCCCACTTTTGCTCAAGAGCCAGGGCTGGGAGTGTGCAGTTAGAGCTGGGAGCAAAGCTGGGCTGGAGCTGCAGCTGGCCTCAGAGCCAAGGATATGGGGTTGCCAGAGTAGGGCCAGAAGTGGAACTGTGGCTAGGCTGCAGTAGTAGGGGCTGAGGCTGGAGCCAGGATGGGAGTGCGGGTCGGGATTGGAGCTGCAGCTTGACCTTGAGCTGGAGTGGAAGCCAGTGCTGAGCAGGCTGGGTGGTGCTACCTCCCCACCTCCATGGGGGTTGGCCTGGGCCCCACCATGTGCTGTGAACATTTCCCACAGCTCTGTGGGGGGTATGCCACACAGTTTTGGGAGGTCTGGCTTATAGCGGAGGAGGAAGGGCAACAACTAAATAGAGTATATTGAATTATGGAATGTGGAATGTCCCAGGCTGAAATTAGTTTGTAATGAATGAGTAAGGGAGCTTCCGAAGCATTTCTTTTGTCTTTCAGTTCTCAGGAAAATCAGCTTACTGGGTTTTTTTTTTTTTTCCCAACTCTGATAGAGGTCCTGATATCTATGATGTTTGAAATGTAATTTTTTTTCACACTGGTGAATGTTCTCCCTCTCATTTTTCCTTCATCTGTTGACGCTCAACTCTCCACCCATTTCCCAAGAAGAAGAAGAGTACAAATTATTCAAACATTTGACGAAAAGCAAAATCCTTGGGGGAATAAAAATATTCCACTATCTGCCAGAAAGAAAGCTGTTGAGGACCAGCTTCCCACTCACATCAACTTTGTCACATTTCTGTCCTCATGATAATTTAAAATGTAATTAGAGTTACAAAAATGGGAGATCTATCCTGGAACTTGCTGAGTACGGTATATAACAGGGGCAGCCAAACCTATGGAAATCAAGAGCCGCGCAAGTCGATTATTATATCTTCAAGAGCCGCACTGAGGCATATAACCACATATTTTTACTTTCTCCAAAATTACTAAGCTTAAAATTCATTGTGCACTTTAATTTTATTGTAAAAATAGGGCAAATATTGATTCTACTAATGTCAGATTCTAATAATTATTTAAGGTTACCATAAAACTAGGCCTATACAGTAAAAACTTTGCTGTCGCTAGAGGTAGAACACTATAGGCTTGTGGCAAGTTTTTTTAAAATCTGGGCAATAACTTGTAAAAGCTCTCTCAGATGCTGATCTCTAAGTATTGCACAATGTTTTGAATTTCATTCTGGAATATGATGCTTTACAGCAGTAAGTTGTGCCAAAAATTGAAAGTAATCTATGTTCAGTTTTAAACTTCTCTCCTTTGCATTTTCATTTCTTAGTATTCCACATCATGTTTAGGACTTGTAAAACAATTTTATTTTAACAACAAGTACGCTGCATTAGGGCCTGTGAGAAAATCTAAACGTGCTATCGCTTCTCTGACTATGTCACGCTTCCCTCCCTCACCCTGTTGCTGCTTCCCTGAAGTGTTTTACCATGCTGCTGCTTCTCTGCTCTCCCCAACCATGCCACACTTCTGCCTTCCACCCCATCCTGGCACCTACCATGCCCCCGCTTCCCTGCCAATATTTCTGCCAGTAAACTTGCTCACTAAAATACTCATGGACAGTGAAAACAAAAGGTCTGAGGACTCAATCAGACACAATTAATTATAAAATGAGAGTAATAGTAAGGGAAAACTCTGCTCTCATCTTAATCCTGTGAAGAGATGCACACAGGGACACTTTTTCAACTGTTCAGAATCACAACAGATCAATGAGAATTTATGGGGACACAAAGTGCAAGATCAGAGCCTGTTTCAGTAGGTGCTTTGGAGTCCATGCACAGAAGATATTATGGAAAAAATCCCATTGAGTTTATTCAGTTTGGGGTCAGGCCCTGTATAAATTCTAAATATCATTATTTGGTTTTTATAATACAAAGTAAAATCTTTATTGGTGAGAGATTTTTTTTCAGAAAGTTTACAACACAATTTTCCATCCTCAGCCCTTCACAACAATTACTCTCGTCTAATGGGCTTAGATACCCATAGAGTCATTCATGAAGACTGCACTGGAATATAAATGAATTTTGACTACTGGTATACAGCGAAGAAAAATTAATACATGTTGAATGCTATTTAATCAGTGGAAGTATAGTGCTGCTATTGAACTTTGCAGTGAATGTAAATTATCTTGGTAATTGACTTAGGTATATTAACTTAAATTTTCTTATAAAATAAATGTGCTAGCGGTTCCTTCTGCAAACAGATGACATACTGATGTCTCAGGCCCACTTGTTCAATGGACTTAAGGAATTTTTTTTCTAAAACCAGTTTTCAGTAGTGGTGGTCTATCCTAAGTCCAAATCATTTTGCATGCTGAAAATGAACCATGCTCCATAATAAGTACTTGTAACATTCTTGAAATTAATAGAGGGGTTTTTTTATAACCTTTTGAGAGCAGTCAGTGGTTTTGGATGTAACACTTGTGTCAATTTTCAGTCATTTCTGATGATTCTTATTTAATTCTCAAAATAGAAATACAAGAGAAATAATTTTGCATTATATTACAATATCTGGAAATCCCAGGTGATTTTAAAAAAAGAAAATTAATTTACAATTGCTTTTCAAGTTTAAATTGTGAGATTATCATCACTTATCTGTACTTCATTGTAGACTTGCTCTTGATCAATTTATGTTGCCAGTTTTAAAGATATTGACCCAGAAAACAATATCAAAAAAGAAAAGTATTTAAAAAATCAGGCACTCAGAAGGTCAGACTTCTTGTTGGAGCTATTTTAATTTTGCCTCTGTGTGCATCCAGTTTGTACAATGATTGAAGCCTGTGATGTTGTAATTAAAGACTATCATAATGCATACAGACAAGGAGGGTAGAATTAATATTGTATGGGTAAACTGCAGAATCTCTCTTTCCACCTAACTGACGATTCACTTTTACCTGCAGGCTGACACAATGCTGCCCCTCCCCAGGCTCTTACCATGCTGCTTTTTTCTGCTGGTGAAGCTCTCACAATGCAGCCCCTGCCCTCTCTGCTCTTACCACCTTGCTTCTTCCCGCCCAGTCTCACAGTGCTGCCTCTCCCCGGCTCTGACCATGCTGCTTTTTTCTGCAGCTCCCAGAAGGCTGCTCCTCCGCTGCCAGCTCTCACCCTGCCACCGCCTCTCTGCTGTCCCTGATGATTGCAGATTTCTCGCCCCTGGCTCTTGCCATGCCGCCCTTCCCTGCTGCGCTCTCCCGGGAGCCACAATTTTTCTTTAAAGAGCCGCATGCGGCTCGCGAGCCGCAGTTTGGCCACGTCTGGTACATACCCTCTGCAGTGGTTCCCAACTTTTTAGGCTTGAGGGCCATAGATATCATTGCTACAGCCCTGAAGGGCCACCTATCTCGACCTGCAGCCCTCCCTCTGTGCCTAACTGCAGCCAGACAGAAAGAGTTCAGTGGGGAGGATGTCTCTTGCTTCACTGATCTCCTGTACCTTTGGCTAAAGCAGGGGCATTGCTGGCCGGGAGAGGGACTTGGGGCACGGGCCCAGGCCCCGCTCCCAGCCTGCAGGCCCTGCCCCTGGCTAGGGACAGGGCCAGGCGCCGCTGCATGAGGCCTGGCCCTGCATCCCCGGCTGGGGACGGGGCCGCCACGGCTGCCAGCGGCTGGGCCCCGGATCTCCGGCCCAATTGGGCTGGAGATCCGGGTCACCGGCGCTGGGGTTTGGGGCACATGCCCAGGGTGCCCAGCGCAAGCAACGCCTCTGGGCTAAAGCAAGGAGCCTGTAGCTGTTTTTTAGCCCCACAGCAACACACTTCACCTGGGCCTTTAGACAGTGGCTCCCCTCTGTAGCCAGTGGGAGGGGAGTGGAGAGCCATTTTGAAAGCCCCCACGGCTCACTTTTGGCTTGCAGGCAACAGGTTGTAGGAACCACTACTCTAGAGCATAGTATACCATGTTGTATAGGATGCCATTTTAAAAAATAATGCCTTTCACAAGATTTAAATTCTGCCTTTGGGTTATAGTCTGTGAAACTCCTTGACAATCTGCCCTATTTTCATGTTGTATATGCAGTGTTATCATAGCTGTGGGACTTCCAGGATATTAGACAGACATGACGAGTGAGGTAATATCTTTAATCTAGGGTTTGTTTGTTTTTGTTTTTTTGTTTTTTTTTTGTCTTTTATCAATTTCTTTCTTTAGATTTAAAATCTGAAGAAGAGCTCTGTGTAGCTCAGAGCCCGTCTCGCTCACCAACAGCAGTGGTCCAATAAAAGATATTTCCTCACCAATCTTGTGGCTCTCTTTTATTGTGAGTGTACATGAGATCTGGTAAATCCTGTTTGTTCCATATGTTAAGCAGAAATTAGTTCTTATTTTTACACAATTTAGATGGCTAATATCGGTGTTTGTTTTCAAGCATATTCATTTAATATTTATCAGTTAGGATTTTCACAGTTGGAGGAAGTTATGGGGTGTGAGACAATTACTTAATGACAGTAAACAGGTTAAAAAGTTAAAGTATCATAATAATTAAAACATAAACTGGCAACATCATGTGTCAAAATTTTAGTCTTATTCTAAGTTCTGAGTCAGTGTTTTTTGTATTGATTATGATGGAAATATATTTTTAATCTGCTTGTGTGTGTATGGTGAAACTGACGCTTACTAGAATGTATTGATAAAAAACTTATCCTTCCAAGGCTAGATATACTGTTTGCTGTACATCACAAGGCCCATGGCCTTGGCCCTCCTTCACAGTTACAAGTGTGGGTGAGTTGCTCTTAAAACTTAAAAATACTTCCTGCAGAGCCATAAGGCATGTCTACTCTGCACATCTATTTCAGTTAAATCAACGTCCAGCCACTGTGGTTAACAAGTTGGTCGGATGTGCTCACACCATGCTCACTTCCTCCATCTCTCCCTACTCTAGGATCAATTGCTAACAACGCATACTTTTCTGAGTCTTTTTTTGAAAGCCTGGCTGAGCCCTTGAGGGGCATGGAACCCACTCAGCTGTGTACTATTGTGATCGCCACAAACACCTCAAACATTATCCTGAAGTATTTTCAGAGCTGAGATGAGCTGCAACGTGAAATGTTGAGATGTTCTGTTGCAAGCCGTAAGAATAAAACAATTCCTGATTGCTGATAGAAACAAGCTCTGATTGGTGGGATCATATACTTGTGTAGCTATGGGGTGAGGAGCAGCAGCTACAGAAATTTCCAATGCACTGATTGCTCTGTGGGAGTAAGCAAGGCTGGACTGTTGTGTATCAGTGTGGAATACATTTGGGGTGGGTAAATCCTCTGTGGAAGCTGTTGTTATCTAAGCATGCAGGGCTATTAACTGACTTTTGCCGAGAAGGGTAATGACTCAGAGCAATGTTCGGAACACAGCGGATGGTTTTGCTGCAATGGGGTTTCCTAATGCAGGGGGACAACAGATGACACACATATCCCTGTCTTGGCACCAGACCACCTTACCGAAGAGTACATGTACTGAAAGGGATACTTTTCTCTGGTGCTGGCTGTAGGGACAGGAAATCAGAAGGGGTGTTGCAGAGATACCAGTGTGGGATGGTCAGAAATGTGCATGACACACATGTTTAGGAACACTAGTCTTTTCAGAAAGCTGCAATCAGGAACTTACTTTCTGGATCACAAAATAACCACCCAAACCACTGGCATGTTAGGGAAATTGCAGCTGAGGGACTTGGGCATAACTATGGGTGGGGGACTCGCATGCTCTGTTTTCTGTGGTCTGGTAACTGGTAATGAGAACTTCTACCATCTGTCTCCCTTTGGCGATACAAGTCTCCTGATAGTAGCAGAGGTGCAAGGGGGCAGACGCTGCAGGCTTACGACTATGCTGCGTAGCGCACCGATGCCATTAAAATTAATGCCAAGTTCCAAAGGGACAGCAGCCGTGTTAGTCTACCGGTAGTTCAGCAAAAAAAATCAAGGAGTCCTGTGTAGGGTTACCAGATGTCAGGCAAAAGGAGGACATGCCCTTCTTTTTACCGTCACAGCCTCCATCCGGCGGGCATTTTCAAAATACATGATTTTGTCTGGCTTTTTACTGACAGGGATTCAAGTATGCTGGAATGGCCCGAAATACCCTATTTTTAGGGGGAAACGTTCCAGGGCCCCCTAAAAGCAGGAGAATGATACATTAATATTACAGTTTCTCCATGTGTCCGCCAATGTCCTCCTCTTCATACTTCCCTGTCCTCCTGTCCGCGCTTTGGTATCTGGGTAACCCTAGTCCTGTGGCGCTTAATCTGCTACTCTTTAAGTGCTACAGGACTCCTTGCTTTTCTCTTTTTTAATAAGTAAAATCAATGTCCTCCTTCAAATGCAAGCTGAACTGGGAGCAGATGCTTTTGGTGTGTGTGGCTGGGAACTGCTTGAGTTTTTAGGTCTCACCTGCCTCGTTTTTGCCCTCTGATGTGCTTTCTCCTGGCTCTGAATGCCACCCCCTTGCTCCTGCTCTCTTCTTTCAGACATATGCTCGCTCTCCTGTACTGAGACAGCCTTTTTTCCTGTGCCCCCGCTCAAAGGAGCAGGACCTGCTGGAACTGAGCCTAGGCCAGTGTTTCCCAACCAGTGTGCCATGGCACACAGGTTTTCCCCTCAGGCCTGAGGAGGTGTGCCACAAAATTTTTTGAAAACCTACTCGAAGAGCTCCGGATTGGCTCGTTGGCTCATGAATACACATAAGTTTATTTGGAAACTATAGGGTGGTGTGCCTCAAATTAATTAAAGGTAGCAAGGTGTGCCATAGCAGAGAAAATATTGGGAACCACTGGTAGGGTTACCAGATGTCAGGCAAAAGGAGGACATGCCCTCTTTTTTACCTTCATGTCCTCCTTCCAGCAGGCATTTTCAAAATACAGGATTTTGTCTGGCTTTTTACTTACAGGGGTTAAAGGATGCTGGACTGCCCTGGAACACCCTATTTGTAGGGGAAAGCATTCCGGGGCCCCCTAAACACAGAAGAATATGACATTA
The DNA here is from genome assembly GCA_007922195.1 of Podocnemis expansa. Classification (NCBI taxonomy): domain Eukaryota; kingdom Metazoa; phylum Chordata; order Testudines; family Podocnemididae; genus Podocnemis; species Podocnemis expansa. The sequence goes on along the minus strand of ML681989.1, from coordinate 27,218,890 downwards.
ATACTACGTTTTCTCCATTTTGTACTTCCCTGTCCTCCTTTCCTTGCTCTGGTAGCTGGTAACCCTAACCACTGGCCTAGGCTGCTGAACAAAACAAACAAGGGTCCTGCAGCACTTCTCCCAGAAAAACTCACGTGACAGAGCTGTAACGTGGCGATCTGCTGCCCGGGACATGTTCCAACTGGAGCGCGCCCCTTGCCATTAGCAGCGCTTGGGGGCAGTGTTCCCTCTAATTACTCGCAGGGGTCTCACTGGCTTCTTGCACGTGGGGCCTGTGTCCCCAATGCCGGCGCCAGTGCCCTGGGTCCTGGTAAGGCCCTGCCTCTCCTGGTCTCCGGTTGGATTGGGCCGGAGATCCGGGGCCCAGCCGCCTGCGGCAGCAGTGAATGCTTCTGGCCCCTTCAAAGGCCGGGTGACCCCGTGGCTGTGGCTGCCCTGTGCCATGGGTCGCTCCCCGAGGCAGCGCTGCCCCGGGGCAAGCCAGTGAGCGGCGAGCCCCGATGACTTGTCGACTGTGCGTGCAAACACTTTCTTTGTGTGCGCAAAAGCATTTCTGTGTCAGCACCGATACGAGCACTATGGGGGGCACTTCATTTTGTTGTGGGCGCTCGCACAGCTTACAGAGAGCAGCGCTGGGGGCTGGCACCCCGAAAGGCGCCTTTTAAATGAGCGGCTCCGGCGGGGAAGCCCGGGGGGCCCTGCCCTAGTTATGGCCCTGGTGATCAGGGGGTGAGTGTCTTCAGTGCCACAGGACTCCGGGTTTGTTTGACCGAAGCAGACCCAGGCGGGCCCTCCGGAGCGGGGAGCAGGTGCGGCAGGCAGGGGGCTCTCTCGGGCAGGGCAGGGCCGGGCGGCCCGGCTGGCAGGCTCGGGGCAAGTGGCGCTCCCGCCCGGCAGCTGTCAGGTGCGGGCGGCGCCGCGCGTTTCCCGCCTCTCCGGCCGGCCGGCGCTGCGCGAGGGGCGGCGGGCGGCGTGACGGGGCTCGGAGCGGCCCATGGGGGACGCGGTCTTCAGCCAGAGGCCGGTGAGCGGCGAGCCGGGGCGGCCCCTCTGCCTGGGAGCCGGAGCCTGGCCGCGCGGGGAGCCGCCATGTGGCGGGGGGCCGGGGGCGCTGGAGGGGCGGGCGGAGGCTGAAATCCTGGGGATCCCGCTCGGGAGCGGGGGGCACGGGCATGGGTATGGCTGGGTTCAGTGTCGTGATTGATGGATTTTGATTCTCTGTTGGCTTTGTTGTAGGCTCCTTTTTATCTGCAGTTTGTTTCTGTATTTATTATTTTTAGTTGCCATTTGTTTCCAGATGTCTTTAGTAAGTGTCGTGTTTCTTATCTTCATTTCAGTTTATTTTTATGTTTACTTTGGTCTCTTTTTATTTTCAATTTCTTTAGCTTTATTTAATAAGTATTGTGTTTATTTTATTTTATTTTTCCATTTATTTATATGTATTTATTAGTTTTGTTTTATCTTATATTGATGTTTAGTTTTATTTTCCATTTATTTATTTATTTATTTATTTATTTATTTATTTAGTAAGTATTACATTTAAGTTTTTTTATTTTTTCAATTTATATATATTTATTAATTTTATTTTATATTATATTTATGTTTAGTTTTATGTTTAGTTTTATTTTCAATTTATTTATCTATTTAGTAAGTATTGTATTTAAGTTATTTTATTGTATTTTATTTTTATTTTTCCCATTTATTTATATATATTTATTATGTTTGTTTTATTTTATTTTATATTGATGTTTAGTTTTATTTTCAATTTATTTATCTATTTAGTAAGTACTGTATTTAAGTTATTTTATTTTATTTTTATTTTTTCCATTTATTTATATATATTTATTTTTGTTTTATTTTATTTTATACTGATGTTTAGTTTTATTTTCAATTTATTTATCTATTTAGTAAGTACTGTATTTAAGTTATTTTATTTTTATTTTTCCCATTTATTTATATATATTTATTATTTTTGTTTTATTTTATTTTATATTTATGTTTTATTTTCAATTTATTTATTTATCTATTTAGTAAGTATTGTATTTATTTAATTTATTTTTTTTTTTTTTTTTTTTTTTTTTTTTTCATTTATATATATATATATATATATATATATATATATTAAGTATTGTAATGAAGTTATTTTATTTTATTTTTATTTTTATGTTCAGCTTTGTGTTTATTTTTATTTTCAATTTATTTGTTTATATATTTATTAATTAAGTATTGCATTTATTTTATTTTATTATTGTTGAGATGTGTTTACGTTCAAAATTAAAGGGGGAAAGTTTTGAAGAGTTGTCATCAGCATTTGTCTACTCCCCCCCCCCCGCTCCCTTTGCATAGGGGTACCACATGTCAGGCAAAAGGAGGACATGTCCTCCTTCTTACCTTCATGTCCTCCATCTGGCAGGCATTTTAAAATACGTGATTTCGTCTGGCTTTTTACTCATAGGGGTTACACTATGCTGGAATGGCACAGAATACCTTATTTTTAGGGAAAAGCATTCCAGGGCCCCCTAAAAACAGAAAAATATTACATGAATGCTACATTTGCTCCATGTGTCCTCCAATGTCCTCCTTTTCATACTTCCTTGTCCTCCTTTCCAGGCTTTGGTATCTGGTGGTAGCCCTATCTTTGCATCCCCCCCCATTTCCCCCCACCCCCTCAGTTGACAGCTAGTAACAGTGTTGTACCAAATTAATGAGCACCGCCTACACCCCCCCAAACCTCCCCCCCCACTCAGTTTCAAGTCCTGGGGAGAATATTGGTTGTCATAAAGACGGTGGTGGCTGCCCTTGTCCTTGTCACAAGCCGGCTGAGTTACAATAGGCCCAAGCAGTTCTTTTTTTGTTTTGTTTTGTAAAGCAGCTTTTAGAGCTGGGCTGTTGTTCCCCATTGCACTTTAAAGACTCCCTGAGATGCCCTTGTCACAATTACCTTGACGCCTTGCCTGTTTTTCAACAAGTTGCGTGGAAGAACAAATCACCAGTGCTTGAAGAAGTCATGTTCAGTTCCTGATTCCTTTGCTAGTTCTTGGGCATTTTGTGTGATAAGACCATGGTGTAGCAGTTGCTTCACAAGAGCTGAGCTCTTGAGAAACCACTTCCTTTTTTGTAGCCTTATTAGGAGCATTTTCTCTGTTGTTTGGGGGGAAAAGCAAGAGCCTCCACTTTCTGTTTATTGCTTGTAGCCATATGCGAAAGTTAAGAATGCTGAAGAACGTTCTTACGTTTATGCTGATGCAAAACTTGAATACTTCTATTGCGGGCCATAGAGTTACCTAGAGATAAATCATGTATAAATAAGGCCTTACATAACTGGCAATATTGCAGAAATTGCAGATCCTGCCATATTAGGCTTCTACCCTGGTTTTGACAGCCTGGTGACTGACAGCTGGAGCCCTGACCTCCGGCCACCCCAGGCTAAAGAGCGTAAAGCCCACCATGTTCTGCAGTCTCCCCATCCGTTTGTGACTGTAATATCACTGCAGCAGTGTCTGGGTATCAAAAAGGATTAACCAGCATTCAGTGGTTCCCAAGCTTTTTTGCGGCAGCTTCCCATTTCAGTGAAACTTTTTCTACTGCCCTCCTTTGAAAAATTTTAACATTGAGCATAAATTCTGGTGCCCCCCAACACCCCCTTAAGCTTTTACCGCTCTCTTGAAAACCTTCAAAATTCCTCCCCCCTGCCTGGTCCTGCCCCCTTTGGAAAATTCTGGAACAAGTAGGTCTTCACTGGCTTTTCCAAATTACTGCAATTAACAAAGGTCCCTTTCCTACAATTTTCTATGTCTTGTCCTTCACTTAGCTACGGTTATGTGACAATCGTCCTGTGATTCAAGTACGGTCTTATGCATAAGTGACAGCGCTATTTGACCTGTAACTTTTGTGAGTGTTGGGATTCAGCTGCTAGGAAAACTAGGGACACCCTCTTTAGTGCAGTCTGATGGCCAATCATGAGACAGCTTGTGGCACCTTGAACTGCTGGGGCTCATCTCCCACTTTATTTCAGCAGTTGTCATTGTACAACTCTTATGTTGCACCCCTGTTAAACTTTTCGTTTTAACATTCATGAGTGAAATAGTTTTTGGAACTTTTCAGTTATGTATTTTTATACAGAATATGCAGTGTCTTTTTCATACCCACTCCACCACAGGGAGCACTTTATAGACTTAGCTAATGAAGCAATGAGGAGGAGCCTAAAAGCTGTGATAGATTAAAAATACCCATACAGAAGCAACCAGCCCTCTATATTGTATTGGGATTGGTAATAAATCCATTGAACTGTTTGTCACTATCAGTAAACAAGCAGTCCCTTTGCAAATCTGTTATTCCACTGTTTTCTTTGCTTTTCCATCTTTGATTGAGATAAATGTATATACCTGTTTACCAGGATATGGATAGGAGCCTTTTGTTTAGTATGACAGTTGCTCCACTAATATTTGGAGAGGTTTCTCAAATAGACACAATATTTATAAAGATTAGGTGAGTGAGCTAATATCTGGTACTGAGCCAACTTAGATATTAGTTCACCCACCTTGTCCCTCTAATATCCTGGGACCAGCACAGCTACAACAACAGTTACGTACATTTGTCACGTTCTGTCACTATGCAGCTTCTGTTGTTTTGTGTGATTGTGTTTGTCAGTCCACCAGATACAACCGCGTTATTGTTTTTCTTGGTTCACCGCTCGTCCAGTGGTTCTCAACCACAGTGTCAGGACACATTCTTATGTCATCACACAGCTGTAAGTGTGTCATGGAGAGCTGGGGAGATGACTGGATTTGGCCTGGGGGAAGTGAGCTAGTGTATCCTGTAGAGTTGCAATATTCTGCCAGTTGTGGCGCAACCCACAAAAGGTTGCAAACCACTGCACTAGTCTACCTTCATGGCAGCAGCCAGTTGACATAAAGTTCAGGTCAGCTGTCCTTCAAAGAAGCAGGCTTCGTGGCTAGCCACATCAGAAAGGGGCTAGAACAACAACTGTTGCAATTCTCCTTTTTTGTTTGAATTCTGCATTATCATAGGTGAGAAACTGTAATTATAAAAATACATTTAAAATCAATAAATTAATCTAATTTTCCCTTTAAAGAACTGAAATTTAATTGAACTACAGTGTCTAGATGAAAATTGCAAAAAAGAGTCAATAATTTGATAGTGTGATTTAGATTCTGATCCAACAAAGCATGTAGACGTGTTCAATGTTGAGCCTGTGAATAACAGTTGACTTGAGGAGCTTAACATTAAGCACATGCTTAATCAGATACTCGCCAGCAACTACGGACTTGACAGCAGAAACATTGAAGCAGGCATATATCCCTGCAACAAACCATGCTGCCAGCTTTGCCCACATATCTAAACAAAAGATGCTATTACAGGACTTAATAAAACCAGCTGCTCTCATTAAAGGCTCATTCACGTGCTCATTCACCAATGTGATTTATATGCCATCATATGCCAAAACTGCCCAAATCTAGCATCAGACATTACAGCATTCTGTAACTGGTGGGTGAGCATTTCTATCTTTCTGATTGTGCCATTGATGATTTACTAATTCTGGTACTCAGACAGATGAATACCAGATCAAGGCTTCAAAGAGAAGCTGCAGAGTTCATATTTATTTGCAAACTTGACTGCATGCTTCAGGGCTTACTGGGGACTTTGAATTTTTTTCTCATGACAACAGGTGATTTGACCTCATCGTCCTCTATGTTCCCCAGTGTTTACATCTTAACAACTGCTTTGATTTGCTGTTACATTGTGACCTGATCCCATGACTTACACTTCCCTGTATTTACTTCCTCCCGTTCTGTAAGTTCTCTCATCTTCAGAGCATCAGACGGAGTGGGATTTTCTCCCATGAAAGCTCATGCAATCAATACGTTTGTTAGTCTTTAAGTGCCACAGGACTCCTTGTTTGTTTTACTGGACTTGACTAACACAGTTGCCCCTTTGGAGCATTACTGCTTGAATGTCACTTATTCTTATTCCTTTTAATCTTGAACAGTTGTGTGGACTAGGTATAAAAAAAGAAGAAAAACCAAGTTCTTGGATTATCTTGATTATTGTGAGAAGTAAAAATAGTGCTGTTACGGTATTATTTAACCACAAATATTTGATTATTGGACTACATAATATTTTTTCTGTTTTTTATTAGGACTGCTTGCTTACATGTCATTCTTTAAAAAAAATAAACAGGAATAAAAAAACAGAGCATACCATTGTAACTGACAGAGTTCATGACATGCATCCAAGCATGTGTTAAGTTCAGCCTGTTTTCTGGTTTGAACTTTCTTCCTAACTATACAATTTGGATCACTCCCAGAAATTTTTCTCCCTAGCTGGTATTTACATCCCAGCTGTATTTTAAATACAAATCAAGTGCAATGACCGATGCACCCAACATCAGTTTTCTGTGCCAAGCCAAACTTCCACATTGAAATCATGATCGCCTACCTCCACAATTACTGGACTGGTCATGTTCTTTGAATGGCAGAAAATGAACTCCAGAAGCAGGTCGTGTTCTCACAACTGAGTCAAGAGACAAATGATGGGCCAAAAAATCTCTTCAAAAGATACCCTTAAAGCCGACACAAAGAAGTGCAAGGCTGACATAAACTCATGGGAAGCCCAAGCCCTTGACTGACCAGCCATACTCAGGGGTGTATTCACCTTTCTGGCCTGGTCTTTGGTCATTTGACACTCCACCAAAGGGTGACCAGATAGCAAGTATGAAAAACCAGAAAGGTCAGGGGAGTGATAATGTCTGTGTAAGACAAAGCTACAAATATCGGAACTCGTCCTGTAAAATCAGGTCATCTGGTCACATTAGACCCACTTCATAGACCCACTGATCATTGTTGTGGTTTTAAATGTTTGTCTCTCCGATTGCTGTGTGCAAAAGAAACTGACCATTCACCAAAAACAGCAAATAAACTGGGAAAAATAGATACATGTCTTCTAATTTTCAAGTTACTTGTCACAATAGTAGGTGAAAAGGTTCATTCAGAAGTGGGATATTTAAGTTAGTAGTGTTCTAAAGAACTAAGAGCTAGGACAGTGAAGTCCAAGTGTTTAAAGTATTCCAGTGAGGTTTTGTTTTGTTTTTTTCAGAAGCCTAGACTTATTTTTTAAACAGTTCCTTGTGCTTCTGATTTGAAGGTACGTTATCTGATGCCTTGAGTCTGTAGCCATTCACAGATTCAAACAATAGAATTGTGTGCTACAAACATACTCCATTTATTCCCATGTTTATAGTTGAGGCTGAGATTGAGTCATGGTTATTTTTAGTGAAAGTCATGGACAGGTCATGGGCAATAAACAAAAATTCATGTCCTGTAACCTATCCATAACATTTACTCTAAGTATCTTGACTGAATGCTAGTTTTTCCCAGTGGCACTACTGCTGAGGGGAACCTTCAGGGCCAATGGCTGGCTCCTGTACCAGTGGCGGGGGCTGACTGGCTCCTGGCTGTCTGCTGCTTTTTAGGCCCCGGGGGCTGCTGCTCTGGCTGATGCTCAGGCCACCCTTATGACCACTTGGGCAAAATTCTGATTGACAGCAGTGGTTCGCATGACAAAATCATAAGAATCTAGGGAGTGGCTTTTCTATGAAGCTTTAAGCAAAATGCATAAAGTGAGGAAATGAGCACTTTGTGCCACTCAGCAGTGAACCCTGGCTCAAATTAAGAATAGTGTTGATGGACACTGAAGTGAGTCTATTAGTCTTTCATCAGCCATGGAAATCTGCAATGACTCTGACCACTGAAGCCAAGTTGAAAGAGGTAGAGGCCTCCTCTGATCTTGAGAGGAAAATAAAAGCTAGGGTGTGTTGTAAACTCTTAGAAGGTTCCAGGGAGTGAAAGTACAATTCAGTTCCGATTAATGAGTTGGCATTTTTAGAGAATGGTACAAATATTAAGTAGTCTTGGCCGGGCCCATGACCATGTGGATGAATTTTGTACCTTTTGATAGTATAGATTGTGTGAGGCACAACTTACTGATATATTTTTTTTCCTTTTGCCCTTTTATTGGGTCATATATCAGTGGGATTTGTACTGTGTCTACGCTAGAGCTTACTTTGGTATGACTTATATAGATGAGGGGTGTAAATACTCCACACCCCCTCAGCAGCCTAAAATTATATCAGCCAAAGCATTGTGTAGGAGACGGCACTTCTCCTGCTGACATAGCTACCACCTCTCATGGATGGTGGAGTAATCAAGCTGATGGAAGAGCCTTAGAGCAGTGGTTTTCAAACTTTTTTTCTTGAGACCCAGTTGAAAAATATCATTTATGCCCATGACCCAACAACTACATCTTTGGGCAATGCACTCCAGCCTTTTGGCGGCAGCAACAGGGGGCACTGTGACCCAGTGCCTGAGGGTCTGCGACCCAGTACTGGGCCCCAACCCTAAGTTTGAAAACCACTGCTTAGGGTGCCTTTACCAGAAGTGCTACAGTTGCGCACGGGCACCACTGGTGCTCTACCATGGTTGTGCTTCAAGTGCAGCTGTAGCTTAACCATCTGATGGTCCTATATTTCAGGTTTTTTCCCCCTGGAAATCAAAGGCAACTTTCTAAATCTGCACCTGGATCAGCAGTGCCTGCCCAGGAATCCTAGAGGCAGATGATAAGAGTTTCTTCCATTTCTGCTTGGCTCTGCAGGGTTTTGAAATTTGATGATGGTAATAATCACCAGGCATGAGCTATGGCCTTTTTGGTGTTTAGTTTTTGCATTTCTTTCAGCTTGGAAAAATGCAACTATGCACTCTGACTGCCAATCAGGGCCATAGAAGTATTTAGATACAGTGCCATTTTTCTTTGTGTTAGTTGCTGGTTAGTTTCACTTTCTGAGCTCTGGCCTACACTATAAATTTATGTTGGTATAACTACATTGTTCAGAGGCATGGATCTTCCACACCGCAAAGTGACATAGTTATGCTGACCTGATCCCCGATGTAGATAGTGCTGTGTCAGTGGGAGGGGTTCTCCATCTCGAAGAGGTGGAGAACCTATGCCTTCTCTTGTTGGTGAAGGTAGCATCTTCCCGAAACACTACAGTGGTGCAGCTTACCTCTGTAGTGCTGTAAGTGTAGAGAAGTCCCTCGTCTCATGCTTTATTAGCACAGAACTGCAATGCAAATGTTGCAAAGACTGCTGGGGGCGGGGGGGGGGTATTTGCGTGTATATCTATTTCTACGGAAATTTATAAAAATCAGGATTCATTTCTATCGGTTACAGCTTGTGAAAAAGCTTATTTACACTGAAGCTTAATTTTAAATTAAAATAGACCGGAAATTATTCCCTTAAGAAACAAAGCAATTCTATGAGATATGCTTAGCTAAGTTTCCTGAAGACTTTAAATTCAGTTTGTGATTCCTCAATATTGACTACTAGCATACCCCTGGTTGTTATTCATTGAGTAGTGTCCTCCATGGAAATACAGTTCTCTTCTTGTGTTTGAATTAAATATCTGTTTCCATAGTGATAGCCCAACTGAACTTTTAATGGGCTGGAGAAGATACATTCAGAATTTGTGTTTCATGTGGTTTATCGTTTTCTAAACGTATTTACGGATCCAGGAATGGAAATAAAAGAAGTGCTTAATTTATCCAGGGACTACAGAAGGTGTGCATGCAATGTATTCCTCACTGATGGAATCTAAAAGCCTTTATGTAACAAAGTCTGGCAAACGTATCCATGTAGTTAGTGTTCATTTCTGTTGTTAGTGTTCACTAGCTCTCAGGGAGTGTCACCTCTGAAAACTCCCTTGGGGAAGAGCCTGGGTCTTATCAGGGTTAACTGGTTGAAAAAAGAAAAATAAGAAATGTTTTCATTAGTAATGATTGCTATGTAAAGTTTTATCGACCATCCACTGTTAAAAGGATTTCCTGCATATATTTTGTACTAAATCAGAAAGAGGGTGTTAGAAAGTGCCGATGTTAAATTAGACACTAAAGAAATGCATTATAGATTGCCACTTACAATTGTATAGTATGGAAAGGTGAATGACAGGTAGGTTGGGTTCCCCCCCCCCCATCTCATTTGTTATTTTTTTGCCATCAGCTGAAGATAAGTGTAGGTATCCATTATAACTACACAAAGTGGAGTTTTGATGTTGCTCCAAAACTTTGTCTTCACATTTTTGCGGCAGTTGTGTGAGTCCTACCTTCAAAACAATATCAGGAACATATGCTCTCTGGCATTTGATGACCTTAATTTGTTTATTCCTAAAGATTATTTTGTGTGTTGCTTGGTTTGTTACGCAATATGCCAACTTTATAGAGTCTGTCTGATTAAGATGTTAGTTATTTTGTTGTAAAACTAGACTGCCTGTGTTGACTTCACTGTTTCTGAAAAGTAGGCCACTTCAGTTGATGCCTAAATGTGGATTCAGACATGTAATGACAGGTATTTTGAATTTTGTAAACCTCATACCTGATTGCACACTCTGTAGGACTGATTCAGATATTCGTTATGCTTATGTAAATCCAGTATAAGTTTACTGATCAATTTGTAATTAATGAGAACTATCATCAGCACTAACTTCAGTAGCAACTGATCCGCACTTCTGAAATTAAGCACTTGAATAAAGATCTAAATATGTATTTAGGCACCTAACTTCTCATACCCAATTTTGGAAATTTTGGCCTGATTGTCTACATTTATAAATGTGTGCAGTGTTCTTGCAAATCTCACAAATCCTGGCATGTATGATTTTGCAATATGTGAAAATGAGTTATTTTAAAGTTTGTTTTTAAAAAGCACATTGTGTAGCATTGTAAGGATATGTTGTTAAATTTGACTTATCAATCCTGAATAAAACTGAATAGAGAGTCTTAAGATTTTTCTTTCCTCCATTAACGTATACAAATCCCTGCTAAAGCGCTAAGGGATGAGAATATAAAGTGTGTCCCTTAAGATTCATATCAGTGCAGGGTCACCCTTTTTTACCTAAACTAATTAGTCTTTCTTATTTTTTCAAGTTCATTTTGTAAATCATGCATAACAATTTGTTGGTATTAAACACATTTTAAAGTGAAAACAGAATTTGAAGATGAAAACCAGAGAGATGTATATTTAGATGACTAAAACTTTGGAGATATGTTAATGCATGTACATGGAAAAGCATCCCATTGGGACCTTGAGTAAACTATGCAAGCATATGACTAACTGTAAAGAAACATAAAAGTTATGTAGGAAGAGATCTATAGCCCCATAGTTCATCCTTTGTCTTGCCAAGATACGTCATACGTCTTCACATGGATATTCAGGCCAACTTTAAATTCTGTAATCCTAGCCGCTCCCTCTGTTTCTTTTGGCAAACTACCTCACGTACCAGCGACCCTCTGGGTGAAACAGTCTGACTTCTTGCCTTTCATTTATATCATGGCCGTATACGTTTCCTTGTTTTCTCTGTGGTAAACTCTTCCCCTCCTATATCATATCTTGCTGCCATTACTGTTTGCATGATTAAATTTCCATTTACTGGATGCTTTTATAGACTATATGTTTTGAGCTTTGGAAGCTTTCCTGCAAAAATTAGTTTTAAATAAAACAATTGAGTGATTTATTTTAAAGCAAAGTGTAAGTACTGGGGAACTGGCCTCAAAATTAATGAGGTTTTGTATGGTTGCCAAAAGAGTGTGGTGTGAGTGGTTGGGGAAGCCCTTTTACGAGTCATATTCCTTCCTGCAGACATGCCAAAGTGTGGTATTGTTTATTTACTCTTTCTCATTGATGGCTTTCACATTCAGGCTTCTGTAGGATTCTAGCTTGTCACCACCCCCAACTAAGTGACTATAAATAGATGCTAGGAGAGACAGTGACATGATTTGGCCTGTACTGTCACCAGTCTATTAGATGTGTCAGAATTATAACTTATACATATCACAGGTCTACTGCTCCTTCCCGTGTCTAGCAGACATAGGAATGTAAGATGGAATCAAGTTGGCATAGGTTCAAACCAAGTAGGAAGGAAGTTACTTCCTACTTAGAATATCTGAAAGATTGAACAAGAGTTATGAGATGCTCAGATATGGAGACCACAGAAGTATGTGGATGTTAGGTACACCAGTGAAGGCATGTCATCGTTGTACATCATCAACATACTTCGCAGTATCAGGATACTTTTAGATTTGTTCCTTCCAATAGATTCTTACCAAGAGCTGTGCCATACATTGCATCTTTCTGCTTGTTTCTTCTCAGTCAAAAAACAATCCAGCTTTAGAATGCAAGTATACTCACTGCATGTTGATTGGCTTATTCAATTGTCAAATAATTTGTTAAATCCAATCAGTTAAAACTGATTGATATATAAATATATAACAACAACAAGAGCTTAGGTCCATTACTAGAGTCTTCTCCTGAGCTTGGAGGGTAGCACAATCTTTGATTATTTCATGGTAGTCCAGGTTTTGCATCAAGTCACTCTGAATGGACATTTAGGGAAAGGCACTCATTCTCCACTGCCCCATCATTGTGGGCTCAGTTTTGCTCATTCTGGAGAAGGGCCGTTCTGCTTCAGCATTTCACTGGACAACAAACTTTTTCGAAACTGTTGCTTTTTGATTATGCTAGACCGCTTGAAGCTGAACACAAATATAATTTCAGACTACATGTATCACGTAGGAATTTAGAGAAACAAGAAATTGACTTTTATTGAATGTAAGCGTTTCATCGCATAATAGTGCCGATGCTTTGCAATAGTTCAACTGAGCTAAAAATGTTTTGTTGATGATTTTCATTTGTATTCAGTGTCCGAGGCTTCTTGTTTAAGAGTCCAACAATAATCAGCCAGAATTGATGGATTCCAGTTGCCCTGATACCGTTTTTCCCTGATTGCAATGTCCTGGTGAAACCTTTCACCATGCTCATCACTGACTGCACCGAGATTTGCAGGGAAGAAGTATAAATGCAAATGCAGAAGATGAATCTTTAGTGACATGTTGCACTTCATGGTTTTGTGTGCTTGAAGCATGTTGTCAACCAGCTGCACATAGTTTGGTGCTCTGTAGTTGCCAAGAAAATTTTCAGCAATATCCTTGAATGCCTTCCATGCGATTTTCTCTGGCCCTACTAGAAGTTCTTCGAACTGCCTGTCATTGATGACCTGTTTGATTTGTGGACCAACAAAAATGCCTTCCTTAATCTTGGCATCAGTTATTCTGGCAAACATCTGTCTCAAATATCGAAATCCTTCAACTTCCTTGTTCATCTCTTTCACAAAATTGGTCATCAGTCCGAGTTTTATGTGAAGAGGAGGCAAAAATATCTTTGTCGGATCTACAAATGGTTTATGTGCCACACTTTTCTGCCCTGGAACCAACTGCTTACGGAGTGACCAGTCCTTTTTAATGTAATGAGACTCTTTTAGCACGGCTGTCCCATTTGCAAATGGAACAACAGTACTTGGTGTATCCGAGCCGCATTCCTAGTAGCAGTGCGACTACCTTCAGATTACCACAGATGTTCCAGTTGTAGTTGCTGTACTGTATGTGTTTCAACAAAACTTCCATATTTCCATAGGTTTCTTTCATGTGTACTGTATAGCTGATTGGTATCGAAGGTTGGACATTGCTGTTGGGTAACAACACAGCTTTCAGGCTTAACACTGATGAATCAATAAAAAGACGCCATTGTTGTGGGTCTTGCTGGCAGCCCAAAGCAGTGGACAGCCCATCAGTGTCAGTGCAGAGACACAGATTGTCAACCTGACCAAAGAATTGTGTCAAATCTTCTTGGCGGCTGCGAAAGACGGAAATTTTCATGCCTGGCGACAGCAGACCCCATCCTTGCAGTCTTGAACCCAGTAATTCTGCTTTTGCATTTGACAAACCCAAGTCCCTGGCCAGGTCATTTACCTCAGATTGAGTTATCAGATGAGGCTAACTCGACGTAAATGGTTCAAAATCTGGATCAGTGTTGTTTTCCATTCCTGGCTCATGCATCATGGCATCTTCGTCTGCCTCCTCTAAGCTCCATGTCTCTGGTGGCTTCGGTGGTCATGCGGCACAGGTCTCATGGCTGAAGGGAGATTGGGGTATTCAATGGATTTCTTGTTTTTAGCAGAGAGCCCAGACACATTGGTCAGACAGAAGTAACAGTCTGTCACATGATCCTTCTGCTCTTGCCATAGCATCGGGGCAGCGAATGGCATTGACTTCTGAGTACCTCTGAGCCGAGCTCTCAGATCGACAGTGCATGTTGCACAACAAATGTTAGGAGCCCAGGCTTTGTCCTGATCACCAATTTTACAGCCGAAGTAGAGCTCATATGCTTTCTTAATACGTGCAATCATACTCCGTCTTTGAGGTTTAAGCGTAAATTCGCCACAGATGTAACAGAATGTATCATGGCTGTTGCGACATCGGCAAGACATTTTGCTATCATGAATCCTCCTGAAAATACAATTGCTTTATTATTGTGAGTACACACAATATGCTATGCGCATAGAGTATGCGCATCAACACGAATGCAAACTGATATAAGCGCAGTGCATAGAACGGTGTGTGCGAAATGCTTTTATAGCCTTTCTAAAACCTGTCCTGCCAGTATGTGCCATGCCTAAGCCTTAGCATTCCCGCTGCATGTTGTGTGGCCTGCACTAGGTGCAGTGTCACTGCATGCCCAGGCATGCTTGGACACAAGATAGAAAACTTTTCAGCTTACATTGTGGGCAACATTTTAATAGACTTAAATTATGAAGTGAAATAACAAATATAGGCGATTTCAAAAAAACGGTGACTGTTAGAGAAATTTCATGGTGATTTCATAATCAGCAGCCCAAAATCCATAAGATACACCCAAAAGTATTCAGGAAGCAAAATCTTTGTTGTCCAGTGTATATGAAGAGCAATGTCCACCTTTAGAAAAGTGGATTCTAGGTGGTGAGCCTTTGACTGCCTTCACAGGTTTATTGGCAAGTTGCAATCCTAATTTTGTTGGAAAGGTGCAAAACTCAAAGTCATCTTCAAAAATTGTTTCTAGACGATCTGGACTTTTTGCTACCAACTCTTTAACTGCAGAACAAGTCTCAGTGTGGGGCATCTTGTTAAAGTTAGTCAAAATCCTTCAATATGCTTCCAGACAATTCAGTAGAGAAACTTTCAAACGTCAGTTATGAAGTTACAAGTATCTGTCCCAATTTTCTTTGGCCAATGCAGCTCCACATTGAGTATATTGGGTTCCACTATCAGTATCAAAAATCATGGGGTTCCATATCTGTTGTTTGTTTTTGGGTACTCAATGAGTTTTACTGTAATAGGGTTGAAAGACAGTCGTTTTGCAAGTGACTTCCATTTCATCAAACTGATCCCTCAGATGCAATAAAAAGTCACCCTGTGACTTCAGGAGTTGGACAGAGGAACCCATGTTGATCTTTGTTCTTTGAAATGTTCTATTTGTTGGCTGATATTACTGGAGGATGTGATTCCATAGCTCTGCCAATACTGTGGTTTCAAGAAGACCCATCTTATATCACAGGAACTGAGCTTCTGTTCATGTAGTCCCATGTGGGCTACAAGAACAAAAGTGGTTTCTTAACTGATTTTATTTAGAACTTCTTGTATACTTAAATATTTGCGACATAGGACTTTTGTGGATTCAGAGTGGCAGAACCAAGAGGTGCTGGACAAATATTTTAGAATTAAAATACAAATCTTTTCATTTTATTCATGTCCCTCTGCAAGAATTTTCCAGCAGTACACCAAGCTAGCAGAGGGGTCACAGATTCATATGGAAGAAGCCACAAAATGTACTTTTTCAGGCAGCACTGGACACTGTGGTTGCTGACGAGATTCAGATAATGCGTAGGACAAAGGACGTAATCTACTAAAGAATTTATTTGCCAGATATGTGTCTGAAGTTCGACCTATTTTCCTGACATGTTGGCAACACTGTTACAGGTCTGAGTGTGGCAATCGAAAATATTAATATCAGGTAAGGAGGACGTTCACTGTAAGATTTTTGCCAGAATGACAGGAAATGGGCACCAATTTCAGACAATGTTCAACATTTGTGCTTTCATTAACAAAAGGAGCCATGAATGCCAGCTGATCAACATGATAAAAATGAGAACAAACAACTGAAAGGGAGTCATACTTGGAAATGTGAATTTCCTCCTGCATTGTGGATAAAACTTTCTTCCCATCAGCTGCAAAAATTCCCCTGCAGATACTGGGGGAAATATATTATGGTTTTCCATTCTCAGTACTGACTTTGCAATATGACTTGCACTGAAGTTATAAAATTTGGAAATTAGCTTTAAAACTTCCAAAAAATATCTTTTGTGAACAGATAGAATTTTTCCATAGTCCCTGTTGCGCAGTAAGCTCGCCCCCCCCCCCCAGTAGGGAGGTTTGGGGTATAGCGGGGCATCCCTGTAAGTACAGTCTACAAGACTGTCTCTAACCTCCCAGTCATATGATTTGAAAGTCCAAGCTGGGGTGGCTGCCCCTAGGGTTGGGGTGGTGCAGCTTAATGGCCAGAGTCAATAGCTGCTCTGGGATCAGGGCTGTGAGCCCTAGCATCTTGAGTCAATAGCCATCGTTGGGTCAATGCGGAGAGAGCCAGTAGCTTATAAAACCCCAGCCCTCAGGCAGAGAAGGGCCACAAAGTGGTCTAAAGCTCAAGCCCCCAGGCAGGCTAGAACAGTGGTTCCCAACCTTTTCGAGTGGTTCCCAACCTTTTCCCCTTTTTAATGTCAAAATATTTTGTGGACCCCCAAATGATAATAGTTGTACTTTTAGTATTTATTAAGGAAGTACATAATACCAAAACGCTAATGAATTCAGTAATGCTTTTAAATAAATTTGTATTTTATTAATCACAACACCATCTACATACATTTGAAGAAAATGTGTGTGTGTATATATATATATATATATATATATACACACACACATACATGTGCAAGACAAATTATTTATTCAGTGTACAAAAGGTTTGAGTATTTATTATATTGAGTCATTTAAAGAGATGGCTGTTGCTTTTTGCAGCTTTCAGAGATTGGAAGTCTGGCTGAAGCGATGAAAGTTTCAACCTTAGATCTGGTTCCATATCCAGCTTGTTTCAGTATTTAGATTTCAATGCAACAAGTGCAGAAAATCCACTTTTACAAACATAGGGACATAGGACACTTGTTTCCCCCACCTTCACCCCTAACCCAGTGGGAGTTCTCATCCGCTGGAAGGCCTGGGCTGGGGTCAGCACAGTCACCAGGGCTGTCGTAGCCCACTGGATCCTGGCTGCCTGTGACAGTGAGGGTGTCTTCTCTTGAGGACGCATGTCTGGCCTGCCAGGGCTTGGGAAAATCTGCTTCCCTCCCTACTGGGACAGGGTGGGCAGAGGGAAGATGTTCAGGCAGTGAAAACACGGCTCTGTGTGATACACCCAGGAGCTTTCACTGGCACTGGGGCAGCAGTGGGGGTGAGTACGATGACTTAGTGAGTCAAGCACCATCTCCCATCAGTTAATCTCCCTGGTTTGGACTCCCCCAATCCAAGCCTTCTACCCATAGCGCTGCTGGTTTGTAGCTTTGTTTCTCCTGTGTTGCATGATACAACTTTGAATGGCCCCACGGGTGCCCCCCCCCATTGCTTGCATCTGGGTCCATGACTCCTGCTCCTCCCCATTGGTCTGCCACTGGTCCTGGGCTGGAGTCAGACTGGCTGTCGGCTGGGCCAGGGTAGGGGGGATAGATAAATAGTCATGGGAAATGTTCTGTGCTGTGTCGTTTCTGCCCCTGTACAATTTTGGGGTTGTCCCTTGTGACGTTCAAAACATCAAACCCACTCCCTGTTGTAGTGGCTCTCCTCTGCCTCTTCTCACAGGGAGCCTGGTCACAGCCCCGCACTTACATAAGGGGCTGCAGGGTGGGGTTCATATTAGACTCCTTGCTTCCCCTCCTAGCTGGCTACTTCTCTGCCTCCTGGTTTGTCAGCACCTACACCGTCTGCTTGATTTTCCCCTGCAGATGCAAGGCTCCAGGAATTGGGCCATGTTGGTGGAAGCAGGCATCCACTGCACAGAGGCAGGGAACACTTGCCGCCACCTGCCCCTGCCTAAAGCTGAGGAAAGATCATGCCTCTAACAGACCAGGAGCATCATGTGTGCCTGATTCTCCATCCCCAGGGACAGCTGAGTCCCTGCCTGCCATATTACCCCCATCCTAACTGCCAGCACTGGGCCCTGCTGATACTGACAGCTCCCCCGCTTCACCTTCCTTTTCCACTTTACTTACCTCCTGGGGCAAAAAATCAGTCTCAGCTACCGGCAGCCAGGTTGGGTTCCTGCCTCTCCCCTGCTTAGCCATCACTATCTGTCATTCAGAGGGCTGGCCTTTGATTGGCTTGTTCCCACGTGGGTCCCAGCCACTTTTTTCTTTTTTATTTGTGATTTGCACAATCTGCTGTCAATCAAATTAGCATGCTGATTTACAGCGAACAGTTGGGGTGGGGGACAGTGTGGTGGCTGTCCAGTGCCCAGCCTTCCCTGCTGTGACTGAGACTTTGGGTGGTTGGCAGACCACTGGGATTGGTTGGAGTGCTTCCTTTGTTCCCCTGTGGTGTGACTCCTGTCATGTGAGTGAGTCAGAAGCAGCCTAGCCCTGCTGTGCCAGGAGTCTGTCTTTGGAGTTCGCTGCTGCAGACAGCTTCCAGGCGTAGCCCAAGGAGCAGCTCCGTGGGCTGGATCAGTGCCGTAGGTGGCCTGGATCTGGGTCTGTGGACCTTAAGTTCAACACCCCTGATTTAGAGCCCCCTCCAACATGGATCACTGGTGAGGCAGTGGCTGGGGGCTGGATTGGGCCCAGACTGGCAGCAGCTGGGGCCAGATATATTCATGGACACCTTGCAATAACTCTATGGACCCCGACGGGTTCCTGGAGCACAGTCTGG
Source organism: Podocnemis expansa (assembly GCA_007922195.1). Classification (NCBI taxonomy): domain Eukaryota; kingdom Metazoa; phylum Chordata; order Testudines; family Podocnemididae; genus Podocnemis; species Podocnemis expansa. The sequence continues at coordinate 27,199,988 of ML681989.1, read as the reverse complement.
GAACAACTGATCTAGAGCCTAAGCTCCCAATCAGTCTAAAGTCTGGGCCCTCAGGGAGCAGACACAACCTATAGCCCCTGGCCCTCTGGTGGGGTGGGATGGGCAAACAATCTGCTGTAGCTACAAGAAGACTTTGCACACCTTTTCAGTTTGAAGCTCGGGTTGGTTGGTGTCACCCCAAGAGGAGTGGCGGTGGGGGGCAGGTAGGAAGATGTAGGCCAACCTGTCTCCACCGTGTCCTAGTTCAGGATTCTGTCCTTCATGGGTGGTTACCACCCTAGTCAGCAGGGATCCTTTTGTAACATGCTGACTATCATATTTTAGGTGAATTTTAATCCAGTAATGAGAGGCAGCATTCTCACAGCTCAGTAAGGAATCTTTATTGACAGAGGACTGAGAGCAGACAGAGGGAAGCAGACAGACAGGTTTTCAAGCACTAAAACTACCCTCCTTCTTATCACTATGACAACCCAAATGACCCTAGATAGTCAGAAACACCACATTGATCTGTCTGGGGCAGGAGATACTGCTCACTCGGTCTCCTTGGACTGCTTCCTACCATGCCTCCTGATGCTGTCATCTGGGTCTTGTTGGGGCTTTTGGGTTCCCTGTCATCTGTAACTCCTGATATATCAGACTCTGGGCAGTCACCTCTGGGGCCTCTGGTTTCCTCAGCTGGGGGCTGAATTGACTCTCTGCTTGTAGCCTCCAACAAGCATCCTCCCTCCTTAGTGGCTCATCTCGAATGAGCTGGGTCCCTACCTTTTATACCCAGGCAGCACTCAGAGCATGCCAAGCAGAGCTTTGGGGACAGGACTTCTGCTCCCCGTAGTCTGGGTTTAATTCTTACTCCATACTGAGCAGGAAAGTCACAGTTCCCATGAAATGGAAGCCACTGAAGTTAATTGAACTAACAACCAGGAATGAGTCTTTTTGGGTATGTCCACATTGGAGCGTCTGCCAGCAGGGAGCCAGCCTAGTCAATTTCAGAAATAGCCTGTGAAATTGACCAGGTTGCTGAGCTTGGGGCCCGATTGGGCTCCGAGCCACTTCCGGGAAGTGACCCGGGGCCAGATCCAGCTCTGCGCTGCTTGCTGCTGGCCTTCTGCCTTCTCCTGCCCAGCTTTTTTCCCCACCTTTCTCATGTTTTCTAAACCTTATATTGTTTTTGTTGTCCTCTAGATCCTCTTCACATTGTTCTTAAAATGTGAGACACAAAACTGGACACGGTACTTCAGCTGAGGCCTTACTAGTGCCAGCCAGAATAGGGCAATTACCTCCTATGTTTTACATACAATATTCCTGTCAGATTAACATCACCTTATGATGTATTTTTTCACACCTGAATCACATTGTTGCTTCATCGTCATTTTTGTGATTCACCATAACTCCCACATCCTTTTCAGCAATACTACTGCCTAGACCTGTGGTTTTCAAACTTTTTTCTTGGGCCTCTGTTGAAAAAAATTGTTTATATCTGCAGCCCAACAATTACATCTTTCAGCAATGTATTCCAGTACTTTGGTGGCAGCAGCAGGGGGCATCTTGGCCCAGTATCTTAGGGTCTGAGATCAATACTGGTTCTTGACCCGTGGTTTGAAATCCACTGGTTTAGACACTTATTCTTTCTTTTGTAGTTGCTTTTTTAGTTATAGTTTATTTCCCCCCGCCACTGCTGCATAGTAGTCTGCACTTGTTTTTATTGAATTTAATTTTGTTGGTCAGATCATTTCTCCAGTTGGTCATGGTTGTTTTGAATTATAATCCTATCATCCAAAGCACTTAAAGCCCTTCCCAGTTTTTGCTATCCACAAATTTTATACGCATAACTCTCCATTCCAATAATGAAAATGTTAATTGGCACAGGAACCTATACAGATCATTGATGGACTCCAGTAGATGCATCTATCCACCTTGACAGTGAAGCGTTTATAACTTATTCTTTGTGTACAGTCTTTCAATCAGTTGGGCACCTTCCTTGTGCTAATTTCATCTAGACCACACTTCCTTAGTTTGCTTATTAGGGTGTCATGTGGAACTGTGTCAAAAGTCTTACTGAAGTCAAGACACATCACATCTACAACTTCCTCCCATTCACTAACCCAATAACTCTGTTAAATAAGGAAATTAGATTGGTTTGGTATGATTCATTCTTGACAAATCTATGATGGCTATTTCTTATAATATCAGTTGTTTTGTGTCTGTGGTTCTCAACCTGTTGTGGGTTGCAACAAAGTTGGCTGCATATTGTGACCCTACAGGACACACCAGCCCCACTCCCACCCCCCACCAAATCCAGCCATCTCCCCGGCTATTTGTGACACACTAACTGCTATGTGGTGACTCAGTAATGTGTCCTGCCACAGTGATTGATCATTACTGTTCTCTGTGATCACGGATTGATTGGTTAATAATGCCCTCCTTTCTTGATAGTGAGGACCCATGCTAAGAAGTAGTTGATTTAGGAAAAGAGAAACTTACAATTTTGTGTTTGTTTTACATCTTTAATGTACCTATGTAATCTAATACCCAGTAGTGCATATTTGTGTTCATTTTGATGGTATGTTTATGTGCTGTGTATCTTTATTTCTTGTTGGTTGGAAATATTTCTCTTGAGGTTATCCACATGATTACCCAGTGACCACATTATGATTGGTTTTAAGCAATGGCAGTTGCATAGCCATTTCCACATCTGAGAAAGAGAGATTCTACTGAATGGTTTGTTGTGATCATAACATTTAGAAAGATCTCTCTTTTTAGAAGAAATTTAAATTATGCTGTGGAGACCAAATTATATAATCCATTTTGCAGCATTCTACTTGTGAAGGCCAAAGGAGGGAGCAACTACTGTTTATCTTCAGTTACTTATATTGTCTTTTAGACAATAGAAGCTTGTGAAGTGCTTAGATAAAACTGGATTTGTCAATATAATGCCTGATTGGAATTTCTAATGGTTATGCTACATTCAGCACAAGTCATATTTTAAATCACCTCTGAACTTTGAAATTCTTTTCCTAAAATCTTTTTTCCTTTAATTACAAGTATCTCATTATAGTGTATTCAACTCTAAGGATAAGCCATTTAAAATTTTTAAAAATGGTGGTAGCTGCAGAGGTAGTTAAGTCAGTGGTTTTCAAACTTAGGGTCAGGATCCAATACTGGGTCACAGACCCTCAGGTACTGGGTTGTGGCACCCCCTGCTGCCTCTACCAGAAGACTGGAATGCGTTGCTTGTAGACGTAATGGTTGAGTCACAGACATAAATTATTTTTTTTCAACTGGGTCCCAGGAAAAAAGAAGTTAAAAAGGACACTTCCATTAGCTATTGAGAATAGAAAGCTACGATACCCAGGAGAAAACTTTTATATCTAAGATGAATTGGTGGGGGTACAATAGATGTTAATTCGTAGTAACATAACGAAGCTTGCCTGTGTCAATAGTTGCACTGCTGAATGCACAAACATTGCCTTATTTCAGTCCCACAGCCTCACATAGGCAATTATCAGCTCCATGTACAGCACATAATTCAATGGGGTACAGGTCCATGAGAAAGGGTCCTAGATGCTATGGTAATACAAATAGTAAATAATATTAATAATATCCACTGTACATTGGGCCACTCAGTATTATTCAACTCCATTACAATCAGTTATGCATGGATATGAGGAAAGAATTGGTCCTACAATGTTTGCTAACCCTGAAGAAGAATTCCTATAAAATGTAGCAGCCAGTTATAATCTTTTTGTATCCCCCTCAATCAAATTAGTAAATGTAATTTAATAGATAATTGCATCTTTTCACCAGAATTCTTAAGGATGGCTCAAACCCATACAGCAGGGGTGAGGGCCACATTTGGGATATAGCAAGCCAGAAGGTGGGAATGGGGTGGTCCTGAGAGGGGGAGTGGTCATGCCATTGAGCCAGGACACTGTAGTTGGCTTCATAGACTCTAAGGCAGGAATCTCAAATTCAGATCACCACAAGGGGAGCATGAGGACTAGTACTTCAGCCTGAGGGCTGCACCACTGACATCTTTTCATACAATGATATTGCAAAGGTCAGTAATGATAGTGCCATTGTGGGCCACAGGAAATAGCTTTAGGGGCTGCATGTTTGAGGCCCCTGCTCTAAGGTCAGAAGAGACCACTATGATCATCCAGTCTGATCTACACAATGCAGGCTGCAAAACCTCACCCACGCACACCTGCAATAAACTTTTATACTGTGACTGAATTACTAAGGTCCTCAAATCATCATTTAAAGACATTAAAATAATGAGAATTCACAATCAGGTGAGCCATGCCCCATACTACAGAGAAAGGTGAAAATCCCCCAGAACTCTAGCCAATCTGCCCTGGGGGAAAATTCCTTCCTGACCCCAAGTATGGCGATCGATTCAACTCTGAGCATGTGGGCAAGTCTCACCAGCTAGTAACCCAAAAAAGAATTCTCTATAATAACTCAGAACTCACCTCATCCAAGCCCCCCCCCCCCCCGCAGGGCACTGGGCATCTGCCCACCCACTGAGACTGCCTATGCTCAGGCCACTGGCACATCTACCACCAGTAGTCAAAACTCAAGTCTATTGCCTACCTCTGTCCTACAAAACAACAATCTGTGTACTACATTTAGGTTTTAGAGTAATTATTATGTAACCCCAGGCATTTCATTCTTGTTAAAAATCCTAGTTCTGTAACTCCATTTTCTCTTTACTTCTCTCTCTCATATAGACATGTATGGATATCAAACATATGGTTCATCAGCTCCTCTATACTCACTTACCAGTATGGAATTTATAGTCTTTCCCAAATCACTTTGAATCTGGCCTGTTGTTTCTAGGGTATGTGTATGCATTATGCTTGGGTTGTAATTCCTAGCTCAAGGAGATAAACTTGCACTAACTCTTGTTGAGCCAGCACATCAAAAATTGAATGTATCTGCAAAGGCGCAAGCAGCAGAGAGCTAGGCATCCGAGCATGATGCTTTCCAAGACACAGCCGCTTTCTTGGTTTGGCTAGTCCCCTTCAGACTCTCATTGTGCCAGAGGTACACTATAGCATGCTAGCTCTGTCAGAGGTAGGGTGGATGTCTCTTTGAGTTGGAATTTACACTTCCAACTCAAAGAGCAGTCATACCCTTAGAGTCCAAATTGGTGTTACTAAGACTCTGTGAGCAAAGCACAGTAAGAAAATCAACTAAAATGCTCTGTTAGCCCTAGTCTACACTCGGGTTGGTTTTTGGTGGCAGTTGACCAGGATTTACACAAGACATATAAAATTCCTTGTGTAAATGCCGGCGACTTCCTTAGCCACTGGGACACACTTGGGAAAGCCAACCGCAAATGCCTTGCGGTTGGCTTTCCTGTATGTCTCCTGGCCCCCAGGACTTATGGAGCTGACTTCCGGGAGCACAGCAGTGAATTCAGACTCGCTGCTAAGTGCTCCCAGAATGCTGGGCTGACAGCAGCGATTTTGGTGCCATCAGTATAGACATACCCTTACTTGCCTGTAGGTCACCCCTTGCTTTAATGGATATCTTCTTCATGCTCTAATTGATGCTAGTTTAAACTCCTTTCAGGCTCACGTGTTGGTCAGTCATTAAAAGTAGTAGGTACATGTAGATTAGGGGTCTCAAACTCGAATCACTACAAGGGCCACATGAGGACTAGTACAGGGCTGGAAGAGGACTAGAACATTAGCCCAAGGGCTGCACCACTGAAACCTTTTCATACAACAATATAGCAAATATTGTTAATGACCGTGTCATTGTGGCCTGCAGGTAATAGCTTTAGGGACCGCATATTTGAGACCCCTGATGTAGATCAATTCTAAAAGAAATCTTTTTACACATCATACCTGCACTTGGTTAATAAAGTTTAAGCACTGCTGTGTGGGGACATACTTATCAGCTTACTCTGTTTCCTGGAGGTTTAAAGCTATTAGCAAAGCTCTTTTGACCAAGGGAAGTGATCTCTTGACTGGATGTATTTATTGTTTCCCCTGAGAGTCTCTTTCCTCTTTGGGAAGAATGGTTGCAGCACACAATAACTATACTCTGGAAAGAAACTGTGCAATTATTACTTATGCGTTTGGCAGATTAGTGGATCTATCCTGTGCCTAGTGGTTTTAGAAGGCACTTCTCTTATGCCTGTTTTCAAGATTTGGGCCATTGTTTGGGCTAGAATTTTTCATTCGGGGTTTAAGATGAAGGTCACTTGTTTATTCCCTTGGAAAGGTTAGGGAAATTCCATTTGACCAATATTCATGAGGGATCAGAGATACAAATAAAATAATCCAGTAATTTGTTCTATGCTTGGGTGACTTGTTTTAAAAACCTGAGAATTTCTGTGGGCATAGTGTGAGGTTCTGAAAGGTATTTAAGTGATTACATTTTTAATAACATATCAGTGTGGGGCTTAAACTATCTCAAATTATTTATAATCAAATGTGCAAAAAATTAAGAATATTTTAGAAAGTATTTTGGTCTTTTCATAAATCACCTCACTTCCTTTATTCAGTTTTCTCATCTGTAAAGCTCTACTTCATTTGCAGGATGATTGTCAAAAAATTGCAGCTAAGTTGTGGACAGCTGTGGAAAATTGTAGAAAAGTAATAGTAGAACTTATTTGTGATAATAAAAGTCTGTTATTACCTTTCCACAATGATCAGTTGTCAGCTGGGGCTCCCATTCTCAAAACTGCATGGGAACCCTAATATTGTGGACTCTGATGAGGGTTTTATTCATCTGTAAAATGGGAACAGTATAATGAGCATTTGTGTGTGTTTACTGGAGAAGCAGCAGACTCTGAATTTTAATAAGTGCTACAACCACACAGGATGTCTAGGACATAGTCTAATTTTTGTAAAGCATTGTGGAAATGCAAAATATTTTATAAACATTTTTATGTTCCACATTTCCTCCTGTCACCCCGCCACCTCATTTGACTTTTCCATGCAGGTTTGAATTATACTTGTGCTATTGCTTTTTTCAGTCCGGAACAACTTCAGCAGAGTAAACTCATGCACTCCTAATGAATTTCACCATGCTACTTCTTTGGAGAAAGTGCCTTTGGAGGAGCTGTAGAACCACAGATTTGATTCTTCACTGCTTTTGGGGAACCCAGAGTGTGTAGGCTGAGAGAGCAGGTATATGTTACTCTTCTCTTCATACTTCCCACTAGCAGAGGAATCCTGTGCCTTTGCACATAATGGGATTTGATAATGTAGTGGAGAGCAGAATTTGCCTGCTGCCTCCACAATAGGAGGAGAAGAAGAATGGACTAACATTTCATCATTTTCACTCAGCAGCAGTGTCCCCCCCCCGCCAGGGGGGTGTGTAGGCTTGGGTTTGTGAAAGAAGAGAAGATGGGGTAGGGTGGAGAGGATAGTTTAGAGACACGAAGGCCCAGTCTACACTGCCAGCAAAAATTGGTGGCAGTTGATGGTAGTCATGCAGGCTATGTAGAATAGCTTGTGTAACTCCCATTGACCTCAGGTAAATCCCCTTTAGTGCACCATCTTCACTGCCCCATGCCAATGGGAAATGTGTTCCCATTGATGCAGTGCTGTGCTACTTGAAGGGGTGGTTTTAATATGCCAATTTCTGGATTGACTGAGTGTTTCTTTTTTGAGGGCTCAGTCAATCTGGAAAAATCAATCAGATAGTGGTGAATTTGCTGTGTCAGTGTAGTCTTATCCAAACATAGTGAAAAGACTGATAAAATGTGTGTCACACGGAGAAGGGAATTCATGGGAGCAGCCTGTTGTCAGTGCCTATTAATTTGGGACCAAGTGTAATGTACAACTGGATTGATAGTTGAAAGAAACATAGGGTATGTCCACATGTCTCTTTTATTTTGAAATAACACTGGTTATTTTGAAATAAAAAAGATTAGGTCCACACAGCGTTTTCTTATTTCAACATGACGGGCTCTGTCATTTCGAAATAAGAACCGTCATTTCGAAACAGCTTAAACCCCATTAATTTAGAAACGGCTGTTATTTTGAAATGATTATTTCGAAATAACGACGTTTGGACATGTTGTTTTGAAACAACACCATTGCTTCAAAACAACCATTTCGAAACAACATGTCCAAACAGCCTTATTTAAAGGACTTTATTTCGAAATAACTCATTTCAAAATAACTTATTTCGAAATAATGATGTATGTGTGCACATAGCCATACAGATTAGTCTGAGTCCTCAGATGTATTGTCAGTAAATCCTTTTGAATAGAGATGTACCATAAAATCAGTGATATCAGGGACAAAACTCCCTTCAGCTGGGGATCACACGTATTTGGTACAGCAATCTGGAAGCCATTGTAACACAAATGTTATTTACTAATAAACTAAAAGAATACTCTGTTAACATTCTGTAATCATTAAGTCATGTGGGAGAGATTTTCACCATCTCCTTTGCCCTACAGCAAACAAAAATTAAACTCCTGAACTGATATGTTATATTTAGGAAAGTCAGGACTTCAAAAATTTTCTGAGCAATTGTTAAAGGAATGTTTTCAATGTGAAAAATCACACTTGTCTAGAAAGTTGTGTATCATCCCTATTTACAAATACCATCTAAAAAGACTCCAATTGAAATAACTGCATAAACTTCTGAGTTCCAAAGGGGCAGCCGTGTTAGTCTAGTCCAGCAAAAAAGTCAGACTTCTACCACAGATCATTAAGGACCTACAGCCTATCCTAAAAGTTGATCCCTCACTCTCTCAAACCTTGGGAGACAGACCTCTCCTTGCCTACAGACAATCCCTTAACCTTAAACAGATACTCACCAGCAACTACAGACCTAACAACAGAAACATTAAAACAGGCACACACCCTTCCAACAAACCACATTGCCACTTTTGCCCACATACCTGCACAAAAGATACCATCATAGGTCTTAATCAAGCCAGCTACTCCATCAAAGGCTTATTCACTTGCTCATCTACTAATGTGATCTATGCCATCATGTGTCAGAAATGCCACAACACCTTATACATTGGACAAACAAGACAACCCCTGTGCAAAAGAATAAATGAACAGAAAACTGACATCAGAAAATGCAAAACAGAAAAACTGGTTGCTGAACACTTCCATCTTTCTAATCACTCTATAAATGATTTGTTAAGGCCCATCCTTAGGGATGTCAGTGGGACATCAAGACTTCAGAGAGAAACAGCTGAAGTGGAATTAATATGCAAATTAGATTGTGTGAAAGCAGGACTAAATTGTGACTATGGTTTCTTTTCTGATTATACCAGGTAATTTGACTTCTCCCTTCCCGGGGTTTGAACCTTAACAACTGCTCTGATTTGCTGTTACTGTATGTCATGATCCCATGTTTTACCCTCCTTTGCATTTATTTTCTTTCCATTCTGTAAGTTCCATCTTCAACACATCTGAGAAGTGGGATTTTCTCCCATGAAAGCTCATGAGAAAAATAAATCTATTAGTCTTTAAGTGCCACAGGACTCCTTGTTTTTTTGATAAACTTCTGAACTTTCTTTCCTACATTTGTTCGCTTTGTCTGTTTGAGTTTCAGCCTTTGCCATCCCGTATAAACATAAGCAGTGAAGCAGAAAAACTCTTGATTTCCATCTTTTTTAGAAATGATTTTTAAAAATAATCAGTACACAGTAGCAAACATGGGAGTTTGAGAGAGAAATTGTAGGGGGGAGAAAAAATAAAATCAGCATGTTTGGAAAGGCTGCATTACCAATGCCAGGATTCTCCTGCTTCCTCTACCTGTGTCCAGACAGAGAATTGAATCACAGATGCTTCTGCCTATATGCTGGTGTGGATTTGCAGACTGTGGCCTGCGTTTCTGCATCATAGAATTTTTGGTTTGCAGAGACCACACACAGTGTGAGAGGTGCACAGTGGTACAGTCCCTCACAGTGCTGGAACTAGGAATTTTGGCGCTCAGGGCAGTCAGCCACAAACGCGCCCTCCCCTGACCTGGTCCCAGTCCTGCCCGGGGCCCAATCCTTCCCCAGCCACCGCCAGCAGCTGGCAGGGAGCCGGATCCAGATGTCCCTAGCTGTTGCCAGGGCCAGGTAAGGGAACCCTTCTGGTGGCTGGGAGCTGGATCTGTCACCAGCTACCTTCTGGTGGTAGCTGGAGCTCCCCACCACCTTCCAGTGGTGGCTGGGGATGGATCTGGCTCTCCACTGCTGGAAGGGCTCCCTTACCTGGCCACAACACAGTCCCCAGGCCAAAGCTGCACTGGCTGTATGGGTCTTCTCCCAACCCACCCCAAGCATGCATCCGAGCACGCTCAGAGGCCTGGCAGGAGATTTTGAACTCGCACAGCCCCAGCCTGGCGCCCAGAGGAATGTCCCTGCGGGGCCAGGTAGGGGCCAGGGCTGCTGGCCATACAGCGCCCTCTAAAATTTGGTGCCTGGCACTTTGCCCGAGTCACCCTGCACTAGTTATGGCCCTGGTCCCTCAGGAGGCAGGTGGGGGATCTACAGGAAGAGATAGTTAGGCTGAGGAGCATGTGTGCACATGAGGAATTCCTTGGAAACAGGCATATGGAGACCTCTTAGTTTAGGGAAGAAATCCAGCCAAAGAGGTCTTCAGTATCATGATCAGTGGTATGAGGAACCTGTCTCCCCTTCTTCTCCCCTGCTCAGCAGCCCCGTTTCCCCTGCACCACTGTCCATAGAGATAAAAAACAGGAATGTTGGCCTGACACTGAGGGATGAGGAATCTCCTTCAAAGGTGGAGGAAGGGAAGCCATGTATCCCTTACTCTCCCAAGGCAGAAAAATCACACTTGCTACTTCCAAGAAGAGATGTAGGCTGGTGGAGGACAGTGACTCCTTTCTAAAGGAGATGGAGGCATCCATCTGCAAGTCTGACCTGGTATCCTAAGAGATGTATTGCCTGCCAGGGACCAGTATCTGATACATTACGGAAGAATTGTAGAGAGGATCAGCAGGTGTGCTGACTGTTACCCTATGCTGCTCCTCTATGTTGACACTAACAATGCTACAAGACATGACCCTGAGCAGATCAGAAATGACTACAGGGCTCTGGGAGTGAGGGTGAAGCAGCAGAGCGTGGAGGTGGTGGTCTTGTTGATACTGTCAAGGGTAGTGGTCCAGGCAGAAATGGAGGTAAAATCCTGGAGGTAAAAACATGGCTGTGTGGATGACGTTGTCTTGGAGGGCTTCAGCTGCCTCAACTCTATAATTTTGTTCCAAGATGAAAGACAGCTGAGCAGAGATGGGACCCACCTATTTAAGAAGTGGAAGACAATCTTCAGGCACAAACTGGCTAATATATGGAGGAAGGCTTTAAACTTGGTTTGACAGGGACAAGTGGTAGAGGCCCACAGATAAACCCAAGCATGGAGATGTGAGTGAAGAGGCAGAATATGGGTGTGGGAAAGGAGAGGGAGGATGTGGGAGATATACAAAGGAGAGATAAGAGGGACAAAGCATGGACTAAGGAGAGACAAAGAATATAGGGGAGAAATCTAATTAATCTCTTAGATGTCTATATATTAATGCAAGAAGTATGGGGGATAAACATGAAGAACTAGAAATATTGGTGAATAATCACAAATACAACATAAATGGAGTCACTGAAACTTGGCGAGGTATTTCTCACTAGTGGAATATTGGTATAGAAAGGTACTGTTTGTTCAGGAATGACAGACATGTAAAAAGGGAGGAGGTATTGTCTTGTATATCAAAGATTTGTACTGAGCTTGAGATTGAATTAGGAGGGTAGACCTGCTGAAAGTCTCTGCGTAAGGATAAAAGGTGTAAAAACCAATGGCAATGTCATGGTAGCAGTCTACTGCAGGCCATCTAGCTAGGAGGAAGAAGTCGATGAGACTTTTTTTAAACAACTAACAAAATCATCCAGAACACAGAATTTGGGAGGCAGGGGGACTTCAACTGTCTGGACATCTGTTGGGAAATTAATATGGCAGGGCACAGATTATACAACAAATTCTTGGAAGATAGTGAAGAAAACTTTTTTTATTACAACAGGTAACACAACTAGGAGAGAAGCTATTCTAAATTTTATTTTGACAAAATGAGAGGAACTAGATGGGAATCCAGGGGTAGAAAGCAGTGTGGGTGAGAGTGGCAATGAAATTATTAGATTTCATGATTCTATGGAATAGTCAAAGTAGAAGGGAAAACAGATTAAAAATAATGTACATCAAAAGTAAACAGTGGGAGTCGTGTGGCACCTCAAAGACTAACAAATTTCTTCAGACCTGAGTTTTCGTGGGCTGCAACCCACTTTGCCCCGGACAAAGTGGGTTGCAGCCCACGAAAGTTTAGGCCTGTAGAAATCTCTGAGGCTATGTCTACACACACATCGTTATTTTGAAATAAGGATTTCGAAATGAGTTATTTCAAAATAAAGTCATTTTTTCTTAATAAGTTAATTCGAATTAACAAAATGTTAATTTGAATTAAGGGAAAGCCTGCTATTGAAATGGCTGTTATTTCAAAATGGTTATTTCGAAATAAAACCGTTTGGACATGTTGTTTCAAAACAGTTGTTTCTAAACAATGATGTTGTTTCGAAACAACATGTCCAAACGGCCTTATTTTGAAATAACCATTTCGAAATAACAGCCGTTTCGAAACAATCGGGGTTTAACCTGTTTCAGAACAGTTCTTATTTTGATAGGACGGGATCTGTCCTTTCGAGATAAGAAAACGTGTGGACCAAATATCTTTCATTTTGAAATAACCAGTATTATTTCAAAATAAAAGTGCTGTGTAGACATACCCCGAGTCTTTAAGGTGGGGGAGGACTCTCGTTGTTTCTGCTGCGTACAGACTAACACTGCTACTCTTCTGGAACTCTACATCCAGAAGGGAAACTTTAGTAATTCAGAGAATTGGTAGGCAAGATGCAGTAGGAAGCAAAGTTAAGGGAAAAAGAGTTTGAGGGAGTTGGATGTTTTCTAAAGAGACATTAAGGGCACAAGAGTAAACTATATCAGTGCACAGAAGAGAGAATGTATGGTAAGGGGCCCCCCGGCTTAACTACTGTAGATCTTCAGTGAGACCTTAGACAAATTAGATGTCTTTAAGTCATCAGGGCCTGATGAAATACATTCTACTACAGTGGTTCCCAACTTTTTTAAGGCTGGGGACCCCTTTTTATCCAGAAAAAACTTTGTGGCCCCTCGGCTACAGCTCTGGCAGAATCCAACCCTCGCTGCTCCGTTGCCACCACCAGGACTGGCCGGCAAGCACGGCTGCTGCAGCTATGGTTCTCTCCCCCCTGCCCCTGCTGGAGAGTGGGGCACAGCAGCTGAGTATTCCTGCCTGGGAGCAGGGCTGCCACAGCCATGGTCTTCTGCCCCTGCCCATGCCCTCCCTCCCCCCGAGTCTTCCCTGCCCACCAGCCCTCTCTTCCACATCCCCCTACTGGTTCCCCATCCATGAACCCTCCAGGGCCCCTTGTTTTCCCACATTATCTGGTTGGAGGAGCTGCTGCAGGCTGCTCTCCCTTGGCATGCATGTGAGCATGTTCAGGGCAGGAATTTTAAAAACTCCCAGCCTGCACAGCTCCCTACAGGCCAGCCCCAGCTCCCAGCGTGTCTGCAGACCTCTTTCAGTAACTCTGTGGCTCCCCAGGGGTCTGCGGACCACAAGTTGGGAACCACTGGTCTAGTATACTTATATCAGGCCTAGACAAATGTCCTGCAGACCTAGGCCCTAGCCCCAAAACTGCCCCCTGGCCATCATTGTTACAAAACTACTGCTGCCCCAGACATTTGCAGGAGTGGTCTGGGGTGCAAAAGCGCCTTCCCCCCAGCTTCCAAAACAAAAAGAGCCACTTGTGCTCTGGTGGCCTTCCCTCCCCGCAACTGGGGGCATTAGCTTCTCCCCCAACACCACTGTACAGCTAGGCACCAGGGTTCAAATCCTGGGCACCATGGCAACCTGGCACCTGGGTTTTGTCAGGTCCTGACTTATGTACTGTCCGAAGAGACCTTTGAGCCATTTTAGCAATTGTCTTTAAGAACTCTTGCATGATGGGAGAGATAAAATTGTATTGGACAAGGACAAATATATTACTTATCTTTAAAAGGGGCAATAAGTACAAGCCAGGGAATTTCAGACCAGTCAACTTCATTTTGGTACCTGGAATGATAATGTAGCAAATAATCAAAGAATCAGTTTGTAAAGAAAGAAAACGATGATAACCAACAGTCTACATAGATTTGTAAAGAACAAATCACTTCAAACCAACCTAACATCATTCTTTGACAGGGTAACAAACCTTGTGGGTAGGAATGAAGCAGTAAATGTGATTTGCTTGGACTTCAGTAAGGTGCTTGATCATCTCATTTGACCATCTCATAAACAAACTAGAGGAATCTAGCCTAGATGAACCTACTATCAGGTGGGTGCACAACTGGCCTCAAAGCCATACCCAGAGAGTCACTTGCAATTGAGGTGGAAAGGTATGTTATCCCAGATTAAAACAAACAAGGAATCCTGTGGCACTTTTAAAAACTAACAAATTTATTTCATGACGTTTCGTGGAAGAAAATCCCACTTTGTCAGATGCTTGAACATGGAGAAGTCTTAATCTTCAATCTTCTATTGAAGTGGGATTTTCTCTCACGAAAGCTCATCCAATAAATAAGTTTCTTAGTCTTTAAAAGTGCCACTAGACTCCTTGTTTGTTTTGCTGAACTAGACTAATATGGCTACCCCTTTGGAACTTGGGTTCCCGGAGGGATCTTTCCTGGATTCGACTCTATTCAACATTTAAAACAATGGATAATGGCATAGAGAATACACTTATAAAGTTTGCATATAGTACAAAGCAGGGAGGGATGCAAACCCTTTGGAAGATTGAATTAGAATTCAAAATGATTTTGATAAAGCGAAGAAATGGTCCGAATTAAATATGATAAAATTCAATAAGGATAAATACAAAGTAATACACTTAGGAAGGAATAATGAATTGCACAAATTTGAAATGACTTTCTAGGAAGGAGTACTGTAGAAAAGGAGCTAGGGTTATAGAGGATACAAACTCAGTATGGGACAACAGTGTTCTGCTGCTGTAAAAAAGGAGAATATAATTCTGGAATGTGTAAGTAGGAGTGTTGTAAGGAAAAAACAAGAATCCTTCCCATCTGCTCAGCACTGATAAAGCCCCAACGGTAGTAGCGTGTACAGTTCTGGGCACTGTACTTTGGGGAGAAAATGTGGAAAAATTGAAAAAAGTCCAGAGGAGAGCAACAAAAATGATTAAATTTCTAGAAAACATGACCTATGAGAAAAGATTGCCCTTTTTCTCCAGACTAAGCAAATCCAGTCTTTGTGTATGTAAAAGGTTATTATAAAGGACAAAGTTGTAAATGGTTCTCCTTAACCACCAACTACAGAACAAGAAGTAAGGGCTTTAAATTTCAGCAAGGGAAATTTAGGTTAGACGCTAGGAAAAAACTACTTGGCTCCAAGGGTAGTTAAATGTTAGAACAAAAAAATCCAGGGATGTGGTGTAATCTCTCTCCATAGCAGTTTTTAAGAGTTTGTTAGACAATGCCTGTCAGAGATGGTCTAGCCTGATAATACTTAATCATGTCTCGATGTAGGGGATTCAATGCGATGACCTGTAAGGGCCTTTCTAAACCTACCATATATCATCACTTATAAGCCGAAAATTTTGTGCCTGAAAATAGGCGCTCGGCTTATACTCAAGAGACTATGGTAGACAGCCCCAGCCCAGGAGTTTCCCAGACCATGTGACAAGCCGGAGCCCCAGTGTTGCTGGGCGGCCATCTTGGGCAGTCGGCTGGGGCTGGGGCTGGAGGAAGGAAGGGACCCCAGCATCTGGAGTGGCCACATAAGGGGCCTCGGGGGCGGGGTCGGCCTGGACATAAGGGGGGGGATTCAGGGAGGCCAGGGAAGCAGCGGCCTGGACCGGGGGTTAGGGAGGGGTTTGGGGAGTTGGGGAAAGTGATGGGATGGCCAGGAGGGTTTGGGGGAGGGTTCAGGGAGACGAGGGAAGGGGCGGCAGGGCTCTGGCATGGGGGGGGTCGGGGAGTAGGGGAAAGCAGCAGGAGGACCCAGGGTTTTTGGGGAGCCCAGGGAAACAGCGACAGCGACTGGGGATTGGGGGGGGGTGCTTGGCAGGTTGGGAAGAGCGGCAGCAGGGCTTGGGGGGTGATGGGGAAAGGGTGTTGGGGAACAGGGGAGCAACAGCACCAAACTGAGAAGGGAGCAAGGGGGTGGCAGTGATGAGCCAGGGGGCAGCAGTGGGGAAGGGGCAGAGGAGGGGGCAGCAGTGAGGGAAGGTCAGAGCAGCTGGGAGCAAGGGGGCAACAGTGAGGAAAGGGCACAGCAAGTGGCAACAGTGAGGTAAATGAGAAGTGAGCAGGGGGCAGCAGTGAGGGGGCACAAGGGGTGACAGCAGTGAGGAACGGGCAGAGCAGGTGGGAGCAGGGGGGCAACAGTGAAGAAAGGGCGGCGCAGGGGGCAGCAGCAGGAAACTGAGAAGTGAGCAAGCGTGTAGCAGTGAGGAAAGGGTGGAGCAGGAGGGCAGGAGTGAGGAATGGACAGCGGGGGCGGGGGGGCAAGGGAAAAGCAGCAGTAGAGATTTTGGGGTAGGGAAGCTGTCAAACTCCAGAGGAAGCCAGCATCAGTGGATGGGAGGTTAGGGGCAAGGCCAAAAGGGGACCTCGGCTTATACCTGGGTCACCAATTTTAGCTTCTTTTTTGGGCTCAGAATTGGGGGGTCGGCTTGTGCCTGGGTTGGCTTATATCCGGTTATATATGGTATATTTCTGTGATATCTTTTATTTAAAGAGAGCTCTATAAGAAAATTGATTAATTTAAAAATAAACATACAAATTGGCAGTGTCCCTTTAACATATATATCTCAAATAATTATCACCATTATACTGTACAGTAATATTGCTGTGTATATACAAAAGGGATAAATTACCTACAGTTGCTGTGGGAACCGTATCTTGTGCATGCGAAATCTCAAGTATGACATTCGGTTTAATATAGTTTTATGCTTTTATGCTTTTCCAAACTGGAAAACAGGAATAGATCTATGTATGCCTTATTGTTTAGAGGGTTAGTGTTTTATCTCTCTGCTACTCCTTCTTCCCTTGGGCTTTAAAGTTTTATTACCACTTAGCAAAATGTGCAAAGGAAATAAATGCCAACATGCTTTCTGGATGCAATATTGTAAGTACAGCATGAGCTATTTTGAAACAGTGACTCATGCAAAGTGTTAATAAATGTAACTGTTCAGCAATTGCTTGAAACTACTTTAGTTGAACTACAAAGGGGAAGGAAACTTCTTAAATTCTTGTTCTATTTGTGTCAGTATTAAGTGGGTCTGCGAACAACTTATCTGTGTGTGAATATCTGGCTTAAATAAGAAAACAACTTCTCTTAGGTTGGATAGTTGGTTCTGTGTCTAATGGCAGAATCTACAAAAGTCTTCAAGAGCTTAATGAAAACCAAGAAGTTTGAATTTTACTTTTAATGATAAGTTTTCCAAGTAATTGCTAATAGATTACGAGTTAATTGTAAATCAGATATGTCGTACATTGTTTGGTGCCTCAGAATTTGTTTGCATGGAGACAAAAAGGCAGTTTGGAAATGGGGTATGGGAAGGTTTTTCCAGTAAAAAAACAACAAGGAGTTGTGTGGCGCTTTAAGACTAACAGATTTATTTTTTGCATGAGCTTTCGTGGGAGATCCCTTGTTGTTTTTTTACTGGACTAGACTAACACAGCTATACCTTTTGAAATTGACAAGGTTTTTCTAGCATATGAATACACAAAACTGGATGTAAGGAAGGCCTCTTGCTTCAGGCACATTCCTTTCTCTGTTGGAGATTTCTTGTGTGATGTCAGGCGACTCACTCAGTTCAATAATGTTCAATAATGTCCACTATTTCTGGGTGCCTCTATTTTTAGGTGCCCACTTGAGTTGCCTTGAGCCTGAGTTTGAGAGAGGTGCTGAGCAGCCACCTTTTCCATTGACTTTTCTGTAATTGTGGGCACTCAACACATCTTCATATCAGGCCTAATGAGTCTGAACTTGGATGGCTAAAGCTGGAGACAACCAAAAGCATTCAACACTTTTGAAAATTCTGATCCAAATATCTATCTCAATGTCTATAAAATGGACTGGGGTTGGGAAAGATTTGAGGTGAAATTGTAGCCCCGCTGAAGTCAGTGGAAGTTTTGTATTTGCCTTCAGTGGCATCAGAATTTCACTCTTGAACTTGAGAGAGACATTATAAAGTTATGTAGATACTTAAAAAAAAAAAACCTGATATCTTAAGGGAAACTTTTCTTCCCAAGAATATTTGCAAGAGGGAAAGGGGGCAGCGTGGCTGGACAAGGGAGCATTTTGTTTGAGTTTATCTCCTCTTGTTTTGTTTCTCTCCTGAAGTCATAATAATCTTTGTTGCAGGAAAGCATCATCACTCTTTGGACTATAACATACAAAGCAAACAGCAACATACCATTTGTAGAGAACATGCAATTTGTGCCTTTTGTTTTTTTGATATTTTCTAGCAGAATGCCAGACTTTACCTGCCAAAAGACAGAGTGAATTAGTAGCATATTTCATCTCTACAGCACTTACCTGATTTGCAATACTCTGTCAAATTGCAAGACTGATTTTTATTTTCAGCATATTAAATGCTTTTTCTTTTTTTAAAAAAATATCATGTGCTTTAATGATAGCCTAATGTTGTCAGTGGAATTATACAAAAACAATGCCATTTGGGAGTTGTGCTCAAAAGTAATGCAGTGTATTTACTTTATTTATTTTTCCGTCCCTGATAATTTAGGATAAACTTGATTTAATTCTTTCTTAGAAATGATTTGTGTTACAATACCTATTCACTATATATAGTGAGGCCATAAATGGGTTGAGGATAGATACTGGAAACTAATGATTTTTGAAAACGTCCTTTAAGAAAACAGCCATGTACTGGAAAAGTGATGGTTGCTTACAGTCTGTGAAATAATGCAAATATTAAATCATTTGTTCTGCATTTAAGTGTTTCATGAAGTGTGTTGCTGCAGAGCCTTTGTGGTGTTCTTTGTAGGTACCAAGACTGCTATGTACACTTTGAATCAGTGGGAGCCCCATGAAAGCAAAGTCTTTTGTATTCATGGAGATAAAAACATTGCAAGACTGGGAAAATGCAGAAGTGTATTTTACCTCCAGCCATTTTGTTCAGTGATATATGCTCATACCAATGGCAGTATCGTTTAAGAATACCAAAGCCTATTATAATAGTCAGAGTCTTTGGCTTTGGAGTGAGAGTACTGTATGTGATGGTAATCCAAGGGTTAGACTGACTATCATTTAGTGCAGGGGTCTCAAACTCAAATCACCATGAGGATCACCCAAGGGCCACATGAGGACTAGTACATTAGCCCAAGGGCCACACCACTGAAACCTTTTCATATAATGATATTGAAAATATTTGTAATGATAGTGTCATTGTGGGCTGCTGGAAATAACTTTAGGGGCTGCGTGGGGCCCACAGGCCACGTGTTTGACACCCTTGATTTAGTGGCAACGCGTATAAAGATGAGAAAGATAGTCACCAAGCAATTTAGTTTGAGAGTCAAAGGCACCAAAACCAAAATGGGCTGAATATAGTCTGTTTTTCATTGTTGTAATTAATCATGTTCACACCCTTTTCCTTTTTCTATTTTTAAATTGGTTTTTTTTCAAAGCATAATTATTTTGTTCTAGGGGTCCTGCTGAGTGGAAGGAATGTCAGTCAACCAGAGAATCATGCCTTTTTTCCCTGGCTGTAGAATGAACTGAACATTTCTGTTCTCATGCCATAGGGGTGTTGAGCATAGCCTGACTCTTAAAGAGGAATGGAGAGGAGTGCTGGAGAGCACTAGCAACCCAGCTTAGCAAATATGTCAAGTTTTTTTTAAAGACAGAAGCTATGCAGCCTTAAAAGGACTTGTTTAAATTTTTGTGTGAGTGTGCTGAATATGTCAAGTTTGTAAGGAGCCAGCAAATCCTCTCCTCCCCTCCCCTTGACTCCTTTTTAACTGAAAATTATAGAATTGTTCATATGCTGTGTCTTACCAAAATTAATATTCTATCTCACCATTTCAAATAATATAATAAAATCTGAATTAAGTAAGAAACAGCATGTGGAGTCTTCCATCATTTGCATTTAAAAACAGGTGGGAAAGAAATACTGGCTTCTTACAACCTTGACAGAGTCAGCACATGGAAAAAAAACAAATGTAAACAAGTCCTTTTAAGGAGATATAAGTAGTACAACTAATTGCTAAGGCTATAGGTGCTACATAAATCGTTAAATACACAAATGGAGTAATGCAAGAGGGAAAGGAGAACAGAAATTAGGAGCAGAGAGCCACAGTGGCATGGAAGGTGGTCAGGAAGACTGGGAGAGTTTCTTTGCCTCAAACTGGGTTCTGGTAGTAGCGGAGTATGTGGTATATTCCCATTGTGCAAGGCTGGGGAGGCTGTCACCTAAAGAAAGCTTTTTACAAACCAGCATAATGGATTTCTGTGACTTATTAAAGAAAGTAATAATTAAGGCTAGTTAGATTTTAGTTTATATGGTTTGATAACAGAGAATTGAGTAGTATAGTGCAGTTGTTTTCAAACCTTTTTTGTTGGGACCCATTTGAAAAATAATCATTTATGTCCATGACCCATCAATTACATTTCTGAGCAAAGCATTCCAGTCTTTTGGTGGTGACAGCAAGAAGCACCGTGACCTAGTACCTGAGGGTCTGCGACCCAGTACTGAATTCTGACCCATGGTTTGAAAACTACTGGTATAGTATACCTTGTTTGCCCATCATTACATAGAATGCTCTCTTAGCTCACAGTTATTTTGTAGCAGTGAAATTGTCTGAGCTTTTGAACAAACTGAAAAGTTTGGTCATTATTTTTGCAGGCACTGAATTTTTGTGTGTGTCCCTTACAAGCCTCTCTTTCTAAACTCTTCTGCATTTTGATTGTACATTATGCCTACCTTTCCTTCCACTGGGGCAATCTTGTGCATCATTAGTTGTGATGTTTTACAGTACCCTTGGCAACAGCAAAGAAGGAAAACTAAGTTCAAGCTCTTGGTTAAAAAATGAATAACTAAAATAGATACCTGAGATTGAGGACCGTTCCTGTTTATCATGTAGCTTGGTTACAGAGCTGCAAGCACGTGCCTAATACTTTGCCAGGTCAGGGTTGCTCTACAGGATAGCTTTTAGAATACCTTGCCAGGATTAAGGTGTGCAACAGCAGACCATGTTATAGAACAATAATAGAGATTTTCCATTCTAGGTATGATATGAATGGCTCTATTCATCATGCCGTCAGGTTCTATAGATTTCAAAAAGCATGATTGTCACAGGGTGCCTGCTGGAGCACCTCCTTCTGGCTGTATCTGGGGATTAGCTCTGCCACTCTGATGTCTCTTCCTGTAGCTGCTCACTTGCCCTCTCTCTCATGCTTTTGGAAGTCAACTACTCCTACTTTATAGGTTAGCCCTTCAGCCAGTTTACTGAAACATCCCCCTTTTGGGGAGGTGCATGTGTCCAAGTCTCTGACTTTTCCAGGCAGTCTTCCTTTTCATTGCCATTTCCCTAGTGGCTGGTGGGAAAATCCAGGTCCACCTTCTCTCCTGGGTTCCAGCGCTGGAAACGCTGTAACAAGCAGCAAAGGTTCACATAGTCTTAGACCTTATGGCTGCTTCGTGCTTTTCCTTCCCTTATGCTGAAACTGCCTGAAATGTCTCTTTTGCTGCAACCTCTTTCTGCTCTCAGCTACTGGGCTTTCACCAGGCATTTCCTGTTCTGGTCCAGCTGAGTGTCTTCTTTAATTAAATTAGTCCCCTTTGGTCCTTGGCTTCTCCTGCAGGTGCAGTAGGTGGTTGAGTCAGCCATGGCTATGTCTACACTTCGTGTTAATTTGAATTGACTGAATTTGAATTAATCAATTCGAACTAGTAATTATTTGTTTGAATTCAGTCAATTCGAATTGATATGGCCACACTAGACTTACTAATTCCTTACTAATTGGAGGAGAGGCACCATGGGAGGTGTGGCAACGTGGCCCCCAAAACGGACCATGCCATCACTCAATCCCATGTCGGGCTCCAGCCCTCTGAACTCCATACAGGGAAATGCATCCCCTGCCCAGCTCTAGCCCCACTGTGGCTAGACCTGGGCAGGGGATGCTTTTCCCCATGCCAGGCTCAGAAGTCTAGAGCCTGGCAGGGGAAGTTTTCCCTGGGCAAGGTGGCAGAGAAAGGGATTCCCTCTGCCTGGCTCCAGCAGGGCTACCCCACTGTGCGGGGCTGGAGCCCAGCTTACTGGTGCAGGGAAGAAATCCCTGCACTGGGCTGGAGCCGTGCTCCCCTGGCTGGGGACACGGACTCCTCTGCCCCGGGGAAGGAACCTCCAAGTGTGGCTGGGCTCCCACTGTCCGTGTGCGGGACGGGGGAGACCCCCGTATGTGGCTCCAGCTCCTCCTGCACATGCAGGGATGGGACCCCCGTGTGTGGCAGGAGCCCCGCTGGCCATGCACAGGGGTGCCAGTGGGGCTTCTGCCAGGTGTGGGGGTTCCTTCCTCCATGTGGACAGTGGGGCTCCTGTTGCTCATGGGGCTCCCTCCCCCACGTGTGGCCCCAAGGAGCGCAGCTGCACATGGGGGTCCCCTCCCCATGCACGGACAGTGCAGCTCCTGCCGCATGCGAGGGTCCCCTCCCTGTGTGCAGGCAGCAGGGCTCCTGCCACGTGCGGGAGTCCTTCCCCCGTGCGCGGCTATCAGGGATGGACCCATGTTTGCAGGTTCCTTCCCCAGCCCCAGAAGTGCAGCTTCAGCCCAGAGCCGGGGATCCCTTCCCCAGCCCACAAGCGGGGCTGGAGCATGGGCTGGGGTCCCTATCCCCAGCCAGGGGACAGGAACACCATTGCCACTCCCAGACCAATCTCGCTGGCGGGGGGTGGGGTTGGAGGCAGCTTTGGGGCTGCTGGCCGCAGGTCCCAAATGGCTGATCTTCCTTCCAGGGTGCCATGCACCCTGGGTGGAAGGTCAACCCATGTCAATTCAAACTCACAGTTTGTTCAAGTTGACACGGCCACACTGGGTCAATTCGAACTGAATAGTTCGAATTGATCCGCACTTCAGAGGCAAATGAGGTTTGACCATTTCGAAGTCAGCTTTCACCAGTTTGAACTGAGGAGTTCCTCTGTTTGAATTGAAGAAAGCAAGTATGGCCATGACTTAACTAAATTTGAATTGACTGTCATCAATTTAAATTCAGTTCTTAGTGTAGACATACCCCACCTGACTGCCTTAACTGTTAAGATTTTGTGTGGGCTGGACATCCCATTACAGTCATATTTATTCGCTCTCCCTCCGCCAACAAAATTTAATACTGTGCCTTTTCTTCCTCCTTAGTACATGCACTGTGCAATGGTAGTGACTTGGCCTATGCTGGACTTCGCTGGTCCTGACAGAATTTATGAGTTCAAATCTGGCCATGTATAGTACAAGTATAACATATTCAAACAGATTTTCAGGCATTACTGTTATTTTATTCTTTAAAATACATTTAATTGCTGCAGGGATGCTGGTGTTCTCTGCATGAATATAAAGTTCTGATATTATACAAAAAAATACAGGAATGGCAGAGTAAGGTTTTGCTGGTGAGGGGAGTGGCATCATGTGTGAAAGAAGTTATAAACTCTGGCAAGTCAAGTGTACAAATGTAATAAGGATGTCCAGAGAGAAGAAGAAAAGAGACCCCCCCCCAAAAAAAACCCCCAAAAAACCAAAAACAACTTGAAGAGCAGCTAGCTAAGGCCACAAAAACTAAGAGTGAAATTCTTAAAAAAATGAGTCAGAGGCAGAAAGCTTGCCAAACAGCCAGTCAGGCCACTGGATGATGAGAGTGTTAAATGAATACTCAAGGAAGGCAAAGCTATTGCAGAGAAGCACAATGAATTATTTGCATCATTCTTTGCTGTAGAGGATATGGGAGCTATTTCCATACCTAAGCCTTTCTTTCTAGGTGACAAATATGAGGTACTGTCCCAGACTGGGTGTCCAGTAAAAGGAGATTTTGGAACAAACTGATAACTAAAATAGTCATAAGACATCAGGACAAGATGGCATCTACCCAAAAGTTCTGAGAGAACTAAAATATGAAATTGCAGAATTGTTAACTGTTGCATATAGGCGAGTGCTCAAATCAGCCCCTGTATCCGAGCACTGGAAGGTAACTCACATAATATCTATTTTTATGAAAGGATCCAGAAGCAATCCTGGTAATTACAGGTTGGTAGGTTTGACTTTAGTACCAGGCAGATCTGTTGAAACTATAGTAAAGAACAGTATCAGATATATAGATGAAAATGATTTGTTGGGGGAGAGTCAACATGATTTTTTTAAAGGGAAATGATGCCTCAGCAATGCATTAGAATTTTTGTGGAATCAGTAAGTATGTAGACAAGGGGGATCCAAGATATAGAGCACTTGAAATTGCAGAAAGCCTGTGAGAGGGTCCCTCAGCAAGGTTCGTAAGCAGAATAAGCTGTTACAGGATAAAAGAGAGGGGAAGTGATAAATAGTGGTGTTGCTCAAGGGTCTGTACTGGACCAGTGCTGTTCAACATGCTCATCAGTGATCTGGAAAAGGGAGTAAGTAGTCAGGTGGTAAAAACTGCAGATAAGACCGAATTACTCAAGATAATTAAGTGTGACTGTGAAGAGTTACAAAGGGATTTCATAAAACAGGGTGAATAGGCAACAAAATGGCATATGAAATGAAGTGTTGATGAATGCAAAGTAATGAACTGGATAATTGACCTTTTCTGTTCATTCCCTCTCAAGCACCTGTTGCTGGCTACTGTCAGAAACAGGATACTAGGGTAAATGAGTTCCAAAGGGGCAGCTGTGTTAGTCTAGTTCAGCAAAACAAGCAAGGAGTCCTGTGGCACTTGAAGACTTCATCTGACCCAGTATGGCTGTTCTTAGTATTCTTATATCACTGAAGTTTATGGGCGTTTTACTGCCAATTTCAATGGGAACAAGATCAAAGTCATCCTTTACTAATGTTGCCAATTCACAGTATGTCAGGCAGTCATCATAGTTTGAACGTTGTCTGGTCTTTGTCCATTTCCGAACCTGAAGATGGCTTCACTGCTATTCTTTGAAGACCAAATCTGTGACTATGTACTCATTTCCATGGCCTTCATTTGCAGTCACATAGAAATGTTTGGTAGTAGAATAACTTTATCCGATCATTTTACATGACCCCATGCTTGTATTTTGTTACTGGCAATCGTGAATGCGTCCCACTGTGTTACAGTTTTTGATAGGGGGCCACCTAATCTTTAGATTCTATACTGATTACTGAATTAGTTTCCCTAATTAGCACTCTCAAATTTGGTAAGTTCTTGTCTGAAGATTAGGCAGAACATAATGAAAATTACTGTTAAATTGGGAACCCCAGCATGCACAGTTGCAAGACTCACTTGGGAAATCACAATGTATTTTAAAAAGTTTTATTAATTTTAGCACAGCAAGGCAGGAGGAGATAACATAGAATAAGGTGAACATCCATATTTTTACACCATGCTTTGCAAAACAGCCTGATGTCAGTTCTCATCTTTCCCCTCATCACCATCACCAGTGGTCATCATCCTGGCATGTCCCAAGAACTATAGCTTTGTCTCCCAAAACAGAGAGACTGGGATACAGCTTGATAACGTGTTATGCTGATGCCAGTGTGTCTAACACACATTCAATAGGGATTTCAGCCCCTTTTTCTTATTCGTAGCTCCTCATTCTATTAATGATGTGCTGTCCTTTTCCCATTGGTTATTATCCTTTTACCTCAAACTTAATAACATATATGTCAGTCAGCTACCTTGGCATTCTTGTGGTCAGACATTTGCTTATGCCTTTAAATAAAATTATCCCAAGATGGTAAAAATTAGCATCTTGTGATTTAACTACTGAGAGTTTGGTCATTTCAGGAGTCTATCTGATGATAGCTTCTTATCTATGGTTACTTCGTTAGCTCCTTATGCTAACTAAGGCGTTTGGGGCCTTGTGCGTTAATTAGTTCAGTTAAACTAATTGTCTCATAGGCCTTGAGTTACAGGCTTATGTATTATTGCTGTAACTTATACCTGCTGCTCACCTTGTAAATGCCTTTATCTATTTGGTACAGGGGCTTAATCAAATCATAACTAAATGTTTGCCGAACTTTAAAAGGAAATGGGGTCATATCATCCACTTCAGCTCTGCTGGTAAAGGAAGCTGGGATTCAGCAGATCATACCCTGGGGAAAACAGAGGAGAGAGAGCAGCAGTATAGCATGCATTTTTCTTTCTCTATCTCCGCAGAAGCTCTTCTGTGCCCCGTCCGTGGCAGCATCTTAACTGAAAGCTATGGCCTTGTGTAGACTAGGAAGTCATCTTTTATCAGCCAACAGTCCTCACACTAGACTCCTCTCTTTACCAACAAAACTGCCCTGTTTTGGTGACAAAGTAATACCACCTAAATGAGCGGCATAGGGCTTATGTAGGCAAGGTTAAGGCAGCAGAGTACCAGGGTAGACACTTTGTTTCTTTATAGAAGAAGGGAGTCATGCTTCTCAATTTCATTGTTCTGATGCGGGGCCCCCTGCAGTAGGTCTTCGGCTGCCTGGGGTCCTGGGTGGGAGCCGCCAGGGCTCGTTGCCCATCCAAGGCTGCTGCTGGGGGCCCCAGGGCACAGTTCCTGGGTCCCCAGCAAGGAGCCTGTGGGCACCCTGTAGGAGCTGAGAGGTTGACCTCTTAGCTCCTTCACACTGCCATTTTTGTTGGTGGAAGTGGTCCTAGTGAGGATGCACTGCATCAACAAAAAGATGGCTGTGTGTACACTACCCACTGATAGCGGTGACTGTCTGCCGGCAAAACTTTTGCTGGCAGAACTCTGTAGTGTAGACATAGCCTGTGTCTCATTTGTAAGTAAGTACCTGCTTAACCACTGGAACCCCCATTTGGGGGAAAGGGTAATCCAGAGACACCAGTCTGCATGAAGTCCCTTGGAGCAGAGCTTATACAGGACTGAATACATCGCTGAATCCCACAATTCTAGGAGTGAATCTTCCTGCCAGTTACAAGGAGAGACTAGAAGGCAACCTCAGCCCTCTGCAGTGGAAAGTTACCAAGGAAATATGTTAAGTCACATCTCGTGTAATTTCTATGTATTTATGCAGGCATTAATGAAATGATCTAGCTCCCTTTTATTTCATGATTGTGTAAGATCTTTTGTTATTTCCAAAATAACTCAGTTCTTTTTGTTTGGAATAAAATAAGATTTCATCTTGAACCAAAACTCCAGTTCCACAGCTGAAATGCTTTGTCAGGCTTCCTTCAGTAATAAGTGATCACAGGGAACCAAAGGCTTGGATTCTTTCCTATCCACACATTTTAGGGACTTTTGTATCCAAATCTGAGTCCCAGTTTTATGAGCTGAACTCAACTTTAGAGTAAAGTAATCTATATCTGAAGGAGAGTTTTTTAAGACTGTAGGATTTATATGGTTTGTTAAGATGATTTCAGAGTTGGTTGGATAATGATTTACTCAGACTAACATTATTTTATGTAGTGTCTTATTTTATATTTTGTTCACCCCCTGAAAGAGACCTTTTGCTTTTGGCAGCATCTTTTATTGGTCACACTCAAATGAGCTATAATAGCTGAAAATGATCAGCACATTTTCTTGTGTTGCAAGAACATCTATTAAAAAGAAATAAAATGTTGTCATTGTAAGTTTCTAAGAAACTTGTTTTCTTAAAATTTTCCTAATAGGCCCTCTGGGCACTTATTTATGGTAAAACTATGATTGTTTAGTATTCATGTTAAAATCAGTTTTGTTCTGCATATTGATACCATTTTAAAAAATCTAGCAACACTGGTAAACAGTTGGGAAAAGTACCTTATTGTATTTCTTGAGAAGGAAAGGTTGCTACTTGTATTTTATGTGCTTGTCAGTGAACTATGATAGATGAAAGCTTCTCTTTGCTTGATGGGGGGTGGGAGTTCAAAGCATTTTATTTTTCTTCAGTTGAGAGGAGTGAAGAATAAAAGGAATGAAGTAATGACAGGCATAAGCATAATATTCTACTGTTAAGCAATGGGTAACTCATCTAAAGGGACGCATCTTAAAAAGCACAATTTTGAATGAAAATATGCCTACCACTCCTACAAGTAGTACCTAAGATAACTTATAACTGAAAGAGATGGAAGAGCACTTTGATTTTTCACAATCTGTTTAGTTTGTGCACTTGACAGCACTTGGTATGTAGTTAATTTCATTCAATAGGTCACCAGCTAGTTTCCTCTCTTGTTTATGTGGGCCTCTCAGTCACGTGATAGGGGAGAGGATGTATTTCAAAACTAGAGAATTTGGTTATAAAAATCATGAAAACTAACAAAGTTCAGGAGCATTTTTTATTCATTTTCTGAAGCGGGTTTGATTTCAGTTTAACATGGTCCTATTAAACATCTTATGATGAGATCCTGCATTTTGGGGACAGAAGTTTTTTTCAAAAAGTTTTCTGTAAGAGTTTCCATGTTTATGAAATAAAGGCATTTGAAAAATTTGCTAAGCATGTTTCATGGCTACCACATTGCACATGCAGATACAAAAGACAGATGCTTGTAAAACCTTTATCAAACTGAAATGATGCTCTACAACAAAAGCAAATAAATCAAAGTTTCTTTGTGACATTTCCTTGTCAGCCTTACACCAAAATGTTTTTAGAATAGCATTAAATATTTCCTTTTTATCAAATGGAAGGATGTGGTTCTATCTTATTTGAAGATGGGAGAACAGGAAGAATTTATTGAAATGGCATCCTGAGTTTCCAGAAAATGCACTGAATATTTTGGATTTATTCCTTCTGATGAGGAAATAATTTTGTTTTATTTGCTTAGATGGTGATGGTACATGAAAGAATTAATTACTATAATATGAAAGTATTTAAAAACTGAAACCTCGAATCAGAGTGTGAAGTGACAGAAGATGCCAAGAAAACAGCTGAATTTAATACCATTTGCCTTATGCATACTCATGTAGCTATAATGAAAATACTTAGTATAACAATGTAGGAGTGAAATAAATTAGGAGTCCTATATACAAAATTCAGTGTGAAACTTTATTTTCTGACTTTATGCCAGCAGATATTTTTATCCTGTTGTGATTTACTATATTTAAAATATTTAGCCATTTTTAGTCAACTGGTAGTAATGCAGTCTGAAGAACTGGTGGGAATATGTGGGCCAAACTCTGCTCTGTTATGCTCTCCTTCCAGTGTGAAGTGTCTGCCCCAGCTGTGACAACTCTCTAGGGCCCAGGTGGGTCTCATTAGTCACATGCAGAGCCATCGGCCACAGCCAGCTAGCCTCTGATAGGCAAACAGTCATCTGGAACGCTAAAGGAGTTCCAGCCTTACACTGGCGAAAATTCTGAGTAAATATATATGGTAGGTTTTATCCCAGGTTTTCATCAGTGGATCTGGAATAAAATTTGGTTCATCTTCCCCATCTAGAGCAACTGGTAGTTCTTCATTGTATTAAATAGATAAGGAATAAAATGGAGAGACAACATGTACAGTTACATTTTCCTGAGGATGAGATTTATTTCCAAAAAAGCAAGGCTTTGAAATAATAAATGTTGTTAGATTACAGTGCACTGTTTAAATAACATCAAAATTATAAATTAGTGAAAAATCTGGTGGTGCTTTCTGGCCATCAGTTGCTTTTACATAGGTCATATCCAACTGTACAGATGAAGAATGGGACAGTTCTGGGACTATATCAGAAACAAAAGAGGTCAGATGCTATCAAGTGTGTCATAGTCTGCCAGTGTGTTTCATGAAATATCAATTCAAGCTCCCTGAACTGGACAAGTATTGTTCATATTGACCCTTGTATAAGAATTAACTAATGAGACAGGAAGATAAGTAGGCTGTAGATTACATTTTGTGTTAATCTTTTAGCTGTAAACTTACATTTCTAAATCCTTTTATTTGAATCTTTAACTCAATCTTTGCTAGGTAAACTTCACTTTTGCTTTACTATAGTGATATGTAAGTACCCTGTGTTAAGGTGAATACAGAGCTAAGATGAAGTCTGCAGATGGGTAGCTGCTTCTGTGGAAGCAGTAGATTGGTTTCATTCCAGGTGTCAAGCAGGTGAGGGACTGGGTGCTAAGTGTAACCAGGTGGCGGTGTGTGTAAATTGGCTGGAAAGGAGCACTTGCGTGACCTGTAGCCGGTAGCTTTGGAAATACTTCCCCCAATGGGCACAGACCAGATTCCCTCATGCTATAAGGAAGTGATAGCAATTCACAGCAGATACCTCCATTAACTTTGAAAGTGACCCAGTGTGTTAGTGGTTGTCTATGATAACTACTGCTGTATGACTTTAGCTGCAAAGTCTTATGAGCTGCATCAGTTAGTGTTACAGCTGCTCATTCTTTTTTTGTTGCACATTGTATAAAATCTCTGCCCGGTCTGCCCCAGGTCCCGCCCCTTCCCCGACTTCCTGCCAAATCCCTTCCCCTCAACTCCCCTCCCCCCAGCTTGATGCTCCTCCTCCTCTCTTCCACACACTGTTTTCTCTCAAGCGGCTAGTGACAGGAGTGTGGAGGGCAGCTAACCAGGCAGGGAGAGAGGAGGAACACACATGGTGAGAAGCAGCTGAGTGGGGAGAAGGGACACATGCGGCAGGGAGGCCAAGTTGGGAGGGGAGTTGTGGATATGTGGAAGGATGTTGAGGGGGTTGAGTAGGGCAAGATGCCAGGCTGTGGCCTGGGGTGGAGTATGTTGGAGCTGGGCCATGGGCAGAAGAGGCAGGACAGGAAGGTAACCTCCCCAAGGAGAAGCTTCACCTGTCACCAGTGCTTCACCCTTTTATAAACACTAGCCCCCTGGACAATTACCTCTCTTGGCTCTAGCCTGTCGGTGGCCTCATTATTATTTTCCTTCATGGTAGGAAATAAGTCCATTTGCTAGCTAACTGCTACAGCTGAACAAGGACTCACATAGAAAATGCAGGCACTGGGATGATGCAATGAATTCATGGAGAGAAAAAGTTGGTTTTACTAAAGGCCAGCACCACAGTGAAAACAAGTACATCTGTATAAAATGTTAAGAAGCTCAACTGATCCTAAGGCTTAGACTCTGAGATCATATCCTTGCTGCCCCCTTCTCTGTGTTGGCAGGCTCCCAACACCACAGGGAAGTTCTGTCTGCATATTTAAGTACTCCTCTGATAATTTTCCAACCCAAGAGAAATTTTGCCCTTGGGGTTGCTATTGTATCTACCCCAGGGTTGGTAAATACACAGATGATGTGTGTTGTTTTCCCAGCATTTTGAGAAAGACCACATCCTGCCTCCCCTTATGATACAGTTCCTTATAAACCCTGAATCACCTTTCATGCTGCAGATAAGTTCTTCTCCTATTAAGCACAATTCTGTACATGCTGGAGGCTAGAAAGCTTGGCCTTGTGGAGGCTGTTTCAGTTAACACCAAAAAAAGAGAAGGTGTCAGCATAGGTAAAGGTGAGATATGATGAAAATAGTATGGAAGACACAATTATAGACATATGAGGGAGCAGGAGGAAAAGGAAAGTTTATAGTCATGGGAATGAACATAAATGGGAAGCAGGAATTGAGAAGAGTATTTGAAAACACTCCACTTGGTCAAAAGAGGCACTATCATCTTAGTTACAGTTAGTGAGGACAGCTAAGGCACATCCACCAGCTTATTTGTCCAAAGTTTTCAGTTGTGGTCATGAGCTGCGTTTGCTTCCAGTTTTGTGGACAAGTTGAGATGCACGATATTTCAAGGGCTAGGAGCTCCCAGCTCAAAATAAGATATCTTGTGAAAAATTGCTTGTCAGTCAATAATGGGGACTAATTCCAACTTTTAGGTGCCACTACCATTCTCAAAACTCATGCTTCAGTTGTTGCTTGCCCCTGGAGGCGCCTAATTTTTCTAGGAACCTCCATTTCTGTTGGCGGGAATGCATAAATCCACCTAAATCCTGACAGTGAGCAGCTCAATGTCTAACTCATGCCAACAGGATTCACAAACTGGCCATTTCCTCATCTACCTCAGATATAGGGCCCAATCTGTTAGGCATGCTCAGAGTATACCATAACCCATACAAAAAGTGACAGAGCTGGTCCTTTTATACCTAGTAACCCAGTAGTTAGAGTGCTTACATGGGAAGTGAGCTATCCAGATTCACATTATCCCTCTATATCTGATTTGGACAAGGAACTGGAATCCACATCTTCCACTTTCAAGGTGAGTGCCATAACCACTGGACTATTCTAGGGTGCATGGCTCTTGATCTCTTCTGTTGAAGCTGTTCCACTTTGCGTAAAAGCCTTAAATAGTCATGGAATCATGGACTTGAACTTTGCTTTCCCATTTCCCAGGTAGGTGCCCTAACCTCTAGAGTCTTTAACATGCACTCTTTGTCTCAATGTGCCCCTTGTTAATCTAGCTCCAAGTGTTCCTGTTGATGAATTCATTGCGTACATTTTTAAAGTAATTTTTACAATGATAATACAGCAAACCAGTGTGTAAGTGTTTCTGTTGTATTCATCCCTATGGTTATAAAATGCAAAATATTTATATTAGTCATTACCTTGGAATTTTCTCATTTCTCTGTTAAAATGATAGGGATTACCAGCTGTGGTGGACTCTGTTTGAGGATGACGTGGTCCCAGTGTGAGATGGGGTAATCTCCATGTAATTCTGAGGAGTTTATTTAACTGTAGTCAATTATTTATGATGTTCAAGTTGGCTTTTAGGATAAAGTCACATTTTATTCATAAAAAACAAGCTTCAGGCTTATGGCTAAAAAGGTTTATTTGGACTGGAAAGGTACAAGATTTATTCAAAGACAGACCACCACATCCACTTCCCAGAAAACACATAATCAAGTAGACAGTATTGTGCTAAAAATGTTGGCAGTAAAATTATTTTGAGGGTTGATCCTTGAAGGTACCGAGAATTCTCGCTGAGTGCTCAGCACCCAATACACTCAGGACTTTCAGGCACTTAGCAGCTTGGAAGATTGAGCTTTTGTTCCTTGAGCACTCTTATTTTTGCTCTGTTCACATCTCCTTGCTAAAGAAGGCTATGATCAACATTACAGAGGCAGACTGAGGCTGATTGTGGCATGTGGAAGTATCTGCTTTATACTAAATAGTAGTAATGTTTTTCTATAAGAAGTTCTTTAGGCCCATGTAGCTCCCTTTGCAATAATTGGGAGCACAGAAACTGTACCAGGAACATCCTTCTGCCTCTCATTTGTTCAGTACATTTGCATTCAGACTAATTTATTGTTCTTGTAGCACATCTTAAACTTAAGGAGAATCTTAGAAAGAGAAATAGTTATGATGTTCTTAGTAATGTAAATATAAATTTCATAGTAGTGCATTGTCATTTATTATAGGACAAAGTGTTCTGCAGCTTGTTTCTTACAAAGCAGAAATTAATAAAAAGAAACAATGGTGCTGTAATGTAAATGGAAGAGGCTTTATGTGAGATGGAAGGGGAGGATGGTGATCTGGCTTACAGTGGAAGATTATTGTTACTGATGTTTTTATATTTTCTCATATAGGTAGGTGGCACTTTACAATACATATAAAGGGTGATCCTGTTTTACATTAAGGTTCCTTTACATTGCTCTGATCATATACAGTGACCTAAGAGTGACCATAAATATACTCCAGAACAGTGGTTCTCAAAATTTTGCAGGTTGTGACACACTTGGTGGCATATCACAACTGTTAAGGATGTGCAAGCCCACCCCACTGCCTGACCAAATCAAGCCATCTCCCCGGAACACACTTATCACTGTGTGGCGAGACAGTAATGTGTCTCAGCACAGTGATTGAGAATCAGTGCACTAGATGAGTGGTGTAGAAGAATCAGGTGGAAGGCACTGTATACATCTAGAAACTAACCACATTGCTTTTCTGTATATAGAAGCTATAGTTTAAGAATCCTTGAAGTGTGTTTTAATAAGGACCCATGTGACGTGTGGGAGAAGCCATGACAGAAGGGTCAAGGTCAGGATCAGGAAGGGAGTTCCAGGGAAAGGAAAAGAAAGCACAGATGTTGTGGGAAAAGGACACACAGGAAAAGAACTTAGATTAAATGAACGGGAGAAGAGTTCTAGATCAGTGGTATAGCTCAAGTGAATCACTGGGAGATGACAGAAGACCAGGGAGCACAGTAAGTAAGCAAGTAGTGGAGCAAGCATATTTAGGGTCAGGATTCTCTGAATTACTGGAGAAGTTTGAAAAGCAAGAAGGCAAGCTGGAATCAAGTCAGAGATGGGTAGGAAGTCAGTGAAGGTGAAAAAGGATGAGGATGGTTCATTTATATTGCATTAAAGTAGTCTCATAGGTTACTTCTATTTTGAATTCAAAATGACCAAAGTATAACGGGAATCTTAAGAGGCCTGATCTGCACTGCCATGCTGGGTCAACATGAGATATGCTAGTTACAAAATATAACTGCTGATATCTTTGCAGTGTGGCATCTTCATGATGCCAGATCAGTAGTAGAGCGTCTCATTTGGATGTTATCTTTCACCTTTTGTGGAGCAGAACTATTTCAGTCAATGGGGGAGCACTTTTCCATTGACTGGACAGGACAACATAGCTTTGGTCAATTGGTGCTGCTTCATCAGTGCCTGCTACTGTGGCAGTGTAGACATGTCTAGAGTCCTTAATATTAGTAATGTTGAAGGGAACTTTGGCTTTCAACTTTTCACAATGGATCTTTTTAAGATGTAATTGGAGCTTGGTCCTGACAAGGACATGGTCAGTGTTGCACATTGATCAAGCATGCAATACAGATCAGGATGAGGTCAGTGGCCAAAGCAGAGGTTTCTTCATGTGACCTTGCTGCTGCCGCCACCAAGAAAATAAGTATGAGTTCATGGATCTGAGAATGGAAAGCGTCAGCAGAATGAATAAAAGAAGCACAGTAGATTGTCTTCCGGCTCTTTTCAGTGGAACAGTTGTGTGCACAGACAAAATGAGAAGGAACAATTGAACGACGGCTTCCAATTTCAGCTCCTCATCTTCCATAATTTTGTTAGAATAACATGAGACAAAACTTTATATTTGCATTCTAACTGGGACCGGGTCCATCATGACAAATTCATTTACACACACATACTCAGCTTTCTTATATATACACACGTATGTATATATGTATCAGGCATTAATTAGCCTTTTTGAAAATCACATTGGCAACTAAATAGTCTACCTAATGCAGAGGTAATTTATAATGTTGTCTCTCCTTTTTACCTGTTCACAGGGAGATTATTAACATGAATACGAGTTGGTAACCTGCATTTTTTTTTTAAATTTGAATGTCTCTGCTTCAGAGACATTATTTGTTTTTAAGGCAGCTTTGTTTTCTTTGAAAGCTTCTAATAAGCCATGGCTTGGGGACACATCATCTTTTCCTGAGCCAAACTCAACAACAACCCCCCAAAAAAGTGAAAGGTTTATTGAACCAGAACGATGGATAGAAGATAAATGAAAAAGTTAGTCGTTCAAATTTCATCCTTTTGTCCGAGGTCATTAGTTGTAGTGTGAGAAATAGGCATGAGAGAGCTGTGTGAGTCTTTGTGGAATAACAAAATGTTTCACATCCTGGAGTTGTGTTTTCAATTTGGTGTGTCTTGATTTTTCAGTGTAAATTCTTAGCAGAACTGAGTGGTCGAATTGTTGGCATGATGTGCAGTGGCAAAGAGAGAGTGAAGCAAAACAATTAAAGAATACTCTTATTCTTGTAAACATCTCATCTGCTGCAGTTTAAAGTGGCAAGATGTTTAGACGCATACAAAAGAGAAAAATAAGGAAGATAGGGAAAGGAACTAATGCTGTGTTCCTTAATTTTTTTAATCTTTATCATGTATTTTATTTGATTGCAGCTAAAAGTGTTGGTAATAGACTTCATCTTTATCTGGTAGTCTCAGTTGATTATATTATGTAAATATTGGTTCATGGTTAAAATTGGTACTGAAAAAACTGATTCAGAGAGGATTTCTCCACAATTTAAATGACTAATACCATTGAGGCACAGAATGCAATAAAGTGGAAGAACATTCTGGGAATAACCAGAATTGTAAATACCACCTATGTATATAAGGTAGGGGAA
The DNA here is from genome assembly GCA_007922195.1 of Podocnemis expansa. Taxonomy (NCBI): domain Eukaryota; kingdom Metazoa; phylum Chordata; order Testudines; family Podocnemididae; genus Podocnemis; species Podocnemis expansa. The sequence continues at coordinate 27,163,737 of ML681989.1, read as the reverse complement.
ATCATTTCAGAACATCAGAATCATCATTTCAGAAGAATAAAACTAAACCAGAACAGAACCATTCATGCAAATAATGGCATTGTAGAATATTTTGAAGTGATTAAATTGTAAACTGAAGTATATCAGATTGCCCATACCTTCAATCCCCATCTTAATTTAGCATCTCCCAACCTACTTCTGACTGCCTGGTGACCTGTCTCATCCTCTAATTCACCAACAATGAAGGTTGCTATCAGCTATTTGTCTGCTTGTCTCACAGGCATTTTTGGGCCCTCTTCAATACTGCTACTTGTTACGCACCCCCAAATTATTTGCTAGTGCTAGTAGTCTGTCATTCAAATCACATTGCAGACTCACAAGTCCCTTCTCTAGTCCCACATTAACACTAAACTATTTTATGGCAATTGCAGTAGTTCTGTTCTCTTAATAACTTAAATCAGGGGTGAGCAAATTGTAGCACATGCCAAAAAGTGGCATACATGCCAGTTTTCAGCAGCATGCTGTACCCTGTCATGCCACCAATATAGCCCCCTCTACTACTGGAAGTGGGGGCCACAGACCAACCCCACCACTGACACTGCTGCTAGAAGTGGGGCCACAGACTGGCCCTGCTGCTGACACAAATGTATTACTCAAGTTTTGCATGTTGCTAGTCCGTGTAACCATGTCTGTGTGTTGCTGTAACCCTTTTTTCCTGTCCCTCAGTAACCTTTCTGATGCATACTATACCTATTTATTCTGTCCCGTGATAGTAAACTCCTTGGGGAAGACACTATTTAAAAGCAAAATCCTGGTCCAGTTGAAGTGAAGGGAAGATTTATCACTGACTTCTGGAAGATCTGGATTTGAGCCTGAATTGTTTTATGGTGCCCTTCACGATGGTTCCATTCAAGAATAGTAGCCCCTAGCTGCTGCTATAATACATAATGCTACACACACCAGGAGGAGCTAGATGGTAAGAGGAGAACTGGTCTATAGGAAAAGTAATGGAGATGTTTTGGATCTTAGTCTAATTTCTGTAGATGATCTCTGGTCCCCAAACACTCCTAGATGAGTACACCTATCGTATGTAATGCTTTTGCTGGTTCTTCAAGTATAAATTACACTGGCTGCTAAAGGATACATGCTTTGTAAATTAGGTGTTCCCTTACTGTTTGCTTAGAAACCTTTGACTACTATCTGGTTGCAGCTCAGACGTTGGTGGATTTACCCTCACAACACTCCTGTGAAGTGGGGAAATAATATCCCCATTTTACAGAATGGGCAACAGGAAATCAGTGGCAGAATCTGGACGGAGACTTGGTCCAGTGCCTTACATAAGTGCAATCCAACCTGTCATTCCATAACCTTTTGAGTCTTTCTGCTCCTCCTTCTACTGCAATACCTTGAGAGAGTGTCTCCAGTGTAGACAGTTGGCAGCATGTTACTCACTGGACAAACACCATCTGGTGATAGTAGTGGGGAATTGTTCAAGTGGCCAGCCCATCCAGGGGACTGTACTTGATCTTTTCATGGTCTCTAGTCCATTTCCAGGACCTCAGGCCTCCAGCAGAGTCCTTTTTCAGTTCTGCTTTTTTAAAATAAGGTCTAGTTTGGGCTGCCCTGCTCTGCACAAGTGGCCACCACTAGTCCTTTCACCACCCACTGGCAGTCTGGGAGCAGAGGAGGATTAAGGGGCCCTGGTGGGCAACCCCCCATTGCAGACCCTGGCCCCTCACCAGTGGGAGCCCCCACCTAGGGCTCAAGCTTCCCACCAGTGGGAGCCCCCACCTGGGTTCCCCAACTGATGGCCTCCTTCCATCCTCCCCCTCATCCAGTCTGCCCCCAGGAGCAACAAGGCCAACTGGATGTGGCTTCTGGTGCAGCCCTCCATGGCCCCACCCCCAGAGCAGAGCAGCTAGTCATGCCAGCCAGCCCCATTCCCATGGGCAGGGCAGGAGAACAGAGCCCAGCCTCCAGTGTGGGATAGTCCCAGCACTGTCAAGGCAGAGGGTCCACATGATGTGGTGGCCCCTGGGCACAGGCCCCATAGGCCCCTGTGTTTATCCACCCCTTTCTGGGGGAAGGCAGGGAGGGACCCAGGCCCACACACTTCTCCAGGTCCTGGCCCAGGGACCCTATGCACCATTCCTCAGGGCTGTCCCAACCCCCAGCACAGCATAACAGGTCCTCTGGGCAACATCCTTGCCTACCTCAGTTACCTTCTCTCCTTTTTCCTCAAGGTCCACATCTCCACCAGCCTCTGGCAGTCCAGTGGGAGCTGTCCATGGGTCTGGCCCCACAGCCTGATCCTCACAGATCAGGGGAAGACAGCTAAGAACTGGGGCTGCAGCCTACTTATATTCAGGGCTCCTCAACTCTGATTGGCTCTGCAGCCACCAGCTCCCATTGGTCACTCACTTTCTGCTGGGCTTTTAGCTTTGGTCTTTTCCTCCAGAGCAGGGAAACCCCAGTCTCTGACTCTGATTTGCGAACTCTTAGGAGCTCACTATAGCTTCAGTCCTTCCCTCTGCCACTACTTCAATAGCATGAAATCCATATGATTTTTGGTCAGTCTCATAGCTGCTCCTAATGGTATGACTAGCTGCAATGAAATCAGTTCCAATTTTGTCAGTTTCATGTTAGTGTCACTGGGGAAAGCAGCTTGGGAAAATTAGTATTGCATTGGTTCTTATTTTAAGTTTACATTTGTGTTTATAAGGGCTAGAAACTCATTTTCACAGTCGCTTTCCACCCTTATCATCAGTTAGTTAATGAGAGTTGCATATGTTCAGCACCTCTAAAAATTTCAGCATTAATTGAAAAAATACTTAGCATTTATGCAACTAATTTTGAAATCTCAATTGCTGTAGCAATCAGTGGCTTCTTGCCCTTTCCTTTTCCTCCCAGCTCACCAAGGAAATTTCCCATTTTGTATTGCTGAGTGGATCTTTCAAGCTGTCCCCCAATGTAACATATATATGTATAGCTTTTCAGTGTCTGCACAAATACTGCTATGGAAAATTTTATTCCTCTGTTACTTTACTACTGTTTGTGGCTCTAAAAGGCTTTTACTCAGGATTATCATGATTATAAATCATTAAACAATTGTTTATGAATTCTCTGGCTTATAATAATTATTTGTCTGTGGGCTACTTTAATTTTACTGGTAAACAGAATACTATTTTCCTTAGCTCTCTGCCATTCTGAACAGCTGGAGGTTCTGCAAACAGATGCACCAAGAGAGTGAGAATGGTAGAACTGTGCAGCTAGTGCTTTTGTTAGCCGTTCTGTATGGGAAACATGATGTCTCTCTGATCCGATAGTGGGAATGTTTCCTCCTGCAGTCCTGACTCTGAGTCACTTGTAAGGAATGTTAAGATTAATGCACCAGATGATTTCTGTCAATGTGTTCTGCACTCTTGCAGAAATGGAAATTGTTCTGCTTTTGAACTTTCCTCTTCTTTCAAGCAAGTGTTCAGGTGCTCCAGAACTATTATTGGTATTTATTCAAAATCAGATATATGCAAGTTCTGATTTGGGGAAGGGGCAGTGTGTGTGTGTGTGTGTGTGTGAGAGAGAGAGAGAGAGAGAGAATATTTTGGATACGTTTACTCTGCAATAAAAGACTTGCAATAAGCTGTGGCTGGCTTGGGTCAGCTGACTTGGGTTGCAGTTATGAAGTTGCATTATAGATGTTTGGATTGGAGCTGGGAACTGGGCTCTGAGGACCACGTCTGTGGACTGAACCTGACCATCTCTATACTGAATTTTATAGCATGAGCACTGAGAGTCCTTAGTCAACTGACCTGGTGTCTCTGTTTTGTTATTGCAGTGTTGTAGCTCTGCAATATAAATGGCAATTAATTATGTTCTCAGTTACAATAGAGTACATCTGGAATAACCCCGTTTATTTTCAATTATGTTATCTTGATAACTTAGTGTATTTAAGATAGAATTTGGTCAATCTTCTACCAAGCATTAATTACCAGTAGAGTATTACAACTTCAGTAGTACTGAAAAGAAATCTATTTTTAGTGATGGATTAAATAGAGGAATTGGATAAATTGCATTTCTCCCTAATTAAGCTTTCAGGCCATTCACAGGAACCCTTTTTACAATGAGAACCTGCGTGTACCTACTAGAGTGAAACAAACAATCAGAGGAGGTTTGGGGCACAGAGAAGACGCTTCCAAGAATTATTTCAGAGTAGGCATTTTAATCTGCATCCTCTGATATTTTTTATTTGCATGAATTTATGCTGAGACGGATTCTGATACCATTGCTCACACTGAGTGGCATCTTACTTTGCAAATAGGCCTGTTGAATTTGAGGATAAAGATTTTAGAATCTCACTCAATAGAATCAACAACCTGTAAGTATAGTTTGAGTGAAGGCAATGTTTCATATAAAAACGAGTTCATGTTTTCATATGTAAAAGCGTGTTCTTTTATATCTTGATGAGAGCCAACAAACACAGAGTGGACTTCAAAGCCATAACAACCAACACAGAAACGAAAGATTTCTTCTGCGTAGTGCAGAGGAAGTGCTCTCCCTGTACATGGAAGACGGAGGAGAAGTTAAGGTACACTGCCCCCGTACTTCTTTGGCCCTGAAGTCAGTCAGAGGCCGGTTGAGCCCCCAGTAGAAGTATGCTCAGCTTCAGGGCTGCTCTAGTCTCCACCAATTTTTAATTATGATCTATAGGGCTGTAATTATGACCTGTAAGGCTGTTTTACAGTTAGGTGTCACCACAGATTTTAAATTCCAATCAGTCAACCAAAGGAAGCATATTTTTATTATTTTGTCTACGTAGGATGGATGTTTGTATATTATGTTGTGGAAGCACTTCCTTATTTTTTAGTTACACTCATATTTGTTTCCTTCCCTTTTTACTTCATCTCACTTTCCTTTCCTTATTTTGCTACTCTCCTTTCTCATCTTTCATTTTAATTCTTATTCTCTGATGCATTCTATTTTTTCTCTCTTGACTGATTAACACCTCCTGTACATTCTTTGTTGTTCTTCTGTCTCTATCTTTCATATTTTCCCTGTTTAATCTCTTCTTCTGTCTGCTTTCTATATTTCTCTTTCGCTGGCCTGTCTCATGCATCCAACACACAGATACTTTGCATTTCTCCAAGCTTCTTTTACTTCTTTCTATATATATATATATTGGAATCAACTTTTTTTCACCAGAGTAGTTCCCTAACATTCTTGTTTAGTTAGAGCAGAAAGGAAGGTGGAGGCATACATTTCAGTGATGTGCATCCCAAGCCAGAAATGATTTAGAAATACCAGTGATAACATCCTGCTCCCATTAATGTCAATGGCAAAACTCCTGTTGGGCCTGGAATTCACCCCAATTTCTTAGTGACTTCTTTTATAAGCCAAATAGAGTGAAGTATCAAACTTTGTTATTTCTGGCCATTCCCATTTAGATCATCTTCTGCTTTCTAGAATTGTGCATACTCATTAATCAGTTCATGACTTGCCCACTGATAGATACCATGTTCATGAAAGGAGACAACTCCACCAATATTAATAGGCTAGTTGAAAATATCAAACTTCATATGCACCAAAACTTGGAACAAGGAAGTCAGCATATGAGACTAAATCTCGAGAGGAAACAGATTGAACTACAAACAGCAAAGGGCTTCCTGAGCATCTGAGCCTTCAAAGAAATTTGTTGTGCTGTTTATAGTAGACTGTAGTAACATCAGGCCGTTTCTAAGCAGCCAAAGAAGAAAGACTCATAGTCATGTGGGCACTTAAATAAACCTTGAGCTTAACATAAAAAAGCCTACACAAAATCCAAGCATGTTGTGGCCCACTCTAATAAGCCTGAAAAATTGCTCAAAAGCATTTGGAGCAGAATAGGAATGTAGCCTTGAACCCAGAAAAACACATTCACATTTAGGCAGTGAGGATCAGGAGAGATCTAAGCATAGGACTGGTAGTCGTGGGTTACTGACCTTTGGTCCTGGCTCTGACACAGACTAACTTTGTGTCACTGAACAAATTACTAAACTGCTGTACCTCAGTTTCTTCACCTCTAAACTGGGGATAATAATAGATCGGTACATCACAAGTATGTGTAGTTTGGGTCAGTGTATTAGGTGACACCTTTTTAGTACTTTGGAGATTTAAAAAAATGCTAAATATTATTCTACTAACTTGGTCTTCAAAATAGACATGCTTTCACTCCAGAAGGTTCTAAGAGATTATCCCCAACTGACTTCTAATACCTATACGAGAAGCAGAAGTGCATTTTTAAAGGAAAACTAAACCATGCGTTCTCCAGACCCCCAATATATTCAGAAGAGAGAGTTTTAGTTTCTCCTACCCAAAGGACATTGCTTAATCTAAGCTTGTTTTCTGCCTTGGTAATATCACTTCCTAAGGTCTTTTATTTTGTAGTCACTCAGCTACAGTATTGGATTGGGTTCATAAATCCTTCCTTCCTTCTCCTATATCTTCAGTCTTCTCTGTCATTTAGTATTTATTGGATGCCAATATATGGTACTTATTTCTTATCTCTATCCAGAGAATTCATGCTTTATCCAAAAGAGGCTGTACCTGCTGGGGATTGCTCCTAATTCCTCCCTCCACCCCAGCATCCAATCCCTGGCCATTGGATCTTTTTTTTGAATGTGTCTGAATTTTTTTGTACTTGAGTTTTAAAGATCAGGAAACTGACCATTGGAAATCTGGAAATATTTTGCTCTTTCGAGGCAGTATTAAGTGCATATTGATTCTCCAAGGTAAATACTTTTAAAGACTGTGTAAGAAGAGCAGTGAGCTTCAACAAAGTCAGTTTAGTCTTGCAGGGAGCTCCTCCCAATGCCATCACTGAGCCCTCCAGTCAATTAAGAGACTGTACTGAGAAGGCCATGAGGTTAAATGGTGAATGAAGCATGGAAGGAGAACAAAGGAGTTGTATTACTTACCCTACCACTGATAGCATCATTTCCTTTAAGTGAAAGTATCATACCTAGTATTCCTTTAAGAGCAAGATTGACTTTATGCGGTTGCAGAGCGGGGGAGAAAAAGTACTGCTTGTGGAAGCTAGACCCTGTGGCTGAATAGCACAAGGGCTACACTGAGGCTAACCTGGCTAACCCCTCCGCACTAGCTATAGAATTTGACAGCTACACAGGCATCCAGATAGTGGACCCTTACAATGTAGAACCCCATGTATTGTGAAAAGCAGTGTAATATGTTTGCTAAGAGTTTTAAAGACCATTTGTTTGTGTAGGCAATAATAACATTTATTAATCTATAGCTTTCAGTCACAGAGCACATGGCAAGTACCACAATATGTTTTGCATATAAGTATCTTTAAGGTGGCATTTTTAGGGATTTAGAGTGAGAATAAAACAAATATGGAGTCCTGTGGCACTTTTAAAGACTAACAAATTTGTTTATTGCATATTTATTTTATCATATTTTACATAGGAAAACTCATGCCATAAATAAATTTGTTAGTCTTTAAAAGTGCTGCAGGACTCCTTGTTTGTTTTGCAGAACTAGATTAATGTGGCTACCCCGGGACTTGTCAGAATGAAAATAGTTGCTTTAAAACAATTCTAACAGCTTTTTGTTTTTTAACCAAAAACTGCAAAGTCAGGATGCTAGACTTGAAAGCTGTACAGGTGTAGTCATTAGAAGCATATGATTGTACTTTGCATCTTTTCTAGTCTGAGTTGCTTAATTGGAAGTTGGCTCCAACCAGTAAATTTTCAGATCCTTTGGTTTAGTATGTATGGTTAAAGTCAGTGAGTCTGTTTTCACTGTGAATTCTGGCTTTTCCTGATACAGGTGCCTGCTGAGAGAGTTCACCATTCCCCACATGAGGCCTAAAAGCAGGCTGAAGGGAGGAAAGAGGAGGTCATTCTTTAATTTTGTCATGTCACTGTAGCAAAATGCTAGAAGAAGTGAGGAGAAAATTATTTTATCTGGAACTGATGCAAATTCCCCCCCATAAACTAGCCAAAAGAACTTGAAGTAAGACTGTGGCAATAGTCTGCCATAGGCATAAGTACCCATGAAAATCAAATGGGCTAAGTTCTAGTTTACACTACCAATGGCAGTGGTAGGAGATACACAAGTTGTGTGCTGAAACTTATGTATCTCCGGTCAACTTACTAACATTCCCTTACCACAGCATCTTCATGGTAAATTTCCCAATACATTGATCTGTGGAGCCTGATGCAGCCCAGGCAATGTGGACATACTGAGAGACAAAGGGTAAAATTTTCCAGAGCATCTCTTAGCGTTATAGTTGTCTATGTCCATGTAGACATTGAGACGCCAAATGCAAATGACCTCTGATGATTGGCTGTTCAGCAGCCTATATGAGTTAAGTTTGTAATCTTTATCTCTTACTTTTTGGAGCAGTAGCCACATTAATCTTGACTTAGCAGAAAGGCCATGATTTAAACGGGTATGCACACATCTTGAACCTTAGAAGTGGTCCACCCTAGTTTTGGGTTCAAGGTTGTCGGTATAGCAGTATGGGGAAGCTGGTAGTACCTCTTATTCAGTTGTGGATAAATAGCGGAGTTTACTTCCCATTTCTGATAGCTTGGGGAAAAAATCTGATTATGCACTCATACCAAGAAATATTTAGAAAGTGCTGATACTCTATAAAATTTCCTACTTGAACAAGAAAAAATAATGAAGGGAGTTCTGTAACTGTGTGGTTATAAAACATGCCAGAAATTTAGTTCTTTTTCTTTTTCCCCCCCAAACTTTTGAGCTTGTCTCTCAGAAGTACAATAGCATACTCTACAAGTGGCTGAAAAAGTACATTTTCTGTTCACCCATGAGTAGATAAAGAATCAATACTTTAGTAGTGAAGTTCAAGGTAGCATTGTGATTTGTACAGTGGCAGGTAGGTTGGGGGAAGGATTAAGACAAAAGATTTGTAACTTTTTTCTTAATCCAAGGGTTTATTTTTTATAGTCTCTCTTTTGTCCTTTTCATGATCCAGCTGAAATCCAGAACTTGTGCAACTAAGATATTATACTTTGAAGATTTAATTATGAAAATCAACATTAAAAATATCATATAATAGGCAGAAGATGTGCATATCAATGAATAGAGCTATTGTTAAATACATACCAAGTAAATAGTACTTTCTCTTGTGTATATATAGGTAGCATCAGAGTGCCAAACACAGTTTGTATTTGGACTGTTCTTCGGTCATAACATGGGAGGCATTCAGGGCCTACAATGGAGAAAAATTATCAGTCTCTCTTTGTTTCTCTTGGGAGGGGGTGAGAACAAGATGGAAGAATTCAGTTACTGGACTAAGAGATTAAAGATTTGAGGGGCAAAACTTTTGAAAAATACAAATTAAAATCTACATAGGAGAAACTAATTCACCATAAATGTGGGTTCATAAAGGTTCCTCTACTGCAAATGGGCATTCCATATGTATGGTAGAGTATTCACTGGCCTATTTGTTTGTAGGATTGGTGGCTGATAGAAAATTTGCTCTCGAGTTGAAAGTAGAACTATTTCGAGCCAGGAAAGAAGGGCAGGCACGTTGGTAGTACGTAGGCTGAAGAAGGCTGAAACTTTCAATAACGTATCAACTATTCCTGATGAGCAACGATTAAGGCAGGGAGCGGCAAACTTTTTAGCTTGAGGGCCACATTTGAAATTGTATTGTCAGCCATACAGAAGTGTAGGGCTGTATGGGGTGAGCAGCTGCAGTGAGATGCTGCTTGGGGCCAGAAGGGGCTTCAGTCAGGGCATTACTGGACCCATGTGGTAGGGGAGGGGCGAAGGGAAGGTGAAGACCTGGGAGGAGACAGCTGCCACTGCAGTCCAGCCAGGCACAGCTGGAGAGTCTGATGGAAAACTCAAACAGGCTATACTTTACCCATCCCTGGATTAAGGGCTTGCCTTCACATACTGTTTTAGTGCTTTAGTAAAGATTCATACTATGCTGATGGGAGGACTTCTGATTCCCTGTTTGTCTGGCTATAGCAAGGAAACCTCACATGTCCTAAAGCCCCATGCACTCCACCTGGGTGTCTTCTGCATCTGATGGGATGGGAAATCATTGCTCCCCACCATCTGGCTCCAGCACAGACCCTAGCAGCTATGAACCCAGGTGGAGCACTTTGTTGTGCTCCCTGCTACAGCCAGGGGATGGGGAGTGCTAATATCCTGTCTCCTTGGCTGCAGCATAGGTTATGTCTACATTTCAAAGCTTCGTTCGAGCTAACCCCAGGTTAGTTCGAACTAGTCATGGCTTTTTAGTTTGAAATACCTGTACTGACTCGTGAGAACTAAAAAGTTAGTTTGAACACGGCTAGTTCAAGCTAAAAATTAGTTTGAACTAGAAAATGCGGTTAGTTCAAACTAATTGCTTAGTTTGAACTGTTCTAAGTTTGAACTAGCACAACTAATTGGCCAGTGTAGACATAGCCATAGAGCCTACATCAGCTTTATAGCCTACACAGCAATGCAATCCAGCTATGCCCTTTGGCAGTGGCACTCTTCTGAAGTCAGTGGGAAGAGAGTGGCTGGTCATTTTGAAAGACCTGTGGGCCATGGGTTAGACCAGGGGTCTCAAACTCAAATCGCCATGAGGGCCGCATGAGAAGTACTATGTTAGTGCGACGGCCACACCCCTGTAACCTTTTCATACAACTATATTGCAAATATTGGTAACAATAGTGTCATTGTGGGGTGCAGGAAATAGCTTTAAAGGCCACACGCAGTCCGCGGGCCACATGTTTGAGACCCCTATGTTAGACACAACTGCAATAGATCATAATGCTTTTGGCATTCTTCTTCACAGAAAAATAGATCAGTTCATTCCTTTTTCAAAATTCCTATTTCTTTCAAGACAGTTTGAGTTTGTGTAGACATTTCTGTTTTTATAGCTTCTCTTTCTGAAGTTTTATAACCTTGAAAACACACAAAATGTTTTCTTTGGTTTTTTTTCACATCGCTCTGGTCAGGTACCAAGAGAAAAGTTACAAAAAGATAAATTGAATACCAGATCTTGTTTTTCAGCTGCTTGTGAGGCTGACTTAGTTTCCATGTCCCTATTTTTATAACAGCAGATATTCCATCTCAACAATGAATGCATACAAAGAATTGAGATGTTTTCCTACCATTCACCCTTTTTGCCAATTTTTGCAATTATGTGACATTATGTGAATTGCAGTGGTTGCTTTAAGTCTACATCAGCATCATTTTTAATCCCCAAAGCTTCACAAGGTTTTTCTTCTGTGTGTGTGTGTGTGTGTGTGTGTGTGTGTGTGTGTGTGTGAGAGAGAGAGAGAGAGAGAGAGAGAGAGAGAGAGAGAGAGAGAGAGAGAGAGAATAAAAGTTTGTATTTAAACTGTGGTTTACAAAATTTTAAAACATCTCAACTACAAACTGGCAGTTAATACAGTATTTTAAAGTGACTTAGACTGTTATGCTTTTATGTTATTGATCTTAGTGGGAGCAGATGAGAAAAGGAGACCATCAATTACTCTTGAGATACGGCCATATCTGCTCTGTTTCTTTAAATAATATTTATGCAAACTGACTATGTCAAGATATAAATGTAATCAGTTGGTGGCTTTTAGTGGGCTCTCTTACAGGATCAAAAAATTAGGATGTGTCAAGGTGAGTCAGGAATGGCTGAAACAAATATCTCTTGTATAGGTTTTGTGATGTTAAAGAGTAAGCCAATGAGATGATTTAATAGCTATATTCTTTTTTAAGCATTCTTTTTATCTTTTCATTGGTGCAGAATACTGTTTACTGACATCACACCTGCCAACCTTGCAAAAACAAATTGTTCTGTATTGTAAACAGATCAAGCATCATTATTAAAAATAACTAAATGATGCCATCTGCTGTCATAAAATACTGTTTGGAGCTTTATTAGATGAATGAATGGTTCTGATAATTACTAATGGAAATTTTGTGTGTTTATTAAAATGCTTGAACAGTGGTATGCCACAGAGACCTTTGTCAGAGAAATACAATGTTAAGTTTGATTCTGATTAACTAATTTGTGGAACACAGGTAATGTGAAATATCATTTCATTAAACTGTGTGGTTGTTTAGATTACATTCTCTGCTGAGGGAATCAGTAATAATCACACATTGTATTTATCTGGAGTGCAGCTCTTCTCTTGAACAACTCTAAGACGCTTTATGCAAAGGGCTGAATTCATCTTGGGATTCCAAGTTATTACATGGCAGATGAATTTGGTCCATTATAGATGTGCAAAGGTTATTTTATTTATCTTGGGTTGGGCATGGGATTTATAGGGAGAAGTGAAAAATAATTTAATTGAGTTGAAGCTGTATTAAACTACCATATTGTCTGGACATCTGGCAATCCAAAGAGAACATCGATTTACTCTTGAGTGAACACTGGCAAGAAAGTATAGAAGGATCAGGGTCCTCCAAATATCCTGAAACTCATGTCAATATAAGAACTGGGAAGCTTCTCGTGCAATTATTTGTGACACATAGCTAGTTTATAGATGTGTATGAAAAATTAGGTTTGTGTCTGCAAGAGGTGAAGAAATTATGAACCTAAAAGTAAAATAAACAAGGTGTCTTGTGGCACATTAAAGACTAAGAAATTTATTTGGGCATAATCTTCCATGGGTTAGAGCCCATTTTCTCAGATCCAAAGGGGCAGCCGTGTTAGTCTAGTTCAGTAAAACAAACAAGGAGTCCTGTGGCACTTAGACTAACAAATTTATTTATTGTATGAGCTTTTGTGGGAGAAAATCTCACTTCATCCGACACTTTGAAGATAGGGAACTTACAGAATGAGAGGAAATAAATGCAGGGAAGTGTAAGTCATGGGAACAGGTCATGCTGTAACAGCAAATCAAAACAGTCATAAAGATTCAAACACTGGGGAACAGCCTATTGAGGAAAATGAGGCCAAATCACCTGTTGTAATGAGAAAAAAATCCAATGTCCCTATTAAGTCCTGAAGCAATGCAACTGAATTGACAATAAATTCAATCTCAGCAGCTTCTCTTTGAAGCCTCAATCTGGTATTCATCTGCCTGAGCATAGCAATTAGCAAATCATTGATGGAGTGATCAGGAAGATTGAAATCCTGAACCATTGGTTTTCGAATGTGGAGATTTCTGATTTCAGATTTGTGCCCATTTATTCTTTTGCACAGAAACTGTCTTGTTGGTCCAATATGTAAGGCAGAGGGGCATTTCTTGCACATGATGGTTTGTTGCAGGGATATGTGCCTGCATTAATGGTTCTGTTGTTTGGTCTGTAGTTGCTGGTAAGTATCTGTTTAAGGTTGGGGGGCTGTCTGTGAGCAAGGAGAGGTCTGTCTCCCAAGGCTCGAGAGAGTGAGGGATCATCTTGTAGAATAGGCTGTAGATCCCTAAGGATGTGCTATAGAGGTCCGACTTGGGGGTTGTAGGTGATTGACTAGAGTCATTTTGTTCTTTCTCCTTCTTGGGCTTCTCCTGCAGTAGTTGACTTCAGAGTACCCACCTGGCTCTTTCAGTCTGTTTCTTCACTTCCACAGCTGGGTACTGCAGTTTTAAGAATGCTTGATAGAGATCCTGAAGTTGTCTGTCTCCATTTGAGGGATCAGAGCAAATGCGGTTATATCTTAGGGCTTGGCTGCAGATCATGTGGTGTGTTTTGGATGAGAGCTCCAAGGATGTAGATAACTATCCTGATCAGTAGGTTTTCGGTATAGGGTGATGCTTATGTGTCCATCCCTAAGTTGTACTGTAGTGTCCAGAAAGTGGAGCTCCTGTGTGGAATGTTCCAGCCTGACTTTAATAGTGGAAGGGAAATTGTTGAAATCTCTGGAAATCTTCCAGGGCATCCCTACTCTGGGTCCAGATGATGAAGATGTCATCAGAGTAGCATAAGCAGAGGAGAGGTGCTTTGGGATGAGACTTGAGGAAACATTGTTCTAAGTTGCCCATAAAAATGTTGGCATATTGTGGGGCCATGCTGGTACCCATAGCAGTGCCACTGACTTGTACGTATGAATTATCCTCTAATCTGAAATGGTTGTGGGTGAGGATAAAGTCACTAAGTTCAGCCACAAGGTATGCTGTGGCATCATCTGGTATGGTTCTTCTAAAAGCTTGTAATCCATCCTTATGTGGGATATTGGTGTAAAGAGCTTCTACATCCATAGTGGCCAGGATGGTGTTTTCTGGAAGCTCACCGATGGACTGGATTTTTCTGAAGAAGTTCTTGGTGTCTTGAAGATAGCTAGCAGTGTTGATAGCATAGGGTCTGAAGAGGGAGTCCACATAGCCAGATAAGTCTGATGTGAGAGTGCTAACATCTGAGATGATAGAGTGCCTGATGTTTCCTTTTATATAGATTTTAGGTAGTGGATAGAATAAACCCTGGTCGGGGTTCTCATAAAGTCTAAGGTCAGAAGGGATCAATATGATCATCTAGTCTGACCTCCTCCACAGTGCAGGCCACAAAACCTTGCCGACCCATTCCTACAATGAACCTCAGACCCATAACTGAGCTATTAAAGTCCTCAAATCATGATTTAAAGACTTTAATACAGAGAATCAACCAGCAAGTGAGCCATGCCCAATGCTACAGAGGAAGGCAAAAAACCCCCAGCGCCAACCCAATCTGCCTTGGGGGAAAATTCCTTCCCGACCCCAGATGTGGCGATCAGTTAAACCCTGAGCATGAGGGGAAGTCCACAACAGCCAGTCAAGAAAAACTTCTCTGTAGTAACTCAGAACCCGCTCAATCAAATGCTCCTTCCCAGGTCACTATCATACCCATCACCAGTAGTAAAAGACAGACAATGGCCAAGCTACATTGTACACATCATATCATTCCCTCCATAAACTTATCAAGCTCGGTTCTGAAGGCACCTAAGGTTTTTGCACCCACCACTTCTTTGGTAGACTATTCCAGAACTTTACTCCTCTGATGGTTAGGAATCTACGTCTAATTTCAAGCCTAAATTTTCTGATGGCATGTCTGTCTTTATTTGTTCCCATGCTGCCTTGGGGAGTTTCTTGAATAGATGTTGTAGTTTCTTTTGGTATTCCTCAGTGGGGTCTGAGAAATGTGGTTTGCAGAACGTTGTGTTGGAGAGGCTTTTCTGATCGCAATCCAATTTATTCATGATGACAACAGCACCTCCTTTGTCAGCTTCCTTAATAATAATGTCAGACTTGTTTCTGAGGCTGTGGATGGCATTTCATTCTGTAAGGCTGCATTTCCTCAGATGGTTTCTAACCTGTGAAAGGTTATGCCCAAATAAATTTGTTTATCTTTAAGGTGTCACAAAACTCCTTGTTTGTTTTTCTGAAACAGACTAACATGCTCACCCCCCCTGGAACTTGAACCTAAGAGTATTTTCCTCAATTGTAGCCACGGTACATAATTATAATTCACAGCAGAATGTAAGAATTATTATTTGAGGCTGTATTGAAGCATTCTGAACTTCCCCTAACACTTCACCATTAATAATAATAACAAAATATAAATAGCAATACTGCTATAGAACTGAAGATGCAGAATTTTAAAAACCATTAATATGTTCTTAGATTTTTACTACTTTTTTCATGGTACATAATGTTATGAAGTAAAAATGGCTAATATGCACACTTGTGTCTATAATACAAACATTCTGAAATCTGTAATAGAGAATGTTGGCCTCAGTCCTGAAGAAACTAAGGAACATGCTTAACTTTCCACACAAGAGTAGTCCCACTGAAATCAACATGATTACTCATATGAGTGAAGTTAAATATGTATGTAAATGTTTTTGAGATTAGGGCCTTAATATCTTACTTCAAAGGGGTATATTATAAATCCTATCCCTGCAGTAAATAAATCCAAAGCATTCAGAAATGTATAGATAATGGCATATGAGTGTTTGTTCAGATAATACAATTACTGTGGCATATATGTATTTCTATTTATAAAAAATGTAAGCAGCCAACCCGTGTTATTTGGAGTACTTTTATATTGTTTAACATCCACAGAAAAATTTAATCTAATGAATCTTACACAAAAATATGCACTTGCAGATACAATATTTTAGAATTCCTCCATGTTAAAGATCATAATAGCGAAAGCCTTTCAATCACAGTTTCTTTTTTACTTAATGCTTGACAGCAACGTTGAACTTTATAGCATTCTGAAAAGACAGACAAATGGCAAACCATTGTAGGAATGAATTTTACCTCTGAAAACTTCTTAGACAAATGACCCCTGGCAGCACCCTTTCAAATTGAGGGAACATAGTGCACCATGTGCAGTAACAGAAGGTGTGTGCTCAGATACATTTAATCTGTGCTGGTTGTCTGGAGTATCTGTTGGTTGTAATTTACTGTAAATTTAATTCCTCCGTATATAGGAATGCCAACTCCAAGTATTCAAAAATCAAACCAGGCCTCAAAAAACCATGACATTTAAAAAAAAACTAATTCTGAAGTTATTTTTGTTTGCCCATTGGTTGCTGTGCTTTTAGGGCACACTTGGGTTATATTTTCAGGTTTTTCTCCACAGCTATGAAAGCTAATTCCATCCCCCCCCCCCCCCCATGGAAGCTGAGATTCACATATAGTTACAGGATTCCAGGAGATGAGCTGATAAAAACACAAAATATCATGAGACCCACTATAAAACTGAGAGCTGGCAACCCTTAGCTGATGGAAGATTATGGTCTTCTGGGATATATTCCTATATATACACACATAAATATATATAAAAAAATTCAATGATTGGGGTAAATATAGTGTTTGTATAAGATGCACATGGCATATATTGTGATGTTTGGACATATATAATCTATAATTAATATTGCAGCCAAAATATGTACTTTTCAATAACGTGTCTGCTATTAATAAGAATGCACATATCCCTCATGCAGTGTAATTGTTGCAGCGCTGTCTCTATATTATAACTTCATCATATAATGTAAGTAAGCTAACATTAGGGTGTCACCCATTGTAAATGATCTGTTGGTCATTAGGAATCTTAACTGAGCTAATCTTCAAAAACATTCTTGTAATGAACATTTGTAAAAAAAAAATTGGCTAGCTAATATTGTTAGCGGAATGTGTGGGTCTCTTGTATCACTGAGAGATTTTAGTGCCTGATGAGGTGCATCCTGTCTTTGTCATACCCTCGAGGGCCCACAGCACTAGTAAACCCTGTCCCCAAAAGCAGTGAGCTGAGAGGAAAAAAGCAGTGAGAATGGACCTGCCAAGTTTGCCTAGAAAAAAGTCTCAGAGTCTAGAGCAGCCATCTTGGAAATCACAGAGATCTCGTCCTCTGGAGGCTGGAGACTTGGAGGACCTAATAACAACCAACCCAAGTCAAGAAGCCTCAGATTAAAGTAGCAGTGGCCAAAGTAGTTGAGTTTATGGATGGCGGAATTTACATGGGACTGCAGAGAGAGGAATGGGCCTAGGATAGGGGTGGATATCAAAGGGCCCAGTAAGGTGAGGCCCAGGTTAGCAGCAGTGACTGAGTGGTACGAGCAGGATGTGACTGTGTGTAAGGTTATAAATTAAAGCCTGAGATGGTGTGCATGCCTGGGTTCCCCCACCAGCCATAGGTAAAATCATGTACCGTGGAAGGGGGTAAACCTTATTTGGGAACCTGAAGAAAAAACTGGATTTAAAGGGCTCAGAGCCCAGGAAGAACAAATAGATTGTTAGTTATAGGTTTCTTTAATTCATGGGAGGGTTCATTTGAACTTTGTGGCTTGGTTGGAGGGCCAAACAACTAAAGATTGAGATTGGCCAGCCACCTGCAAGGTGGGCACCAGAGCAATAACAGGATGGTGGTATCCCATGTCACTGTCCAGGGATGCTCAAGGAGTGAATACTTCTTTACATATGCACTGAAGTATCATAACTGGATATGGTGACTAATAGATAGGACAGTATAAACAGGACTTCAGTGCCAGGATCCTAAAACTTGACCATGTAACTTAAATAACCCAGAACTAGGTTTTTAGTTTGTGATCAAGCCCAGAGTAAGAGTTAGCATTTTGTCCAGGGATTAAAGTATAATTTGGCAGGCCTTGGAACCTCTCCTAATTTCTGCCCCCCTTCCCACAGGTCTGGGTCCCCCTTATGCAGGTCCAGGCCCCCCCTTCACCTATCCCAGCTACAGCCCCCCAGATGCTTGTCCCATCCCCCCACCTACACCCCACCCCAGCTACTTCCCCCAAAATTCCTGCCTCCAACCCCAACTGCTGCTCCCCCCACACCTGCCCCCTACCTTAGCAACCACCCCAACCCCAGCTACCCCTCACCCCAGCTACTGCCCCCAATCAGACTCTTTCCCCATGTTCTCCACAGCCCCCATCCTGACCCATTCTTCCCACCCCACCCCCCCCATGCGCTTTCCCTGCTGGTTGCCTCAACCCCACCCAGCCCCCCTTACCTGCGCTGCTGAAGTGGCTGAGGAGCTGGGCCGGGGGGAGGGAAGCTGCAGGTGGTGGTGGCTGGCTGGTGAGAGGGGGCCTAGGCCTGAGAATGGGTCCAGGCTGCATGCGCCACCGGGCCCAGCAAGAAGGGGCGAGGCCGCCACAGGTTCTGGGGAAAAGAAGGGAGGGGTGGCTGGGTTTGCTCCAGCCTGCAGCCCCTTCCCTGAGCCAGCCCTAGGGGAATGCATTGGAAAGCAGCGTTCCTGCATGTTCCCCTATTTTTAGGGGCCTTGGAATGTTGCCCCCTAAAAATGGGGGGGCCTGGAACACCGTTCTAGAGGTTCCAGCTAACTTTAACTCCTGATTTTGTTGCTTTGGTGTCCCTGTCTTCCTGCTGGTCCGAACGGAGAATATACATGTCTGATAATGACCTGCTGTAACGTACAGTCCCCAATGCACTATATAATTATGGCACCAGCCAGATGGATGGGGGGCAGCATCAAGATTCTGCCCACTCCCAATCTGCTGCCCATTCCCTGCGTTTTGTGAGACACTGCAGTTCTGCAAAGGAAGTGGTGGTATCGTACATTCCTTCAGTGAAAAAAGGAGATGCCTTCCCTCTTGCCCCCTTGCATCAGCACACAGGAAGGGCCATAATTTGGCCCCTGGTGTGTTCTGATTCTACAGTGTTTGTTTTTCCTTCATATCATCTATGAACTAGAGAGGACTGGAGTAAGATGAAGGGGAAAACGAAGACAAGAGAAAAGAGGTAGGAAAAAAAACCCACAAGAAAGTAGGTAGCATTAATATGTAAGTTTAATTGGACAGCATTATCAGACATTTTGGAGGTGCTGTGTACACAGGAGTTGGTCCTGGGCCTGGTTTTGTTCAACATCGTCATTAATGATCTACAGGATAGGGTGAATTGCATTCTTAGCAAGTTTGCAGATGACAGTAAGCTGGTTGGAGTTGTAGATACAGGACAGGGATAGCATATAGAGTGACATTGCCAATTAGAAGATTGAGCCAAAAGAAATCGAATGTGGTTCAACAAAGACAAGTTAAGAGTCCTCTGCCTTGGATGGGAGAATAAGGTGCTAAGTGATAGTCAGCATGGATTTGTCCAGATCAAATCATGTCACAAACCAACTTGATAGGTTTCTATGACAGGGAATAGAAATATCAGTTTTTGTGCTTTATTTAATGTTTTCACTAACAACACTGGAAGTGAGCCAACTGAACTGACAATCACTTGTCATTCTGTGTATCATACTGTAATCAGGTCTATAAGCCCCTTTCAGGACTTAGGCAGAAGAGGCAGGGGAGCTATCCTTACCTTCGAGCAAAGAGAACTGCCTGGTTCCTGCTTAGTAACAAGAGCCGTCAAGGTTGGAGACAGCCACAGCTAAGCCTTGTGAGGGATGCAAAACCCAGCATATAGGAGGAAGTGCAAGAAAAGAGGAGGAGGCAGAAACACCTGAAACTGCAGAGCAGTGACAGCCCATCATCAGGCTGCCTCTTAATAGGATAGCTCTATACTGACGAACCTACCAAGGACAACAGGTCGAGAGGCCCACCTGATCTGGGGGCACAAACTGGACCCCAGAAGGAGTCTACGATAAAAACCTTTCAAACCATCATATCTTCTTGTTAGATTTTTAGGGCCCATTCCTCAACTCTGGCTGGCTGGAGTGGCCCTACTAATGTCAATGGGATAATTCACATAGTTTGTGTGAGCAAGGATTGTATGTCACTGGTGACTCTTCCAGTTTAGTTTTTTAGCATATTATCTGAAGAGAAAACACTTCAATTAATATAGTTTCAAATGAGCCTCTGTTGTTTCTAAGCGGAGAAAGTGGCATAGTGGCATTTTGATTCCGTGAAGCAAAAAAGAATGTCAGCTGTAGTTATCTGAACAAAGTGCCAAAACCAACCTCTCTCGTACTTAACCAGTGCAAATAGAGTAGCATTTGCAAAATTAATAGCTAAACTGGACCATGGGGGAAATTTATTTCAACATATTTTTCTCATTTGATAAACACAAATTGCTTTTTCTCTCAGAAGGGCACCAGTGCTTTGAAATTTTACAGTGTATGTTTCTCTCTGGCCTAAGTGAGCTTTAGGTGATGAATGTCAGCCTTTCAAGAAACTTTATCCTTCTGGAATACATTACTAGTCTAGTGTAAGGTTTTATTGACTTGGAAAGGGTTCTTTAGAAGGTTAAAACCTTCAGTCTCTTCGACATTACACTACTTTATTACCACACTTTAGCTATGGAAAGAATTTGCTGCATTATGTTAAAGTTTTCTAAGTTTCTGTTTCTGGAAATGCGTTTGCCCCAGCTTTCATTATATGAGCTAAACAGATTAAACTGTTTCCATGACATAGCACCTTATATCAAGAACAAACCTTGTATCAAAACTAGGATTTGTAATTTAAAAATAAAACTAGTTATATAGCATGTTGCCAGTTTGGAAAAATAGTTGGCAAGTTACCTGGCAACATGGATTGATATGATGTTAAACCAGTTTGAGCTGAAAACTTATTATATTGCTTACCTTTCTGGAAATGTAATTGATAAAAACTGTAAATTGAGAGAATAAATATATTACATTAATTAGATCACAACTGAGGATGTACCTTTATACAATTACAATAGTAATTTAATAAAAGATGGTCATTTCTTATATTGTTTAAAGGACCAGAACATATTTTGCTACTAAAATCATTTTCCATTGCTTTTTTGTTCATCTCTCTAACTCTTGTTGGAATTTCATCATAAGCAGTAAAAGTGTGTTTTCATTTTATAAAACAGGTGTATTTATAGCTGTAGTGTTCTGTTTCTACCCCCTACTATGAGGTACATGCTGAAAAGAGGAAGAAGGATTAAACTGATCATTCTGTTTCCTTCCCTTTTGGACAGCCTCAGCTATTTGCCAGATGCATTACATTTTAGCAACAGAAATGTAAGGCTTCATGACTGAGCAAATAATTAAATGCACAAATCACTTTGGCAATGGTATTTAGTTAACCTTTTCTACTCCATGGGATGTGCCAGAATATTCTATAAAGTAAAGTAGTTGCAGGCAATCTTCAGCTGGTGTAAATTGCATGGAAGTATGGCAATGCATACCAACTGAAGATCTGCTCATTGATATTTTAGCCTTATATGTTGGCCCTTTCAGTCTCTTGAACAGCTACTGTTCTGTACTGTACTGTTACTGGAAGTTACCGTTCATCACTTTTTTCATTAAAAGATGGTGAAGTTTGGTAGGGATGTAAGTTCTATTTCATGATGCTATCATTCCATTTGCCATTATGTCTCCCCCCTCCAGTGCTCTCAAACAGGTCTGATTGTGCACTGTTTGGACTTAGCCAGAGCCTGACCCTTGGTTCTTGTACTGTAGAGCAGAATACACAGTTGATGTAGAGCCATAATAGTGAGCATGCTGGTGGAATAGAGGGTGTGGGCATAGCTCTTAGTGTTTCAACAATCTCAAGAAGATGGACAGGCCTGAGTGAGGATATTTGTACAGTGGTAGAAGTCAGATGCTCAGATATTTATGGTGATGAACAGTAGTATAAAATCCAACAGTCAAAACTTGCCCCTGGCGGTCCTGAGGATCTGTGGCTCTCTTCTGTCAGTGAAATGACAGTTGCATCTGTCATGCCTAAATTTCTCCTTTTTGACTGGAAAATAAACCCCTGAAGTAGGGAACTATAACAAGAAGTCAACACAGCTAAATCCTCTGCAGTTTCTTGTGAATCAATTACAGCACCATTTTTAAACACGGTTTTACATCTAGTGCCATACCATATTTGTTTTTTGTTGTGTACTGTTGTCAAATACTCAAGATATTTGAGGTTGGCATGAGCGGTGGGAAGAGGAAGAGAACAGAAGTTGCATAAGGTGGAGGACCATGAGAATGCTGGTTAACGTGTGCGAATGACTATGGAGAGCTAGGTTGAAATGGATCCATTTTCACCAGCTTACATACTGCAAGGAAGTCTTGCTATACGCGTTTTTATGGCTTCCCATCTGTAGTATGAAAACTCAGCATATTCTTCCAAAACAGGGGTGTCCAGCCTTTTTGGGTGAGGGGCCACATTGCAATTCTTTTCTCAGTCAGGGGGCTGGTAAGAAAATTTTTTATAGATAAGACATACACATTCATATTTATTAATAAAATTTAATAAAACAATGATTAGTGTGATATTTGGCATTGCTTTTGCTTGCACAAACTGTCAATGTTTGCCTACACACTTGATGTAGCAATACAGAATATTCCAGATGGCCCCGGTCACCCCAGCTCCGAGGATCTTTTGGCAGCACTTGGTGGGCTGGATAAAAATCCTTGGCAGTATAGATTCTGGCCCCATGTTGGATGAGCCTGTTCTAAAAATATGTGGGAGTTCACCTGCTGAAAATGCACAGTGCTGTAGAATTATCAACACTCAGGGAATGGAGGTTGTTAATAATTCTGAAGTGTTTGTAACTCTGAAGAAGACATAATAATGGTTGTCCTTTCAAAAGTTTGCAGCTGAATGTTGACTTAATACAACTTTGAAACTTCACTATGCAGAAGAATGCTGCATTTTAACCATCTTAATTTAAATAAAACAAGCACAGAAAAGTTTCCTTACCTTGTCATTTTTGTAAAAAAACTTTCCATATATTATTTTTAAAATAATACTGTACTGTATTTATTTTATGTTATTTTGTTAATTTTTGGTCTCTGTTGTCTGTGTGTTCCAAACAAGGCATGTGGGTGACTGGTCAGTTTGTAAAAAAAACAACAAGCAGTTGTGTGGCACTTTAAGACAAAGTGCCACACAACTGCTTGTTGTTTTTTTACTGGACTAGACTAACACGGCTATCCCGTTTGAAATTGGTCACTTTGTAACTGATGTTTATAACTCTGAGTTTTCACTTTCTGTACTTTCTGATAGTCTATTTATGAATGGTGGGTCTGATTTACCCTAATTGAAGCAGAAGGGTTCCAAGAATTTTAATGGAAAATTTATTTTCTTTTTCAAAAAAGAATTTATTAAATTTTTAATCTCCATTTTTTTTGGTGAAAACTTAAATTTTGTATTGTTTTTAATTTTGGTTTTGCCTTCTCCCCTCCTTCATTTTGACTTCTAAACCTTTTTCTGTTGAGAAAGAAAAATAATGAAAGGATTGAAGGAAAGATAAAGAGAAGGGTGAAGGCAGCAAAAATGAAAAAAAAAAGCAAATGAAGAACAGATCATTTTTGAAACTTGTACATCTTCTTTTGCATGTGAGAGAGAAGAAATATTTTCAACTTGTTTTTCTTTTTGATCAGCTCTAAAAGGAGCCCAGGCAGTAAAGGCTGTTGATAGGTATGTAGTGCCTCTTATCTTGACTGTGGACATGCGTGCATCCCAACTAGTGCCACC
Source organism: Podocnemis expansa (assembly GCA_007922195.1). Taxonomy (NCBI): domain Eukaryota; kingdom Metazoa; phylum Chordata; order Testudines; family Podocnemididae; genus Podocnemis; species Podocnemis expansa. The sequence continues at coordinate 27,139,934 of ML681989.1, read as the reverse complement.
TATTTTATAGGTTATGAAGGTCCTGGGAAGTTATAGATATCTTCTGCCTTACAGGTCACTACATGCTCCTAGCCCCCAGATGCTGAAGGAGAGCTGGCCATCCCTGAGCCAGGGAATAGAGTTTGCAACTTCTGTGTACACTTGGCTATAAAAGCAAAAATAACCACAGAGCCATTAAAACATGAGCTAATAACCCCCTTCCCACAAACAAAACAAAAAGTGCTATGGAAAAGCACTATCTCAAACAAGTCTAAAAACAGCACTGTGTTTTCTCATGCTGTTTTAACATTATTTAACATAATTAAACATTGTCAAATCATGCATGTCTCCACCATGGGAATGTTGTTCTGAGTGTATGATGCATGCACACACACTTGAAATAAGCACCCCTTCCTTACCACGTTCACTGAGCACACATGCCATTATATTTCTAGCAAAGAGACCTAAGATTGAGTTTTTTCAACATAAAAATTGTACCAAAAATAAACTCTAGGGTTTTGTTTTTAAAAGTTTATTTCCTGTTTTGGAATGTGAGGGTCTAATGAGTTTAAGCCCTAACAATCTCTCCTTAACTCCTAAACATCTCGCCACTTTTTATTGAGAGTATTCTTTGTTTTCAGGACATCAGACTTTATGAAAACAGGCAGGCAGCTTCATATGTTGTAGGAACTAGATTATGGGAACTAGATCTATCTCTAAGTAAAGACCTTCAAGGTTGGTTTGAACTGTGGTTATCTGAGCTGTTTAGGAATGAGTATTTATGCTGAAGTTTTCTTTTTCAGGGTAGGGGTGATACTGAAAGAAGGCTTTTGTTTTGACTAAGCACCATGACAATATTAGTTCCTACTTCTGCAGTTTCCCCTGCACCTGTCACTTGCTCAAGCTATTTTTTAACAGTAGACAATCTTCCTAAAAGTCTCTCTCTCCGTTTTTGTTCTGGTCACTGATCACAGTGAAGAAAAAGAATAATCTAATTCATTGTGTAGCTGTTATTATGCTGATCCGTAATTAAGATTCGATGAAAGTTGTTGTTTTTTTAAATAGTATTACTAAAAACATATATCCTGTTTAGGCCATGTGTTTTCAAAATGATTTGAATTTGGCATAATAAACACTTGAAGCTCAGCCCTGAAACGAGTCTTTACATTGTGTTTTTATCACTGGGAGTTAAGTCTAGAACTTTTTTCTAAAACTTCATCAACTGTTATGAAAGTGCACCAAGAAGTTAAAAAAGGCTAAACTTTTTGAAGTTCTCCATTTCTTATAGCTGTAATAACCCCTAATTAATAATCTGTTCCAGTCCATTTGCTCTTTGATTTTCTTGGCCTTTTAGGTCAGCCTCTTCATTTTAGTGGTGCACTGGGAGCTTCCCCATAGATCAAAAAATTTAAAGATTCAGAGCATGCCCAGTGGAACTTTGCCAAAAGGATGGAGTTACAGTAGCTTCAACTTGCAGCTACCCAAGCCTCACCTGTTGGCTTGTGTGCAGCTGCTAGTGGTTTAGGGTTTTTCCTGTGACCACAGCTTTTCTTAATACTGATTCTCTGTCTTCCTCTCATTGCTCCTGCTGTTATACTGTTTTGACTTCCTCAATATACACATTACTTTCTATTGTTGGATTTACTCCTCTTCATCCTCTTCCTCCTGAAAATAATTTAACATGTTTTTAGACTCTCTATTGGTACTCACACACCCCTGTCTTGTCACACACATTTTATATTCTGTTGAAACAATGCAAGCTAATGTTATTGAAACACAAGAAGGGAACAGGGATTGAATGATTCACTGATCTGCTAATGGGACATATGACCTTTCAACTTATAGTTTGCCAGTTCAGATTTACTCTGGGTTTTCAGGGATTGAAGGTACACTTCGGCTATTCAGTGACTTCTTTGAAATAAGCTTGTGGTTTCACTGAAGGCTCATCCAGAATGGGAGCACAGTGAGTTTCATTTTGAAGCAGAAGAGGGAAGCAGTGGAAGATATCATAGTTGAGCATCTGGATTCCAAAACACACTTTTTATCCCCAGAAAACTCTCTGTGCTTCATGAAGCAATAGAAGCATCAGCAGTATTTGAGACTCAAGTAGGAGCAGCACCATAACTAGTCATTTTGGCACCTGGGGCGCATTCTGCTTGGAACGCACCCCTTACAATGGTTGGCACTGGAAGCAAGTGGTGCAGAACCTGCCCTTTGATAGAGATGCTCAATGGAGCTGCTCCACGGCACCCAGGGCAAAGCCCTGTTCACCCCACTGTAGTTACAGCTCTGAGGGGGAGAACAGGGAAACAATATTTCTGATATATCCAGAGTCTTATTTCTGTGTAACATGCACTATATATAAAACTTATGGTTTAAATAAGGACATGTTTTTCAGATGTGCTGTATTCCTCTATGAACTATACTAGTGTAAATCTAGAATCATTACAGGCAATCTATTAAAATATAATTTCTGTTTAATCTTTCTCTTAAGTAGTTCTAGAATTCCACAACTGAGTTCTTTATTTCTCTTTCATGGGCATTCATTCCTTTGGTGTGTGACAGTGGACTGAGAAGCACACATTCTGAAGTGTTGTTTAAAATACACAGCAGCATATATGGCTTGCTAATAATTTTTCTTTTCATTTCAGTATATTTATAGTATATTCCTGATAGAACAGAGGTCCCCATGCAGTGGGATGACCCCTTCTAGGGGGAGTGAAGGAAAGATAAGGGGACACAACAGGGATTGGGCCAGTTCCTATGGGAGGTGGGAGAGGAAACACTGCCTTGCTCTGCTCCAAGCTTTGCTTTACCTTCCGTTCCCCTTGCCATGGTACTGGTCTTGGCTGCCTGTCCGTGGCCACAGTTTCTCAGCTGTACTCCCAACCCTGATACCAGCTTTGTCTGCCACAGTTCAGCTCCTGACCGCAGCCTTAGACCTTGCCACTGTACCTCACGTGGCCTCTGGCCACTGCTCCCCACCTCACCCCTGACCGGCCCATGATGCCATTTCCAGTATTGGTCACTGCAACCCTGCTCAGTCCCCAGTGCCACTGGTTGCTGCAGCCTTGGCCCTGATTATGGCTCCACACTCCCCTCCCCAGAAGGCAGGAGGGGACTAGGAGTATGGACATGAATAAGGAGGGGGAAACCTAAAAAGTTTGGAGACCGCTGCTACAGAGGGAGTTTTTGTATAAGAATTATTATTTGTCATAGACAGTTTGGTAATTAATTTATGGTTGTCTGAGAGCAATATTTCGGGAGGGAATATGACGAGATCATTTCCTCTCTGAACTGTGAGAGAAACCTTATCAACCCAGATCATAAACTGGTATTTTTCTATGCATTTCTAAGTAAGATCCTATGTCAACGTAACAACTTGATATTAAATACATGATACTACTGCTGTGCTACCTTTTTTCTCTTTCTTGCTCTCTTTTATGTTTAACAAATCCTACTGGTATTTGATTTTCTCAAGTAACTTCAGCTCTAGCTAACTCAGTGGGCCAAATTCTTCTCCAAGATAAACTGGTATAAATTATCATTAAACAAATAGTGTGGTGGCTAGCACCTCTGCTTAACATGCAGAAGGTCCTGGGTTTAATTCCTAGGGGGTTGGACTCGATGATCTCACAAGGTCCCTTCCAGCCATATGATTTGATTGATTGATTTGCATTATGGTAGCACCTAGAAGCCAACCAGCTAGGAATGCATTCGAGTGCTATACAAACATCAGGCCCCAAACCTGCAAAAGAAGTATGCATGTACCTAATTTTAAGCAGTATGAGTTGTCTCATTAACTTAAGAGGGACTGCTCTAAGTTCATCGGAACTACTCTCAGATAGGATCTATTTTTTAAAAAAGGAAACACCCAGGAAATGTAGACCAATTGGCCTAAATTAGATACCTGAAAAGATACTGGAACAATTTATTAGGCAATTAAGTTGCAAGCACATAAAGCATCAGGGCTTGACAAATTCTGAGTGCCAGGTTGCTATGATGCCCAGGATTTTGTCCATGGTGACCAGCAGCACCTAGCAGCCCCTACCCCTCACTGCTGCTGGCAGCAGCTTTTTCAGTGGCAGGGGAGGTCTTTAGTGTGCTGTTCTTGCTACTAAAAGTAGCCACAGGCATGGTGAGTTTTCAGTGGTGGAGGGACCAGCATGCTGTGCACTGGAAGAAGTGAAAGCAGTCTTTTTGTGGTGAGCGACAGGGGTTACTTCTCTATCACACGCCAGTGGGTGCTTTAGTTTTTGGGTGGGCCCGTGGTATCCAGCGTATTTGTTGAGGACTAGAGCAGCAGTTTTCAAACTTTTCCCCTCTGGACCCAGTTGAAAAAAATTGTTTATGCTCATGACCCAACAATTACATCATGAACAATGCTTTCCAGTCTTTTGGCAGCAGCAGCAAGGGGTGCCACAACCCAGTGCTTGAAGGTCTGCAACCCAGTACTGGGTCCTGACCCTAAGTTTGACAACCACTGACCTAGAGGATAATGTTACTGGCAATCCCTCAGTGGCCAAGGAAGATCTCTTTCATGAGTTTTATTTTGTATGGGTGTGGGAAAAGTCCAGTCCTTGAACTGCAGAGTTGGTGGCAGATAATGCAGGTGGTTTTGGGAGGCAGAACTGGTTCGTGATTTCTGCATGACAATGGCCCACCCTTTCTTTTATGGGGTTTTTCTGTGACCAGAGTAAGGCAATTTTTCTAGAAAGTGGGTCATTTCTTCTTTGACAGGTCCTTGCCAGTTAGCCTTGTCTTGGACTGCTGTCTCCCAGTGAGTGATGTCAATGCGGCAGTCTTGATGTTTGTCTTGAGAGTGTCTTTAAAGCATTTCCTCTGACTTTCTTGTCTCTTTTCTCCTTTGTGAGCTGGGTGTACAGCAGTTATTTTGGGACATGTGCATCAGGCATGTGACACAGTGGCTATTCTGTATCATTTGGTGTTGGATAATCAGGGCTTCAGCACTGAAGATGTTGGCCTCCAAGTGGACACTGATTTTAGTGCAATAATCCCTCCAATTTTATGTTGAGGATCATCTGGAGAAAGTGCTAATGTTGGCATTCCAGATTTCAGAGTTGTAAAGGAAAGTTAGAATTACCATCCCTTTGTAAACTAAAAGTCTACTATGTGTTCTGATGTCATGGTTGTTGAATCCCAGAGACAGTCGATCAAAGGCAAGGCTGACAGCAGATTCTGTGCTGAATCTCAGTATCTTTGTTTACTCTCTGTGAGAGATGGATGCCAGTATCTGCAGTGTTCTACCTTTTCAAGTTCCTCATGAGGCTTGCATTCTAGTTGAATGCACTGTCGCTGGTCCATGCAGAGGTACTTTGGCTTGCTCGTAACAGGTCCTCATACAGGTTGTGATCCAAGACAAGATCCATTGCCTAGATATTGGCTGGCCCTTCATCCAGTCTTTTGACAAGAGTCCCTTGTGGCATTCTCATAGACAAAGTGGCAAAATGTGGTCTAGATCAGGTGTTCTCAACCCTTCTGATATTCCAACATGGTTCATGACTCAGGGTCCAGAGGCCAAGGCTTACCACCCATCCTCTCCAATTCCAGTGGCAGCTGAAAATAAAGTGGTCCCTGCCACTGAAAAAAATCTGCTGTTGCAGAGACTTTTGGTGCAGCTTTCCCAGAATCAGCCCCCACTGCTGAAAGGAGCATCTGTCACAAGAAATTTAGGTGGCATGGAACTTAGAAAGGCAGCTCCTCCACCATGAAACTAGTGCTGCTGCCACCAGTTCTGGCAGTGCAGAACCTCCTGCTTGACTCACTGAAAATCAGTCTGCCACCAAAAAGACACCCATGCTTCCGTAAAAAATCCCCATGAAGGTTTCTTTCAGCGGTGGTAGGGGAACTTTTAGGAGTGGGCTCACATGTGGTGACACACTTAGCAGCCATGCTGCAATAGCACTTCTGTGTTGCAACACAGGGTGAGAACTGATAGTTTAGGTAAAAGGAGAATGCACAATTGGTTGAAATAACCTTCTCAGACAGTACTTATCAATGATTTGCTGTCAAACTGGGAGGTCATATATGGAGGAGGAGGGTCCTGAATGAGTCAGTTCTGGGTCTGGTATGTTACTATTCAAAATTTGCAGATGACATCAAGGAGAGGTCAAAAACACTTTAGAAATTAAAACAAGCATGACAAATTAGAGAGTTGGTCTGAATTAAACAACATGAATTTCAATGAAGATAAGTGCACAGTAGTTCACTTAGGAAAGAAAAAGAAAATGCACTACTACAAAATAGGAACCACTGGCTTGACAGTAGTACTGCTGACAGGACCACGATAATTCCAATGGGACATACATTTTATATGAATCAACAATATGATGCAGTTGCAAAACAGGCTAATATAATTTTGCATTATATTTACAGGAATGTTGTACGTAAGCCACAAAAGGTAATTGTTCCATTGCACTTGACACTGACGAGGCCTCAGCTGAAATATTGTGGTCAGTTCTGGGTGCCATATTTTAGGAGAGGTATGGATAAATTTGGGAGAATCCAGAGAAGAGCAACAAAAATGATTTCTCAAGGTCCTTCCAACTTTACATTTTTATAACTGTGTTATTCCTTAAGTCTTTACAGGAGTGGGAAACTATAGAAAATAGCAGTTGATGCCTCAAAGAGGAAAACACCACTGATCTGAAATTACTGTGGATTTATACCACCCTGTTTTATAATTAGAAAGTTTTTCCTGATATCTAACCTAAATCTTCAGCAAAGGAAATTAAGCCTTTATTTCTTGTCCTGCCTTCTGTGGACCTGGAGAATAATTTATCATTATACTCTATATAACATACACATGTATGAAAATTATTATTATGTCTACCCTCAGTTGTCTTTTGTTGAAAAAACATAGCCACTTTTTAAATTTTTCCTCATTGGGCAAAATATGGCCAGTTTTTAAACTTTTCTTTATAGGTCACAGTAGCTAAATATTTTACCACTTTGTTTCTCTAATCTGGACTCTCTCTTCTATTTGTACATGTTTTCCTAAAGTGTGGCACTCAGAATTGGACCCAGTACTCCAGCTGAGGCCTTACAAGGTCTAAGTGGAGTGTGACAATTACTGCTCATGTCTTACTTATAACTTTCATGTTTAAAACTTTCCAGAATGATCCCTCCTCCGCCATTTTTTCAACTGCATCATATTGTTGATTCATTCAGTTTGTGATCTGCCACAATCCCCAGATCGTTTTCTGTTGTACTATTGCCAAGCCGGTTATTGTCCATTTTGTGGTGTCTCCATTGAATTGTAGATTTCAGAGCTATTCACCAAGGTTGTTTTGATTTCTAATCCTGTCTTTCAAAGAGCTTGCAGACCGTTCCAGTTTGGGGTATTTTCAACTTTTATAATACATACACTCCCCTCCACTGTCTAAGTAATTAATGAAGATATTGAATAGTATTGGACTTTGGATAGACCCTCTGCAATTACACTGGAAACATCCCAGTTTCACAGTGAGCCATTGATAATTAATCTTTGAGTACAGTCTTTTCAGCAGTTGTGCTCCAACCTTATGGTAATTGATAATGGACAATATTTCCTTTGTTGATTTCTGAGAATATCATGTGGGACTATTCCAAAAGTCTTACCAAAATCAAGACATGTTGCTTCTACAGCTTCTTCCCTATACACGTGGCCAGTAACCCTGTCCGATAAAAAGGAACTGTGTTGGTTAGGAATGATTTGTTCTCGACAAATTGATATTGGCTATTATCCATATTATTTTCTAAGTGCTTACAAATTGATTGTTTAATAATTTTTTCAGAGTATTTCCAGGTACTGAAGTTTAACTGACTGATCTGTAATGCCTGATTCTTCTTTATTCCCTTTTTTAGAAGAGAGGTACTAGGTTTTTCCTTCTCCAGTCTTCTGGGACACCACCCATCATAAACGAATTCTCAGATATAATAGTTAATGGTTCCAAGATTGTGTTCATCAAGGCTTGCTGACTTCCTTACATCTTATTCACCTATATATTGTTTAACCTGTTCTTTCCTTATTCTGGCTTTTATTCATTGCTCCTTGTAAATACTAATTGTATTCAGTATTTAGTGATAATAAACCTTTCAAGTGGAGACTGAAGCAAAGTCAGCATTAAACTCTAGAGCCTTCTTGATGTCATCCATTAATAAATCTCCTTTGTCATCAAGTAGAGCAGGGTTCAGCAAGCTTTGCCAACCCGTGTGCCCGTTCTTCCTCCCTGACTCTCAGCTGGTGCCGGCAGCCCCCTCTGCTGAAAAAATGTGGGGGCTGCCTGAAAATTCAGCAGCTGTCACAGTTGGAGTGGGAGCACTTCCCAGGCATGCCATGGAAAGAAGTCACCCTGAGTGGCTCACCTTGGCAGTGTGCTTGGGGACAGAGGTCCCTAGGCATGCTATGAAAAGAGTTGGCTCCTTTCAGGGGTCCCCAGGCATGCTGCAGAAAGAAGCTGCTGAGAGTAGCACTTTGGGGAGCATCACACTACAGAGAGGAGTCACTACGGGCAGCTTTTTTCTGTGTCATATAGAGGCATAGGCATGGGGGGACTTCCTGTGTCCCAGCTGCACCTGAAAGAAGCCATCCAGAGTGGCTTTTTCATTCCTTTCTGTAAGTTCACCCATCTTCAAAGCATCTGAGGAAGTGGGATCGTCTCCCACGAAAGCTCATGCAAAAAATAAATCTGTTAGTCTTAAAGGGTGTGTTCACACAGCATTCTTATTTTGAAACAACAGAGGTTATTTCGAAATAAGAAATGCCATGTTCACATGACGTATGGCCATTTCGAAACAAGGAAACCCCTTGTTTCGAAATGGGAGTCGTTCTTTCGAAAGGGCTTAAACCTACTTCCCTTTCGAAACAAGATTGTTTCAAAACCAGTTTTGTTTCAAAACAAAGTGTTCCGAAACAACATTTGACCATTCCTCCCAGGGTGCTTAGCACCCTGGGAGGAAGGGCTGCCCCCTCAGCACCCTGGCCAGGGTGCTGAGGGGTATCCCCTGGCTGGCAGAGGGGGACTGCAGGCACCTGCGGAGTGAAGCACAGCCGGGCGCCTCACCCCGCGTGTGCCTGCACAGGGCTGCAGGCACCCGCGGAGTGAAGTGCAGCCCAGCCCTCTGCAGGCACCTGCGGGGTGAGGCGTGGCTGCGCTTCACCTGCGGATGCCTGGAGTCCCCTCCCCAAGCGAAATACCATGTTCACACTGTGGACATGCTATTTCGCTCCCTTATTTCGAAAACACTTTTTTGTGTTTTGAAATAAGGTGTTTCGAAATAACCCTTTATTTCAAAACAACTTGTTTCGAAACAAGCACTGTGTGTGTGAACATAGCCAAAGTGCCACACAACTCCTTGTTGTTTTTTTACTGGACTAGACTAACACAGCTATCCCTTTTGGTGGCAGGAGTGGCAATTACTGTTATACTGCAGAGGGTGCTGTGTGCCATTCCGAAGGGGCTTGGGTGCCAATGTTGGCACATGTGCCGCGGGATGCCTACCCCTGAAACAGAGGATCTACACATCTTTCTCCTATTCTTACTGTATTTATAGAACCTTTTCTTATTGCCCTGCATGTCCTTGACTGGGTGTAACTCATCTGGTAACTTAATCTTTCTGATCTGTGAACTGACGTGCTTGTGCTATTCTTTTATACACATCCTTATCAATTTACCCATATTTCCTCTATTTGTTGGATTTCTTTTTAATTTTTGTGTCAGTTGACTTCTCCTGGTAGGGACATATTGGTCTCTTACTATTCTTATTTTTCCTTCAGACCAGGGTAGTTTGTTGTCAAGCCTTTAATATTTTTGTCTACTTCATATCTGAACCTTAACATGAATCAGCAACTTGTGTAATTACAATATGTTACATTTGAGGCGTAGCAGATCCTAAGGAAAGTGGAGAAATTAAAATTCCAAGAAGCAGAACAAAAAGATAGTGGTTGACTTTCATTGCTTCATAAATGAAATTACAGATAGCCTCTCCCCATGAGGTTTTCCTACTTTTATTTGCTTCAGACCTAAGCCATTAATACTTCTTTTAAAGCTATTTGAGAGAACAACTTGCAGGCTTGTGTTACAGAACATGACTCGTGACATTTCTTTGTCTTTCTGAGGAGGAACTTGCTATGCATGCCCTGATATGTATCCAGAAATAGCCAATCTGCCAGCCTCAGACAGTTTAATATTTTCTTCTTACATCAAGCCAAATGGTCTCAAGCTTCCTGTCTAAGGAAATGGGTATCAGCTTTTTTCTTTCTGAAGCTGGAGTACTACTGATCAGCTCCTGCCTGGCTCCCTAAAAGGGGGTGGAAAGCATGTTTTTTAATTTACTTCTCATGTTCTTGGAAACGTACCCTATCAACCCTACCATTGATTTGTAATGAAAGCAGAGTTTAGGTTAAAGTATGTGTCTTTTTGTCTTTAAAGAACAGATCTCTTAGGATTTGACAATTAAATTCTAAGCAGACAGACTAAACGAACATGCCCTGCAAAGGGTAATATGGAAATGACAGCTATAAAATACAAACAGAAAAAAACTTCTGTTCTTCCAGTGTTTTGAAAAATTGGTGTGTGAAAAGCAATTTCTAATTATATCCAAAGTCTAATTAGATGCTCCCCCTCCAAAAACCATTGAAGTTTTAATTTCTACCTTGAAAATCTGTTCTTATTGCTAGGTGGATAAAACTTCAATTGAATTGGACGTATGCCACTTTATTTATTCTAGGTCAGTGGAGCTCACACCTTTTCAGTCTCACCCCTGTTGATGGCATCTGTCTGTGCCCCCTCCCTGTCAGTTACAGCACAGCCAAGGCTTCCTCTGCAGGAGAGCTGGGACTGACAGTGGAACAACTGCTTTGGGGACAAAGCCAGGCTGGGGATGGACTAGAGCTGCAGCTGGTGCAGAGATGGTCAGGACAGAGAGAGAATGAGGGCAGAGCAGGGCCTGGAGGTGGAGCAAGACTGGGGTCTGAATGGGATGGGGGAAGAGTGTGGCTGGAGGCAGTGCAGCGTGGGAAACATGGTGCTCCATCCTCACTCCCAGAGGTGCTCACCCTAGCCCTGCGGCGTGCTCCATTTGAAGGCTCCTCAGCACCCTCCTGGGGGACATGCTCGATTGCTGTAGGTTAGGTAACATCACTGCATTTTCTGAGGAGACAATACTATTACTATGTATTATTTTTAGTACTTTTTAGCAGCGTGAAATGTACTGAATAAAGAATCACATTGCACTTTATTGAATTTCACATTGTTGAATTCAGACCAATTCTCAATTTTTCAAGGTTGTTTTCCATTTAAATCTTGTCTTCCAAAATGCTTGCAACACTCTTCCCATCTTGGTGTCATCTGAAAACTTTATACACAGTCTCTACTCTCTTATCTAGGACAGTAATGAAAATATTAAATAGTTACACTACAGGACTGGCCTCTGCAGGACCTTCCTAGATGCGTTTTCTCAGTTTTACAGAGAAGTATTGGCAAATAAATAATTTTTGTGTACTTCTTCAACAAGTTCTGTCTCTCCTTATAGTAATTGTTCTAAACTAGATTTCCCTTATTTGCTTATGAGAATATCACATGGGACTATGGCAAAAATCTTACTAAAATAAAGGTATGTTATATCTACTGCTTCCTGCATTAGCCAATTTAGTAACTCTGTCAAAGAAAGAACTTAAGTTGGTTTGGCATGATATGTTTTTAACAAATCCATACTAACTATTACTTATAACCCTAATATCCTCTAGGTGCTTACAAATCGATTATCCAATAATTAGTTCTAGTATCTTCTCAGGAATCAAGGTGAGGCTGACTGGTTCATAATTCCCTGGGTCCTCTTTGTTCTCCCTTTTAAAGATAAGTATTATGTTTGCCCTTTTCAATGAACTCCGTGATTCTTGAGGATAATTGCTGAAGGTTCTGAGACTGTTTCAGTTATGCACCCTTAGATGAATTTTATCAGGGCCTCCTGACTTGAATATATCTAATTTATCTAAATATTCTTTAATCTGGTCATTCCTGATTTTAACTTGTGGTCTTTCCTCCTTGTTAATTAGATTGAGTATCAGGTTACCATTAACCTTTTTTAATGTATGACTCGCTTAAATTGTAGTTATTAAATTATCTCATGAAATGTTTTAATTCTGTGGCTAACTCAAATATTTCTCTGCACTCACTTCCTGTTCAAACTGTGTTGTTTAGATGTCAATGGTCAGACAAGTTCAATTGCCTTGTTTCTGTTGATTGGATCAGAGTGCAAGTTCTTTCAATGTAAACAATTGCATATAGATTTAAAATTCAGTGCCAGTGAATACATGTGCATGTGGTTTCCACACGCATTTGTGCCAAAAAACCTGATTGCTTGAATGGTTGTGGGCAAATATAGCCAAAGCAAATAACGGTGCTGTATTTGTGCACATTATTTTGCTCTTTTCTCTAGCGAAGAGACAGGTAGCTAGAACTTGAGGAGAGCTGGGAATGTACTAAAGGGTAAAAAAAAGAGAAGGGACTCAAGATCAGTGGTTATTGACTGGTTGGAGTCATCGGGGGGAAAAAATAAGGATCTTACATTCATAGCACACCCAAAGGTATCTTAGCACTTCACAAAATTACTGAAGTGATAGCCATACAATTGTATATTAAAAAGATAGACAGTTGGGAACTTCCTAGTGCCGTAGAATGTCCAAAGTTTTATAGTTGTAAACAATTTGAAATGCAACCAAAGCAGCATTTCTTTTTGTTTTGTCATGTTTTTTGTTTTGGGTAATATGAAAGCAATATAATGGGCCTGTCAGATCTATGAAGATGAGTTTTGTTTAATTTTAAATATGTACTTTTACCAACAAACAGAAGCTGAAATATTTTGGGTCAAATCATGGTTAGTGAATCAGAATACTGAGTCTTTTAACGTAGAGGCTGCAGCCTTTAATGCTGCCATGGCATATGTCACAATTTCCAGTCGATCTCAGGTTATCTGTGGTCTTGGGGGGCCACACAGTGGGGAAGAGTAGCTTTTCACCCTCTCATGAGATTTTCTTCACAAGAATGTGATCTGTTCGATTGCTTCTTTTGAGTTTTCTTGTCTCAGCAGCCAGTCTAAGATTGTTAAATGAACTCTTTCTGAGAGGATTTAGTACCACTGCAAACTTGATTGCCTTCTGCTCTAAGAGTAATGCACCCTTCTTTGTCCTGACCTCCTCTGACATAAGCAAATGTGTGTGTGTATATCTAGGCACAAATTTTCTTCCAAGAGACAACGAGAGAACAAACGCATGACAAATGTCAGGCATAGCACAACGAACACTGGAAAGTGCTCAGATTCTACCGTTAGAGTGTGGTATATGCACCTATGTAAACCAGAATTCTGCAAAATATAATATAGTAAACAGTAACAGAAGGAAATTTAAAGCCAGAGCAGGGTAAGAAATCAAGAGTTTATTTTTACTTGTTGAGTACTCAGAAGCACCAGTAAAATATGATTTAATCAGTTTGATAAAAAAAGCAAGTGCGCAGTTTCTCAGGTACTGTCACTATGACATAGCTTGTTGCCAGAGTTTCAGAGAACTGTTTCTGTTTGAAATGTGCAGTTTCATAAACATATATCTGAAGAGATAAACTGAGCAACAGAGCCCAGGATGAGTGGTCAGTTTATTCTAACACATCTTTCCTTTTAAACACAGTTAAATTACCACAGCTCACATGATTCAGATGGCCGATTGCCATATCTGCATGTGTATCTTTAGGAGAAAATTCTATGCCTTAGAGATAGGGAGTTTGCTATTTGATAAGACAAATTTATAGATAGATATTTGCTAAGACACTTTTTATGGAATGCTAGATAAATATCGGTAAGAAGCCTGTATAACTTGTACCCCTTCTCCCTTTTGCCAATTATCAGTTGTTTTAATATAACAGTTTATGAAATCAACCTAGAAATGGCTCTTCTTTTGTCCAGCTGAGCCATCTTAGCGATTGTTATGTATATAGCAGAGAGGAGTTGATTTACACACCAGAAAACTAGAATTCAAGCATCCCTTAAAAATCTTACTTTACAAGGAAAAAATGCATACCTTGGTCTTCCTGAGTAAATTATATTAGAATTGAATGAAAGTAGGCCAAGTTGTTTTTAATCTGATTCACTCTTCCTCTGGTTTTCCCTTCATCCAACTTTTGCAACTCTATTCTGTTGCTGTGAAATGACATTTTATATATGGCAAGTAAGGAGTAACAAAAGCCTACTTGTAGAGAGTTGGGTTAGGACTGGAGCATTGCAACCCCTTGCAAGTTTAGTGTGGTTGCGTAAATTGTGAATTAGAAACAGCTTGCAAGGATGGACAGGCAGAGTTCTAAAAGCCTTAGGTTTGTAATTAATATCTAACCATTCATGAAGACTGCTACTCTGATTCAGGCACAAATTTCTGGTAACATCAATGGAAGTTTTGCTAGCATAAGAACTGCAAAATCAGGTGCCATATATGTAAATCCACCTTTTTTAAAAAAAAGTATGAACACATAGATATGGACATGCCTGTATTCAACATCTCGTTGAATATTTAGAATTTCTTTGTGAGATTTCGGTAATACTCAGCATTGGACTCTCTCTGCTCCCAGGGATTTCAGTGGATGTTTTTACCTTTTACTTCAGTAGGGCAGAGTTAGGGTGATCCTAAGTGCTTTTGAAAATCCTAGCTGCGTGACAAGGCCTGCCTCCTTACATGCATGTGAAGCATCTTGTACACTTTTGGGCATCATATATAAATAATTCTGAAGTGACCAATATTCAGTTGTCACTGAGAATATGATCAGCTTTTCAAGCAAGGGACATTCTGATATTTGACCAGAATAAGTTTCTCTTAATTCATGTTTCTGTGAAACACTACACGAAACATATGCATGTTCTGCATGAATGAAAAAATAAAGAACATTTATTTACAATTTTATGCATTTTAACCCTCCTCCGCTTAGATGACTTGCTACCTATTTCATTGACATTCAGTAAGATGGAACTATTCAATAGATAAATGTAACTTCTGAAGGGAGATATGGAAGAATTTGTGTGAATTCCAAATATGTTGGATTCAGGGAGTTATTTTTCAACTGAACCATCAGTCTCCATTTTATTCTTTGTGTTTTGTGTCCATAATGGTACCATGCTCCTAAAATCTACAAAACAAATTAAAAAATTGTGAAATGATAACTAATTTATTTTACTGCTTAAGATTGATTAAGGCAGCAGAGTTATCATTCAGAAGGCAGTCCTTATTCTTTTTATTGCCTGAAATTCTGCAAAAGGAAGCAATTTAAAGTTGCACGATAACTTTTATTGGCCACTCTCTTAAATCTTCCTTTTGGGCTCAAAGTATTTATTCTTGGGCTTGGCAACAAATGTTTTCTAAAATATAAAGGAAAAATGTCCATTGTTACAGATTTATCCAACCTCTTGGACCAGGGAATAAATATGTAAAAGGTAGAATTGATGAGGGTGCCCAAAGTGCTTTTAAATTCCAGACTTCCCATGTGGACACAGCTCAGTGAGACACAGTCCTTCATAAAGTTCCAAAGGGGCAGCCATGTTAATCTAGGTCAGTAAAAAAACAAAACAACAACAACAACAACAACAAAAACAACAACAAAAAACAAAACAAAAAAAAACAACACACCATGAAGTTTTGTGGTACTTAAAGGCTAACAAATTTATTTGTTGCATAAGCTTTTGTGGGAGAAGATCCCACTTTGTTAGATGCTTTGTCTGAGGATGTGGGATTTTCTCCCATGAAAGCTCATGCAACAAATAAATTTGTTAGTCTTTTAAGTGCCACAGGACTCCTTGTTTGTTTTATGATCCTTTATAAAGTGAGTGTGGGGAAAAAAATTAAGCAATTAGAATAGATTAATAGATTTTTATTTGTTAATTAACACAACTATTAAAGGGGATGGTCTTATCTCAGTTACACTGGTGTAATCTGGAGTAATTTCTGATGTTCTACATTACTCTGCTGTAATAGAAATTAGATTCTGGCGTTTAAACTTAAAGGGAAGAGGTTAGAATTGCCTTCTCGGTTTTATCTGTAATGTTTCTTATCCTACTCCCATTATAGTTGAGTTGTAAATTCAAGGAGGAGCAGGATTGGATCCCTAGTGCATGATGAGTGTAAATACCAAGTGTCCAAAACTGTGCTAGAGCTAGAGAGAGAAATGTGTCTTCTCTAGCGCTCAGAGGAGGTTATTTTGTTTTTTTTCCCAGATATCTGCTAGCTAAGGCTGATCCAAAGCAGGATCCAGGACAGCATCTTGTTCAGAACCTCACAACCTCTTTCTAGCAGCAGGGCCGGCTCTAGCCAAAGAGTCAGTGTGGCACCGGCTTGGGATGCCAAAGCGTAGGGCTCGGGGCACCGAAGCCAGACCCAACACTCCTGTCTCTCCCCTGAGCCAGCCACTGAGTCCTTGTGGACAGCATGGGCCAGCCCAGGGGTCGGACTCCGCTCTCTCACCCTGCCTCTGGACTGGCGCTCCCCGCCCCTAGGGAGGAACAGCTGGCCCAGGAGAGGGGCGAGAAAGCAGAGCCTGGCCTATGGGCTGGCCTGCTCCACCCCTAGGATGGCTCTTTCCTGTCCAGTGATGGAGGGCTAGCTGGCCCAGAGTGGAGGCCTGGTTCTGCCCCCCCCCCCCAACCCCCCCCAGGTACAGAAAAAAAAAGCTGGCTCGGAGCACCACAACACCTTGAGCCCGCCCTGTCTAGCAGTGTAGAAAGGAATGAGGGTTGCCTCCTTCACATTGCCCTAGGAGAACAGGGTGCCCAGTCCTCAGTATCTGTCTGTGACTGGTGTGTTTATTCATTTGACTAGTACATATCTGTTAAAATTTCACAGCTTTATTGTGTGGGTCTAGGGATGGGTGTGTTTAGGCAAGAGAGAAAGGAAGAGATAATGTAATGTTAGAAAAAGGAAATAAGAACAGAAATGTCATGGGGCAGAGTAGGAAAAGAAAAAAAAATACAGGGGAGAAAAACAACATTGTCGTAGAAAAGAAAGAGGAGGGGTTTTAGAGAGTAGAGAAGGGAAAGAGGATATCAAAGCAAAACTGAAGACCCTTCTGTCTTCAGGAAGTGAAAAAGAAAAATTTGTGTCAATCCAGAACAGGCAGTGTATAACAAAACCAAGAGAGCTGCAAGTAAAGCTTGTCAAATAGCAGTCACTGAATGTAGTGTTTTGATGAATTTCACATCTGACAAATTCCAAAAGGTTAGCCATGTTAGTCTAGTTCAGCTAAACAAACAAGGAGTGTTTGGTACTTTTAAAGACTGACAAATTTATTTATCACATAAGCTTTCATGGGAGAAAATCCTACTTCATCAGACATGGGATTTTCTGCCACGAAAGCTCATCTGATAGATTTGTCAGTCTTTAAAAGTGGCACAGGACTCCTTGTTTACTTTGCGACATGCAACCAGCCACATAGTCAAACACATGTTTGGTTAGTGTGTTATGGTATGGGTATCAATAGGATTTGTTGAATAGATTCAAGGAATATATCTTCTGCTATTCAACCTTCCCTCATCGTAAAATGCATTTAATGACAAATTTGCACCTTGCAGAATAATCTTAGTCCTTGGATTAAAGAAGAAGTGTAAATATTCCATTGCCTGGAAAGCAATGCGGAGTACCTATAATGTAAAGAGTGTTTATGAAAGGAATCTTCTTTCTAATGATCATTTAAGGGGTGGTTTGAATAGGCAGTTTGAGCTACCTGAATATTGGTGGAATAGTAGAATACTGTGGAATAGTGTTCCCACTGTATTTTTAATCATTTTCTTCCTTGAAGGTACATAAATTTTCCTCAGCTGCTTTGACATCTGTTTTAGAGCAAGCATCCTACGTCTCTAAGACTGTTTTTTGAGTAGAGTGCACTGGTATGTGGGAGAACTTCTAGATAATTTGGAATTTATTTAGTCCCTTTCAAAGCTAGGTTTGATGAGCCATATCAATCTCTAGTTTGACTCTTGGGCTTGTCTTATTACAATGCTCATTGTAATGAAACGTCCAGAGACCCGTACTGTATGGAATCACAAAGGACTCATTGAATCATTTGAACAAAGCATATATTGAGCCAGCTAGACATGTGATAATGTGCTGGCAACAACATTTAAGGATGCTACAGACATATGGTATGTGTTTGTAAACACTTTGGGTAGCCAAACATTGAGATCAACAAATTGCTGTCTTTTTAATTTGCTAATATTGTAGTATCCAATTCAGCCATCCATATCTGACTTTATTTTGCTCCCTACCAGAATGCACTGAAGTTTCTAGCTTGAAGGTCTATTTCAAAAAGTCTTGCAATAGCTTAAAAACACAAGGAAGTTATTTTCTGCAGGCCAAATGAAGCTGATGGAATACTTTCTTTGGTGATAATTATGGAAATCTGAATTAGAAAATTTGTAAAGGACAATTCTCATTGTTCCTACTCAAATGAAGCACCTCCTTGCATTGGGACTTGGCATTGCGCTGATCTGCACCTCTGGCACCTCACTCTGGCTGCTTCCTATATAGTGCACTTGCTTGTCCCCCTGCATTCACATGCTGTGGCCTCGTCCCCCAGCAAGATCATTTCTCTGGTTTCATCCCCTTCCAGGGTATCAGAAGTATAAAGTGTCATAACTTCCAGTTACCATAAAAGACATCTTTACACAAGGAGGTTCTCTGGCCCTTTACAGGGCTACATCAGGCTCACCAACTTCCCTCTCAGTTCTTTGATAACAAATTTGTCTTGCTTTCAGCAGCCCCCCCTGGACTTTATTCATGAAAGTCCACCTTGCTTCCTGTGATTCTCTTTTGCAAGGGAGTCCTTCTGTCTTTGCGATCTTTTCTCTTCCTGGACTCTTCAGCTTGCTTATACGGATCAGGTGTTTAACAGATCATCACTCAGCACTGCCCTCCCTGCCTGGAAGTCCGCCAGTTAATCACCACAGGGGCATGGAGCACATCTCTAACTGGGTTTCTTTCAGTTCTCTGTGCTCAAGCCACTTTGTGATCCAGGGCTAGCTCTTGGCAGTATTTAAGATAATCAGTACTATATACATATTGTCATAAGCAATATAAAAGAGAAGAACTCTTTTGCCTTTTTCCAAGCCAAAATTATTGCAGAAACTTACAGTTGTACTTAAAAACTGATGCATCATGAATGGCTTAATATATTTAGCAGAACTATTTTTAAAATAGCACCAAATGAACGGTTTGACTTGTCTAATACTGATTGAATTACATATTTTAAAATATAAACAATATTTACTAGGCTGATGCTAATGTTTGATTATAAATAAGCAGCCTTTCATTTTTCGTCATTAAGTGCAGCAAATTATGTCCGACATTTTCAGAAGATTGCTTCTCTGTATCAAAGTCCTGCCATTGGGTGACTAAGTATTTGATTTGCATGAGTAACCATGTTTCTAGTTGCCTACTGACCCGACCCTGCCATAAAGGTGCAATTTCTGCAAGCACAATTTATAGCAGGCATAAAATTGTGTTTATTCAAACAGAGCTAGATTGAGATACAGCAGCTAATTGTGATAAAATGGGTCTTATTCTTCCATATCTAACAATATGCATTCTCATTTTCATTCAGGCACCGTGGGTGAGTGATGGCATTTTAAATGTGCTTTCTCAGATGAGTCTGATACAAGGCAGTGCGTAATCAGTCCCTTGACAGCTTGATACCTGCAAGACATCATGTGACTCCTGAGAATTACTAAGTGTTCAAATGCCATCAATTCTGATTAAAGATAATATATTCAGCATTTGCAGATTTGGGTATGTGAGTTCCAGAATAAGATATACAGGCCCAATACTGCAGCTCAGAGTTTTAAATCAATATCTATTTGCAGTATTTTTAAATGGGGCTTAGTATATTTTTTGAACTCAGTCCACATCATAGGCAGAAATGCCAACAAGGTTACAGTTAGTGTTGCAGATAGCATACACTTTTCACTGAGTTGCAGATAGCAAAAACTTTTCATCGTATAGCTTATCACAGGAGACTTAGGTGGTCTATTACTTCTTTACAGTGCATTGCTAGTTTATACTTATTGGTCTAAGAATAATTTCAATCCTGTCTTGTCTGTCTTCTGTTCGCAATGGGGGTAGGAGCTAGGCAACAGATTTTCTCTCTCACGAGAGCAGCACAACGAATCTTTAGATTAGGCACATGCGAAGTCAGTGTGAAGGAATTTTCTAAATTCTCACTATTGAAAAGTACAGTGCCTGGTTTTAAATAGAGCTTTGCTACTGAGGGATTAATAGTGTAGTGGCTAGCACCTCTGCTTAACATGTAGAGGGTCCTGGGTTCAATTCTTAGGGGGTTGAACTTGATGATCTCATGAGGTCTCTTCCACTCCTATGATTTGATTTGATTGAGTTGACACTCAGTGAAAATTCCATTTGCAAAACCAGACTGACTGGAATCAGGAGGAAATGATAATCTACAGTTACCTTTTGAAAACCTCCTGATAATCAAATCCAAGTCCTGCTTCCTGCATGGGAAAATGCAGATCATTTAAGGAGAAATAGTATGCAGTCATAGTTAGCTCAGCCATTCTCATATACAATGGAGCCTATGTTTCCTTGCTCTCTTTTTGTGTTAACAAAGCCATGTTCAATCAACCTCAAAACTCTCTTTTGTGGAGCCTTTCAAAACCCTTCATTGCTACTTTGTTGTACCACCATAAATTAGTACTGACACCACTGTATTAAATATGTCTGAACTAGCTTGAAAGCTCTTTGAGGCAAGGCACAACCATACTTTAACGGAGTACACCAGCTCTTTGAAGATTGTGAGGGACATCAGGGAGTCAGTACTAGCTAGTTTCAGGTTTTGTTTCTTAAAACATATCTTGCTACAGGAGGATGTTGAGGGGTGAGGATGGGGGGAACCATTACTTATGACTCTACTTTTAGGCCCCTGAGTCTGGTTTCATGAGCATTGTTTTCTGCAACTTCCCTTCTCTCATTTGCACGGGACAAGGCTAGTTCTGAGTCATTCCTGATTGCCTCCTCTCTGGGATCCAGGGAAGCATGGTTGCTGGGACATGTAGTTTCTCAGCAGTCCTGGGCTGAGCCAATGCAGCCTCAGAGACATGAGACAGCATATACCTTGCTCTCTTTTCCCAAGATGAGGAGGGACCTGGAGGTTGTTGCTGCTATTTTTCTGAAATCTATATATGGAGACACAGTCTTGTGTTTCTTTAAAACTGGTTTGAGGCAAGCAGCTCTGTGGAGGTTCTGAACCAATTTCTAAAACAATAAAAGGATTGTAGAGGTGGGAAGCACTGCTTTTTTTCAGTGAATTTAAACAAACACCTGACAGAGGAAAAAGTGTGTTCACATTTTAAAAACTCTCTGGAGCTGTGATATTAGTATTTAATTTGACCTACACCAGAGATTTACAGTTTTGTACAGCATTTAGCACTGTGTGTGTTCAATAAATAATAATTCTTTCTTGGCATCTCCTAATATAAACAGGATAATAATAAAAGTGATGATTGAAGTTAATGATGGAGTCTCTGCGACTCTATGCCATGGAAAGTAACATTTGCTTTGTAGCAGCCCTCCTGCTCCAAGTTGTTTCCCTCCTTGGAACTTATTGAGAGGATTCTCTGCCTTCACAACCATGTCACGAGTTGAGGTTTATCTGGGTTACTATTATTTTAAATAATTTAATAACAAGGGTAGTTATTTATAAAGGGTATTTTCCTGGAGGTGGTGAGTGGTAAAAAGAAGCTCCACTGTTGTTTCGTTTTGCTAGCTGACTGAGTTAACGTCATATTGTTTTTACGATTATTTTGTGATATCCCTAAAATCTAAGCATGATCTTACATGGGTGGGGCATGTGTTACCAGATATTTACCTTGTGATGAAAAACTACAGGTGCCTTATCTCCCTTAAGATTTTATAGAGAGATAACTATCACATATAGATTTTCTGCCTGTAAAATGCCATCTTGATATCAGTGAAGACAGCGCCTTTGTATTGAGGCCTGGTCTACACCAGAGAGTTTTGTAGACAAAAGTCAGCTTTTGTCAATACAACAGCTTCAGTGTACACACTACAGTCACTTCCCATCTGACAAAACTGTCCTGTTTTGCTGACAAAATAAAACCACCTTGATGAGAGGTATAGGGCTTATGTCAGCAGAGCTAGGGCAATACACTGTCATTGTAGACGTTGTGGCCCCATTTTTGTCAGTTTCCTGGCTTGGTCATTTCTACACTTGCAGCTGCCAGCCTGAGAACCCTGCCCTCCTAGCTGTGGGGGGAGGAAGGAGAGTGAGAGGGAAAAGAGGAGAGGCCGCAACCGTACTGCAAGCCCTAGTCTCCCACAAGGCTCAAGGAGCTGTCACCCTGCTGGCTGCCCGGGACACGAGGAAGCTGCGGGTTGCAACCACATTAGTCCAGGCTTGCAGCCCTGGGGGAGCCACCCATGCCTTGCAAGCAGCTGGGACTGCCAGTGGGCTGCAGCCAGAATCTGAGTAGGGGCGAAGGAGGTTGTTGCAGGGTTGGGACCCCAGGACACAGGTAAGCAGCAGGTGGCTGCAGCCTGATTTCTAGCGGGGCAATGGAGGCTGCTGCTGGGCTCTAGCCTCTGAGCCAGTCATGGGACACAATCTGTCCGCTGCCAGCTGCGAGCGGAGGCACCAGGGGCTTTCATCCAACTCACCCAGCTGTGAGCTAAGCTTCTGGGGTGTGGGAGGCTGCCTCCGGCCTTAAACCCCAGGATGTGGACAAGCCACAGGCAGCTGCTGTCCAGCTTTGAGCCCTGCTCACAGGGCTTGGGGGGCTAATGCCTGGCTTCCCAGGATAGGGGTGGCTGCTGCCCACCTCCCAGCTGGAAGTGGGCGGGCTTGCAGGACCAGTGAACCACAGCATGGGACGCAGGGGCGGAGCCTACAGCTCCTAGTGAGAATGCAGTCCATCGATCTAAGGAAAGCAGTGTGAAACCACTCTGGTTATAGTTGCTGACCTTACTTTGCCAGCTTAGGACAACCTCTCTCTGAAATTAAGCAGTCTCGTCCTTTCCCTGGAACAGCCTTCAAAAACTATTTGTCTGTTGACTGGGTTTGTTGCTTGATGAAGTTCTTGGAACAGTCTACACATCCTAAGCCCTTTTGAAGCAGCTTTTTCCACTGTCCAGCGGTTCTGGCTCTGGTTCAGCTGCTGCTTCCTGATTCTCCCCCAGCATCAGCCTCAACTGGACAGATGATGTGATTTAGGGATCAAATTTAATTTACATGCTTGATTTTACCACTCAATAAAGCTCCTACATGCATGCTAACCACCTGTATAATTATGAAAAAAAATGAATCCCACATTAGCATTCCTTTGATTCTTTGTTCATTGATTAACTAATGTTTGTAATGTTTTGAAGATGATAGTGCTGTGTATGTTCTACTGATTGATTGGTATTATACTGCTGGAAACATTTCACAGTCAGTTTATACATGTTTTGCTAATAGAGCTTTACATTTATCACAAGAGAATGACACTGAATGCATCCAGTGCAGCTTGTAAAAGTCAATATTTGACAGTCACTTTTGAGTGTTAACAGATGAGTTTTGTACAGTGTTCTGGAAGAGTTAAGATATTAGCTTCCCCTGTTCCCTTTGGCAGTGACTTCTAGTGGTGACTTTCCTCTCCTCCATCCCTTCCCTAAGATCTCTGTGTCCAGTTCTGGTGAACCTCGCTTTGGGTTTTCTTAGCTCCATCACGTCTGTTGACTTGAACATTCTTGGAATAGAGGAGGAGAGGCAGCTCTTTAGGTACTCAGGATCATTGTGGGTTTTGAGGATGAAGAGTAAGTACTTGAAGTGGATCCAAACCTCAGTGGGGAACCAGTGCAACTAGAATGTGGACATTTATTTTTAATATGCATATGTTCACATCTACAGCAGTAGATCATGCCATTTCTTTAAATGTATTTATTTATATATCTATAAAGAAATTATTTCAAGAAATTGTGTCATCCGGTGGTATTTATGCAGGCAGCTATAATTCCATAGCAATGAAGAGAGCCAATAGTTTGATTGGATAAGCTGGCTGACTAGAAGCTTGGTTTGTGTGTCCCTGGGCAAGTACCATATATACTCGTGTATAAGCCGATCCGTGCATAAACTGACCCCTCAATTCTGAGCCCAAAAAAGAGGCAAAAATGGGTGAGCTGTGCGTGTATAAGCCAATGTCCCCTTTTGGCGTCAGGTGCCAGAGCTGTATGGGGAGCTGGCACCACTGTCAGGGAGCTCTGCCTGAGCCTGCTGGCCCCGTTCACGATGCGGCCCTGGCTAGCCTGGGGCTGGCACGGTTCTTAGTCCATGGGGGCAAAGGGGACTGCTCAGAGCCAGGACTGGGCCACTTTCATTTCAAGAGCACACTCTGTGCTGGAGGGCCACTGATCCCTCTGCTCCTTGTTGGACTCACTCCAGGTTTACTCCCCGTGCTAGGCTCACATGGTGCTGTCCTGCACCCACAGCTGGGTTGGGTGCTAGGTGTGGCTTCTGCCTCTCTGCCCCCCCCCCCAGTGGTGATTTCTGGCTGGGCAGATGGGAAAGGGTTGACAGTGGCAAGTGGATGCAGCGCTGAGGGGACCATCAGGGAAGTGTATGAGACCCAAGACAGAGGAAAGGTAACTTGTGGCTTGTGAGGCCAGCCTGGCCCAAGATACTGGACTGGTTTGATGAGGGGTCCCTGGGTATGTTGGTCTGAGCAGTTGAGATCTGGCTGTCACTGCAGTAGCTCCATGAAAATATCTGCTCAGTGAGGCCCCTAACACCTCTGCCCCCCAGTGCCGGTGGCTTTCCCCAGAGTTCCCGATACCCTCCCCAACCCCCAAACACCTGCCACTGCCGCTTTTCCCCTCTTTCTCATTGTGCCGCCCGTTCCCCACACCGCCACACTGCCGCTTTTCCCCTTTTCCCCTGCTCCATGCTGCACTGCCGCTTTTTCCCTGTTCCCTGCTGTGCTGCCCATTCCCTGTGCTGCCGCTTTTCCCTGTACCCCTGCTGTCCCTTTCCCCAACACTCCTAACCCCTGCCAGCAGTTTTCCTGGCCTTCCAGACACCCCCCACAACCTCCAGGCCTTGCCACCACTTCCCTGGCCTCCCTGACTATCCCCCCTGCCGGGCCACTCCAGACACCAGGGTCCCCTCTAACTCTAACCCCAGCCCAGGCTGACTGCCCAACACGGCCACTCCAGTCACACTGGGGCTCCAGCCTGGAGCATGCCTAGTGAAACTCCTGGGCTTGGGCTGTCTGCCGTATTGACCTGTGTATAAGCCGAGTGCCTGTTTTGAGGCCAATTTTCAGGAACAAAAATCATGGTTTATACATGAGTATATATAGTAGCTTGGACATTTGGGTTTGACTCTCTCTCTAAAATGTGACTATCAATAGTCCATTTTAAAGAACTTTGAGGTCTTCAGAGGAAAATTGCTACATCTTTGTATATTATAATTACTAATTATTTCATTTTTAATGTTTATTTTTAGACACAAAGGAACTAAACTTTCATTATTAAAAGCTTTGGTTACTAAATATAGTTATGGAGCATGATCAGAGCCCCTGTGATTTCCCTATGAGTAAGATCAGGCCCATAGAGATGTAGACTTCCAGTTGCTCAGGAGTTTGCTTTGAGTATGCTGAATATCTTTTATAAAAATGGCTAAAACTTATCACTTAAAACAATGTTTCAGCTTCTGCTAATTTAGTTGTCCCCATTTTTTTGGACAACAGCCTTTCTCTCTCACCAGTGTTTCTTTTTAGTGGAGGCTTGTTGTTATACTTGACAATTTAAAAAAAAACAAACAAAAAACCGCTGTTGTGAAAATAAATTAAACCTAGCATTTCCAGTACAATCGTGTGCATGTGTGTGTTGCATGGTAAGAGGTGAGAAGGGGTATGGTTTGATAATAGGAGGCATAGTTTTGGTTAAGATAAGTAAATATCCATTGACTACTGGCAGAGCAGGATAGGCTCTTAATAACAAACATTATGTAAACATGATGTTACATGTGCACCTACACACTGCCAATCTTCCAATCCAACTGAATCTGAAAGTCTTTAGGGCACTGATCCTGCAAGTGATTTCTGCTCAGGGAGACCTTTGACCTTATTTCAGAGGTTGGCAACCCAAAAGATAAGAAGAGCCATTTTTTGAAATTCCATTAATAATCAAGGGTGTATCTACACTGGAGCCTTAAGTTGACTTAAGGAAAGCCATGTCCATATTGGGCTTTTATTAAGTTGACTTAAGCACTTGCTTAAGTCACCTTAATAACTCCAGCCTTTGAAGTCAACTTCAGTGTTAAAATCAACTTTATTAAGTTGATGTAATGTGTTGTAGATAGGGTTGTCTATACTAACAGATAAGTGCCACACAACTCCTTGTTTTTTTACTGGACTAGCCCAACACGGCTATCCCTTTTGAAATCATCTATACTGTAGGCTTTGTTAAGTCAATTTAATCAAGTCGACTTAACAGAGCCCTCCAGTGTGGAAGTAGCCTTTAAGTAGACTTTGTTAAGTCAACTTAACTTCTAAGTCATGTTTGTTAAGTCAGCTTAACTGAGCCCTCTAGCACAGACATAGCCCAAGTGTTTTAAAAGCTGCAATGGTTGCCTCCTGGTGGGTGGAGTTTGGTCATGGTGCCTGCTACAGTGTCCCCTGGTGGGAGAGAAGGGTGGAACCCAGAACCAGGCGTGGGCCCCTGGAGGATCCCCTGGTGGTGGTAGGGAGTTTGAAGCCTGATGTGGGTGGCCCACAGGATCCCCTGGTGGGTGGGTGAGAGCTCCTGGAGCTAGGAGCAGCTCACCCACAGGGTCCTCCAGTAGTGGTGAGGAACTCGTAGCCCAGAGTCTCAAGGGAGCAGCCAAACAGCCATAAGTTGCAGACTCCTGTCCTATTTGGATCCCCTTTAATGCAGCTTTTGAATATACAATAAACTCTAGATTCAGGTAAACGGTTCCATGGGTTTCCATGTTTTGGTATTCTGTTCCATAGATTGCATTTTTATTCATCTGATCCCTTGCTGCAGTTTAAGAGTGAAACTGCAGTGAATCTGTGTCATAGCATTCCTGTTTGGTAATGAGGAAGGGACCCCACCGTGGTTTCATTCCATAAGCAGATGTGAGGTAGCAGGAATTTATCTGGAACTAACAGGAATACTAGAGTCATTTGTTTTCACGCTACTCAAGACCACAGTTTTACATGGTTTTGTGGAATGAAAGTTCTGAATGAAGTATGGAGTAATCCATGCTGCTTGTTGGCTGTGTGTGTTGGAAATTTCCCTGATCTGGGTAATGTTGACCAAAGGTAAGAGAAGACTTTGGAGTTGAGAGTCCTCAGACCTTGCCTTACTGTGATTTCAAATGACAGAAACAAATGGAGAGAGTCAATCTGCATATTTGGTGCTAGTTGAAGTTCAGCTTGTTTTGCTTTCAGGTATAAGACTGGCCTGAGAGATGTGTGGACTAGTAGATATTGCAGTGCATAAAAGAAAGGGTTAGATAGGTCTGTATGCAAATAACCTCTCTACCTCTTGTGATGCATGGTGATTGCCAGCACACTGGGGTTCTGTATGCTCAGAAAGATTAGAGCTGGTCAGCATGGAAGAGTTGTAGGCTTGCGTCCATCCCACTCCATACTGACTAGCCCAGGGAGTTGAAGGCTGTGTGCTTGTGAGGCTCCCATGGGCATTTTGCTAGAGGGCAGTTGATTCCAGGTAAACCAAGGGAATAGAAAGGGAAGTGAAGAAAGACCATTTTTAAGGGGCAGCAGTTGCTTTAAACACATTTGAATTTTTTGCATTGTAAAATTTAACCAGCTTGAATTCCAAGAAATCAAATTCCTTTCAATGTGTTATCAATTCCTGACCATAGATTTAATGATTCTCGTTCCTCTCTGATGTTTGTTTTTGATACAAAGACCTTCCAGGATTTATTGATATTGTGAATTATTTAAAAAAATTGTAAACCAAATGCAACTCAGTCCATTATAAGACATTTTCAGCTCGTTGAACCAGAGCACGTCATGAACTGGAGCATGTCTTTGTCAAACTTTGAAAGCAAATTAATTTTAATATTTTGCACTTGACTAGAAGTCTATAAGCCTGTTCCTGCTTTTTTCCTTGGGAGTTGTCGGCTGTCTTTATCAAAATTCAAAGTGCCCTCCGTGCAGAAAGTACTATAAGTCATATATACATATACATATATATATTCTCACACTTCGTGCTCTCACTTAGTTACACCCTTTGCTTTTTTGTTTTACCTTCTCTCTCCTATACCTGTTTTCTTAACATTTTTTTAAATTGCTTTTCCCAATGTACTTTGCTTCATGAACTTTATGTGGTCTCTGGAGCCAATGGAAATCACCCTCTTGCACACCTCCATCTTCAAGGGGCTTTGGATCATTGTGTATTAGCAGTAACACAATGAATTCAGCTAAAATTGTGATCTTGGAATGCTGGCATCAAACACAAGATCAGGATTCAAGGGGTTTTTTTTGCCATTCTACTAGACTGCTCAGAACAGAGTGGAGCAGCAGGGAGAAGGACAGCAAGACATGAAAGGAAGCAGAGGCATCCCGAGCAAAACAAAACGTCAGCCTAGCTGCCAACATTCTAAAAAACTGCAGAGACAATTTGGCAAATAAGCTTTGTTGAGAAGGAGGGGACAGGTCCCTGGTTGCTGCAGGTTGTGTCTTCAATTGACATTAAACTAGTGTTTTTGCTTCATTAATAAATAAGAATGACTTAACAAGAGTTTGATAAACACCAAGAGTCAGATATTCATCCCATATGATGAGAAAGCATCCAACTTTAGGTTCTCATCCAAAGTCTTGTGACCCCCCTCACAGCCCAACAATCCTGAAATGCCACACAAGTTGTGACTCGTGCAGCATCGATTATTATGTGTGCTTTTATAGAGAAGATCCCTACCCTGCTACCCTCAGTGAACAAATGCTGGCTCCACCCTATATCTGTTAAGAAAAGACATCAGTTTTGCTTCTTACCCAACTCAAGTCTCGGACAACTCAGCTGACCTGTTCTGCTCACTGATAGCTTTTTAGAAGAAGATGACATTTCTGTCATATGTCTCTCTAGCTGGCTATAGGAAGACTTCCTCCATCTCTTTTCTTAGTGAGAGTTTTGGGGATTCTACCTTCTTTCTCTGGGAAAAAAGAGATGGATTTTTTTTTGTCCCAGCTGATCACTGCCCCCATGTTCCTCTGTGTCTTTCTCTGCCTCTTATTCTAAAAGACATGATAAGTTCCCAAGAACCTAAGAGGTTGTCATGAGTGGGAGGGAGAAAAATTGCTCTCTTTCAAGGCTTCAAAGAGAAGCTGCTGAGATTGAATTTATTTGCAAATTTGATTGCATTGCTTCAGGCCTTAATAAGGACATTGGATTTTTCTCTCATTACAACAGGTGGTTTGATCTAATCTTCCTCTATATGCTGTTCTCCAGTGTTTGAATCTTTACAACTGCTTTGATTTGCTGTTGAAGTGTGAACTGTTTCCACGACTTACACTTTCCTGCATTTATTTCCTCCCATTGTAAATTCCCCATCTTCAAAGCATCTGACGAAGTGGGATTTTGTCCCACGAAAGCTCATGCAATAAATAAATTTGTTAGTCTTTAAGTGCCACAGGACTCCTTGTTTGTTTTGATGATAGGACAAGAAGCAATGGACTTAAATTACAGCAGGAGAGGTTTAGGTTGGGCATTAGGAAAAAATTCCTAATCATTAGCTTGATTAACCATTAGAATAAGTTGCCTAGGCAGTCTGTAGAATCTCCATCATTGGAAGTTTTTAAAAGCAGGTTAGACAAACACCTGTCAGGGATCATTTAAGACGTTACTTGGTCCTGGCATGAGTGCAGGGGAGTGGATTTGATGCCCTCTCATGGTCCCTTCCAGTTTCTGTGATAATATATTGTTAGTGGGTGAGGGAGGGGAGGAGAGGGAGGTGGCAAGAGGTCCTGGACCAACCAAAAGGAAAATTTGACTTTCTGCGCAATGTACTGAGAGGACAGAGCAGTGGCTGACCGATTCCACACTCTTCCCCACAGATTTTGCAATGTCCATTCTGTGCAGTATTTAGACCGCAGCAGGAATATAGAACAGTAGAGGTAGTAAGCAGAGTTCTGGATTTTTGCTTACTTGTTCTATTGACAGCAGGCCATTGTTTATAAAGAGTAAACTTCAGATGGGGACACAGTTTTCTGGTTCCCTCGTTATATACAGACCAAGGACATTGAAACCTGATCAGATTAGGATGCAGTGGGCAAATTGATCATATATGCGCCTTGCACACCCTAGGTTCTATAACTGGGAATGAATTGTCTGTTGAGGACCTCAGTATGTATATTAATTACTTTGTAGGAGAACACAGGCTCCTGAAAGATAGAGAGTAACATTCTTCCAAAGAGCCATAAGAGCCTAAGGACCAGATTTTTAAATATAATTAGGTGTTTCTTCACTCAACATTGTACCACCAAAGTTAGCATGTCAGAAGCTATGTCCCAGTGTCTTTCAGTGAGGCTTAGGTTCTTGAGTGCCTAAATCGCTTTTGAAAATGAGACTTGGGTGGAGGCAACACCTTTGGAAATCTGGGCCAAAATCACTTATTTCAAAGGGGGCTTAGGCTCCTGCATCATACTGGCATTTTTGAAAGCTTGACTCTCAGGTTCATTTGTGTGTTTTGTACACCTGTGCTTTGCAAGAACACACACATTTGATTGCATCTGTTGTATTTTGTTAGTAAAACTTGTGCTTGATGAATAGCAGTACCTGTAGATGAAGTTGTTTTTTAAAAGTTGGGCATTGTTTTCTTGCAGTACAGGCATTATGAAAGATAGACTTCTTCAATATACAGAAAAAAAATCTATTCTGTATGCTAAAAGTAATGAGTGTGTGAGATAATGGGATTGTCTTTCCTTTTCTCAAAACATACTAAAGATCACATGTCCACTTGGTCAGATAAGGAAAAACAGGAGGTGTTGAAGGAAACTATAGTTGACCACTTTTCTTTTTCAGGGTGCCTGATGATTTTGAAATGGTTACAGCATTTTTTTTAATGTGAAAAAGCAAGTACAAAGTGTTGATCTAGCCATGAAAGAGACATATTTCTAGCCTTTAGCAAATATGGAGGAAGGGTGGGTGGGCCTGATTCAATTCCCACTAAAGTCAAAAGCGGCTTTTCTATTGTC
Organism: Podocnemis expansa; assembly: GCA_007922195.1. Taxonomy (NCBI): domain Eukaryota; kingdom Metazoa; phylum Chordata; order Testudines; family Podocnemididae; genus Podocnemis; species Podocnemis expansa. Next base: position 27,108,707 of record ML681989.1, on the reverse strand, counting down.
TTTAATGCAGGGGTCTCAAGCTCAAATCACCATGAGGGCCTCATGAGGACTAGTATGTTAGCCCGAGGGCCGCACCACTGAAACCTTTTCATACAACGATATTGCAAATATCGGTAATAATTGTGTCATCACAGGCCACAGGAAATAGCTTTAGGGGCCGCTTGCGGCCCACGGGCTGTGTGTTTGAGACCCCTGTTTAATGGATGCTAGTTCCCCTCCTGCAAGATGGAGAAAAGGTTACACTTAAATAATGTATTAATCATATGAAATAATATCGGGACACTACTTTTAGATATTTGTTACTAACTAATTAATCTTCACAAACTCCTCCCTATTGTAGGTAATTGTGTTTATCCCTATTTGACAAAAGGAAAATCTGAGGCATAGCAAGGTTAAGATTGCCAAAATCTGGAGGATTAGAACTAAGGAGTCCCTGGCTCTCAGGCAATCAGGAAGTCAATTCTGCAACACCATCCTGGCAACCAGGTACCATTGGTTCAAACGGAGGCCCCTCCCGAACCAGCACGGTGTGTATGTAGGGAGTAGAGAAGCCAAACATAGATGCCCATGTTATTTTAGGTAACTTGAGTATTTGTGTTGGATTGCTGCTGAAATGGGCTGCCAGTGTAGACCTACCCTAAGTCTTAGCGCATGTTGTGGAAGGCATCAAAGCAGCTGAAGAGCTATGCTGCTTGGCCTTTTGGGGATGAAGCTAATGTGCCTTCAGTTCCCTTCTATCTCCTAAATTTATCTCTGGGACGATGTATCAGCTCTTTCCTTTCTGCACTCAGAACGGCCATAATGATCCCTCATTAAAGTGGAGTAAGACAGTGGTTCCCAGCCTTTTCAGTAATGGGTCACACTTCAATAAGTTAAATAATTCCATGTCACACCATATTTTTCAGCTGAATTGATTGCTTATAAATGTCACATTTACTATGGTTATGGTCTTACTAGAGAGGTTTGCAACATAATGCATACAACAAGCTAAGGAAGGATCAAATGCATTAATATTTCAAATCCACTGGCAGAAGGTACATGTTATTTCAGGTTTGCCCTTTGGACACCCGTGTTTAGAATGTTCATGTTTTGGAATCGAATGACTAATACCTTGCTTTTAATTTGATGATTAATTGTTATGAGTTTTATGAATTAATAATTTTGAGTTTCATTTTAGTTGGATAGAATATAGTTTAAGATGAAGCAGTGTTTGTTTTACATTTGTTTTCATTACCTCTGTACAGAATTTCACAGCACACCAACTGAAAACCAGTAGAGTAAGAAGTGAGGCTTATGTCTGCTTCCTCCAGCCTGTAAGCAAACTGGGAAGGCAACAGTCTGTCCTTGTGTAATTAGTGAAGGGCACTTTCACTGCCAGCATGTAAAGCTGCCTGTAAATACAAGCCTTTAAGTACAATATCTAATGGGTAATAGATGGAGTATTGCCAACTACAAGTGTTTAAAACTCTTAAATCAGGTCCCAAAAGTCACAAGGTGGTTTTAAATATCAAAAGATTTAAAACAAAAATAACTGGGATTCTCTTAATTTGCCTTCTAATTTCTGAGCCTTCTGTATGATGGGATCACATTTTCAAACCACTGGAAACTGAGGTTTGCAGACAATCCTCATGCTGCCAGGAGCCGTGATTTAAAGAAACTCATCAAACATCATAGATCCCACAATAAAATCACAAGAGCTGGCAATACTGCTGAGGAACCTTATCTTTCAAGAATCATTAACCCATTTTGTGACAGTATCTTCTACATTAATTTTCAGTTTATACTTTAAGGCTTAGGTCATCACAGTGGGAATCACATTCTTTTGTGAAAAAGAGTGAATGAAGTTAAAGGTTTTAACCAGTTGATTTTACTTTTTTCAAGTTTTGATTATTTCAGATAGTAGGCCTTCAGAAGTCCATCTTATTCTCAAGGGAACGTGTGGAAACTGGCTTTGGTAGTTAAATCATTGCGGAAAAAAAACCCTTTGGAAACAGTTCCCAAAGATTCAATCTGCACATTATATTTATCATAAATGTACTTGAAGCAGTTTGCCTCAAAGGCTATGTCTACGTCACAAAGCTTAGTTCAGACTTCTTTAGTCCGAACTAAGCAGTTCCTGTTTAGTTCAAACTAACAATGGTTTTTTAGTTTGAACTGGTCAGCATGGCTAGTTTGAACTAATGGCTTAGTTAGAACTAGAAAAGTTTGAACTAAGCCATTAATCCGTGTCTACATCACACTAGTTTGAACTTAAAGTTTGAACTCAGTCCTTAGTCTGGACTAACAACTCAAACTTATTGTATAAGTTATTGTAACTTAGTGTATATATGATATGCATCCCTGTTTTAACTGCAGCAGCTTATATGAAAATATAAAATTACAAGATCATTCTGTATAAGTTAATGTTTTCAAAACAGCAGTAGAACATTTTCCCAGGTATTAGAATTTATACTGTCCTTCATTCTTTATATAGGTACTATGGGAAGTGACATCCAATAATTACATTATTCTTCATGTAAGTAAAACAAACAAGGAGTCTTGTGGCACTTAAAGACTAACAAATTTATTTGTCACATGATCTTTCTTGGGAGACAATCCTACTTCATCAGATGCTTTGAAGATAGGGCAACTTATAGAATGGGGGAAGTCATTTACACTTCCCTGCATTTATTTTTCTGTCAAGAAAGCTCATGCAGTAAATGTTTGTTAGTCTTTTAGTGCCACAGGGCTCCTTGTTTGTTTAGCTGAGCTTGACTAACACGGCTACCCCTTTGAACTTCACTAGACTAACATGGCTACCCCTTTGGAACTCGGCTTCATGTAAGTGTATCCCAAGGGCCTGATCTTTTAAGCTCTCACTTAAACAAAAAGACATAGAAGCACTTTAATCATTTTAAATATCTTATTATTTGCTAGTTGTAGCTTTTTTCCTTTGGTTTTTTTTTCACGCTTAGCTATAGCATTAACTGAGAAGTAGAGTTAATGGGAGCACGCATCATTGACTGCAGTGGATTGATGGATTCTTGAAAGCAAGTGAAATGCCTAGAATACTTCTGCTTTTTTTCTGATTTCCTGGTCTTTTTAATCCTGAAAGGAAAGGGAAAAGAACTAAATTAAAACCAGCCTCATGCATAGACTCTTACAAAGCTGTGGTAGAATTTATTTTGAGATTTTTTTTTTTAAATGCTCATGATTAGAAATGGTTCTAAGGCATGGCTCTTACACTTTTATAATAAAACAAATAATACAACCTTAAAGTAAGCATAAATTGCAAAAACATGCTATAATATTAGATTCTAGTCAGTTATCTACAGATAGATGTGACTTGTGACTGTGTTCTTATTTTGCCTTCTGAAACAATACAATGTACTGATTTTTTTTTTCTTTTAAACCATGTAAGGACAGCATGTTAACTGTATCTGTTGCAAAGGCCATGTTGTCAGTTTGTTTATATTTTCATCCAAGATACAAGGCCCTGGAAAATAAATTTTTCCCCTTGTACAGAATTGCACAATTTGCTAAATGTACAGTGGGATTTCTTTGTTTTCCTCTAAAATACCAATTAACATCACCAGCTATTGGCAGGATAGATTAATTGCCTCATCTGTTATGGCATGTTTTGTGGCACTATGATCTGATCTTACAAAACTGCATTAATTTAATTTAAAACCATTTAAAAAACTGACACATTGATGTAATTTGCTATTAAAAACAAATGTAAATCAATTTTAAATAGATACATGTTGCCATGAAGTGGTTTCCATTGGTTTAACCTAGTTCTTTAGACTGGTATGGCTTCACTAGACATAAGGCTTGTGTCTCACGTTAGAGTCTATTCTGGTTCACTGTAGATGAATTTCAACTCAGACAGTTTTTGAATTCTGCAGGGTCTTCCATCCATTACCAAGGGCTTCCCCCTCACAATTCCTTTAGCAGGAATTAAAGGAAACCTTCAACATGCATCAAGGAGAGAAGAAAATGTGAGATATCTTCACAGGATCCATCAGCATGTAATGGTACAGCCTTAGTAGAATCTATTTTAGCTAATACTGACAGCTAGGCTATGTCCACACTTAGGCAGTTAAATCAATGTGAGTTAAATTGATTTAATAAAATCACTATAAAATCATAAAATCAATTTAAATTAAATCGATTTAACATGTCTCCACTAGAAACTCAAATCCAACTAGCATGTCCATGGACAGGACTTGCTAGTTTGATTTAGGAGAGGGGTACCATGGAAGGTATGGCAAGATGGCCCCTAGAAGGGCCTTGCCCCCACCCAGTATATAGCAAAAGGACAGCACCTTGGGAAGGAGAAGGGCAAAAGTGTTAAATCAAAATAACAGTTAAACTGAAGCGACACATCTACACGGAGTTATTTCCAAATAACAGTTTCAATTTAACCATCATTTCAATTTAATACCAGGTTTTATTATATCAAAATGACTTTCCTTATTGAGGAAGGGTGTCTGCTGGTGAGGTATTATGTGCTGGATTGGGGAGTGAGGTTGGGATGCTTCTGGGCCATGGCTGTGACATTGGCATCACTTTATGGTTTAGCCATCCTCCCATTGGTTCGTAGCCACAGGATGGATACTGTGGAGAAGGAAAGAGAGAGCCGGTGTCAGTATGTGCATAATTATTATTGTTAGTCTATATTATATTAGCAGCTAGAGGCCAACCAGGCTGGGACCTTGTTGTGTCAGGTATGGTAAATTACAGTCCTTGCCCCAAAGAGGATCTTTATAGCTAATACAGTGCCTAAACCTGTCTACATTTTACAAAAAAGAATGGCATCCTTTAAAAATCCAGATTGAATCATTTTATTCCTTGGTTTGCCTGGATGTTGAGGCCAGTGGTTTTCAACTAGAGTTGCGTGTATCTCTGGGAGTATGCAAAAGTCTTCCACTCATCTAGACATTTACCTGGTTTTACAAAAGACTGCATAAAATATACTAGCGAACTCAATAGAAACTGAAACTTCATACAGACAATGACTTCTTTATACCACTCTGTACATCTTACACTGAAATGTAAGTAAAATATTTATTTTCCAATTGATTTTATAATTGTACGGTAACAATGAGAAAGTAAGCAATTTTTCTGTAATAGTGCATTGTGACACTTTTGTATTTTTAGGTCTGATTTTGTATGCAAGGAGTTTTTAAGTGAGGTGAAAGTTGGAGTATTAGATTAGCCTGTAATTCAGTGCTCAGTTCCATTAATCTTGACAGCAAGCACTATCTTGAACTCACAAGCAATGAGAGCAACATTACAACACGTATAATTACATATGTTCAGGTTTTGTACAGAGAAACTTCCCAGAACTAAGGATTATTAAGTTAATTTTTGTAGAACACTTTGAAAAAAGTGGTCAGTACCATTATTATTATTTCCAGAGGGTAGCCATGCTAGTCTTCGTACAGCAAAAATGAGAGTCCTGTGGCACCTTAAAGACTAACAAATTTCTTCAGGCATGAACTTTGTCAGATGCATCTGACAAAGTGAGCTGTAGCCCCACAAAAGCTTATGCCCAAAGAAATCTGTTAGTCTTTAAGGTGCGACAGGACTCTCGTTTTTATTATTACTATTACTTCTGGAAAAACTTTTCAGGGGTTATTCTATCAGTCAGGACCTGCTAGAAAGAGACTGTCTCAGAGACTCATAGACTCAAACGTCAGAAGAGACCAGTATGATCGTCTAGTCTGACCTCCTGCACAATGCAGGCCTCAAAACCTCACCTCCCCACTCCAGCAATAAACCTCTAACTTATGGCTGAGTTATTTAACTCCTTAAATCATGATTTAAGGACTTTGAAAAGCAGAGAATTCACTGATAGGAGAACCATGCCACGTGCTACAGAGGAAGGTGAAAACCCCCCAGAGCCCTGACCAATCTGCCCTGGGGGGGAAAATTCCTTCCCAACCCCAAATATGGTGATCAGTTAAATGCTGATCACATGGGCAAGTCTCACCAGCCAGTCACCCAAGAAACAATTCTTTGTAATAACTCAGAACCCACACCATCTACCTTCCCTTCTTAGGCCACTTGCATATCCACCACCAGTAGCCATAGATCAAAGATCAGTCAATTTCCAAAGCAGGCTATCCCATCATACCATCCCTTCCATAAACTTACCAAGCTCAGTTTTGAAAGCAGTTGTGGTTTTTGTGGCCACAGCTCGCCTTGGAAGACTGTTCCAGAACTTTACTCCTCTAATGGTCAGAAATCTATGTCTAATTTCAAGCCTAAATTTTCTGATGGACAGTTTATATCAATTTGTTCTTGTGTCCACGTTGGTGCTGTACTCAAATAATTCCTCTCCCTCTCTGGTATTTAACCCTCAGATGTATTTATAGAGAGCAATCATACCACAATGTTCCCTCTAACTACTCGTAGACTGTGTGCGCAAACAATTTCTTTGTGTGCACCAATATTAGCATTATTGAATTTTTTTGGGCACACTTTATTTTGTTGTGTGCGCAGGCTTCATGACCTGTGTGCGCACGCACACGTGCACAGCTTAGAGGGAACAGTGCTCCTCAACCTTCTTTTGGTTAGGCTGAACAAGCCAAGCTCCTTGAGTCTCCTCTCATAAGGCAGGTTTTCTACCCTGCAGACCATCCTAGTAGCCTTTCTCTGTACCTGTTCCAATTTGAATTCATCCTTTTTAAACAAGGAGGATCAGAACTGCACACAATATATGAGATGAGGCCTCACCAGTGCCTTATACAATGGCACTAATGCCTCCCTGTCTCTGCTTGAAAAACCTCTCCTGATACATCCTAGAACTGCATTAGCTTTTTCCACAGCCACGTGGTATTGACAGCTCATAGTCATTCTGTGATCAAACAGTACTCCCAGATCCTTCTCCTCCTCAGTCCGTTCCAACTGGTGCATCCCCAATTTATAGGAAAAATTCTTATTTGTCGCTAAATGACCTTGCACTTCCCATTATTAAATGTTATCCAATTCCTGATGCTCCAGCTTACAAAGTGTTCCAGATCTTTTTGTATGGTATTCTGATCCTTCCTTGTATTGGCAATTCCTCCCAACTTGGTGTCATTTGCAGGCTTTATTAGCACATTTCGACTTTTGTGCTGCAGTCAGCAATAAGAAGGTTAAATAAGATCAGCACCAAGACTGATTGATCCCTGAAGGACTTCTCTGGTAACCTCCCTCCAGCTTGAGAGCTCACCCTTCAGTATGACCTGCTGTAGCCTCCCCTTAACTAGTTCCTTATCCACTTTACTATATTCATATTAATCCCCATCTTTTGTAACAATAACTAATAATTCCCTATGTGGAACTGTATCAAATGCCTTGCTGAAATCTAAGTAAATTAAGTCCACCTCATTCCCTTTATCTAAAATATCTGTTATCCTCTCAAAAAATGAAATCAGGTTGGTCGGGCACAATCTACCTCTTGTAAAGCCATGTTGTATTTTATCCCAGTTACTGTTATCCTCAATGTTCTTAAGCACTTTCTCCTTCAAATTTCTCCAAGACCTTGCATGCTACTGATGCCAAACTAACAGACCTGTAGTTACCCAATCATTTTTCCCCTTTCTTGAAAATAGGAACCATATTAGCGATTCTACAGTCATATGGTACAACTCATGAATTTATAGATTCATTAAAAATCTTCATTAATGGGCGGACAATTTCATGAGCCAGTTCCTTTAATGTCCTTTGATGTAGATTATCCAGCCCTCCCCCCCCATTTAGTCCCACCCAGCAGCTTAAGTTTGGCTTCTACTTTAGGTACAGTAATTTTAAATTTCATGACCTCATTCCCATTAGGTACCCTACCTCTATGCCCCTGTCACTGTAAATAAAGATCCAGAAGGCATGAAACACAGCACAGCTAGATGGGTGTGCCACTATTTTATGGAGGTATTGTGAAGGAATTGGCAGCCACTCCAGGACAAAGATTTGGATTTCTTCCCTCTAGCTCTCAAGCCCTGCTTTGTGGTCTTTACATGGAGATGCAGGGGAGGTGATAGTGCTGAACTGAACCCTCCTGGCAGGAAGGCTTAAAGTAAAAATAAGCCAAGTGTGTATGATTGAAGATAGAAGGCAACTTTAAAATTCAGCAACTCATTTATGCACATTCTTAATGTGAGAAGTTCCACTGATTTTCATGGGACTATTCATGTGTTTAAGTACTTTGGTGTATTGCTGATGTAATTTAACATTAACTGAGTAAGCAATCATTGGCCATATAATTCAATAAATTCAAAGCATTTTATTCCAGACTCTTTGCAGAGCAAGGTCACACTAATTTTATTCCTCATTGACAAAGGTAAACCTAATAGTACTTATTGCATATAGCTTTTTAATAGCTGTCTTTCCATCCACAACATCCTGCTTATATCAACTTCAGCTAGAACGTAAATCTTGTTCTTTTATTGTATGTTTTCACTGTCACATAAATGGCTCAAAGTTGGAACTGATTCATGACTGCATTACTCCAGATCATATCATCCATTCATTTCAACTAAGCTGCACTGGTGTAAAACCAGAGTAATGCACAGGGTCTTCAGACTGAACAAATAAGAGTTAGGCATTCATTGAACTGGATCAAAGATAAGAACATTCTTTTAAGATCTGTATTAGCATATCATTCAGGAAAGATATTCATCCAACAGGGGTTCATGTAGCAGGGACTCCTCTTGTTTTCTATGTACAATAAATGTTTATTTTCTTAATAGTAAGTGCCATTCATGCATTTGCATTTAGTCAGTTCACCACTCTTTAGAGCCACTAGCTATTCAGGAGAAAATTTGACCATTTGGGAAAAGAAATTATAACCTTGCAGTTTCCCAATCTTTGTTTTTTCTTGAAAGTACAAAAAATATTTGCAATCCCTCTGAGAGTTGCTGGCTTTAAGTGTTAACTGGAAACTGAAGCATAAATGGATGAAGGCTGGGTATGCAGACTTAAACAGTCTTCACTATGCACAGTGTATTTAAATCTCTGTTTGCAAGATGACCTCATCTAAAGTAAGGGAACTAAACAATGACACTGACAAAGCAGCACATTAAGCAGAATTCTCTATTTCACTTTTTCTTGCTAGGTGATTAAATACATTAGTTGAAATGTTTACGTGTTTTTCTCTTAATCCAAAAGCACTAAACACTTCTGAACTGGTACCTGAGCCTGAAGAAACATTTTAAGATCTCACATTGTAGTTGTTTTTTCCCCACAATCCCTACTACTGGCAGATTCTAACATATGTACTGGTGATCTATCAATACAGATATACAAACACATGTACATATTACTAATATGCAGAGTTGCTTAATAAGGCAAATTTGCAGGTGCAACACTGGGACACATTGGAACAGGCTTGACTGCAGGTTTATAAACAGGGAAGTTTGGAGGAGAGAACATGCCTCCTCCCTTGCTTTCTTCCCCCCCCCCCACAGCCTGGACATAATGGAAACCTTTATGCATAGGGAACACAAAATCTTTGCAGGGTTAGTACTGCTGTAGGCTTTTGCCACACCTTGCGTGAGTAGGAGATTGGAGTTACCACTGCCCCCACACTGGTCAGCAAGTTGGCAAGATGCACATGGAAACAGATGCTGTGCCCTCTGTTGCCTACACCATTGGCTTTCAACCTTTCAGTCTACTGTATCCCTTTATGTCAAGAGTCTGCACCTAGGATGCCACAGGACTCTCATTTTTGCTAGGAGGCAAGTAATCAATATTCAATCTTCCATCTTTTGAAAGGCACAGTACACGAAATGTGAGGAGAAAGTTTTGCCCTGGTTACTTCTACCAGAAAAGACCAATGTAAACATATTAGCATCTGTGTCTCTTTACATTAAATTGTCAGTCGCTGTCAAGTACAGTCTTTTGGAAAGATACATCATTCACTTTTAACCATTGGGTGGAAATAGCATTGCAGTGATGTAACACCTTTGGATCTTGGATATCACTTTGAATCTTTTTGGTCTCCTCCAAAACTTCAGTGATCTCTGAAGGCAGCTCCCTGTACCTTTGAAAGGCTTATTCATGCTGGTTACAAGGTCAAGGACTGAATGTCATTTTAAAATCATGTAGCAGAACTTGCCAACACAGTTTTAACAGATTCTTAGGCAAGAATGCCAACAGAGTCAGGCTTTACAACAAAAAACAAAACAAAACAAAAAGTAACCCAGTTGTGGCAAATGGAGAATGTGCAAATAGGTCTGAAGTCTGTGCATAGGATCCTTCCACCTTGCTGTGCTGATTTTTTGCTCTTATGTTGTTCTAGATTTGTGAGAAAAACTGATACAACTCTTTTTCTCAAATAGCTGTCCTGAGGACTAGTCCCTGACTAGAATACCTGAATCTCTTCTGTTGTTGCTAGTTGTTTTCTTTTATCTTCTTATTTATTATTTTCCTAGAATAGAGATTTTTTGGCTGAATGGTTGTTTTAGAATTTGTTGTTACTGTACATTTATCCTAAAATCAATTTTTAGGGTTAGTACTACATGCTGTGCCATCTCCATCCCTAACCATTCATCTGGCCATGAACTCTAAGAATGCCAGAAACTCAAAGTATTGCCCTGTCTAGAATTAAGAAGCTGAAATGTTTTGTCCAGCATAGAAGTTTTCAGTATTAGGACATGTTTTATTCAGGTTATATTAAGAACTGGAATTTTAATTAAAATATTCCATCTCCAGTTAAGATATTTCACACCAATGAATGTCGTTTTGACAAAAATACATTAAAGCATGAATTTGGCTATAATTATGAAAAATGGCAAGATGAATCTACTTTTTCAGGCTCTATTTTGACTGAGAATTCCACTATGAAATCTTGGATGCCTAGCCAAATGGTCAGGTCTTTCTTCAGCTTTTTCTTGGCAGTTAACAACTGTAGAGAAGCAGGGTGTTCTGTTCTTATTTGAAATCAATAAGTAACTCAGGTTTGGCTGTGTAAGGCTAACACCACAATGTTGGGCAGATAAAAATGTATAAGCAAATAATTATTATAATTAATATTCATTTTGTGAAATTAAACTGTACAAACTGGTTAACAGTTTGTTTTTTTAAATATAAGGGTAATCTTCAATTATAACGTATTATAGATGTGTACCACAGACATTCTTACTAATCAAAGATAGTGATAGTTAGATATGCTGTCTAAAAGGTAAACTTGTGAGACACCAGAATCCAAGGTTGATATTATTTCTGAAATGTCACTAAACTAACACACAAATATTTTTAATTTAATTATTTTGATCTTGCTTTTACAGTATGATCACAGAAGAAATACAGAACAAGCAACAGCAGCTGGTAGAGGAACAATTAAAATATGCTATAAAATAACATGTGAATACATCAAACTTATCATTAGAAATCTTCTGAATATATTCTGTATACAACACAGTTTCTTCTGATTTCTTCAAGCCGTGGGTTGGGACCCTGTACTGGGTTGCAGACCATTAGATACTGTGTTGCAGTGTCCCCTGTTGCCACTGCCAAAAGACTGGAATGCATTGCTGAAAGATGTAACTGTTAGCTCATGGGCATAAAGGATGTTTTTCAACTAGGTCCAGAGAAAAAAAGTCTGAAAACCACAGTTTTAGAGCAGGGGTTCTCAAAATATTTAAGGCTGTGATGACTCTCCCTAACATGACACCCTTGCTGGCAGGTATGGGGAATGGCAGCTCATGATCCACCATAATACCCCTGTGACTCCCTAGAGAGTCATGATGCCTAGTTTGAGAACTCCTGCTTTAGAGCTCTTCATGCTCCTGCACAATTTAAACTATTTCCACAGCTCAGTCAGCACTCAGAAAAATGAATAATTTCTCTTATGAAGTTTCAGCCATCAGAATTACATCACTGAACTGACTTTTGTAATTGTGGTATGTGGTCTTTCATTATGCAAGTAATATACTTTCAAGCAAAGTATAAAAGTACATGACAAACTATGCAAGCAAATTAATGGCATGAACACACTAGTGCATCAAAAATAGCTTTGAAAATGGGAGTTGTCATATTCCTACTGGGCAACCAAGGTGTTTAAGTTTCTAATAAAAAAAAAAATGATTTCCAGTCATCTTATCATGTGACAAGACATTGAGCCAAGTTCCACTCTCATTTACACCAATGACTCAAGTCAGAGGCAATTGGGAGCATAATGTAGTTCTGTATTTTTAGGGATTTAGGGTGAAATTATAGTTGGAAGAGATGAAAAGATGGGCAGTGGGGCTGCCACATCTGCCCCATCCTCCTCCAGCCTCTGAATCCTACAGAATCTTCCCCATAGACACTTTGTGGGGATTGGACAATTCAGGACAAAGAGTGAGTCCAGTGACCATAGAAGGCAGAGCTAGAGATGTGAAGTAAAGTTGACCATATCAGGATTAATTTACCCACTTTTCCCCAGAAAAATGGAGACTTGTGTAGGCAGCTCTTAAATGTGGATCCCATGGCCACAGGGTTGAGCTGCCCCCTCTATGATGCCTTAAAGTAGCAATTCCAGTTTTGTTCATTTAGGTGAAGATAGTGGGGTAAATTCTTTCACTGCTGCCAAATTCTTTTAACTCTCTGTTCATTATTGATAATAGATCTAACATTTTATTCTGAATTTTTTTCATTGTCTGACTGGACATTTTTTCCATGACTGGGGTTACAAAAACCACTTAAAGCGTTCTTACAGAGGCATCCAAAAACAATGACTGTGAAAATGTGACTTCCATATTTATTAATCCTCTCAGTGGTTATATAGCAAATTTCCAAAGGGATAGCCGTGTTAGTCTAGTCCAGTAAAAAAACAACAAGCAGTTGTGTGGCACTTTAAGACTAACAGA
>ML681989.1:27076198-27095879 GCA_007922195.1 Podocnemis expansa | reverse complement strand
GAAGTCAAATTACCCTTTGTAATGGGAAAAGAACCCATAGTCTTGATATATACAGTATCACAATCATTGATGTCTGCACTATTCCCAGTGCCACATGCTCAAAAATTATGAGGCAGGGGCCCCAAAATATTAAAGTTTTAAAAATAAGTAGCTTCTTGTTTGAGTTGATTTTCTTTCAGGATTACATTTTCAGTATTTTTCTCAGCAGCCTTGAAGATTAGACCCTTTAATCAATGATGTGATTCTCACATATTGACAAGCAAGGAGTCCTGTGATACTTAAGGCTACCCCTTTGGACCTTGGTCACATAATGACATAACTCTAAAGCTAAAACTTTAACGAACAAATCAGGTTTCATGAGAGCTAGCAACACTATTATTTACTGGACACTAGCTGAAGTGTCAGAAGGCTTGTTAGCACCAAACACCTTGCCTTTCTGTGAGTCTTTCATACACAATTCCTAATTTTTATGACTTTTTTTTACTGAGTGATGGATTTCAAATTAAAAAAAAACCCAGAAATCAGGCTTTTATAGATCAAAAGTCATTCCTGTATGATCAATTTAAAGCACACAAAAGTAGATCTCAAGCTGTAAGCTAGAGCAATTTCTACTTCTGAGTGTAGCAGAGATTTACTTAAGAGATAAACTCTTCTTTTAAATTCACTTATTAATTTAAAAAATTTAACCGAAGATTGTCAACTGAATCATAGTTTCTCCAGCCCAGAGTATTCTGGGATGAATGAAAAATACAGCAATGCATATCCACTTTCTGAAAATGGGTATTTATGATAGGTAAAGACACAATGCATCTGAGAAAAATAATAGTGCTTTTCGCAGACAGTGAAGGTAAATTCCATGCTAAAGCATCTTGGGAACTAAATACCTAACCAGTGAATTTGAGATTGGGGCTGGAACCTGAAAACAATTGCCAGTATTTGATCTAGCATAGTACAATCAGTATTTTCCACTAATTCCTGATTTTGAAACAAATGAGTCCTTTGTTGTGCAATGAATGCATAGCTATATGAACATTTGTCTCAGTAAATTATTGTTTTAACTTGGAGAGGAAGCCAGCCTACTCATGCATAGAATTCTCATTGGTACCAAGAAGACATTGCAATGCTTGTTTAAATTAAATATTGAACACGTTATTGATCAGTTTTGAATCCATGTACTGAGGTACACACATGTGAAAGTTCATCATCTTTACTAAGAGATTAAATATAAACTCTTAGTAAAGAGACAAATTATAATATAATATAATATAATATAATATAATATAATATAATTAATTATAATCAGTCAATCAATTAATTAATTAACAACTTTAAATACATTTGTTAGTATGTGTTCTGAAAGCAAGTAGTTGGTAGACATTTCATCTGATCAGCTATGGACCTGAAATTGCTCCTGCTGCCGTGCATAGGTTGCTTCCTTTCTTGCATTTTTACCCACAGAAGGATGTCATTATGTATGGCTCATATTAATATTGCTTTTTAAAAAGAATTGAATGTGTGACTGAATGTAATAATTGTGACTGGATCAGAAATGAACATATATCACTTAGTGTGATCACGGTTTTCCTGTGCACCCTTAGGCTAGGTCCTCGGTTGCACTGTTGCTAACTAAGGATGGCTCTAAAAGAGAGCTGGTCAGAAAATGATGTGGGTTTTTTTCTTCTTTCTCTCATGGAAAATTTAGATGTTTTGGTGAAAGATCAAAAGTTGAAATATTTCTATTCAAAATGGTGCTGCTCTACCTCATGGGGATTGTAGTTTGGGTTCACTATGCTCCCATTCCCTCCTGTTGGCCAGGCTGTGTGGCTAAGCTACATCTTTCATCATGGGAACGGTAGTGTGGTCAGAGAACCAGGCTCATTACGGAACTATGCTAGCATAAGGCACTTGAAGTTTAAGTCCCCTGAGGCATGGCAGAGCAATTGTGAACCAAAATACATTTGGTGTTCAGCCCCAAACTGTTTTTTTTTTTCAACAAAATATCACAGTTTTTTACAGAAAATGGATATTTTTCACACTTTTTTTTAAGTTGCAAATCCAGTTTCCCATTGTAGATTAACTGATGGAGTTTTAGACCAGCATTACTCTAAAGCCGTTCTTTTATTCCCCTGAGCCCAGTAGAGAGTAGTTTGACCCTTAGTATAACTTAAGCAACGAGGAATTCTGAGCTGCCTCTATAGCACACCTTTTTTGCCACCTTCACTCCTCTGGAATAGGGGTTAGCTCTGGTTCTTGGAATTTTGCACAATTCAAAATTAATGAAAATTTACATAGTGAACAGGAACAAAGAAGTTTTAAACTTTTAGAACCTTGAAGAGACTGGGTTAATAATTTTAATACAGTATTCTTTACTGAGGTCTAGCCAGATATTCAGTTTGAAGTTTTATAGATAAACGATTCTGAGTCTAAGTGCCAAAGAGCTAAATAGTGAGTAAAGTGTATTTTCTTGTTCACAGAACTCATGTGTGACTGGTTAGATTTTCTCAAATTTTAAGGCTAGACTGTACTGGTAAAATTTCACTCAAAGTGGAAAACTGTTCAGAAAGTTCGGGGCACTTGAAAAAGAGCAGTTAGAAGTAAAATAACTCTTTTTGATTATAATGATGTCTAAAGCAAGCCTTAAAATGATAAACTCTTTTAGGTATAAATAGTGATATTCTCCAAAAGTTGTCTTGATATGTACACTGTTAGCTATTGAGTGTGATGGGATGTTTATTTCAGCCAAAACATATTTATTCACTGGAACCCATGAGTAATTTGGAAAGAGTTCATTTCTTTGCTGTCAAGATATATTTCCAGTACCAGTAATTGTATTACAGGTCTATGGTGAAAATAAAAGCTTTCATAGCTCTTCATTTCAGTAAGGCTCGGTAAAGTGAACGATTCACTGCAAGTCTGTTCTATCTTTCTGCAATCAACACAGAAAAGTTGATGGCATAAAAGTCTGGTGTGGTTTTTTTTTTGTTTTTTTTTTGTTTTTTTTTTGGTTTTTGGGGGTTTTGTTTGTTTGTTTGTTTGTTTGTTTGTTTGTTTTTGACTCTGTGTCCAGAGGCATCAAAAATGGACTGTAACAATGATAGTTCCACTATATTTGACCCTCTCTGGAATACTGTGCCCAGTTCTAAATACTACAGAATTGTAGAAATGGGAGCAAATTCAGAGAATAACAGGTAAAGATTACTGAGCCTGAGAAGACTTTTAAGGAAAGATTTAAAACCTGAATACATATAGCTTAGTTAAATGATGACAAGCAGGGGATGTGATCACTGACTGCAGTAATTTGAAGAAGAGACACAAATTATGCAATTGCAACTTCCCTGATTGTGACTGAATTTGAGGCTTAAACAGTCTTTCAGGGCATTTTTCAGTAAAGTTGGTGTTCAGCCTTAGTTGCAGCTGAATTATGTCGTTGATTCGCTAGTTTGTGTATGTACCTATTACTCTCCTTTACTGAATGGCCTTAGAACTGCTCATTTGTGTTTCAAAGGCCTTTATGCACCTACAGATGTTGGAGAATAGGTTGAAATCATTTCTGGCCCTCATCCATCTCTTCAGTTTTATCTTTTAAAGTTAAAGATGTTGGAGAGTTTCCTTTAACCAGGTTGTAGGACCATATGCTTTTGGAGCTCAACCAAAAGCCACTGAATTCAATGAACTTAAAGGGAAGGATGCTCTAGAAGGGAAAGGTCTGCTTCTGTCTCTAATATATTTCTGTGTATGTCAGTGGTTCCCAACTTTTTCTCTGCCGCGGCACACCTTGAGACCTTCAAATTTTTTGAGGCACACCGCCATTAAAAAACTCATGAATATTCAAATTAGCTTAGATTACTTATGATTATTCATGAACCATGGCACAGTGTTTCGGAAATGCTGCTATGTGGGGTAGTAGGGGTAGCAGAGTAGGGGTGGCAAAACGAGGGAGGTCAGGAGTTGTGTATGGTGGCAGGAGTGAGTGTAGGGAGCGCAGCAGTGCAGGGGTGGCAAAAGAGGACAAGGGGAGCCATGTGGGGAACAGCCCAAGGGTGGCAAGAGAGGAGAGAGGAAGGGAGAACAAGAGTGGCTTTGTGGGGGGGCAGGAGGGAACCTGGGGAGTGGGAAGGTAGGGCAGGGAGCATGGCGCAGCACCCACTTCCCCCTTCTCCACAGTGGCTCCCTGCCACCCAGGGCAAATCCTCACCCCACTGCTGCTCCCTCCCACCCCAGTGGGTCCCGTCCTCCCCTCCCCAGCCCCCTGCTGCCTGTGATGGACCCTCCAACCCCCAGCTACACCTCCACACACACAGCCACCCACCCCCCAGCTACACCCCCCCAATCAACCAGCCACCCCACACCACCAGCCACACACCCTTTGCTACACATCCACTCCCACCCACCTCTGCTATACACACACACACCTGCCCCACACAATCCCCAGCAGCGCTCCCCCCCCCCAAGCCCTTACCTGGGCTGTTTGCAGGCTGGCTGACCCAAGCTGTTCTGCCCTGCAGGGGGAGATTCACACATACCCAGCCTCCCCCAGCTCTCTGCTGGCTCAGCATAAGATGGAGCCAGGTTTAAGGTAGAGCCACCTGAATAGTGTGTTTTGGCTGCTCCTGCTATTTTTAGGGGGACCCCTGGAACTCTGTGTTCTGGTGCCTTCCTCTATTTTTAGGGGCCCAGAATGCTGCCTGCCTCAAAATAGGGGCCCCGGAACTGTGTTCAGGTGCCTTCCCCCTTACTTTAACCCCTGCCTTTTCCCAGCCCTGCACAGCCCAGCTGGCTGGGCTGAGCAGGGAGGAAACTTTAACTCCACCTCTTGGGGATGCTCATGGCGCACTCTGGGTGTTCCCACAGCACACCAGTGTGCCCCGGGACCCTGGTTGGGAACCACTGGTGTATATAATAGTCATGAAGTCTTAATAGACTGTTGGAGTTGTTACAATAGGTTGTTGGCAGTAGAAAAGTGAAATTGAAAGGTAATTTACTGTAAAGAAGTTTATAGTGTGAAGCACATGCCACATTGGAAAACATTGACCTAAGCTGAGGCTTCAGTAGGGATCTGAAGACTTTATTGGTAAGTTTGGGGAGGGTATTCCACACATAAGGAGAAACATAGAAGAATGCAGGAAAATGCTTGTGGCGGAAGTGAATAACTAGGTGATTAAAACGGGCATTAATAGAGCAGAGAAGTCAGTCATCCATCTAAGGCAATCAGTTCCTTAATTATTTTTCAAGCAGACTCCCCTTTTTCTTGAATCCTAAATCTAAGTTTATGAGTGTTCCACTGGAAGATTTTGAGTCAGGTTTAATGTAATGATTTATGCTCTCAGGCTGAATTTTGTGTGAATTATACCTGTATGCTGGTTCTTTGTCTAATGACAGCTTACTACTGGTTACATAATACCCAGAGGCCTGAAGTGGGGTGTCAGTGCCCATGCCTCCCAAAACAGGCCTGAAGTGAAACCTGAGTGCTGCATAGGCCTGTGCTGATAGGGATGTATTTTACCATATGCAAGCAGTGATGCATTATTGCTTCTGTTTTCATTCTGTTTTCAGCATGTGAGAATTTGTGCGTTTCATTTACAACAAAAAGAACATTTTTAAATGTCACTAATGATGTAAACCTACATATTTGATATGGATAAAGTGCTTTCAAAGTTTCTAGTGTTCTCAATGTTGGAAGAGAGGTTGAACAGCATTTGTGTATTTCCATCTTTTCTAGAGTAGTCAATTTTTAAAATCACTTACTTTAGCTTTAAAGGTTCGTGGGTTTACAACTTTAAAATTTCATATTATCCTTCAAGTTCTTGTTTTCCTTCAAATTGCTGATGTGCATTAATAGTGATAAGAGTGTGAGTTGTCCTGGGATGAGTACTCAGTATGATTAGGAACCATACAACAACATTTTATTTCAATATCAATGAACTTGACAATGATATACACGACTGTCAATCCCCGTGGACTGGAATCTTTGTCTTCCTTTTGTTGGGAAAGCAATTTTATGAGGTAAAAGTCATATTAGCTGAGAAACAAAGATGTCCTTTAGAGTGGTGATCTGGTATGTTGCCATGTGGAATAGAACAGCAATCAACATAACTGGTGATTCAGAGTTTGTTTTTAATTAGATTTCCTCCTCCTCCCACCCCCCATTTATAAATGGCAGTATAGTACTCATGGACTATGAAAACAACGGACTTTATTTAGGAAGCAAAATCTTTACCAGGGATTTTTTTCCCCTAGCAAACCATAAAATATTTAGCCTCTGTGTTGTTTTTATTTAAAAGCTATTCGGGGTGTAGATTTTGCTTGTTAGGGCAGAAGAGGCTTAGAAAACAGTGGGGTTTTGTTTTGTTTTTTTGTTTTTTAAAAGCTTTCTTTCTCAGAATGGTAGAGAAAACATCCAATGCTTCTTTCCATGCTCAAAGTGACTTTACCAGATGCTTCCAACATTCTTTGGGGTATTCCTAATAAGGAAAGCTTGCACAGTTACAGTGCAGTTAAGAGTTTGTACAGCCATGTGGAAGAAGGATTTTTTTTTACGGGGGAGGGAGACATGCCACTTCTTAACCACTCCTTGTAGTTCTTCAAAACAATCCCATTGAAATAAGAAGCAGGGAATCCAGTTGCAATTTGTCTGCTTCTCTCCCTGTCACTTGCTTTCTCACACGCGCTCACTTTATGACATAACTTATAACAATACTGAACTTTCTTTGAAGCAGTCAAATGAAAAGATTGTTTTGTTTTGTTTTGTTTTTGGTTTCTTAAGATTAATGATACTAGAAGTCTCTGGCAACAAAAGGTATTGTGGGAGTCATAGCTGCTCCAGCTGAGCTGTTTCTCAGACACTGGATACATAGTTTCAGGAAAACTGCTTTATTTTTTTTTTTTACAAAAATTCTAAATCAGACTCAAGTTCTTATTCCAAGTTTGGTTTGACCATATTAGAAAAGACACCGGAGACGCAGCAGAATTTAGTTAATGGGTAAGCAAACAAACTGTGTATATAAAAAGTGTGTTACAAAAAACTGTAATGGAGTGTTTGCAATGACTTTAACTTACTGCATTTTAATTATTTCTTGCTACAGCTAAATTTTAAGAAAACAAAAGTTCTTGCTTAGTGAGAAAAAAATTGGCACTTCATCTGTGCCTGCCACTTATCACACTATAACATCTATTCCCTCAACAAACTAAAAGCTCTCAAAGATCTTTTATTTTGAGACTAGTTGCATGATGTTGCATGTCTTCATAGCTAGCCTAAAAGAAGCAAAATCCATGTAATGATCAGTGTCATTGCATAATGAAACTAAATTGTATAATTAGGTTGATTTTGTTTGAATGGCTTAATCAGATGCTTTTGCTGATTAGAAATCTGTGATAAATTTGTCTTTTTTTACCTAAGTGTGCATGAAAATATACCCTAAAATACACTGTTGGTAACTCCATAGATTCAGTTTTGCAAAACACTATAACTGTAAGTTTGTGTTTTATGGTCTAGCTAAACTTCCTTTATGCCTCTCTAAATTCCAGCTAGTTGCAATGAATTGTAGTGTAGAATAAGAGCAGTTCATCTGTTGGCTCAGCTTGGAGGAGCTTGTAACTCTAGCAATTGTTTCTGTTTTTCATAACAGTGGGAACTTATGGGCTAATTTTCCTTCTCCCTGTCCAAAATAAATGAGCGGCTTAAAGCAAAGAATGAAACTACAGCAGAGTTAGCAGGGACACAGTCTGAACTTGGGGTACCTGAGATTAGAGGGTAATTTTTAAAAAGGTTTCTCTCTTGCTATTTCCTGTTGTTATAGTAGGTCTTTATTTTTATTTATTTTAAATTTTCCATGCTGGTTTTAAAGGATTTACAGTCTATTTACTGAAAGAAAAATCAGTGAGCACTATATTAGTTCAGTGTCACAGCAAATACCTGTACAGTGAGCCCTCAACCTAGTTTAGCGTCATGTATTCATTTCAAAAGAATTGGGCACTACCGAGTGCTGATTTATCAAGAATGGGGAAGATTTACCTGTTGCTTGACATAATTGCAACTTAGCAGATATAAATTTGTAAACATGTTTTTACTAAGTAGTGTGGAGGTGGTGGCCTTACGTGCAGCATGATCTCAAAATGCAGGAGAAATTAGCCCAAAAGGAGCCAACACTAATCCAATGCTTAAACAAAGGCAAAGTATTACAATTTTCAGTTTGCCTTCTGTTCTGATTGAACTTTCCGGAGTTTTTTGAGTAGTGTGGTCATTAAAACAAATGCTTGACATGATTGGGAATTGGAATATGGGTGATCTGGCAATGCCAAATATTGGAATACACTGAGTCCCTGTCAAAGTCTTGTACCTGACTACTCAGAGTGTTGCAGTTCCAAGCTTTTATCCAAGAGCCTCCTACTTTATAAATCAATGAGCATGACAGCACAGGCAGGTGTATGTGTGTGTGAGAGTTCATGAGCACTATAGGTTTGAGAATTGTGAAACAAAGTTAAGGTGGGGGAGCATATATACAGCACACGAGCTAAATAATCTTCATGCATTAGAGATGTTTGTTTATTTTTCAGACATATAATGTATGTCCATCACCAGTTCTAAGTGTCTATACTGTATATCAGTTGTAAAATAATCAAAAATGACTGAATAACACCGCAAACTCAAATAGATTTAAATTCCCCTTACCCTCAAAACCTCACACAACACAACTTTTTTTTCCCATCACACCTGCAACTCGGAGGAAAGCCTGATGTAATACATAGACCTTGTAACAGACCTGAAGGTCATCAAAACTTTAATGTTTTGGAGAGGAATTGCAGTATTCAGTTGTAGCTGGAAACAGGCTGGAAGCTAGTCATCTGTGGAGCAACTGATACAGTATGTTCCCTGTAAATAGTAGGCTAAGTGGATAGCCATGCACTGTGCTGGCCAAGGTTTCCAATTATCTTCAAAATTTATAAGGTATTGTGGAAATACAGGTGGGAGGGAATAGATAACCTGGAATTTTGGTATACAGTGGATCTGGTTAAAAAAATTGAGGAAACTCTTTGATCGAAATATTGTTTTTTTGTTAAAAACAAAGTGTTTTGTGGAACATCGGTTTCGACAAAAAAATTTTGAGGAAGGCTTCTCAGGCCCCAGATGAGAATGCACGGGACACCAGAAGAGCCTGGTTGCTAGGGCACTTTTCCTGGGAGGTAGGAGGTTCACATTTCTGTTCTTCCTGAACCACAGCCGGATACCTGGGTTACCCACATCCCAGGCAAGTATCTGGGGTGTTGGGGTGGATATCTTGCACTTGTTTTTCTCTCGTGAAAAAATTCAAATTCCATTTTTATTCTTCTTCAAAACAAAAAGAAAATGTTTGAATCCAGTTTTTTCCCCCCATCCTTTCATGAAACAGGGTTTCCCAGCCAGCCTTAGCATGTAGATTAATACCATAGGTTTTTCATTTGCCCATCAAATTAACTTTATTTTGAATCCAAAGGCCTTTTCTTTAGCTGATAGCTCATTTTACATAAAATATTGTTTTTAATCAGATGAGCTGTCACTAATTCAGTACAAAGACTTGTTTACATTGAATTACAGGATTCAAAAGCTGCTAAAAAGCTGAATGGTATCACATTTTGTTGTCTTGTAATATGTAAGGGAAAAAGTGGACATAAATAATGTAGGAATATCTTTTTTACTGTAAGTGAGTTGTAGCAGGGCCTGAACTGGCAA
Organism: Podocnemis expansa; assembly: GCA_007922195.1. Lineage (NCBI taxonomy): Eukaryota > Metazoa > Chordata > Testudines > Podocnemididae > Podocnemis > Podocnemis expansa. The sequence continues at coordinate 27,086,173 of ML681989.1, read as the reverse complement.
ATGCAGTTTGTTTTCCTTTATAATTTTGTCCTGCTAAATATAGTTGCATGAACAGTGTACTGATATCTCTGTATGGAAGTACACACAGCAGGACTGCTAACTCTCATTGTAAATCTTGTGATATTTGATTTTTTTTTTAAAGCCCAACCCCTGAGGTCATGGGATTACGTGAGAATATAAGATTTCATTTTTTTAAGAACAAAAATTTTCTAATTCAGGTGATTGTGGGTAATGAAAATATGAACCCTTAGGCTCAAAAGACTGAAAGTAAATAAAGAACCACAAATTCACTATTTTTAAAAACATATGGCTTTTAAAACTTGTTTTTGGCAATATCTTGCATGCACATAAAACAGGTTAGTTAGGTCCTGTCTGTATGGCATTGCTAGTTCTTTTCTACTGACTATAATAATATTTGAGATCACACTTAACTGTAGCCTTTGATGCAGTCATCATTAGCTTCTTCCTGTAAACACAGTTTGTAAGCTACTTCTGTTTTGCTGTATTTCTGGTTGTGGTAAAAATTGTTCACTTTATCTATTAGCCACACTTGTTTTAAAATAGCTTGTCAATTTTAAAAGGGATAGCCGTGTTAGTCTAGTCCAGTGAAAAAACAGCAAGGAGTTGTGTGGCACTTTAAGACTAACAGATTTATTTTTTGCATGAGCTTTCGTGGGAGAAGATTAGTTTCATTCCTTTCTGTAAGTTCACCCATCTTCGAAGCATCTGAGGAAGTGGGATCTTCTCGCACGAAAGCTCATGCAAAAAATAAATCTGTTAGTCTTAAAGTGCCACACAACTGCTTGTTGTTTTCATAAAGTAACAGCAAATCAGAGCAGTTTACAGGCTCAAAGAATGGGAAGCCTGAAGTCAAATTACCCTTTGTAATGGGAAAAGAATCCATAGTCTCGATTCAGTCCTGCTTTCACAGAATTTAGCTTGCATATTAATTCGAGTTCAGCTGTTTCTCTTTGAAGTCTTGATGTCCCAGGTACATCTCTAATGACAGTTGTTAACAAATCCATCATCGAGTGATTAGGAAGATGGAAGTGCTCAGCAACTGGTTTCTTTGTTCTTTGATTTCTGATATCAGCTCTGTGCTCATTCAGTCTCTTACGGAGCAATGTTCTGTTTGTCCACTATCTAAGGTGTAGGGGCATTTCCTGCACATGATGGCATAGACCACATTAGTAGATGAGCAGGTAAATGAGTCTTTGATGGAGTAGCAGGCTTGATTAGCACCTATGATGGTGTCGGTTGTGTAGATATGTGGGCAGACTTGGCAGCGTGGTTTTTTTCAGGGGTGTGTGCCTGCTTCAATGTACCTGTTGTTAGATCTGTAGTTGCTGGTGAGTATCTGTTTAAGATTAGGGGGCTGCCTATAAGCAAGGAGTGGTCTGTCTCCTAATGCTTGAAAGAGAGAGGGATCATCTTTTAGAATAGGCTGTAGGTCCTTAATGATCTTTTGCAGAGGTCTGACTTGAGGATTGTATGTGGTGACTAGTGGTGTTCTGTTGCTTTCTTTCTTGGGTCTCTCCTGTAGTAGATGACTTCAGGGAACCCGTCTAGCTCTGTCAATTTGTTTTCTTACTTCCCCAGGTGGGTACTATAGTTTCAAGAATGCTTGAATAATCAGGAAAAGTATCTTCTTCAGTGCTGATCATACAGAAGTATCAGATTATCTGCCAGTTCTATTTTCCTTCCAGAACCAGTAAAGCTACAAATACACCATAGTGTCGATGTGATTGTATTTATTTGGAAGAAGTTTCTTAAAATGGCAGTGTCCAGATTATTTAGGCCTCACATTATATATACCTAAAGTTAACCTGAGTACACAAAGAGGGGAGAAGCAAACCGCTCCATATTCTGAATTAAGTTGTTCGGGGGAGGGGGGAAAGGGGAGTGTTTTGGTTTTTATTCTCACCCAAATACTGGGAAAATTTAAAAAACAGAAAAGGAGTCACTCGTCTTGCTGGATCCACAAAATTAAACCACAATATGTGTATATCTTCCGCTGGCTATGCAAGCATCAATAACTAGCAAATACTATTTCCAGAACTGAGTGCATGTTATCAGTGGTGCACGGCCACAAAAATAGTCAAGTAAATTTCTGAGGAAGCAGAATTTGTTATCACAGTGTTTCTCATATGGTGAGCCTGGACTCACAAGGGTTGAAAAGATAACATTACTTAACATTTTAAAATGTTCATCACTTTTAGATTCAGCTAAAAACTATTACCCAATTATAGATACACAAGAGTGCCATTAAAAAATTCAACATATGTCAGCACCTTCTACACAGAAAGTTTAAGACACTACAGCTGTTTTCCTGCTTTAAGTATAAAGACATACCAATGCTATCTCAGATGCCACAGATTGGAGATGATTAATAAATACCCACTTTCATAATGGAGACCTCTGTCTCCCCCTCCTTCTCTCTGTTTTGTTCTGAAAGTAAGGTATGTGCTCTGGTTGTATACGCTCAGATTCAAGCTTAAGAAAATTGACATCAGATAATGTATCAGCTTTGACATGTTGGAAAACATCGATTCTATTGGCACAATAGTGATTCAGATAATAATGATGAATAGCCGTTCATAGCTGGGAGATGCCATACACGGTGTGAATTCTCCAGTCTACTGCAATGGGCTTTACTAGCCAAGCTAGCTTTGTTGAATTTGGCTCTGTGTTTTAAAATTTATTGTAAGTAACTATTACGTCTGACAATGGGATTACCAATATTTGGGCAGGTCAAATGGGGTCTTCAGAAGCCTTAACTGATCTTTATGGAACTGCTTAACAGTAGTAGATACTGACGGTACCTATTTTGCATCATAAACTGTGCTGTCTAGAAATGTAAGGGCCATATCACAAGTTCTTCATTATGCATTTAGCCCGTAAATGTCTTTTGCATTGAAAATGCTTTTACTTATAAATGTGAAGAAACAGTTTGAGCAACATTCTGAGGGCTTTGTGAAATCAGTGACAGAGATACTGGAAATCACTTTTTCCTGTGTCTGAGCTACTAATACTAACTTCTGGGAATATGTTCCCAAATCCCCTCTCTATCCTCATATTAATGTTAGTGGGGCATTTTTTTCCTGATGGCTGAAAGCCACTAACTATGATACTTTATATATGCTGAGCTGATTAATATAATCTTGCTTAGTGGTGTATTTCTGGTGTGGGTGTGAATTCATTCTCCCCTGTGGGTGATGTCAACATTCCAGTATCCTAAATGTTGTCTTGCTATGAAGAACTTAGCAACGTGTATCCTGTGTTCATCTGATTCCAATTGGCAATTCAGAGCATTGTTAGTAAGAAAGAAAAAGAACTGAGAGTGGGAGTGCATGTATGTGTGTATATTTTAAAATTGTAACATTAAAACTAATTGAAAACTACTGACAAACTATTTTGTAAGGTGTGATCTTTTGCCAAAATGAACAGATTTTCCTAGCTATGTAAAGAATATTACTGTACAAATACCATGTTTAGGTATAGTATGTATGTATCTCCATAGGCTGAAATAAGCCAATATCAGCTCAAAAGTTCAGTATGTAATAATGTCGTGTAAAAAGTATTGACTGAAAAACTCTGATCATATCAGGGATTCTGTACTAGGATATCTATGATACAATGTTAAATTTTATGAGTGAAATACTAGCTCCATTGAATTCTGTAGAACTTTTGCCAGTGACTTCAAAGCGGTCAGGATTTCAGACTGTACTGAAGTCATTAGTAAAATCAGACTTTCATATTGAATAATCATTGAGTCCCACTGCTTAGTGTATTGGTCTTCAGACATTTTACCAGTTATGTTTCTGGGCTATCTAGTAGCCCTTACTTTCCCACATTTTATTATTAAAGTGCAGTCTCAGTGTTCAGAGGGGTTTTCTGTCATTCCCTGATTTTCCACTCTGCCAGGGGCCAGTTTATCTCCCTGCAAAATCTGAAGCAGGCTCAGTGCTTAAAGTAGCACCAGCTTTTAACAGCTCCCAGGGACCATCAGGGGATAGCCACATTACTGAGCATTTCCTCCATGTGCCCTAGAGGGGGAAGCAAAGAGTTGGTGGTGTGGAAACAAGCATTATCTTTTCACCACCTGGTCATTCCTGCACACTTGGAGAATCCCAAAAGGAAAAACTTAGGATTGCTTTAAGAACTTAGAATCATAGAAACTTGAAGGGACCAATGTTCTTTGTAAGCTGTGTGGGCAAGTGGGTGCACAGCCCATGCCACTCACCCACACAGGGAACAATGCTGGCCGTGCATGGCTGCCAGCCGTGGCCCCTACCCATCCAGAAGACTCAGTCTTCTGGCTAGCAGAGAGCTTCCTCTAAGCTGGGAGCTTTTAAAACTCCTGCCCTGAACATGCTGTGACTCAGCATGCTCAGAGCTTCTCAGGATGCTCAGTCAGAACATGTTCAGGGCGGTAGGAGCAGCCGATGGCCTGGCCGCTCCACTCTGGCTGCCAGGTAAGGGGTCTCTGGGAGAGGGGCATTTGGACAGTCAGGCAGCGGGCAGAGAAAGGGCATGGGAGGTTGGGGGGTAGACGGGGTAGACTCAGCTGCCAGCGAGCAGTTTAGCCACACAAATTGCCATACAGCAAACACCATAACTTGCTCTGCTGCATCATTTGCTTAGAAGAACATTGGAAGAGACCATGAGAGGTCATCTAGTCCAGCCCCTGCACTCATGGCAAGACCAAATACCTTCTTAAACCATCCCTGACAAGTGCTTGTCTAACCTGCTCTTAAAAGCTTCCAGTGATGGAGATTCTACAACCTATGTAGGCAACTTCCAGTGGTTAAGCACCCTGACAGTTAGGAATTTTTTCTGAAGTCCAACCTAAACCTCCCTAGCTGTAATTTAAGCTCACTGGTTCTTGTCCTGTCATCAGCAGATAGGGAGAATAATTTTTCTCCCTCTTACTCTTGACAACCTCTTAGGTACTTGAAAACTGTTCTTATGTTCCCTCTCAGTCTCCTCTTTTCCAGACTAAACAAATCCAGCTCTTTAAATCTTTCCTCATAAGTCAAGTATCCCAGACCTTTAATCATTTGCGTTGTTCTTCTCTGGACTTTCTCCAGTTTGTCTACATCCTTCCGGAAATCAGGCACCCAGAACTGGACACAATACTCCAGTTGAGGCCTAACCAGGGCTGAGTAAAGCAGAAGAATTTCTTTTCATGTCTTACAATACTCCTGTTAATACATCTCAGAATGGTGTTCTGCTTTTTTGCAAGAGTGTTACACTGTTGACTCATATTTAGCTTGTCATCCACTATGATCCCTTTCCGCAGTACTCCTTCATGGGTAGTCATTGCCCATTTTGTATATGTGGAATGGATTGTTCTTTCCTAAGTGGAGTACTTTGTACTTGTCTTTATTGAATTTCATTCTGCTTGCTTTAGACCATTTCACCAGTTTGTCTAAGTCATTTTGAATTGTGATCATATCCTCCAAAGCACTTGCAACACCTCCCAGCTTGGCATCATCAGCAAACTTTATAAGTTTACTCTCTATGCCATCATCTAAATAATTGGTGAAGATGTTGAACAGAACCAGACCCAGAACTGATCCCTGCAGTACCCCATTCATTAGGCCCTTCCGGGGTGATTGTGAGCTATTGATAACTACTCTCTGGGGGTGGTTATGCAACCAGTTTTCCACCCATCCAGCCTGTGTCCCTAGTTTGTTAATGAGAAGGCTTTGCGAGACCATGTCAAAAGTCTTATTTAAGTCTAATACATCTAATCTATTTCTTCCCCTCTTTCAACAAGGCTTGTTGCCCCATCATAGAAAGCTGTTAGGTTCGTCTGACATGATTTGTTATGGACAAAGCCATGCTGACTATCACTTAGCACCTTATTCTCTTCTAGGTGCTTGCTAATAGAATCCATAATTATTTGCTCCATTATTTTTCCTGGTACAGAGGTTAAGCTGACTGGTCTATAATTCCCTGGGTTGTCTTTATTTCCTGTTTTATAGATGAGCACTGTACTTGCTCTTTTCTAGTTCTCTGGGGCCTCTCCAGTCTTCCATGATTTTTCAAAGATAATAGTCAATGGCTCAGATATTTTCTGAGTCAGCTCCTCGAGTATTCTAAGGTGCATTTCATCAAGCCCTGGTGACCTGAAGACATCTAACTTGTCTAGGTAATTTTTAACTTGTTCTTTTCCTATTTTAGCTTGTGATTCTATCCAGTTTTTACTGCCATCGCCTACGTGAGGCATCTAGTCACCACCAGCCTTCTCAGTGAAAACTGAAACAAATCATTTAGTTCCTCTGCCATTTCCACATTTTCTGTTACTGTTTTCTGCTCTTTGTTGAGTAGTGGACCTATACTGTCCTTCATCTTCCTCTTGTTTCTAATGTATTTAAATTTTTTTTCATTGTTACCCTGTATGCCTTCAGCTAGTTTGATTTCAGTTTGGGCCTTGGCCTTTCTGATTTTTCCCCTATATACCTGTCTTGTTTGTTTAAAGGCATCCTTTGTGATTTGTCCAAGTTTCTACATTTTGTAGGACTGTTTCTTCATTTTTAGATGATTAAATATCTCCTGGTTAAGCTAGGGTGATCTCTTGACATAATGGAACAAAGGATTTGGTCCTTAATATGCATTTAGTGCCATAATGCACATTTATTGAGATTTACTCCTCCCCTTTCTTAATTCTTCATTCACTTCCTATTTTATCGCTAATATTTTGTATACTGATTTTATGTGGTAGGACTGAAGTTGTACTGGAATTAATAGCTTTCTTTAAGGTATTTTTATTGGTGCATACAACTGGCAACAAATGGATAATGAGGAAACGAGGGATTAGACCTACAAACATCAAAGCTGAGTTGAGGAATATAAAGTGTCAAAATCTAAGGTTCCTATGGCTGAGAGGTCTGGAAACAATTTTAGAAAGAGTTGAAATAAATTACCAATGTGAGTGAAAGGTTTACAAAGTGGCAACTATATACTTAGTTTCCTGAAGCTTATAGAAGTGATTAAGCAAAGAAAGTTAAAATTCTGTTACATGCCGTATTTTCCACAGTATAATTTGTATAAGGTGTAAAAATACTTAATTATTTTACAGTAAAGACACTTCTAAACACTACTACATTTGCTTGAGCATTGCTAAGTCAACAGAAAGACCAAACCAGCATAACTGGTTTTGATCTTTTGGTTTCTCAAGTGGACTTGAACAAATGGCTAGTTAAAAGTATGACTAATGGTAACTGACTTTATTATCTATCCTGCAATATAAATATGGCAGAGAATAAAGCCATTAACTATTACTATAATGCTATAGTATAAAACTATTCCAATATTGTATCAAAATATTATTTAAAATTTACAATAGGAGTAGAGGTCATACCTACTACCCAGTGCACACCTCAAATTCCTGTTGGTTGCCACAGCTATGTATTTTAAACCCACAATCTGTTACTGTAGGTAATTAGTGACCTAAGTCCTGCTCCTGGATTTCTTAAAGAATTTGTCAGTGAGAATATGGGTGTAAAAGAATATAGGAGCAACACTTAGAAGAAAGAGTGCGTACACTGACTTGGGGGACAGTGTGTATAGCGAAGTTAAAGATGTAGGGTAAAATCTTCAGAAGTAACATAAACACTTAGGAGACTAAATCCTATTGATTTTACTTACGTGCTTTCAGAATATTACCCATAATGGATATTTGTTTAAAATATCTTTGCAAAATGGAAACTGGTTTCCCTATTAAAAGGCTATGCTCAAGGTTGGGAAAATATTTACAAGATGCATCGAAAGGATAGCAGATTTTTAAAAGCATAGAGTAGAGTTGTGTATGTTTCCCCCTCGCTGAGTAAGTCATCTCCCGCAGTATTTTATTTAGTTATCTGACAGTCTTCTCATATGTGAGGACAAAATGGGATGAATGTTGGTTGTAGGGCCCTGATGAAAATGTAGTTGAAACTAGGGAGTGCTGGGACATATGGAAGATAGAAGGAGATAAGGTGATTAACAGGTGAAGAATATGGAGATGGACTTTTAGAATGCTTAAGATTTGCAAAAATCAACAGAAGAACTTTACAACTTAGATGTGTCCTGTCATCTTTTATATCACTTTCCTTCTTTGTTATATCTTTGGCCTTTTTAGCTTGTTCTCTCTTGTATATGAAAAAATGTCTAGTACATTTTAGGAAATACTTATGTGTCTGGGTGCCTGGGATAGGCCACACCAGTAACAGCACACTAAGGGTAGATTGAAAGAAACAGGGCAGATAGTCCCCCAAAACTGGTGGTTTTTTGAATAATTAGAGTTACCAAACCAGCAGCAAAGAACTTCTGTAGCACCACAGAAAGCAAACATAGTTCTCTTTAGGATTTCCAGTCATTGGTTCATGTCCAGACAAACTGGTCCAATGTAATGAGGTATTTCTGAAAGCCTGATTTGCCATGTGTTAGGTTCTGCCAATCACAAAAGATCAGATAGTTGTTATATATTTGATATCATACCCAAATATCAGAGTGTCAGCTAATCCTTAGCAGATTAACTAAAGGTTCTATTAATTAAAAGTAAAGAATTATTGAAAACAGTCTGTGACAGAGCATGCTTGCCATGCTCTGGCCTAGAGAGGGTTTTGGACTTGCAAGCTGAAGAGACCATGCCCCTCTGCCTTTGCTGAGCATGCTCAGTATGGGAGGGAGATATAAAAGGGAGCACCCCAGCTCATTCAGGGCTGGCTGCTGACTAAGAACAGTGACCATTGACTCTTGTCAGGGAGCTGCTACGGATGCCAACTCTGGCACAAAGGGAGGACAAAACCCCAGGTGGATCCTAAGTTGTCAGGCAAGTCTTGAAGAGGGACCAGGCTGCTAGGAGTTGCACTGACTTATTCACCCAAATAACCTGGTGAGTCATGGAACATCATTGCTGAGAAGATGGTAGGATGTAGCTCAAAGGGCTTGAACGGTGTCACAGGGTGCAAAAGAGGTTAACACTCAGTGTGTTTGAGTTTTACCCTTAGTCCCCATTGAAAACTTGGAGAAACAGGAAGGAGCTGAGCCCCTTTACTCTGGGATCTGCACTGACTTAAGCAGCACCCCACTACTTCAATATGCATTAGGTCCCACTGCCCTCACTAGGGAGCTGCATTGCTAACTCTGTCTTCTAGGCCCTCTTACCCCAGCTAAAAGACTACTTTACTGACTGGCCATTGGGTCAGACTGCCCTAACAAAGGGAGCTGTTCTGCTGACTCTGGCCAGTAGGCCGCACTGTCCCGGACCAATTTACTAACTCTAAACAGTAGGCGATGCTGTCCTGATTAAAGGGGCTGCTTATTGGCACTGGCCATTAGGCCACACTAATGTTTCCTCTAAACTGACGATGAAGCTGAGCAAGTTCCTCAATGGTTCAGCAACCTCCACCAGGCCCATTCCCCGCTGCCTGTTGACTTCCCGAGAGCATCCATAACTTGCTCAGTTGCATCATAAGTTTAGAGGGAACGTTGCCAAGAGACCCCTAATCCGCCACTGTCCCAGAGTGGATGTTCACACAACAGAGGAAGTGCAAGAGGGGCCTCAGGAACATGGGATTGAGGGGACTAATTATACCCCAGTCCAGATTGCGATGTTCCTCTCTGCAACCATCTCTGCACTCAGTGGCATTCGGGATTTCCTTATACCATACCCTATGCAAAAGAGAGGAAACCAGGAATGGCATCATCCCTTCCCTCCACCTATGAGTTTGCACCAACCCCAGGAGTGAGACTGGCAGAGCACACAAGAGGAAAAAATGGGTATGGAAGATGACATTTGCCTCCTGTCCATGGATCTTAAAAGAAGAAGCTCTAGTGTGGGGTGGCTCTGCACTGCTTATTATGCGAGACTGATCCTAAAGGACACTACCCAGACCTTAGCATAAACACAGGAATAAAGCTTAAGCAGTGCTGTGGTACTACTCCTGGTGCAGCCTGTTTTGAAGTCCACTATGAATTATCACT
>ML681989.1:26952172-27076188 GCA_007922195.1 Podocnemis expansa | reverse complement strand
ATTCAAACTCTGGGCTAATTTCATTCTAAAGCAAGTGCTCAGTGATATCAGAGCATCATCAGACAGTCTAAGAATATCAGATTAAAGCCATCCATCATGCTTGTTGTATTGTACTGTCCAAATGGCTCTTCTGGCTTGAGTGAAAATTTAACCATGGCAAGAGAATGGAAACACAGGTACCCCTAGGTTAAAATCAGAGTAGATTAGACTAAACTGAATAAATAAAGGGGGAACATTACCATGAACCTTAAACAAAACAGGTTTTGGGACCTTAATCACCTTTCCAAGGTTATCAACATTTGTTTGTTAGTAAAATTACTGATGTTCTGTGAGATTGCAGCAGAATACAAAAATCTCTTAACTTTGTTAACATGAAAGCTCTAAGCAGGTCAGTTCTAATTACTGATAGTAGCTATCTTGACTACTTACTTGCTGTGTTTAATTTGCAAACCTCAGTGTTCTCAGCTGCTCAGTTTGTAAGGTATTTTTTGCCTTTCTGGAAAATTGAAAATGTTACAGCTTTGAAGCCTGGGATCTATAGTTTCTTCATATGTCTGTCTCTTGGCATTTATTATTTCAGCATAAGGAAAATCAAAAGTGAGAATTCAGAACAATTTGGTAACTCAGAAACCTAAAACCCTAAAATGCTTGAAGTTACTGTATGAATACAGCTTCTGGCCATTACTACAAAATAAATTAATCCACTACACACAAATCCATTAAGATAGATCTTTATTCCTTTCAGGAACAATGTTTTCCTTCACAATCTGAAGTAAGAGCAAATCCTATTTCCAGTGCATCTTATTAACAGCATAATAGAAAACGTTTGTCTTCATTAATCATTTAAAATGTCAAGCTCACTCATAGTAAAAGCAGTACTTTTAAAACTCCTTGGTCCCTCTTGCACCTTGTCTGTTAGACTCCAGCCTGAGAGAGAAACTTGCTTATTGTCAACAATTGCATAGAAAGGACTACCATGGAGCCGTCTTCCCAACCACCAGTAGCTAGTCTTCTGCAGCAAGCTGGAAGTTAGGCTGAAGTCCTGACCCACGCACCATCTATTCTGTATGTGACTGGAGAGGCATGCACAACAGTGGCCTCCATGGTCACCATGGCTGGCTTAAGGGCTTGTGATGCCCTCAGCTGGCTTTTGCTTTTGCACCACCCCTCTCCCGGGGGGGTAGGCAGTGGGGTGGAGGAAACCAGCCTCATCTCTGGCCCAGCTCATTCTGCCCCCATGGGCCAGCCCAGAGGCCAGGCTCCACTTTCCCACCCCTTCCCTGGGCTGGCAGTTCCGCCCTAGGGTGGGGAGGGCTGGCCCAAAGACAGGATGAGAGAGTGGAGTCTGCCCCATGGGCTGGCCCACTCCACCCTTGGGGGCAGAGTGGCTGTCTCAGGGAGGTGCAGGAGCTCTTTGTCCAGCTTCTGGGCTGTCCTGCCCTGTCCCTGGTGCAAGGGTGCCCCTAAGTTGCAGCACTCTGAGCCAGGGACTCAGTGGCTTATCGGTAGAGCCGGCCCTGATGGCCACTTAGGGTTTGAGATGAAGTAGTCTGAATGAAACTTGGTGTCCCTCTCATGCCCAGCTGACCCCTTTGGAGGTGACCACCAGGTTCCAGCCAGCATAGCGCAGAGCTGTATTCTCAGCAGCCAGGCCAGATCTTTATGCATTTACCAGAGACATGTTGCCCAGTGGGACTTGGCCACCCCCCACTTCTCCAGCAAACCCACAAGGAAACCTACCTTGGCTGCACAGCTGCAGAGTGCACCACATGGCCCCAGGAGGGCCTATTATTCCAGAACCCTGAGCGCGTCCTGCCCCAAGGCAGCAGTGGCAGGCAGGGAAGAATCAAGTGCTCAGATCCAGGGGCTGTCCCAGCTCTTAGCACCGCAAGGTGCTTTCATGGGCTGGCAGTATTATATTACCTATCTTTAAAAAAAGAGGAACAAAGATGACCTGGGAAATTATGGACCATTCAACCTAACTTTGATACTGGAAAGATACTAGAACAAATTATTAAACAATTAATTTGTAAGCAGCTACAGGATAATAGAGTTAAAAGGAATAGCTGGCATGGATTTGATAAGGGCAACTCATGCCAAACCAACCTACTTTCATTCTTCGACTAGTGGATGAGGGAGAAGCAGTAGATGTTATATATCTTGATTTTAGTAAAGGGTTTGACAGACTATATGATGTTCTCATAAGTAATATAGCGAAACATGGTTTAGATGAAAATTACTATGAAGTGGGTGTACAACTGGTTGATAGATACTACTCAGAGTTAGTTCACTGTCACATTGGGTGGGCACATTTAGTGGAGTGCTGAAAGGGTCAATCCTGTGTCTGGCATACTAGTCAATTAGAGGTCTGCAAATCCACAGCTATCCACTTAATATTTGCAGACTGTATTTTGCAGATGGTGGATCAGATGCAGATCTCAAAGGTGGGGAAGAAGCTGTCTGCAGCTCATAGTCTTCGAGGCTGCTTCCCCATCTTTGAGATCTGGGGGGGGTGGGAGCTGCCCGCCAATAAGTTGTTTGACAGGGTTCTCCCTGCCAGCCACTGATAAGGTCCCCATGCCAGCCACTGATCAGCTGTTTGGCGGGGCTCCCTCTGTCAGGAAGCTGCCTGCAGGTGCTGGTCCATGAACAGTAGTGGCAGTTGCAGCAGCATTGGGCTCCAAACAGCTGATTGTGGGGTCCAGAGCTATAGGTGTGGATGAGCTAGAAGACAGATGACACGCAGGATGTAATGTGATTCCAGCAGATGCAGATCCACATTTTTGTGTCTGTGCAGGGTTCAATAGTGAATAGTTTCATTAATGACTCAGGTAATGGAGTGGAAAGTAGACTTATAGAATTTGTGGATGACAACAAGCTGGGAGGGGATATAAGCATTTTGGAGGACAAGAATAGAACTCTAAACAATCTTGACAAACTGGAGATTTGGTCTACATTCAACAAGATGAAATTCAGTAAAGAGATTTGGAAAGTATTTCATTTAGAGAGGAAAAAAGTGCTCAACTACAAAACAGGGACTAACTGGCTTTACTACAGCTGAATATGTTAGTTTTGTTGAATATGTTAAGTGTTAGAAGTGTTAAAAGTTTTATGGAGTTATAGAGGATCACAAATTGAATGTTAGTCAGTACGATTCAGTTGTGAAAAAGGCTAATATTAGTCTGGGCTGTATTAATAGGAGTGATGAATATAAGGTACATGAGGTAATTGTCCTGCTGTGGTTGGCACTAGTGAGGCCTCAAGCTGGAGTAAAGTGTCCAAATCTGGGGGCCACATTTTTAGAAAGCTGTGCACACATTGGAAAGGTCCAGAAGAAAGAAACAAAAATGTTAAAATATTTAGAAGATGGGGCCTAACAGGAAAGGTTTAAAAAAAAAAAACTGTTTAGGCTTGAAAAAGAAGACTGAGGACAACCTGATGGGCACATCTACAGTGCCCAGCATTTTCGAAAGAACATTTTTCAGGATAAGTATTTTGAAATAATTATCTTGAAAAAAGCTTTTTTTCAAGATAAGTATTTTGAAATAATTATCTTGAAAAAAGCTTTTTTTCAAAAATGCTATTTCAGGACAACAGTCTATTGTCCCGAAATAACGCGGCTTTTTTTATTTCTTAAAAGAAAGCCTACACTGAACTTTCTTTTTTGAAAAGAAGCAAGTCAATGGAAGAGATAGGGAGGCTTTTTCTAAAAAAAATCCTTTTCTATGTCCTGCAATGGCTTTTTTCAAAAAAGCTAGCTCAAAAAATGCTTTTATTTAAAAAAAGCTGGTGGGTTTAGCTTTTTCGAAAAAGCACTCTAGTATCTCGAAATACCAGAGCGCTTTTTCAGGATTGTTAAACCTGGTTTAATATTGGGAAAAAAAGCCTTTTTCAAGCTAGCTTTTTCGAAAAAAGCCATCATGGGACACAGAAAAGGCTTTTTTTCCTGAAAAATCCTCCCTATCTCATCTATTGCCTTGCTTTTTTTTCCAAAAAAGAAAGTCCGGTGTAGACTTTCCTTTTCAGGGAAAAAAAAAAAAAAAAAAAGCCATGGTATTTCGGGACAATGAGCCATCCCCAGACTGTTGTCCCAAAATAGCATTTTTTTGAAAAAAAAGCTTTTTGAGACAATTATCTTGAAATAGTTATCCCAAAAAAAGTTTTTTTTGTTCAAAAATGCTGAGTAACGTAGACATAACCGATAAGTTTTCAGAAATATTAAAGGCTTATATAAAATGGCAGTGATCCATGTTCCCTGAAAGTAGGACTGAAGTGATGGGCTTTATATCCAGAAGGGAGGCTTAGATTAGATATAAGGAAAATCTTTCTAACTATAACGATAGTTAAGCTCTGGTATGGGCTTCCAAGGGAGATTTTGGAGCCTCCGTCATCAGAGATTTTTCAGAATAGAGAAACGTGTCAGGTATGGTCTAGAACTCTAGATATACTTGCTCCTGTCCTGACACGGGGGCTGGACTTGATGACTTCTCAAGATCCCCTCCAATCATACCATTCTATGATTCTGTGACATATAAACTATGTATGTGAAACGATATTTATGTAAATATATTAATAGGTATATATTTATCATATAGTTCAGCTTGTAGCTACCCTTCTATCTACATTGCCGAACACTTTCCATTATGAACAATTCCAATAAAAGATTGCTTTTTTATAAGTTCTGACATATTATTGCATGTACCATGAATGCATATTTAACACAAAGCAGATACACTTTATAAGTAACAACTTGCTGCATGTATGTGTGGAATTGTCTTGTAAGCATCATAGGTGATGTTTGGTAGCACTATTGTTGAGGCTGCCCATCACATCATATTATAAGACCCTATTTTTAGTTGCCCATAACTTTTGCCACACTTTAATTCTTTGGGCTGAAATTTTCTATGTTGAGTGTCTGCCACGGCTGAATTGTTTTGGAAAATTTCAGCCAAAATGCCGAAAAATACATTGCTTTGCCCCCTGTTTAGAAATATTCTAGTGCCCCCATTATTTGGGGCAGGGATTTAAAATTTGATAAGAAGAAGGAGGCTTGCATCTCTTGCAGTACACATGAAAATGTACCCAAACTTGGCCAACTTATAAGCCTTTGAAAAATGGAAGTTCACATATGGTCAGCGGAGATTTGCTTGAGTTTAAGTGCCAAAATCTCTGAAGAGTCCACTCTCACTGAACATATTTTAGCCTAAAGCTGTGGTGACAGTACCAGACTTTTCCTGAAATGGCTGCTCAGAGGTGCTTCAGGTCACGGTGGGGCCAGGCAGTGGAACTTAGAGCAGGAAGCTTCCTGCTCTGTGTTTCCATGCTGCTAGCAGCCCGGCAGCATGGAGAAGGAGCACCCTGCCTTGAATGCAAAGGAGACAAAAGCCGGACCAAAAGGAGAGGGGAAAAAATTAGAGTGGGATAAGGAGTCTGGCAAGATTGGGAATGGAGGCAGGGACAGGAGAACATGGAAGTGGGGGAGGAAGGAAACTAATACTGGCCAGGCAAGGAGACTGGGTTGGAAGCTAGAGAAGAAAAATGAGTGTAGAAGACTTGGAACCAGTTGTCTGAGTGGGGAAACACTGAGATTGGATGAGGAGTTGAGATGGGAGGTGACATTGGGACAGAGTGTAAAAGAAGACAGGGCAAGGAACTAGGGTATATTTGTGGAAATGGGCATAGGTAGAGCAGAGACTGAGTACACTTGGGAAGAAAGAATGGGACAAGGAACCAGGGAGGGGGTGAAGACAAAGACAAAGAATGGATTGGGAATGTGAGATGGGGGGTGGGATGACAGTGAGATGGGTTAATAAGCTAGGAGTGGGTGGGGAGCTGTGACCACGTGTTCAAAGAGACAGAAACAGGATGAGAAGGCTGGGTACTGGAGGCTGGGACTGAGTAGGCAAGGGAAATGAGATTGGGAAAAGGAGGTGGAGTGGGGAAGAGACAAGGCTCAGACAGGAACAAGAACAGGTTGCAGGGATTGGTGGGGGGGGGCAGCACTTGGGGAACTGGTTTGTTTGATTCCCGTCTAGTACCTCTCCATGCAGAGGAAGGCACCTGCTATTGCTTTCAATTATTCCACCAGCTCAAGTGACAGGGATCTGTCTGTGCAGTGAATCTAAAGACTCTAGCATGGCTGGTAACCTGTTTGGGTGTCACGATGATAAAATGGTGGCATTTCTGGTGTTTTGTACTTTTTAAAACCTTCCGTGTTCTTTTAGCATAGTTTTTTGTGTGTAAAGTCAAGAACTCAAAAGTTAGGAAATGCCATAAATAAGGTTGGCTATTCAACCTTAATTTGCCCATTTATATGTATGCATTATGATTTGGTCTTGAGTTATAGGAGCACTCACTATTTTTTTTACAGTCTTCTGCCATGTAGTGCACAGGATGGAGTTTCTCAGGGAATGAAACAGGGTTGTGTAGTAAAGGATGCTGTTATCCTTAGGACCTCTGCTTCATTTACTGAAGATGCTGGAAGTATTACAGTGAATGAGGTAGGGAATAGCTGGAAGGGATAAAAGGGTCTCATGATTAAGGCAGTCAATCACTGATCATGAGAAATGGATTTTATCCCTGCCTCTGTCACAGAGTTCCTAGTTGATGCTAAGCAAATCAATTGAACCAAACTTTCCAAAGTGGCCAGTATATTCGTCATTTTCTAGATGTCCAGCTAGAGGCCTTCGAGTTTGGCCTACAGAAATGCTGAGCACTCACAGTTGTAACTGAACTTGATGGGATCTCTACTTATATATCTAAAATGCTTTGTAATACAACAGACTCTGAAAAAACAAGTCCTGGATGTCTCAAAGTGGGCACTCAAAATTACATTTGACCTTAAATTCTCTGTTTCCAGCATGTAAAATGGCAATAATAGGACTCCATCACCTCACAGAAATCCTGTGGAGATACATTAATTAGCATGGTGAACCACTTGAATTCTAGTACAGAGTACCTTAGAAAAAGCCTGTGACAAAATTAATAATTCTGTCTTCAGAACAGGTTTTGAGTAGTGTGAGGTAAGAAGGACATGGGACTTCCCACTACACAATGGAGACAGAACCAAAGAATGAACAGCTGCTCATTCAGTGGGTGCTGTCCATCTTACATTCCGTGACTGAATGCTAGGCGACTCATTAACAAATGAAGATGATGCTTTACATTCTGGTTAAAAAGGGACAAAATATCATAGAATCATAGGGTTGGAAGGGACCTCATGAGGTCATCTGGTCCAACCCCTGCAAAAAGCAGGACCACTCTCACTAAATCATCCCAGCCAGGGTATTGCCTAACCAGACCGTAAATATCTCCAAAGATAGAGATTCCACCACTTCCCTAGGCAACCCATCCGATGCTTCATCACTCTCCTAATGAGAAAGTTTTTCCTAATATCCACCCGGGACCTCCCCAGCTGTAACTTGAAACCATTGCTCCTTGTTCTGTCCTCTGCTACTATTGAGAACATCCTAGCTCCCTCCTCTTTGGAGGCCCCCTTCAAGTAGTTGAAGATTGCTATCAAATGCCCCCTCATTCTTCTCTTTTGCAGGCTAAATAAGCCTAGCTCCTTCAGTCTCTCCTCATAATTCATGTGCCCCAGCCCCCTAATCATTTTCGTTGGTCTCCACTGGACTCTTTCTAACATGTCCATATCTTTTTTGTAGTGGGGAACCCAAAACTGGACACAGTACTCCAGATGCAGCCTCACCAATGCCAAATAGAGGTGCATAATCACGTCCCTAGATCTGCTGGCAGTGCTCCTACTGATACAGCCCAATATGCCATTAACCTTTCTGGCTACAAGAGCACACTGTTGACTCATATCCAGTTTCCCATCCACCATAACCCCAAGATCCTTTTCTATAGTGCTGCTACTTAGCCGATTGCTCCCCAGCCTGTGGCAGTACATAGATAAGGTTTTTCTGTCCTAAGTGCAGGACTTTGCACTTGTCCTTGTTGAACCTCATGAGATTTCTATTGGCCCACTGCTCCAATTTGTCTAAGTCTTTGTGAATCCTGTCCCTGCCCTCCAGCATGTCTACCATTCCTCCCAGCTTGGTGTCATCCGCAAACTTACTGAACATGCAATCCATCCCATCATCAAGATTGAAGATGTTGAACAGAATGGGCCCCAGGACCGACCCCTAGGGCACTCCACCAGTTACTGGTTACCATCTACATATTGAGCCATTGATTCCTACCCGCTGAGCCCATTGATCTAGCCAGCTTTCTATCCACCTTATGGTCCATTCATCCAAACCATACTTCCTTAATTTGCTGATGATAATGCTGTGGTGAACCATAAAAAAAGCTTTGCTGAAGTCGAGGTATATCACATTGACAGCTATTCCCGCATCCACACATCCAGTGGTCTCATCATAGAAGGCAATCAGGTTGTTCAGGAACAACTTGCCCTTGGTGAATCCATGCTGACTGTTCCTGATCACTCTATTTTCCTCCAAGTGTTTCAGGGTGGATTCTTTGAGGATCTTCTCCGTGATTTTTCCAGGCCTGGAGGTGAGGCTGACCTGTAGTTCCCTGGATTCTTCTTTTTCCTTTTCTTGAAGACAGTCACTATATCTGCTTTCTTCCAATCCTATATCATGTGATGGGACTGAAGTTGTATAAAGGCAAATCTATTGTCAGCCCTTTTAACAAGGTATTCTCTTCTGTTTTACACAGCAGTTGGTGTGACTTAGTGTAGCTCCAAAGTTTTGAGGTTTATGTACTTCAAATGACATCTGCTGAGATTCAGAAACTGAAGAGCCAGAAATGACCAATGATCATCTAGTCTCAACTCAAACGACAGGACCATTATTTTTAATTTAAGCAGAATTTGTTCAAGAACCAAAGGATTTTTTTTCCTGCCCCTGTGCCACTAAAATATCCTTTTGCTTCCATTTTGAATTTTAGTTCAAAGTCCATGGCTAGCTCTGGGGCAAATCTGTATATTTCATTATTACTAATTGACAGAAAAAACAGCTTATCTCATCAGACTGAAAATATTGGCTGGCAGCATAATATTTTATATTCATCACCAAAAATGGGAGACAGAATAACTAACTCAATTGATTTGATTTCCTAACTTCAGTGACATTTATTGAGAGTGTATCATCTCATGTGATATATTTATTTTAACCCAAAGTTGATTAGGATTGTTTAGACAAATGTGTAGCAGCTTGTTATTCAATAAGCATAACACTTACGTATAACTTAGCCATGGGGGGGGGTGTGGAGATGAGATATGTAGGGAAGAGGTGAAGTTTTGTTTGTACAGCTTCTGCACAATCCCACATAAAGGGATCACCACTTGTGGAAAATAAACTGTATACTGTAAAGAGCCTAGTAAATTCTCTGTATGTTGAACTGATTATATAGGAAAATCCATGTGAAACTAAGTATATACATAAAGAAACCAAACTGTGAAAATAAGTTACTTTTTTCCTTTCTGTTCTTTGGGAATCTGAATATTTCTATGACAATAGTAGATAAATGTTTTCAGACACAAGCGATGCAATGGGTTTTTGTTTTGTTTTGGGCTTTTTACATAGCTGTGCTTCTTTAAGGAAGATTTGTTCTGTGAAAACAAAGATGATATTTCTAAGGTCATGAGTTCAGTGAATTTTGAAAGAAAGGAACCTGTATTGTTTTTTCTAAAGAGAAGGGTATGTTCAATAAACTGTGAGTATGATGTTTCATGTTTTTCCACTTCATTTCCCATAGGGTGACTTCACTTGGAACAGCATGTCAGGGCGCAGTGTTCGGCTGAAGTCTGTTCCCATTCAAAGCCTCTCAGAGTTGGAGCGTGCTCGACTACAGGAAGTGGCTTTTTATCAGTTGCAGCAGGACTGTGACCTAGGTTGTCAGATTACTATTCCCAAAGGTAAGGGCTCTATCAACCATTCCTGTTTAGATTGGTGAAAGTTTAAACATCTGTTTGGTAAACCACAAACTACATATCACAGTAACGCAGGAAGAAGAGTAAGTATAGTATGTGGTAAATGCTTGGCATGTTCATATATGACATTTTCCCTTGAGCATAACAACCTTGTTGTAAGTTATCAACATTTCCAAAGCAACTAGTGATTTTAAATTGATGGGTATCCAACCCTAAAAACCTTAAAAGTTCATGATTTTCAGGAGGTGAGCACAGTGCTAATTGAAGATCAGCCCCATTTAAGGAGTGTAAAATTGAGCACCCCAACAGTGATATACCCAAAATTGCAAGTCACTTTTGAAAATTGATCTGTTGGCTTAGCTTTTAGAAGTCAAAAATTTTCAGAATCTAGATGCCGTGTACTCTTGTAACCTGTTATCTTGGTTACTGATAAGCAGATCTAAAATCAGTTGAAGCCAGGGGAAGGATGGTCTTTGTGTTAAGTGGGTTCTGAACCAGGTCCTGTACAAAATGAGGAAGAATTAAGTTTGGTTAACTTTGAAACTCTTTTTATCTCTTATTCCTTTGTGTTTGCACTTGTTTAAAGGATAAAAAGAAGCAACTAAATTAACAACCTTTAGCTTTCTTTAATGCAGAATATTGCTCACATATAGGGCAGCAACACATGCATAAGGATTCCACAGGGCCAATATTTTGATTGCCCAAGGCTGATTGAATTTAAACAAACCAGAAGATACCACTAGTGAATTGAAGTAATAAACTCTATGGCTACGTCCACATGTACATGCGTCAATCAATTCAAGTTGAATCAATTTAAGGTAAATCAATATAAAAATCATTAAATCGATTCAAGTTGAATCGATTTAATAAGACCTGACGAAAAACCTCAAATCGAGCTAGCATGTCCCAACACGGGACTTGCTAATATGATTTTGGAGAGGGGCAACATGGGAGGTGTGGCAACATGGCCCCCTGGTAGGGCCAGGTTGCCACCCAGGCCTCTGCTACTGGCTGTCCAGAGACAGTGACAGGTGAAAAAAAGCCCCAGGGCACAGCTGGGGGTGCCCCTGAATCTCCGCTGCTTCCCCAGCAGCTGAGAAAGGATGGGGGCCCATCTTCCCTGCCACTTCCCTGGTGGCAGGGAAAGGATTGCGGGCGCCCCTCTTCCACGCCGCTTTCCCAGCTGCAGGGAAGGGATCCGGGACGCCCCTCTTCCCCACCAGTTTCCTGGCAGCAGGGAAGGGACCAGGGGCACCCCTATTTCCTGCTGCTACCCAGGTGGTGGGGAATTGGAGCGCCCCTGATCCTTTCCCTGCAGCGGGGGAAGCGGCATGGAAGAGAGGCACACTGATCCCTCCCCTGCCCCCCCCCCGCCAGGGTGCAGAGGGGGCGGGCCTTCCTTCCAGGGTGCCATGCAGGGAGCTCGTCATTTCAAAACAACAAAATGTTGTTTGGGTGTAATTTTTTAAAAAGTGAAACAGTCATCGTTTCGCTTTAAAAAGAACGTGTGGACATAGCCTATATGAAAAAGTGAAAGGCATCAGCCTGGTGGTTTCTAAAATCATATGGAATTTGTCTCAAAACCCTGCCAAAGTTGATAAAGTCAGAATTAACAGCAACACCAGAGCAGTTTTTACATGAATTTAAAGTTAGATAGATACAGACCGCTTATCTGAGTATCACCACAGTTCCCTTACCCCCCTTCAGAAAAAGATAGTTGTATGAAAAAAGCTTTAAAGATCAGTCGAGCCAGGGAAGATAACACCAAAACTGCAATATTGTCTGTCTGCAGTTCCAGTGAAAAAAGAATATAAACTAAACAGGAGATGTCATCCTGGATGTTGCAGTTTACAGTAATATTCAAAAACCTTGAGATGTTTCGGTTTGGGAAATTTTTCTTTCTTCAAATAGCATTCCTATGGATGCTTCATTGTAGGTTGCATCTGAGAAAGTGGTTTGAAGCCCATGAAAGGTTATGTCGAAAGAAATCTGTTAGTTTTTAAAGTGCCACAGGATGCTCATTGTTTTTGCTGTACACAGGCTAACACGGCTACCCCTCTGGAAATTTTCACTGTAAGTGTTCCTGTGTCCTTGCGCTGCTGATTGGAAAACTTCAGTGGCAGCATCCATGCACTGTCTCCCCTCTTGCTGCACCATGAGGGTAGCATTGTGTGTGAGCTAACCTTACTTGGCCCCTTCTTAATCACCCTTGTCTACTGATGGAGCATTTAGCAGATTGTCAACTTTCATTTCAGTGGTAACTTTTACTTCTCAAACTTCCTGGTTGCAGACAAGCATGATCAGTACATTTGCTGTCTCAGCCATGGTCACAATCAAAGCACATGTTCTTTCTGCCAGCAACTCCGAATGAGATCTTGCAAAGACAGAGCGCTTCACCAGAAGATCATCTTTAAGGATGCTCCCAGTATGCAATCTAGTATTAGTACTGCCAAAGCACCAGCAACTTTTGATACTAGGGTGATTGGACCTGACGCAGTCCCATTGGCTCAAACCCAGATGGTCTTAGAAGATCCTGACTGCCTCCTGATAGTAGGGCTCTGGAACCGCACCACAGCTGCTCTGGGGACAGTTTTCTGTGACTGTACATGGCCCTGCCACTGTCAAGGGAGGATTCAAAGTGTGAGCCCGATGAGGCCTCTTTGTTCTCGGGACCCTTTGCCAGTTGGATCCGAGAATGTACTTCTAGATGGCACCACCATCTTAGTATGGGCACCCATGCTTCCGTGTCCTTCACCAGGTCCTATGCCACTACAGTGGCCCTACTGGGAGTGCACTGGCAACCAACACTGGGAGCACCAATATACATTGTCCCTTGGCTGCATCATTGAGTGCCTCAGTCTGAGATGTGGAGATTCAAGAAAGGATCACAGAGGAAGTAGTTGCACCAAAGGTCATATCCTCAGTGTGTCTGTGAGATGCAGTCATACCATCACCATCACCTGTTGCAGATGACTTCAGACAATTTCAGGAGCTGCTAGAAAGAGTATTTGATGTTCTTCATATACTTTTGGAAGGAGGTGAATGATGTCCAAATAAGCTGACATTTTAGACCTACAGAGACATTTTACACACCTCCAAAATTGCTCTGCTGGCTAACCAAGCCATTTTAGACCTGGTCATGGAAATACGGCAAACCCTGTCCTCATTAGTTCCAACTTGCAAGCAAGCAGACAATAAATATTATGTTGTGCTGAGGACTCAGAATTTCTGTTTTAACCACACACCATCCAGCTCCTCATGGTCAATGTAGTTAATTTCTGAGACAGGCAGAACCACACTTGAAATACTCTCTAAGACTGGGATTGGAAGTGCCTGGATCTCTTCAATAGAAAGGCACATTCGTCAGCCTCCATGCAATTCTGAATTGCAAACTACCAGATGCTACTATCAAAGTGTGACTGCATAAACAATAGCAAACTCAAAAGATGTTTTTTGAGAAACTGGCAGAAGTCTCTCAGGAAACTTTTTAATGCATCATCCAAGAGGGACAGTTAGTGGCAAAGATGACCTTACACTGAGCCCTAGATGCTGTCGATATGGTGGCCAGAGCCATCTCCATAGTGATGGTGATGGTGCAGGCATTGTCGTTCCACTTCTCAGGACTCCTGAAGTAGGTGCAGACCACAAATTAGGGCCTTATTTCTGAAGCTATAACTTACCTTACAGTGAAGACCAATATCTTGCTACAAACGTTAAAGATCTCCAGGGCAACTGTCATGTCCCTGTATCTACAAGCCTGGACAATGTAAGTGTTCTAGTAATGAGTTCCAACAGAGACCTTACCCAGCCCAATTTAAACCTCAGTGCAGTTAAAAGCCTCTCAGAAAGAGAAATAAATTCTCTAGACACAAGTCTTCCAGACCTCAGCCCTCTAGCCAACCAAATTCCTAGTGACCCCTTTGATGGGCAAGTCAAGGCGCTGCAAGGGCACTTCAGATCAACTGTCCTAAAGGCAGCTGTCATCAACCCTGTTTGACCATCATTTGGTAGAATTCCACAACACCACGATATGCATAAATATGAACAAATATGTTGTTGAAATCACTGAGCTTCATTACTTCATCCATTTCATCTCACTACTACTTCCATACCCCCGTCCCTGTCCCTCTTCAGGGACCTTTCTCATGAGAATCTCCTAAGGCATGAGATACATTGCTTCCTAAAACTAGTCCTAGAACCAATACCTCAGCATTTCCAAGAGAAAGCATTCTTCTCTTATATTTCCTAATATCCAAAAGGAAGGGAGGTTGGAGACTGCTCTTGGACCTCAGAGTTCTCAACAAGTTTAACAAAGTTCAGAAATTCAAAATGGTTACCTTTTCAACAGTCATTCCCGCACTGGAATAGACAAACTGGTTTTCGTCTTTTGACCTACAGGATGCCTGTTTCCATGCTTCCTGAGGTTCACCCTAGGAAAAGATCACTGTCAGTACAGACTGTTTCCTTTTGGGCTGTCATCAGTCATCAAACTATTCTCCAAAATCGCCTGGGTGATAGCCAGCCACCTACGCTCTTGTTGGACTATGATCTATCCCAGTATGGATGACTGCCTCCTCAGATTCCGAATGCTACAGGAAGCACACCAAGCTGTTGAAGATATGGTAGGCTTGTTCGTGGAGCTAGAGCTCCAAATCAATGCCCAGAAGTTGATCCTGGTACTGGTCCAGCTCCTGAAGTTAATAGGGGCTAATCTGGATTCCCTGCAGGCCAAGGCCTTCCTTCCCCAGGACAGGTTCCTATCACTGGTATCACTTATAGCCATGGCTTTACACAGCCCTTAAGTGTCAGCCAGAATCTGCCTCCAAATCCTGGGGCATATGGCAGCCAGCACCGTGGTAGTCCTGAACACCAGGCTGCACATGGAATGCCTACAGATACGGTTTGGTTCAATGTATAAGCCAGAAAGTAGCAGTCTCCAAAAAATCATTGTCACTGTGCCCCAAGGTCAAGGAATCCTTCAAATGGTGGAAGAACCCAGCTGATTCTGAAAAAGGGACAGCCTTTTTTCAGATATTGCCATCAGCATTCTTTGTTATCCTCACATCCCTTGTGGGATGGGGGAGTGCCTCTGAATGAGCCCGAAGTACAAGGAAAATGGTCACCCTCGGATATCCTTGCATATGACTCTCCTAGAACTAAGAGTGGTAAGGAATGCCTGCAGTCATTTCCTACTGCATATAACAGGGTTTCACATAAAGATTCTTAGAGACAACATAGCTTGTGTGTACTGTATGAACTATACATCATCCTCCCTGTGCTCCGTAGCACTGAGCTGTGGAACTGATGCCTTGCTCACAATGTCATCCTATCTGTAACTTACCTTCCAGGTGTACAGAACACAGCAGCAGACAGTTTGAGCCACAAATTCACAAGTGACCATTAGTGGGAGCTGCTTCTAAAGAGTATTTTATAATGTGTTCAAACTTGAGAAACACTGACCTGTTTGTCACTCACCAGAACAAAAAGTGCAAGAGATACCATTCCTTGGGTGATCCTCTTCTTCTCCCATGGGACAACAACTTCTTTTATGCCTCCCCCTCCTTCCTCACTCTACTGATGGTCCTGATAAAGACAAAGTCCAATCCTTATCACTCCCAAATGACCAAGGCAAACCTGGTACCCTTTCCTGTTGCGGTTTATGATGTGTCCACCAGTCTCACTTCTGGTCCTCTTGCTCCTCGTCTCTCAGGCTGAGGGATGTACATGCATCCCAACTTAAGGATCCTGCACCTCAATGGTTGTTTCTTACATGTTTCCAACATTTAGAATAGGGGTGCCAAACTTATGGCCCACGAGCATGTCCAATCCAACCTGCCAACTCTTACCATCCTGGGGGATGAGGGTGACGCAACCATCCTGGGGTGATGCAACCATCCTGGCCCCCACAGTTCCATGGGCCCTGCTGCCTTTGGTGGCAAACTGAGAGCAAGGAACAGGGCAGGAGCACAGAGCCCAGCCTCTGAGCTGGCCCACCCCATTCTCCTGCAGGTAGATTGGCCCAGGGCCCACAGAGCTTGGCTTTGGGACTGGCCTGCCCCGCCCCAGGGGGCAGACCAAGGATTACAGGGCCTGGCCTCTGGCCCACCCCCTACAGGCTGATTGGCCCAGGGTCATGCCTCCCCCCAGGGATGGCCCTAGGCTCCATGGGAAAGGAATGCTAGGCTGGGCTGGGGGCCCTTAGGAGCTGAGCATGCGTAGGGGTGAGGGGGGAAGAAAGGGGTGCCGGAGTGCACACAGAGGGAAGGGGGAAGGTGAGCAGAGATGGGGTGGAGGGGGCCGGCTGTGCTTGAGCACCCAATTTGGGTGGTGGCCTGCGGTGTGGCTCAGGTCCTGGCTCCGGTGGCAGGTGACTGGCAGTGTGGCCGGGGCCTGGCTCTTGGGGGGAGCATGCAGCAGCTTGGCTCAGGGCCCGGTCTAGATTTTAGGGTTGATGAGCATCCAGATAAATCTCTTCAGTCTTGGCATCTCTTCTCATACCCTACTCCTTGACTCCTAAAACATGTCACCGAGCTCCCTAAAAGTTTACCAAGCTGCTATTGCAGCATTTCTCCAACCCGTAAAAGGCTGCTAAGTCCTCTCACACCATTGGAGGAGAACTGTGGGCTCTGGAGATTCAGCATTGAGGAGGGCACAGCTTTTATCTGTCTGTATGCTGGTGTTTACACAGAAACACAAACATGTTAGTACACACTTACATGTGCGTGTGTGTGTTTGTGCGTAAGAATTTATGAAGTGTCTTTATTGTTTTAAAAATAATGATTCCAAAGGTAGAAAATGGTGCACTGTATAGAGTTCTTTGGTAGTACATCTCCAACTGCTTCATAAAGGGAGGGAAAGTATCAGTATTCTCATTTTACATTGGAGGGAAACTGAGGCACAGAAAGGTGAAATGAAGTTGCTTAAGGTTTCCCAGAATGATATTGGCACAGCCAGGACTAGAACTAAGGTTTCTTTTACCCTTTATGACACACTACCTCCTTGAAAGGATAACATTCCACCATGAGGTTAAAAAACGTTCTTGTCCTCAAACACTGGCCTGTGGGTTTGGTTTTATTTTCAGTATCCATGCATAGATAACCTTTATATCAATTAGCTGTGCTGAGGTTAAAAACCACCTATGCTTTGTTTTCAGTAGGATCTTACATTGAGATAGGGATCTCAAGTTTGTTGCTTCAGTGTAAAAATGCACTTACATTTTGCAGCCTGAGAGTGAAATTTCTTGTTCCTTGTTCCTTCCTCTCCAACTTAGTATGGTATTTCAAAAGAAATAATATGTAAAGAAATTCATCTATATTAGATTTGCCTTCCTTGTCTCTGTTTCGTGATCTGAGTGAGAGACTGCTGTCACTGCTCAGATAATGTCACTCTCAAAAAGACAAGGTCTCACTTGGCTCCTCGGTTAGGCTCCTATACAGTGGGCCACCCCTATTCAGCAAAGCACTTAAGCACGTATGTGCTAAAACTTGAAGGTGCTTAGCTGTTTTCCTAAATTGTGCCCCTAAAAATAAATGTCCTGAGGGTTGGGGGAAAGGAAGGACATTTATGGTCTGCATGCCACAGGGGGGAGCAGTCATCCACCATATCTTGAATGGTGAGGAGGGAGGGCAGCAATGGTGCAGGGAAAGCTAAACATAAAATCACTTTGAAGCGCCTGAAAGTGACAGACACCTTGAAGAGCCTAAAAGTAACCATAAAGTAACTATAACCAAAACCTACAGTTCCTCTGATAAAGAAAATGCAAAAACCAAGAAACAACCAGTGTAGCTTCATGTGAGATTGTCCAAAGATGTGAAGTTTAAAAACAAAGAGCTTGTCGTGGAATACAGAAGAAAGAGGGAGCTAACCAAGAATATATGCAGACAGTTAAGTCTTGCAGATTAAAGAGTACATCAAGACTACAAAATGACTAAATGGTAGCTGAGTGGATTAAGGAGAGTAAGAACTTTTACAAGTAACAATGGGTATAACCCTGTCCCCAAAAAAGCGAATTCTTTGCAGGCAGGCAGTGTTTCTTCTTATGTTCCTCATCCCCTTTCTTTTCCCTCACCATCCCATTTCTTCTCCATATTAATTCTTACACTATTCCTTTCTCCCTTTATTTCCACCCTGCCCCATCTACCCCCTTTGCCCTGCCCCTCCACCTCAGCACTCACTATTGTAGAAAAACAGAACTCAGCACATTGACAAGAGAGTGATGAAGGGCACTATGACCCAGGAGGCTGTATCCCAGGGTTGCGAGCTAGGGAGAGTGGCCAGGTGGCCTTGAGCAGTGTATATAGAAAAGACAGCATCCTTTCCCTCAAACAAGCTGAGTAGAGCAAGCTTTGCTTAACGCTTGCAAAATTTGGGGAAGGGAGAGGCGGTGGGGGCTGTGCCCCTCAAACTACACTCATGATGACCTCCAAATGATGACCTGGTGACTCTCCCTACCTAGTTGTAACCACATTTTAGGCTGTGTCTCCACTAGGAGAAGTTAGTTTGAATTTGTTAATTCAAACTAATAAGTTCAAATTTAGTTTGAACTAAACTCAAATTTACTAGTTTAAATTAACAAAGTGGACTAATTCATTTTAAGATTAAGTCAAATTAGTCCACTTTGTTAATTTGAACTAACTGCCCTTAGTTAGAATTTACTAAATTTGAAGTAAGGGTTAATCCTAGTCTCACTGTCCTTGGTTCAAACTAAGGAGTGAACTAAGGGTTTAGTTCAAACTAACCGGCAGGTCTTACTAATTCAAACTAAGCTTTCATTAGTTTGAATTAAGGAGTTCCTTAATTCGAACTAATGAAAGCGTAGTGTAGAGAGGTACTAAATTAGTTCAAATTATGGTAAACCTCCTTAATTCGAACTAACTTGCAAGTGTAGACATACCCTTAGTGTGCAGTCAGCAGACACCACCAGATTCCATTTTTCAGGCTTTCCTGAAAAATGAATGCCTGCCAACCCTACTTATTAGGGTAAAACAATGGCTTTTTCACTCCTGCTTTGCCCTTTCCTCTTGGTGAGGTTCATGCTAGTTACCTCCTGCTTAGATAAACTCAAGCTGGCTTCCTGTGATAGGCTTGTATAGGCCTTAAGCTCTGAGGGAGAGAAACCCTTCATTGTGCTTTACCCCTCCCAGGGACATAAAGAAGAAAAGACTCCATATGTCCTCTCCACATGCACTTATGTACCACTCAGGGCCAGGTGAAGTCTTGACATCTTTGTCTCTGATACAGTGCCTACTGCAGTCTTTCAACTGAATTCAGGCTTTTCTGAAGAAATGGCCATGTGCAAATGGCCCAGTATTATAAACATTTTATTCTTATGCTTTCTCCTCCATGTCATCGATTCTTCCCTAAAGTGAGCCTCTGACATCACAAATAAGAAATGCTTTGTTTACAGAGTCTGCAGATAATATTGTGGTATTGAAAAATAGTTGATATTTTCACAAAATTGTGTGCATGGAGTTGGATGAATAAGTCCCTTGGCTGCCCCAAAATTGCTCAATTATATTTCTTACTGGTAATGTGGCTGCATGCCATAATGACACAGGGAACATAACAGCACAGTAAACATCTCAGTGCAATTAGGCAAATTGCATTATTATCATGATAACAATCCAGCTGACTGTAGTCAGTTTTTAAATTCCATGTTTCAAAATGAAAGAGGCATCTTGGGAGGCAACCCTCCCCCGCCCTCTCACGTGTATGTGCTGCAAAGTAAAATGATGTATCATATTTTCCATCATGAACAGTGTTCAGGCCAATATTCTGGAGATGAACTAATACAACTATTGCTTGTGGATTGAAAAGTTATGAACAGTGGGATGCAAATAGGGTCTTGAATTCAATAATTCTGCGAACGAGGAGTCTGCTCCCAGGCAGAGCATGGAGCAAAGGGCTTCATACTAGAAGCTGTGCCATATTCACTAGAGTCAGTTCAAGCAAATCTGAACATGTTCTGGGAAATTTTTATATGGATCGGGACCCTTCCACCTGAGGTGTCTATCAGCCTCTGGCACCTAATCACAGCAGCAGTAAAAGGCCAGGCAAATCAAGTTAACAACAGAACTTTATTTAGAATACCCCACAAACCTCTGTATAGTGACCCCGATATCAATAATACCCGCAAGAACTCAAAGAATAAATCCAAATATAAGAATTCCAAAGAATAAACCCTCAAATATAACAGGCAAACAGTACCCAGAACCCCTCAGTCCCAACCCCCAGTGGGTTTGAACCCGGTATCCCACTGCTCAACAGAGGAGGCTCCTCACACTGCGAACCCTAACACCCTCATGGTTGTTCTTCACCGAAGCCCTTGGCGTTGAACCCCGACTCCCACGGTGACCGTAGTGGTCCCTCGTCATCCTCGGGTTCCGCCTCCAAACTCGGACCATCTCCTTCAGGCCTCTTGTGGCCAGGGGTCCTTTCACCCCTAATCAAAGTTCATAAACAGAGCCGCTCCTGGTCAAGGCCTCTGTTCGTTCGGGGACTTGGTTCCAGTTGATCCTCTGCGATCCTGTTCAGAGCCTTCCTTGGGATGCCCAGGCTGCTTGAGCTTCTGGTCATTAAAGATCAGTCACTCAGTCCCAACAATGTCCTTGGGCCCTCAGGCTCCCGATATCTGGCTCTCCCGCGAGAGTTCACCCCGCACCAACAATGGACTGCTCTCGCTCTCTCTCGATTACTCCTCGGAGACCCCCGATCTCCTCACGAGTCATCCCTTAAATAGCTGGCTCAGCGGCCAATCATCAAGCGTCCTTTTCACACTGAAACCTGGCTCCATAAGACACTATAGAGAAAATTCCCGAAGGTCTGCGCCCGGCCCCAAAAGGTCTGCGCCTGGCCCTCTCCTGCTGCACACAGCCCTTGTTGCTGAGCAGAGTTCAGCCTGCTGGCTGCCTGCCAGTGTCCCTGTCAGTCTTTTCATAAGGTCCGCGTCATCAGTTGCCAGGCAGACCCACTCACCAATCTCCAGCAATACAACAGTGCAACAATGCAAAGTCATATAAAATGGTACAGAATAACACTCCCACTTCTGGGGAGGAGGAAACTCAAGTAAACACAACCCATTATAACATGTCAAAATTACAACTATTGCTTGTGGATTGAAAAGTTATGAACAGTGGGATGCAAATAGGGTCTCAAATTCAATAATTCTGCGAACGAGGAGTCTGCTCCCAGGCAGAGCATGGAGCAAAGGGATTCATACTAGAAGCTGTGCAATGTTCACTAGAGTCAGTTCAACCAAATCTGAACATTTCTGTGAGACCATTCAGTTAGGGCCGCTGGATCTCTTGATAAACAGAGTCCATCCAAGTAAAATATTTTAGTACAGCCAAATCTAAATTATTATGCATCTATGAAGAAGGAACACAGGCCATACCTACACCATGGGGGATCATGTCCTGGAAAGCCATGGTTCTGAGCAAGTTTAGGAATCAAAGTAGACAAGCAATTTGTCATGAGCTAACCATCTGATGGTGAGGCAAAAAAAGATTAATGCAATCTTTAGATACATAAGGGAGTAGTGAGTAGGTATTTGGAGGTGATTTTTCCATCTGTAGACAGCATTGTTGATGCCAGTTCTGTGTACAGTTCTGCTGTCCTTTAAAAATGATATTCAAAAATTGAAGGTCCAGGAGGCACAAAAATTATTTCAGGGCAGGAGAAACTGCCTTCATGTGAATATTTAGAGTGCATTATGTTAACGAAAATTGAGAGGTGACCAGGTTACAGTTCTCTCTGATTAGAAAAAAATACCAGGTATTAAAAAGAACATAACAAAAACTAATGGCTGGAAGCAGAAGCCAGACAAATGCAAAATGCATATAAGGTATTCTTAACAGTATGGTGATTAATCACTGGAACAAACTTCCAAGGGAATTGGTATATTCTCTATCTTTTTATGTCAGCTGGGTGCCTTTCTGGAAGGTACTCTGCAGTCAAACATAGCTTATTGGTCTCAATATAGGGGTAGGTTGGTGAAATTTAATTCTCTGTGTTACACAGGAGGTCAGATCAGCTTATTTAGTGGTCTCATCTTATTTAAATGCTAAGGCAATAGGATCTAGTGATGGCAAGCTGTATTTAACTTCTCCCAATCACACTCCTGACTGTGCAAATAAATTTGTTAGTCTTTAAGGGGCTCTTTGTTTGTTTTACTGAACTAGACTAACATGGCTGCCCCTTTGGAACTGTGCAAACTAGGGAGATGGGAGATGTAGAGATTCTTTCCCATGAAGGGTTAGATGAAGCGCCAGAAGAAAGGAATAGATACTATGTGCAGAGGAAGCTAGAGTGATAGCAGATGGAGGCTTCCTTCTGAAGAAAGAGAAATTTACAGTAGGCTCAAGAGTATGCAATGAAAGAGGACACATTCTGTCCTCCTAAGGGATAGCTTAAGTTTATATCATCGTAGATCTCTTCAGCTGCATGAAATAGCTCACACTCCTCCACAGCACACAGCGCTGGAGCACAATCAGTAAGCATCATGCCAGCATTTCAATCCATCCTTGGTAGGGTGAACCATTGGCTTTTTGACATTCCAGCCCTGAGAATTGAATGTGCATAGAGAGTACATGGCTTTTTCACTTCTGTGTGAGGGCTGAGCTGTATTAAGAAGCTAGCATGGAGACATTTGTACTGCTTTTGTCCATGCTTTTACAATTCTCTATGGCACATTTCATAAGCAGAAAAATCACTTTAGAGTAAAATACCCATGCACAAAGAGA
Source organism: Podocnemis expansa (assembly GCA_007922195.1). Taxonomy (NCBI): domain Eukaryota; kingdom Metazoa; phylum Chordata; order Testudines; family Podocnemididae; genus Podocnemis; species Podocnemis expansa. The sequence goes on along the minus strand of ML681989.1, from coordinate 27,053,550 downwards.
CTAATGGCTATTTGTATATTGATTTTATTTATCATTAGTTTTGACAGAGTGAAGCAGCATGTGATTATTACATGAAGGCTGAAAAAGAAAGTTCTCTTTTTATATATGCCTAGGGAGTGAATGTTGCTTCATATCTAGCTGAACATGCAGTAACACCATGTGCTTTTCACAGCACTGCAGCTGAAATGACCTCGCTGAAGGTCTAGAACAATGTCTTTGTGGCTTGACAGTAAAATATAAGCTTATAGGCTCATTATTCTTCTGCACTGTAAATGAGTTTAAAGTTTCATATTGTATAAGAATTTTTAAAATCTGATTATTGTTATTTGCATTGCAGTAACATCTAGGAGACTCTCTCCTGGATGAAGGCCCCATCATACTAGGCACTGTACAAATAAGTTACCCTAAACAGTTTACAATCTAATTATAAGAGGCAACATATAGATACAGACAAACAGATGGGTGGGTGCAAGAAAGTGACACCAGTTAGCACAGTAGCCAGTGGCCTAACTTTTGTCAATTTTTTTGAAAACATCACAGAAAGGGAGCATTTTAAGGTGGATGATGCTTTTATGGAAGTTTAGAGGAGTCTCGTTGAGAAAGTAAACTGTTTGATTTTATTAACATATCAGGTTTACTTCATAATAACTTGTTTGAAATATATCTGTTACAGAGGAAATTCTTATTCAGTGAGGTTAAGATTGAGAATGGGGGTGTAATTCAGAGACCCTGATGTTTCAGGTGATATTTGAAATCCAAATATACACACTGTTACCTCCTCAGACCCTTCTTCATTGATCATCAGCAATCCATGCCTATCTGTGGGCCAGAGAATCCATTCCTACCTGTGATATCTGTCTTTATCTGTCTTTTTTTATTTTTGAAATGGAGGAGTCTAGTCCTCATGTGATAGTCCATAACCCCCACCCTCCCTGGTAGTCCAATGTACTCTGAGGCTGAGTGACCCCCTTGTTTCCCCCTTGTCTTCAGGGTGATCAGCTCCTGAAGCACCTTTGTCTTTGATGGCAGAAGACTGCTTGGCCACTGTCACTCTGGTTTCCAGGCACATCCTGCAGTTCAAGAAACACTTCTTCTGCCTCAGCGTTTCTGCAGGTGAAATGCCCCTTGAATGCTGGTGTACAGCTCCTAGGGGAACGATGTGTTCACTTAGGGGCTCAGTCTATTGCTAGGTAAGCCTTCAGGTTCCCTAGCACCTTTGCATCAGGGCTGATGGTTCTAGCATCCTCAGAGCCATTAAGGTATTGTCAGTCTGCTGGGTAGACGTAGGCCTCTGGTTGCCCAAAGTTCATCCATAGTCAGCTGTCACCCATCTGGTAACTTTGTAAATAAGAGAAGGCCCCAAAACACATAGACCCAGTTTGCAGGTCACGAAGCAGAACCCCTACAAGGTTGCAAAGGTCATATAGGTTTCTAGAGATAGTGGTTGAGGACAATCATGAAGTCTGAGATAAGAAGAGAGTCCCCAAGAGGAGTTTAAAGCAATGGTTCCCAGCCTGTGGTCCGGGGACCTGTAAGGGTCTGCGGAGATGTTGCAAGGGGTCCATGAATACCTCTGGCCCCAGCTGCTGCCAGCCAGTGATCCATGTTGGAAAGAGCTCTAACTCAGGGGGGTGTCAAACTTATGGATCTGGCCTGCAGAGCTGCTGCCTGGGCTGTGCCTGGAAGCTGTTTGCAGCAGGGCTTGGCGTGCTTCTGACTCACACACGATACAAGTCACAGCACAGGGGAACAAAGGAAGCGTTCCAGCCAATCCTGGCTCAGCTCTGCTGCGGCTGGCCAACCAATCAGTCTCAGTCTCAGCAGGCTAGGCTGGCTCCAGAGAGCCACTGTACTGTCCTCCATCCCAACTGTTCACTGTCAGTCTATCAGCATGCTAATTTGATTGACAGCACATTTCATGAATCTCAAGTAAAAAAGGAAAAAGTGGCTGGGGTCCACATGGGAACAAGCCAATTAAAGGCCAGCCGGGACTGAGCCAGCCAAAGACCAGCATTCTGAATGATTGACAGTGAGTGGGCCGGGAGGGGGAGAGGCAGGAGCCCAGCCTGCCTATGACTGAGACTGATTTTTTTTTCTGGCCACCAGGAGGTGGAAGAAGGGGAAGGGGGGGTCAGGGAACCAGCATGGGGAAGGGGGACCCCCAGGGCAGGGAAAAGGGAAGGGTTTGGGAGAGCCTGTAGGGTTGCGGAGGGGGAAGGGGAGCCCATGCTGCTCTGAACATGGTGGAGGAAAAGGTTAGAGAGCCAAGGCAGCCATGTGGCCAACAACAGGTATCCTGCCTTCCATTGTGGCCCCCCACTTTGAAAGAGTCTGACACTTCTGATCTAAATAAATTGTATTTGCCTGCTGTGAGTAGCTTTACCGTGGGTATGTCCCCACCCTTTGGGAGCAGGTCGGGACCAGGTCCTCCATTGCCCTTCTGCAGCACTGTTGTCTGCAGTCAGTACCCAATAATGACTGTTATCATTTGGGGTCCACAAAGTTTTTTGATGTTAAAAAGGGGTCCTCATATTTGAAAAGGTTGGGAACCACTGGTTTAAGGAACGTAAATTCATTTGCTGACATCTGATTTTTTCTGATTAATGTAAACATTCATTTACCTTGAATGGGCCAAAATTTGGGTTAGCTAAAGCAGTGTTGTTCAACCTTTAGTGGACCAGGGAACACCTGAAAGTATTAATTACTTTGTGTGGAACACCTAATGAACTTTATTAAAGAAACTGATGTATATGAGCTATAATGTTCATAATATCTGTGTACTATACATTCCTGTGAAAGAGATTTAGGAATCTGAATTAAATACCATTTTATTAATATAACATGCATTTATTTCTTTATAAAGATATGTAAAGAGTGCACACACTTTAAAACGGAAAATGGTATTACTCAAGTTTTAATAGGAATTTTGGACCTGCATGAACAAACAAAGTTCATCTATTCTTGGAGTAAGATTCATCAAAGAAAGTCTTATCATGGAAGTTATGTCCAAGTGATTTCAGTGCTGGTGGTGATGGCGCTGGTGCCCCAGCTACAGCAAAGGAGCAAGGCAGCTGAGGATGTAGACACGCATGTGGAAGCTTTGCGGCAGTGGGAACATTTTAAATCTGCCAGGCACCACGTCAGCTCACTATGTTGCTCCTTCCCCTCTTGCCACTCAGCCCCTGCCTTCACCCCAATGGGAAGGGGTTGGGGTCACGGAGCACCTTCAAAATGTCCATGGAACACCAGTTGAGAAACAGTAAGGGAAATGTCCTCTTTTTTTTTTTGAGTGGAACATACTCAGTTAATCTTGTCAGTGTTTTCATTAAACACCTTCTTTTAAATGCAGAGGCATATATAAAATGTGTTCTGGGAAAAGCACCTGAAACATAGGATATCTACCTGAGAAGAGTTTTGGTTTTGTACACAGAGTAATATTTCATAGAGTAGATTCATCTAGTTTAGAGGTTATAAAAATAAAAAAAGACCTCCAGAAGGTTGTTATTTCAAATGCGTTATTATTTATTGCTATTAATAACCCAATATCATTTTAAGGTTTTAAGTCACTGAATATTATTATTTATTTATTATATAATGATGTGGAGACTTTTTTTTTACTTACAAGGAAATGTAACAGCAAATGTTTAGCAGCAGATCTTCAAACTTGCTTACCTGCATGAAATATTTTGGTATTTAACTACACCTTACTGTTACACTTAATGACTGATCTGGTCTCTCAGATATGAAATATTACATTTTGAGCTCTATGATTTGCTAGTTCAACATTTAGATTTTTTCTATATCTTGATGCAACAGGTTGAATTAACACCAGAATGTCAGTCTCTGCAATGAATTGTTTTGCTTTTGTTGGTTCATGTAGAACCTTCATGTTATGTTTATGCAGTCTTTGCATTTTAACATTCACATGTGTTCCATAGTATATGTACACTGTTCTTACAGTATTTATATACAGAGTATGTGGTTATATGGTACTTATTTTCAACATATATAATGCTATAATACTTAGTACATTGTGGCTAGTTTGTACTTATGGTTTCATTTTAGTATATTTTAAATGTGCTTGGGAAAAATACAGAGGTAGTACCAATGTGATCTGTAGAATTTTCTTAGGATTCCCAAACCAATTGCAAACTTTTACCTGTTAGTATCAGCAAGCTTTCAAGAAAGATGAGCTGTTTCAACTAAAATATTTTTGCATTATCACCATTGCATATGATAAGCATGTTTATCAATACAGTTAATTATGTGCTTTATGAACAGTTAGTGCAGAGTATAAATAGCTTTAGCAATTACAAGTTTTTTAGCAGATTTCTCTTTATACTATGGTAGGATGCTAGAGAGAAGAGAGCAACCCTGGTTTCTAATGAAAGTTCACTATGTTTGATGTTTTGAGTAGTGCTTACAAAATATAGCCTGCAGATCACCGAGTTTATCATTATTAAAATTAATCTTGACCTAAAGAAAGCGCCAAATATTGGCCTTGGAGAGCTAAGTAAAAAAACCAGAAATTTCTGGGAAGGAGACTGTAGCTTATCCTGTTTTTTGTATCTGCAGCTGCACATGAAGGAGAATCTTGTCAATTAAACAACCCTGATTTTGCATCCGTGTTTGGTAACTGATTTCACAAACTTTGAGACATTACATCTCCACTTGCAGAAAATCAGTACTATGGAATCCTTTAGAACTTCTTTTTAATAAGGGTGGAATTAATATGGCTTTCAGGCAGCTCTTAACTGACTGAACATTTTAGGTTGTTTTGAATCTAAGATACTGTAAGAATAAAATGTAAAGTTTGAAACAAGACCCTGGTATTACAATGAAGCAAAGATAGATAGCTTTCAGAACTTCTATTGTACTATGCTTCATAAAATTATAGAAGACTAAAGTTGGAAGGCATCTCAAAAGGTCATCTACTCCAAATATCCCCACCCTCCAAGCAGGACCAACCCAAACTAAAGCATCCCAGCTTGGGCCTTGAAAAAACTCTAAGGATGGAGATTTCACTACTTCACTTGGTAACCTATTTCAGTGGTTCACCACCCTCCTGGTAAAAAAAACTTTATCCTAATATCCCACCTAGACTTCTCCCATTTCATCTTGAGACCATTGTTCCTTGCTTTCTGTCACCTGCCACCACTGAAAACAGCCTAGCTCCATCCTCTTTGGAACCTTGCATCAGGTGGTTGAAGTCTGCTATCAAATGTCCCCTCATTTTTCTCTTCTGCAGACTAAATGAGACCAATTCCCTTGGCCTTTCCTCATAAATCATGCGCTCCAGCCCCTTGATCATTTCTACTGTCTTCTGCAGGACTTTCCAATTTGTCCATATCCCTTCTGTAGTTTGGGGCCCAAAACTGGACCAGATAGTTGAGATGTGGCCTCATATGTTCCCAATAGAGGAGAATAATCATTCCCTCGGTCTGTTGAAAGTGCTTCTACTAATGCCGCCCAGTATCCCATTAGCCTTCTTGGCAAGAAGGACACACTGTTGACTCTTATCTAGTTTGTTGTCCACTGTAACTCCCATGTCCTTTTGTGGACCCAGGGCCCTGGCCTGCTCCACACCCAGGCCACTGTGGTGACGCGACCAGGCCCCAGGTTGGGAGCCAACAATAGTGATGGAGCAGGGTGGGGCCCCAGGCCAGGAGGAGCTGGGGGGAAGTAGGCAGCCTGGGGCCCTGCAGCCACTTAATCCAGCCCTGTTGCTAGTTGTAAATCCAATTGTTCTTTGAGCTTCCTGGTTGCACTCCTGCATTCAAATGACATTTTTATACTCCTTTCTAGTCATCTGCCTGAACTTCCTTTTTGTGTTTAAATTCACTGATGAGATCTCTCTTAAGCCGAGTGGGTTGCCGGCTGTATGTGCTATTCTTTGTGCACCTCAGAATAATTTGTTCTTGTGTCCTTAGGAAAGTTTCTTCAAAATACAGCCAGCTCTTTGGGACTCCTTTCCCTCTCATATTAGCCTGCCAGGATATATTGCCTGTAGGTTCCCATTTTGCATTCAGCATGTGTCCCTTCAGTTACGTATAAAAATGAGAATACAGAATTAAGTGTTCCCTGCTTTTTGTTTATTTTGGCAGGGAGAGGATTTTTTAATCAGTTTTTTGTTTACATTTCTGTTCATTGTATTTCATTGTACGTTTTCCTTAACATGAGCATGACCATGATTTTTATCTGGGCTTGCATTTTTGTAAGTGTTCCAACTGGGTCATTGCGTTTTAATAATTGACTATGGTGTTATTTATTTTTAAAATACTAAAATAGTGGGAGCATCTAAGTAAACTATAATCTTGAAATTTGTAGAGTTAAAGAGATGGGCAATGGCTTTAAAGACATTGATTTGTTTGTGCTGGCATTATCACTGCACTGTAAAAGCAGATGCTTATAACCACCTTTTCACGAAAGCTGTTTTTATACTATACCCCTTTTTATACTATAAAAATATCTCCACCTGGCTCTTGTAAGTCTATGTGCAGAGTGTAACATTGTTGCAGCTGAGTGCAAGTGTTAATGGAAGCTATTCATGGAGAGAAGGCTAAGAACTAGACATAATCCTCCAAATTTAGTTCATGCCTTTTTATCTCCTGTCAGAGTTGTCCGTAAAGCTGGTTGGGAATTTTCTGTCAGAATTATTTTTGATAGAAAGTGGGCTTGTTCACAAAAGTGAAATTATCCAGAGGAAAATTTCAATTCTGATACAAATTTGATTTTTTTCCCTTTCAGGAAAATATAAATGACGAATTCCTACGTGGAAGGCACTGGTTCGCTTCCTTTTTCCCTGTAGGGAGGGAGGAAAATTGACAAAAGCCTTCCAGGCGAGCAGTTAAGGAGCTTCAGCTGAGCTTTAAGGAAGGCAGGGAGAGTGAGCGCCCCAGGTCTGTACATGTCCGGGTGCCTCTCTGGCAGTAGGCGTAGGGAGAAACAGAGAACCTGGCTTTTCAGTCCAGATAGCCTGCCTGAAAAGCTGTAAATTCTACTTTCTGTGGATAGTCAAATTAACAAAAGTCCTTCAGACAGGCTGACAAACTGAAAAAACCTGTTATGATTCTGCCAAAATAGAATTTTCCTGGAAATTCCTTTCCATGAAAAGTTAGATTTCCTTTTCCACCCAGCCCTACTTGCTAATGTGCCTTGTTTTTAAAGATGGGGGAGTATAGGCTTATTTTAGGAGATAAGTGTGTCATTGTCTTCATCATGCTAATGAGGTGTTTACATGTTCCTTGCTCCCACTATTAGGCAGGTCTAACTTGAAGGCTGGAGAGCAGCACTGCCTTGTTATGCTCATCAGACTGTCTTCCCCAGCAATCCCTGTCCCACTAATCCCTTTTTAACCTTATGCTTACCCAAGCAACATTTTTTCCAGCATTATCCAGTGTTAAGCCCTCAGACTTTAGTGACAGACTCAGCATTTTAGATGCAAATCTCTTTCTGTTTATCCATTCCTAGGGAGAAATGTATTCTGCCTCATTACCTGAAGAGAACATTTGTCTTTCTAATTATTCTCTATTATTTGTGGTGCGGTATTACTTAGGAGCCCCAGTCATTGACCAGGACCACATTGCACTAGACACTGTATAAATACACAGTGGATAGAGATGTCAAAGGACCTTTTTTACAGGGTCATGACAACATTCATGTAGATGATGAAATACAGGATATGCTGTGGGAGCAAGACTGCCTGCTTTCAAAGAATAACTTTTATGAAATATTTCTACCTCACAATGGTATGCTACTCCAGGAAGAGATCTGACTGAAGCACCAAATATGGGTTTGGATGGATGAAGAGCCAAGTTTCCATACAAAACATTTATTGGCCATTTTGTCAAACCTAATTGTATCTGATTGTATTATGACCAGAGGGTTTCCTTATGAGGAATGGGAATTCCTGATCTTCCTGTTGTACAGCTAGATGTTTGATTTTGTGGGGTAGTGCTCATATGCATCCTAATCCTGCAAAGTGATCCCTGCACACTGACCTTTTGTAACTGCATGGAGCCCCCTGACTTTAGAAATTGTATCTTCTAGTAGACACAGGGGAAATACTCTCCAGCATCATTCCTTAATAATGTACTTATGGTAAATTTTATACATCAAAGTAACAGAAATAAATTTACTATTTCATCTAAATAATTAGCATTTTACATGAGAACCCCCCTTTCATTTCTAAGAAAAAAAATTAGCTGTCATGCTTGTAGAAAAAAGCCTGAAAACATGGACTGAGCTTATGTGAAAGGCAGCAATTCAATTAGGTGGACTAGAACCATAAACCCTCCCTAAGGGTCGAAGGGTACCTCGCTGGGACCAAAGCAAAGCCTGCTCTGGAAGACCCAAAAGACAAGGAGAGGGGCTGAGGGGAAAGACCAGAACGTTTGTCCTGACCAGGCCAGATCTGTCTAAGGCCTCTATCACTAGGGGTGACAATCACTGCTGGGCAAGCCCATCCCTCTTCCCAGGAGGACACTTTGCCACATTATATTTACATGCTGTCTGTCAGTAGCCAGTGTCACTTTTCATGCATAAAATTAAGCAGCTGAGCAAGGACTGAGATCATAGCCATGTTCACTATTATGAACTTAGTCCTTAAAAAGCAATCCACACAGGGTTGTGGTAATTTTTGCTGTGACCTTTTTATTCAGTTACTATTGTTTGTTATAGTTCACTTCTTTATCATCAGAGCCAAGTAATAAAACAAAAATAAGACTATTACTTCTTCAAATGGAATCAGACTTCTGAAGTTGTATTAATAATACTAGCATCTTCATCTATAGAGATGTTTTTGACTATTGTTCTATAAGTAGGCATAAGAAGAGCCCTAGAGAATTGCATATTAGTCAGTTTAACCGCAGTATTTGGAAAGATAAGGGAGCAAATAATTAAATAATCAGTTTGCAAACGTCTAGAACAGGCACGGCCAAACTCTGGCTCGGGAGCCACATGTGGCTCTTGAATGAAAAAGTGGCTTGCAGAAGAATGTCAGCAAATCAATTTAGCAGGTAAAAATATATGGCTGCATGCCTCAGTGCAGCTCTTGAAGGTTTAATAATCAACTTGTATGGCTCTTGAGTTCCATAAATTTGGCCATCCCTGATCCAGTAACAGCATGGCTTTGTCAAGACCAAAATAATATCAAACCAGCCTGATGACTTTCTTTGATACGGTAATAAGCCGTGTGGACAGGTGGAAGTGGTAGATGTGGTATATCTTGAATTTAGTAAGCCTTTTGATACTGTCTTGCATGACCTTCTCATAAACAAACTAGGGAAATATAACTTAGATAGAAATACTCTAAGATGAATGCATAGGTGGTTGGATGCTCTTGAAGATTTCCACAGAGATTTTAACAATTTCTACTCCACAATCAAATTGAGCCTGGAACATTCCACATAGGAGATTCACTTTCTGGACAATACAGTACAAATTAGGGATGGACACATCAACACCACTCTGTACCAAAAAACTACTGATTGGTATAGTTATCTACATTCCTTGAGCGTCCATCTTCAACACACCACACGGTCCACTGTGTATAGCTAAGCCCTAAGATATAACCACGTTTGCTCTGATCCCTCAGACAGAGACAGACATCTGCAGGATCTCTGTCAAACTTTCTTAAAATTACAGTACTCACCTGGGCAAGTAAAGAAACAGATTGACAGAACCAGACAGGTACCCCGCAGTCAACTACTACAGGAAAGATCCAAAAAAGAAAACAATAGAATGCCACTGGTCAACATATACAACCCTCAAATCAGACCTCTGCAACAGATTATTAAGGACCTACAGCCTACTTTAAAAGATGACCCCTCACTCCCTCTATCCTTGGAAGACAGACCTCTCCTTGCCTACAGACAACCCCCAAACCTTAAACAGATACTCACCAGCAACTACAGACCTAACAGAAACATTAAAGCAGGCACATATCCCTGGAACAAACCACGCTGCCAACTTTGCCGACATATCTGCATAAAAGGCGTCATCATAGGATGTAATCAAGCCAGCTACTCCATCAAAGCTACTCCATCAACTCCCGTTCTGCAAGTTCCCCCTTCTTCAAAGCATCTGAGAAAGTGGGATTTTCTCCCACGAAAGCTCATGCAATAAATAAATTTTAGTCTTTATATGCCACAGTGTTAGGGAAAAATTTATTTGCGTTTGAATTTGGACCCTTATTCCCTGTTCAGATTCTTTACCTCTCAGGCATCTATCATCCCGTAATCATGCGCTTTCTGTAGGAAATCGCAAGAGACTAGGCTGTTCATGCATTTAACACATTTAACATTTATTGAAGGGAAGGTGAGGGGAGGGGTAAAATGGGAGACAAGGTAGTCATAAACTTATTTCTATCAAGAGGTAAATATAAGCATCCCAAACACTTCCCACAACTCTTTTCCCAGATCGAGGAAACCCTCTTTGAGGTCTCACTATTGTTTTTCGCCTCAGGGGAGCTGTGCTCGAGCTCAGTCTGTCTCTCCGGCGCTGTCCCGCGCCGCTCCTGGACTCTGTCCGCTCCTCCAGGCTTGGCACATCTGCTTCTGGGCTACATCTAGCCAGGCCTGTATCAAAAGTCTTTCGCCCCAGAAACAATGTCCATGCAGGCTGAGCTCAATCTGCGGCTGAGTCCAAAGCTCAGAAAAACACCTGCATCTTCAGGGACTTCAGCGACGTCACTGTCCTCTTCGGCCTACTAGGAGTCCTTCTGAAAGAATCTCTGAGACCTCATGCCCTGGCGTGCCCTCATACGCACAGTCCCGCTCTTCACACACACACACTCTCCATCCACGCTCCCTCAGCACCCCCAGCACACACACACTTGCCTTAGGAGTCCTCTTAAATACCACAGTTTGTAGCCAATCAGGGCACTGTCTGTTTCGCGCCAAACCACAACCCCATTGGATATAATGGCGAACCTTCTAGGCCTTTTCCACATGGCCCTCAGCTATTTGCCCACGGCCCTTGCCTGTTTGCGCATGGCCTGCTAAGCAAAGCATGGCTGCTCCCCTCCCTGAGTCAGAGAGTCTTGCTGGGCAGACTTCACAGTCCTTGGCTGCCTGCCAACAACAACTGTCAGTCATTAAAAGCCCTCAGCTTAGTCCAATTCTGGGGAAGATCACAGGTAAGTATACCCAGCAGACTCTAACACACATTTATTCTACACACCCCAGATGTATTAACACATTCTTTTACATTGAACAAATACAGAAAATTGAAGCAAGAAATATTCCCCAACAACAGGACTCTTAAGTTGTGCTGTGTAATAGGTATTAATTTAGTTGAAGTAGCAGCTTTATTTCTATTATTTTTATATGTAGCTTCTAAACATCTTGTCATACGTGCATTAATGAAATATTTCTCGAGAAGATTTCTCTTGCATCCCTTCTATAAGAGTAATTTCTGAAATGTCTTCAGTTTTAGTGGGAAAGCTTTAGTTGATGCTAGAAGTATGAATTCAGTCTGTAAATGCTGATAAGATCACTGTAGATCATGGGTCTTACACTCAAATCACCATGAAGGCCTCATGAGGATTAGTATCTTAACCTGAGGGCCGCACCACTGAACCTTTTCATACAATGATATTGCAAATATCGGTAACACTAGTGTCATTGCGGGTTGCAGGAAATAGCTTTAGGTGCCGCATGCGGCCCATGGGCCACATGTTTGAGACCCCTGCTGTAGATGGATTTATTTATTCAAGAGATCTGGTAGAAAAGATACTCTTTTTTCTTTATATTTTTAACTATATAGTTCAATCACATTTTCTATGAATTAATCTTTTCAGTATTATCAAGCTAGTCAGAAATTAACATTGATCATGTGCCTAAATCTTTGCAACTATCATTTTACTAGTGCAAAGTGAAAGTACCATTGAAAGCCTCAGGATACAAATGGCCCATAGCAATCACAACACCACATGCACCAAGATTTTGAAGACTGGATTGTTGGAGGGGAGGAATCTTTTTGTATATCTAGAAAAGTCCCATGTAAGATATTCCTGGTGCATTATTTATTGCGATGGATGCTACAGATAACTGAAATTATATGCTGAAAGAAAGAATAAATGCCAACAAGAGTCAATAGTAACAGTGTCTAAATCACTCAGATTTGGATTATGTTGCCAGGCCTAGGTACAGAAGGGGCTTTCTGTAGATAACTCCCCCTTGTTTGCACCAAGCGCTACCCATCTCTTTGGTTACCATCCTAAGGGAGTGCTGAAGGAATCTGTGCATAGGAAAGGGATAGAGTGGATTTGTTAGGATGTACTTAAGGCTTCATTGGCAGAGAAGGTGACTGAGGTTGTATTGTCTTTTCTGTAAAGCTATTTTTTTAAAGAAAGATTCAAAGAGCACCTTCAGATTGGGTGTCTGCCAGCAAGATTCTGCAGCAGGGTGAAAAGGGAGAACTGGATCTGGTCTTGGAGGCATAGAATCTCAGCACAGATAACCATATCTTCTGGCAGATCCCCCAAGATTAATAGAGTTTGGAGACTCTTTTGACAGCAAGCCTAGTTCATGAAGACAGGAATGTGAGGAACATCTGCAAGGGGAACCTAATGCAGTTTTCCTTCCCACTTGAGCCCCTGTTACTGTATTTTCCAAGTAGAGAGAAAAATGCATTCAGATCAGCCTGATAGTGGAAGCCTCATAACTGAAAGAAACTTGGAGACAAGTGTTCACATCAGTTCAGTACATTTGAAGTACCTTCTCATGATCAAATTGGGAAATGCTATAAAACCTGCTTTCATGTCTATATTTATTGTAATGTCTAGTCATTATATGACTTGTAATTTTTGTTCATTATTATACAGTCAACGCTGACCAGCAGACAACTGAAAGTTTTAAGTTTTGTTTACAATAGGCTGAGAGCTGTTTTAGAGTTGTAATTTGTATTCCTCTTAAATCCATCTAGAGCAGCAAAGCTCCTCTTTACTGTGAACCCCACCTGAAATATTTTCTTTTAGTGTAGTTTGTCTTGATGCAGTGCTGTGCACAGCTTTGACCTTTGGATTATTGGGTAGACTAGCACTGCAAACACAAGGTGGTGTTCTATCTGTCCCTGGGTTTTATATGGTCACTAATCTTCATAATATTTGTGTGCTTCCCACACAAATTCAATACTAAGAATTAATTTCCTAGTGTATTATGGACTTTTTGGGACAGGAACTGTATCCACCTTTGGGTTTAGAAATTCCCACTGGGTTCACTGTTGCCCTCAGTTACAAAAATTGACTTCTCATTGATTTCAATATCTATGAAAGGCATTTCTTCTGTGAGTAATGTCCCTAGGGTGCTTCTGTTCCAGTGCGCATACACTCCCCGTACCCTTGATTGGAGATTTTCATTAGCAGTAGCTGTTCAGCCTGCACATGTGTAGCTGATTTCCTCATGCCCCACAATGAAGCTGTGTCAGACTGCACAGCCTAGCTGTCTTCAGTTGTTTCTCAACCACCTTGGCCTGAGACAGAGCTTAGCAGGACCACATTGTATGCCTTACCTGCTTGCTGATTTCAGCCTAGCTTAGTTTATTTTAGGTTAGTTAGTTAGTTAAAAGTAGTTACTGGTTATGTGGAAGATTGTTTTATTTCCTCTGGGGAGATCCTCCCTGGTAAAGTCATGCATGATTCACTGGGGTTTAAGTGCCACAGGACTCCTTGTTTAACTTATTTTGGAAGTAGATAGGGGATTCCAGTAGCCAACAAGTATTCTTCATCCCAATGCTTTCCAAGGCAATTTACACATATTTGATTGTAAACTGTATTCATGTAACATTAAGGATGCACAATTAAAATTGCAAGAAACAAACAAAGCAACCAGTAAAAAACTTCAGGATGTTCAGTGAAGTTGCAGTAATGCCATTAATTAGGCCACATTGCACTGCCTATATGTTTAATTAAATAAACAGTAACAGTAGCCCTCAATCTGACAGGAGCTAAAAGAATATGCCCACTGACTTCAGTGGGACTACATGTATTTATGACGAGGCATGCATTTAAGTGCCCTATTGAGAAGGAGCAATATTCTACTTATCTCGACAACTAAAGGAAATAATAAAGTGTTTCAAATGTGCAACATAGGTGAGTTAATGTTGCTGAAACATTAACTTTTTCGTTTCTCGGCTTTCCCATTTCAGTGCTACAAATCTTAATAGTGTGTTACAGCAGCTCTGCATGTAATTGCCTTTTAAAAGAGGGAGGAAGAAAATGAAAAAAAGGAAGGGGATAATGACTTACCAGTGTGTCACATCATGTGTCATTTATGCATTTCAGAGGACCAATTACCTCTGTTTTGTGAAAGGGAAAATCTTGCCACTAATGAGACAATTCAGTGAAAAGCCTGTTAAATAGAATTCTTTAGAAATTGTTCCATACTGCTCCATCTTCAAGTGCCTGATGAAGTGAGGATTTTCTCTCACCAAAGCTTATATGATAAATACATTTGTTAGTCTTTAAAAGTGCCACTCGACCTCTTGTTTGTTTTGCTGAACTAGACTAACACAGCTAACCTTTTGGAATTAGAAATTCCTGTTGTCTCTATAGGTTCCCAAGCATTGAAGACCACCTGTCCTATTTGTTTATTTATTATCTCAGTTTACTCTTGAATTGCACCTTGCTGCAGTAGTTACAAATGATTTCAACAGCACTGTTTGTGGAATAAGGTGCTAATAAGCATGAGTAAAGGTATAAAATTATGACATTTAGTGACTCTGCCAGGCTGTATTAGCATTTAGTGAATTTTTAAAATAATTTAGGATTCTGTTCTACAATACTTAAGGGGCCAAATGCCATACGAAGTCTTTGGGAGTTTTGCTTACTTGAAGAGAGCAAATTCAGACTTTAGAAACCAGCACAAAGCATTAAAAATCCACTTGTGATTCTCCAGTGGTCCTAGTGCAGCTCACCAGTATGCAAAACTGTAGTTGGTTTTCTATAGTGTTTTTAAACATTTCTTTAGAAAATGTGAAAGATCTTAACAAAAAGCATTAAATCTATTTATCTGTGCAACAGTTATCCCACAGTGTAAAAGGAAAGCTCGCAAGGACCAGTTTTCTGTTGCTCCAGGATAATAGGTAAAAAGGAGGGGGACTATCCTCATCAGAAAATAAACAAAGAACAGTGTAGGACAAAAGAATATTCAGAACGTGAATTGTAGCAGGTGAACAGGCAACAAGTTAGGGTCTGAGGCTGTGTAAAATATTGCAGATATGGTGGTAGTGGATGGTGAAGGAGGAGCAACCTGGGGATATCTGTGGCTCAGAGCTTCGGTTTGTTAATGACTTAATGCCCCCCTGTGTGCCCCTTATGCCCAAAACTTTAGTCCATGACGTTCTAGATGAAAATATTCACCTTCCATCTGTATTGCAGCTGGCAGAGCTTTGAAAGCTACTACATTGGGACTTTGTATTTCAACAGCATTAATCTAAATAAACATTGCAAGAAGGATTCATTAAAGTACAGTTAAGAACACAAACATGACTAAGTAAGAATTGCACCATTTAACTCAAGAGATTAGATCCATGTGTGTATTGAGAAGCAAATTTGCTTTGTTTATTGACCAACTGAAAAGTTTCTTACTCCATATACAGTTCAGGTATGAAAAAGTGTGTCTGTGTCATTCATTGTCAGCAAAATTGTTTATTGATTGCTTATGCCAGATTCTTTATTCTAGGTGATGATGAACAAACCACAAGAATATAGTTTGACTTTTGGATCCCAGGCTGGATATTCAGGTCTGGCATTTGGTAAAAGAATCATTTTTAGTGAGCAAATTTGGTATGGAAAGCCATGAGACAACAAACTTGCCTCCTGAAGCCATTTGTAGTAATTACTCAGAGTGGAGCTGCACTTCGAAGTAAATCCACTGCAGTTTTTTAAACAAATAAATTTACTTGGATAGTAGTAGTCCATAAAATGAAAACTGCCATGCATACGGCTCTTATAGAGATATATCAAATCGAGTTTCCATATTTTGAAACCATATATAAGTTGGTGCCAAAATTATTATCTTATTCTGTTTTGAATAAGCTGTGGCTATGATATTTATCTGCCAGATAAGTCCCCTCTGCACTGTGTGAAATAACTGTTAGCTGTAGAACAGACCCAGTTTTCTTCCCTAAATGGACAAGAAACACACATCTCATAGAAAAAGAAAGATGCCAAATAAATGAGTTTATTTCTTCACTCAGTAACCCTATAAGGGATAGAAAATATTTCCTTCGTTGACAACAACTAAAGATTAAAATAATTTAAAGCCTCTGTAAGACTCAGTGAATTAATATGTTTCATGTGAGTAAAAGAAAAATGCACTTCTTCCTTTTCTACAAGTTTATTTGCATGTGACCTATTGAGAAAGAATTGTTATATGGCTTATTTATGTAGCCATTCTTGCGTAAGAAAAATAGGAGTGGTCGTATCACATTCTTGGTTTAGAAGTGTTAAACTTATTACAATGGGAATCATTCCATCATGTGAAATGTAATACAATAGTAGTGAGTTTGTTTTCTTAGTAACATGACATGAGAGGGATTGATGGTATTATCATCAATGCTATTATCACTTTAATTTTTAAAAAATTAGTATAATGGAGGGCTGTGCTAACGCTGAAGAGTATAATGATCCAACTCCTGTTAGTAATCAAGAACTCCTGGATTTTAACTCGAGCTATCCTACTGACTTGCTGTATGACTTTGAGCAGGCTGTAATATCCTTGCTCACAGTGAATAATAGCTTACTTCTCAAATAGGCCCATTGATTTCCCTAACAGGAGTAATGTGCTCAGTGTGAGTAAGCACAGCAGAATCTGATCATTAGGATATGTCTACACTGCAAGAAAATACTTGGGACTGGCCAGTGCTCCAGTGCAATTTTATAGCCCCACAGTATAAGTCAACTGACACATCTGTTTCAAATTGAGACCTGGTATTAACAGGTGGATCCTGAACTGAGTTCAGATACAATACTTGGATAATTATAGAGAGACAGAATGATACTGTCAAGAAAACAGAGGGTAGTGTCACCCAGTGGCAAGAGTCTAAGGCCACTTGTTGCTACAACGCAGAGTGGGATAGGTAGAGGGAAACGAGGTTCACCCTACTACCCTGAGTTCCTACACAGGGCTGTTCAAAGCAGTAGACATATATGTTGGCCTGGGGTCTGGTATCCTCACACATGTATACCCTGGGCCATTTTCTCTCTTTACGCTGGTCTCTGGAGTCTGTTATCACCACAGGATCTTGGAATCCCTCCTGGGTTCCTCTCTAGTCTTGTCTCTGGGACTCCTTTTCCTGGCAGTAATGAGTCATCACCAACGTTTCCTCTAAGGGGCCAGTGCAGCTGAGCAACATGTGTTGCTCGCTGCGCACGCCACCCCGCACGGGCCTGATCCTGCCCCCCTCCTCCCGCTCAAGTACTGCTGCCCACCCGGCCTCACTGCAGTGGAGTGAAGGAGTCAGCTCAGCCTACCTCCAACCAGCCGCGCCTCCCTGGGGGGCGGAAGGGGCCGGTGCTGACCTCTGGCGTGTGGGGTTGGGGCGCTGGAGCAGCCGCTCCCAAAGAGTTTTGGCCGCTTCACCCCTGGCCTCCCACAAGGCCATAGAGCAGGCCCATTCAGGCTGGGAGTGGAGCAGGACAAAGCGGCCAAAACTCTCTGGGAGCGGGGCAGGCTGCTTCAGGGCCCCAACCCCATACACTGGAGCTCAGTGCCAGCCCCCTCTGCCCCCGGGGAGGCGCGGCTGGCCAGGTGTAGGCTGGGCTGGCTGCTCCACCCTGCTGCAGTGAGGGTGGGCGGCCAGGTGGGCAGAGCAGCCTCTGGCCCCTGTTCCCCCCCCTTCCCTGGGAGTTGGAGGGCAGGCAGTTAGGGCTTCCTTCCTTGGCCGCCGGACCGGTGCAGCCAAGCCAGGGGAGCTCTTGCTGAGCCTGAGCAGAGAGTCTGCGCAGGCTCAGTGAGAGTTGACTCTCAGTGGGAGCTTTAAAAACTCCCAGCTCAAAGTCTCTCTCCCCACAGGGACTGCAGCTGCCAGCCATGCGTGGCTGGCAGCCATCCCTGTGCCAGGCAGCCCTGGGGGTTGTGTGGCCACATGGCCGCGCAGCTTAGAGGGAACATTGGTCACTCTCGTCTCTTGTCGTTAAAGGATTTCCAGTGGCTTGGCCATGAGACCTCCTCCCAGCTTCTTGAAGACCTGATGGCTTCTGTTTAGGAAGCCACTATTGTGACTGTTCTCTTCCCAGGTCAGCCCAGAGTGAGCTGAGACATTTCCTTTTGAATGCTCCCTCCATTTGGAGCATGCCTAACAGAAGTGAGGGGACATGCCTTCCTACATTGGGAACAGCTCGCTAACCTTCAGCCTTCAAACCTTGTCATGGATACCTCTTGTTAAATTTGCTTAAATAACTTTGTAGTCTAAAGATTTTTTTCTAGATACTTGTAATTTTGTTTTACTTTTTAGGCATAGTTTTTTCATTTTTCCAAAAATCAGAACAGGAAGTTAGGTCCCTATATCTTTATTTACCACCTAGGCCAAATTCCATTTAAAAGAGTCCCACTGACTGCAGTTGCTTTGGTAAAGACCAATAGGCTGTGCCTACTCTAAAGGGCTCAGTAATGTCGACTTAACAAGGTCGACCTAAACTCGACTTTCTTAAGTTGTTTAAGTCAACTTTATAAAGTTTGTTTAAGTCAACTTTATCAAGTCGACTTAAACGACTCTCCCATTTGTTTAAGTTGATTTTATAAAGTCAACTTAAATGGCTCTCCTTCCTTAAGTCGACTTTAGTAAGTAGACTTTAATGGCCACAATTTTTAAGTTGACTTAATAAAGTCGACTTAACCCTTAAAGTTAACTTTAAGGGTGAGGGTTAAGTTTACTTAAGGAAGCCCGTAAGTCAACTTAATTGCCCACTGTGGCCATGGAGTTGCTTAAGCTGACTTAAGCCTCCAGTGTAGATATAGCCATAGACTTATACTTAGGTGACTGTATTTTCAAAACTGTCAGCAACCTGACTGGCTTTAACTCAAGCTGCTCAGTACTTGTCACTTGTGAAAAAGTGATCACTCATGAAGAAGTCTAAATATGGACTCTTTAGCCTTGCTTAGTCTCTTATTTTTTAAAAGGTTGTCCTTAGCACATGGTTTGGACAGTGGAGACATAAAAATGTGTAGTGAATGAAGCGATAAAGTTACAAAATAGCAAATTTTGAACAAGTGATTCATTTGTGTGCACCTTCCAAGCTGTACATTTACTGATGCAGGAGTTCTGCAGAAAAGATACTGAGGTGGTATAATTAATGACTCCCATAACGTACAAGTACATGGGAATAAAATTAAGCAGACTTCCTTAATTTTGTTATTTACTGATTTATGAGTACTTAGTCTTGCAATTTAGCTGTTTGTATGGAATAGTGATTTGAATTAATGCATCATGGACAAATGGAGCGTAGAAAAAAAGTGTTGATTATATTTACAGAAGGCTAGATAATAGCTGGATGATGGTATGGTTTAAGCACCTTCTAACCACAGATTAAAATAGTAACACACAGTTTATAATAGATAGCACAGCATTTTCAAAACACTGCAGATACTAGCTAATTAATCTTCAAGGCACTGCAATGGGGTGAATGACTAAATTTGCTTGGGGAATATTCTATTCTAATATACCTATTGCTTAGGAATGCTTTGAGTATTTATTCCTTTCCCAGAACACTATATACACGTATTAAATAAGGGTGTACATAAATATAAAATATTATTTATTATATTGGCTTAGAGAATTTTAAGTCTGAGATTTCAAAAGCTACCTAAATGTTCTATATCCATGAGTAATTTACAAATATTTCCAGAATGCCTGGTGTCTGACATAACCAAAATGAATGCATCAGAGATTTCTACAAAAATATTTATTTATATATCAAATAGATTTGACTTAATCATGTGTTCAGGTGGGAAAAAATTGATTCTCAGTCCTTGTCTTGTCAATGATCCCTCAAAATTTGAGGATGATTGTCTTCCATAAAGTGATAGCCATTTATCACTGGAGGATTTGCAAGTGGCTAATGAGACCATTCCAGCAACCACAGATCTTATCACAGTAGGGACAGATGTTTTGTGGTGAAAAGGGGTGGGGGGAGGGATCTAATGGAGTGCTTCCAAGACTGTGGATCATGATCCCAAATCGGGTTGCACCATCAGCAGATGAGGGGAGGCCACAGAAATCTCTAGTATGTATGAGAAATCATCTGCTCAGTATGACCTTGCATTGCATGCAAGGTCACACTGTGCAAAGAACAAAATGGCATCCTCCATGCTGTCTGAGGGCCCAGCAGGAAATACTTCATTAAAATGGAGTTGTGATGACAAAAAGTTTGGGAACTCCTGATAAAGTGTTCTGTTGGGCTGCAGTACATTCTTTCCACCTTTCCCATTTCTCTGTTTCTTGTTTTCTTTGTTGGGTCTCAGAAAGTTGTGATCCTTACCCCAAGATCCTTTTCCCTTTTCACTGGTGCAGAGTTTTGGATTTCCCATGAGTTTGTCAATGTTGCACTTCTTCATCTTGTTTTTGAGAGTGTATTTAAAGCATATCCTCATATCCATATCCATTTGTCTTGACCCAGTTGTGAGAACATGACCTATTTCAGGAGTTGATTGTCTAAGATTTGAAGATTGTGACCAGCCCAATAGAGTTGGTGGTGAATGATAGTAGTTTTAATGTTGGAGGTTTTGGCTTGGGACAAAATGCTGATGTTGGTGCATCAGCCATCTCACTTAATTCAGGAGATCTTATAGAGTCACTGTTTATGGTATTGTTCAAGAGCCTTGAAGTGTCTGATGTATATGACCCAAGTTTCAGCAACAGGCAGGAGAACAGAGATAACGGACAGGTGCACAAGAAGCTTCGTTTGATTCTTGATGCCACAATTTTCAAAGACGTGGTTTCTTAGGCACCGTAGAATTTCACAGGCCTATTGGAGGTGGTGTTGAATCTCTTTGTCAGTGTGGGCTTCCTGTGATTTATGGGTGCTGAGGTAAAGAAAGTGCTTGTCTGTTTTTTAGGTCTCTATATCTATGTTAATTGCAGAAGCAGGATCCTGGTGGTTCAGAGCTTCTTGGTGTACCATTTAAGTTTTCTTGGTGTTGAATGTGAAGCTTGGCTGATAATAGACTCCAGAGAAAATGACATCTGGTTTTGGAGGCCTTCTTCCAAAGTAGTCATACAGGGCACAGTTATCCACACGTGACTGATTTAGTGAAAATCTTTGACCTGACTTACAGGCAATTGCAGCAGAAAAGCTGACTGGCTAGTCTGTATTGGATGTCAAATCCAGAAGGGATCTTATAAATGTAGAAAAGGAGGTGACAGCGAGGAAGGTGGAGAAGTGATGGCATAGTCTTGCTAGACTTTTGTACATTTTCATCACAAGCATTTTGTGATGGAGGAGTCAGAGGATGGCAACAAATTTTGCTAGGCATCAAAACCTGAGAATTCTCCTCAGAGCCTCATGTATCATGGAGTCAGATGCTTTTCATGAAGTTGATGAAGGCAATGTGCAGAAGTCAGTCTTATTTGCAATACTTTTCCTGAAGTTGGTGAGAAGCAAAGATCATGTCAGTTGTACCCCAAAATCATCTGAATCCACATTGTGATTCTAGAAGGATTTCCTTGGCAGCAGGAACAGCCAATTAAGGAATATTTTGGCAAGAATCCTTCTGGAGGTAGACAATGGAGCAATTTTCCATGATACAATTTGTCTCCTTTCTTGAAGAGGGTCATGATAATGGCATGCCTAAAATTGTCTGGGGTTTCTTCTGAATTCCAGGTCTTAAGGATTAGGGTGGGAAGCTGGCATGCCGATTCTTCTTGTTCATTAAAAATTTTGGTGGTGATTACCAGGTATGTAGCAGGCCCCTGCTTTCTGGCCGGGTCCCTGAATCTGCAGGATGGGCCAAACCAAGAGCATTGTCCAATCTTGTGGCTGGAAACTGCCCCCAAAGAAGCTCCACTTGTTAATTAGCAAGTGGAGCTGTGGGAGGAGGGAGGTGGCATAATGAAGCCAGCCCACACAGTGGCACAAATGCCACCACTGCAGCTGTGGGGCTGGCCATCAGCTGGTGGTAGCAGTGTTCATGCTGCTGTAGGGTGCCAGCCCACCAAGATTCACCTCTTGCTACGCCCCTGGTGATTACATCTGGTCAAGTGCCATATTCTTTTTTAAAAAAAAGCAAGGAGTCCTGTGGCACTTAAAGACTAAGGCTATGTCTACGCTGCCACTTTTATCTCAAAAAAACTGTTTTGAAATAGCTATGTCAATTTTAAATCGAAATAACTATTTCAAAATAGCGTGTCTTCATGGGACCGCTATTTCAAAATAAAGATGGCATAACAAACTCACAACAGAGAGTCCACACTTGGCTGTCTATATCAAAATGGAGGATGGATCAATCTGGGAGGGGTGCATTGTGGGACGTGTGGCATCCTGGCACAGCTGAAGGTATCCTCTCCCCCAACCAGCCCTTTAAAAGAGGCAGTGAGTCAGCTCTTTCCCCAGTGTGCCTCGCAGTATGGAGAGTGAGCAGCTCATGGCCCAGACTCCACTCCAGCAGTTTCTCAGACACCTGCGGGAGACCTGGCACAATCTGGGAAGGCTGCTTCTACTGTGGGGCAGACGTCCTCAGCGCATGCAGCTTGCAGAGGTACAGGGCACCCTGCACCCCATCCGGCTAAGCCACAGGGTCATCGTGCTCACCATGCTGCACTCTGTGCCTCATCGCCTTTGAGCACATGAGGCCAGCACCAAGTGGTGGGACCATGTTGTCATGACCACCTGGGACAACCGTCTCTGCTGCAGAACTTCAGGATGGTGCTGGTCCAGGAGGTCACACCAGTTCTGCAGCAAATGGACCTGCCCTGCCCTTCGAGAAGTGAGTGGCTGTTGCACCATGGAAACTGCCAACTTCGGATTCCTACCACTCTGTCGCCTAGCAGTTTGGGATTGGGAAGTCCACGGTGGAGTATGCCTTCATGGATGTGTGCCAGGCGATCAACCAGGTACTGCTACCCTGCCTCATCACCCCAGGAACCCTGGAGGAGACCCTGGATGGCCTCAAGAGACTCGAGTTCCCCAAATGTGTGAGGATCCTGGGTGCAATCCACATCCCTATTCGGGCCCCAGACCACTGCACCCGGGACTACATTAACAGGAAGGGCTACAGTTCCATCGTCCTGCAGGCCCTGGTTGACCACCGCGGCATCTTCCAGGATATCTACGTGGGCTGGTTGGGGAGGGCACATGATACCTGTATTCTACGAAACTCCTCCCTGTACAGCCAGATGCAGGCGGGCACCCTGTTTCCTGAGCACAACATCACCCTCGGGAACATCCAGGTGCTCATCGTGATCCTACGGGATGCAGCCAACCCACTGATGCCATGGCTCATGAAGTCCTACGCAGGGCACATGGACGCCACCAGGGATGTTTTTAAACAGAGGCTGCGCCAGTGTCACCCGGTGGTCAAGCAAGCCTTCGGACATCTCAAAGCCCACCTGAGGGCCATCCTGACCCGCCTGCAGCTTGGTGAGCACAACATCCCACAGGTTGTCAGTGCTTGCTGTTGTCTACTCAACCTGTGTGAGCTGTGGGAAGAAAAGGTCCTACAAGTCTGGGAAACCGAGGCACAGCAGCTCACCATAGAATCACAGGGTTGGAAGGGACCTCATAGGTCATCTAGTCCAACCCCCTGCCAGAGGCAGGACCACTCCCACTAAACCATGCCAGTCATGGTTTTGTCCAGCCGGGCCTTAAACACGTCCAAAGATGGAGACTCCACCACCTCCCTTGGCAGCTCATTCCAATGCTTCACCACTCTCCTAGTAAAAAAGTTTTTTCTAATATCCAGCCTTGACCTCCCTAACCACAACTTGAGACCATTGCTCCTCGTTCTGTCCTCTGTTACTACTGAGAACAGTTGAGCTCAATCTTCCTTGGAGCATCCCTTCAAGTAGTTGAAAGTTGCTATCAAATCCCCCCTCAATCTTCTCCTCTGCAGATTAAATAAGCCTAATGCTTTCAGTCTTTCCTCATAGAGCTTGTGCTCCAGCCCTTTAATCATTTTGGTTGCCCTCCGCTGGACTCTCTTGAGCATGTCCCTGTCCTTTTTGTAGTGGGGAACCCAAAACTGAACACAGTATTCTAGATGTGGCCTCACCAGTGCAGAATAGAGGCGAATGATCACATCCCTTGATCTGCTGGTAATACTTCTTTTGATGCAGCCCAGTATGCCATTGGCTTTTTTGGCAGCAAGAGCACACTGCTGACTCATATCTAGCTTCCCATCCACCATGACCCCCAGGTCCTTTTCTATAGTGCTGCTACTTAACTGAATGTTTCCCAGCCTGTAGCAGTGCATGGGGTTTTTCCATCCCAAGTGCAGGATTTTACACTTGTCCTTATTGAACCTCATAAGATTTCTATTGGCCCATTGTTCCAATTTATCTAGGTCTCCCTGAATCCTGTCCTTGCCCTCCAACGTGTCTCCTGTTCCCCCCAGCTTGGTGTCATCCGCAAACTTACTGAGAGTGCAGTCTATTCCATCATCTAGATCATTGATGAAAATGTTGAACAGAACCGGGCCCAGGACTGACCCCTGGGGCACACCACTCCTGACTGGTTGCCAGCTAGACATGGAACCATTGATTCCTACAAGCTGAAACTGTTGATCTAGCCAGTTTTCTATCCACCCTATAGTCCGCCTATCCAACCCATACTTCCTTAACTTGTGAATGAGAATGCTGTGGGAGACTGTATTAAAAGCTTTGCTAAAATCAAGATATATCACTTCAACGGTTCTTCTTGCATCCAGAAAACCAGTCATCTGCTCATAGAAGGAAATGAGATTGGTCAGGCATGATTTACCCTTGGTAAATCCATGCTGACTATTCCTGATCACTTTATTTTCCTCTAAGTGTTTGAGGATGGATTCTCTGAGAACCTGCTCCATAATTTTTCCAGGGACTGAGGTGAGGCTGACTGGTCTGTAATTCCCCTGATCCTCCTTTTTCCCTTTCTTGAAAATAGGCACTACATTTGCTTTTTTCCAATCCTCTGGCACCTCCCCCATTCTCCATGAGTTTTGAAAGATAATGGTCAGCGGTGCTGCTATCTAATCAGCCAATTCCCTCAGCACCCTTGGATGCAGTTCGTCCGGCCCCATGATTTTATCCCTACAGTCCCTAGCAATATCTTTATATGTCTCCTTGGTCATCTGACCAAGCTTCCACTTCCTGTAAGCTTCCTTTTTATGTTTAAGCTTACAGCAGAGTTCTCGGCTAAGCCATTCTGGCTGTCGGACATGTTTGTTCTTTCTCCTAATTGGAATGTCAACTTCCTGTGCCCTTACCAGGGTTTCTTTAAAACATAACCAACTCTCTTGGACTCCTTTCCCCTTCAGATTAGCTTCCCAAGGGATCCTGCCCATCAGTTCCCTGAGGGCACCAAAATCTGCTCTTTTGAAGTCCAGGGTTTTTGTTTTGCTTCTTTCATTCCTTCCTTTAATCAGCATCTTGAACTCAACCATGACATGGTCTCTGCTGCCTAGCTTGCCATTTATCTCTACGTCCCTGATCAATTCTTCTCTGTTTGTGAGCAGCAGGTCAAGAGGCGCAAGGCCCCTAGTTGGTTCCTCTAGCATTTGTACCAGAAAGTTGTCCCCAACATTCTCTAAAAATTTCCTGGATTGCCCATGCACTGCTGTATTGGCCTCCCAGCAGATGTCAGGGTAATTGAAGTCCGCCATCAGCACCAGGGCCTGTGATCTAGAAGCTTCCGCTAGTTGTCCATAGTACACCTCATCCACCTCCTCCTTCTGCAGGGATTGTTCCATTTGTCCAATGTATAAACTGTTGGGGCATTTCTGGCACATGATGGCATAAATCATATTAGTGGATGAGCAGATGAAGGAGCCGTTGATGGAGTAGCTGGCTTGATTAGGAGTTATATTGGTGTCTTTTGTGCAGATATGTGGACAAAGTTGACAACGTGGTTTGTTGCAGGGGTGTGAGCCTGCTTTAATGTTTCTGTTGTTAGGTCTGTAGTTACTGGTGGGTATCTGTTTAAGGTTAGGGAGCTGTCTGTAGGTGAGGAGAGGTCTGTCTCCCAAGGCTTGAGAGAGTGAGGGATCATTTTTTAGAATAGGCTGTAGGTCCTTAATGATCTGTTGTAGGGGTCTGACTTGGGGGTTGTATGTGGTGGCCGGTGGCGTTATATTGTTTTCTTTTTTGGGCCCCTCCTTCAGTAGTTGACTTCTGGATACCTGTCTGGCTTTGTCAGTCAGTTTTCTTACTTCCCCAGGTAGGTACTCTAGTTTTAAGAATGCTTAATAGAGATCTTCAAGATGTCTGTCTCCATCTGAGGGATCAGAGCAAATGTGATTATATCTTAGGGCTTGGCTGTAGACAATGGATTGTCTGGTGTATTTTGGATGGAACCTTGAGGGATGTAGGAAACTATACTGATAACAGATTTTTGGGATAGGGTGGGGTTGATGTGTCCATCCCTAACTTGTATTGTAGTGTCCAGTAAGTGGATCTCCTGTGTGGAGTGTTCCAGGCTGAGTTTGTGGAGTGGAAGTTATTGAAATCTCTGTGGAAATCTTCAAAAGCATCCCTGACATGGATCTAGGTGATGAAGATGTTATCAGTGTACCATAAGTGGAGGAGAGGTGCTTTGGGATGAGACTTGAGGAAACATTATTCTAAGTCACCCATGAAAATATTGGCATATTGTTGGGCCAGACCAGTGTCACTGACTTGGAGGTATAAATTATCCTCAAATCTGAAATTGTTGTGGGTGAGCACAAAGTCACAAAATTCAGTCAAAAGCTGTGCTATGGCATCCTCTGTGATGGTTTTTCTAATAGCTCTCCCACGAAAGCTCATGCGATAAATAAATGTTAGTTTTTAAGTGCCACAGGGCTCCTTGCTTTTTTTTTCTGGACTAGACTAACATAGCTGCCCCTTTGGAACTAAGTGTTCTTCGTTATCTGTTTGATGTCTTTCTTTACCTTGTTGAATGTTGATGGGGTTTTGAGGTCATCCTTGATGGAATGTTGAGGGATTAAATCAAAGATGTTTTCATCAGCATTGGAGTCACAATTCAGTAGGTTTTCAGAGTTTTCCTTCCATCGTGCACTGATTGCTTGATTACCCTTGAGAAGGTTGGGTCTATCGCTATATTGAAAAATGGGGTAGTCCTTGGGTTCTGCTTATGTATGGGGCTTTGTTGTCATTGAAGAATCCATGAATATTATGGGTGTGGACCAGCTGTTGGATCTCCTTCACTTCGCTCTCCGATGATTTGTTCTTTGTTTCATGGGTTTTCCTTTGTGTGTACCATCAACTCAAAACTGAGGGTTAAAGGAAGAAATAGACCTATGACCAACTATACTACATGAGTATTTTTCTTTTGCCATTTTAAGTGTCTTTCTGTGCTCCAAAGAAGCACTCTACTAAGGACTCTTTTCTGTAATCTCTCTTCTGTCCTCATTCTGGTCCTTCTTTTTGCTCCAAATGCCTCCTTTGGTTCTGAGTTGTGCACTATGTTCCACATTTGCAAAGGCACACACATAAAGATGCAGAAGCTGATGCTCACTTACGTGTAGTTTAGGGCAAACACACGTGTATATGTTCAATCCTGATTTGTGCATGCAACAGGTGTTACTCAGGCATTTTTGGGGATCTTGTCCATCTTGACACTGCTTTGACTGAATGTATTGAGAAGTAAAATAGCATTGTCCTTTTTCATTACATTGTTTGGACAGAGAGTGTGTCTTTTAGTTGTCTTCAGTGCTGTTATAGAATGGAAGTTCTAATCTCTAAAATGCAGAGATACTAAAACAAATGTAGACATTTAGAAAACAAAAAAGAACTGCATGCTGGAGTGAGGAGGTTCTTCCCAATTCTGTTCTAAAATCTGAACCTATGTGGAATTATTTCTGATTTACACTGGTATAACTCAGAGCACAAATTGATATTTTATTCTAAAATATGTTGTACTTTTTTGTTCTTAAGAGGGACAGTATTCAGATTTCTATTTACAAGTGTGTAAAAATAGTTCTAACTAATAGTAGAAAGTGTGAATAATACTGTTATGTGGTAACATGACTGCCGAACAACCTTTTATCATAAAGCCTGTTTGTGAAAGTGCTTTGTATAAGAAAATATGCTGAGGCAATTACTTGTTGCCTTGTTGCCATACAATTGAAACAAAGATGGTACAAGCTTTCTTTTGTGTTAAAGAGTAGCATTACTAAACAGGAATGTTAAGAGTAAACATTAATCATTAGCTAGATTAGTGCATGCATTTAGTATAAGTCTTATGATCTTTCTTTGCTATTAGAAAACAAAAAGTGACATGTTAAAGCAAGCCTCTAACTTAACCTACAATATTGGGTTTACACTATTATAATGTCATTTTGGTTGACTTTGCGTTATGAAAGGAAATGCTTCAGCAAATAATGACAGTCCTTTTAAATAGCAGAATCAAGAAGAAACCTGCCTACCTTGGTACATGAAATCTTCAGTGCCTAATACCTCATGAAACTTTAAAAATATTTGTGTTGAAACAATTGTTCTTCTAAAATTCTTATCCATCTGAGCTAATCTGAACATGCCAAACAGACTGAAAGCTCATCGTGTGAGGAATCAGGTTTTTCTAAACTGATCAGCAGCCATCTGACATGATTATCAGAATTCATATTTGGGTCTTATCTCTTTCACCCTCCCTTCCCAAGCTGTTAGATGGTTATCAACTAACTGAAACACAGGCCTGTGATTACAGGTGACCATACGTAGTAGGGTTGTACAGTCTGCCTTCTGCTTGTCTGGCAAATAGCAACTAATACTTATGTGTCATTTGAGATCTTTCCACTGTGCAAGCTAGTATATCAGTAGATGTTCATACTATGGTTGCATGGCCTCCATAGTCCTCTATATACCCTTTAAAGGACACAGAACAGGAAAGAGTCTCAGTCTAAACCATAACTGTGTTTACACACACACACACACACACACGGCTCCTCTCTCAATACAGCCTCTCATGTTCCATTGACAATTTAACCCCAAGTATTTTAGTTTACAGATAATGCTACTTTAACTATTCTTTCTCTTTATATGTTCTTATTCTTTCTCTTACAGATGGACAAAAGAGGAAAAAATCCTTAAGAAAGAAACTGGACTCATTAGGGAAGGAGAAAAACAGAGACAAAGGTACAGTGAAGATTAAAGTAGTACATATTTCCCTAATAGCTGTACATTTTTGTTGGATTTTGAAATGTGTATCTTCTGCAACAGGATGGTGTTACCTAAACTGAGTACCTAATCATTTCTTCCCTAATGGAAATAACCCACTATATTTTATGCTGTGTAGTTTTTTGGTCACTGCTGTGATCTACATGCCCTGTGTAACAACTTTTGTTAGGCAAGCAATCTTTTTTTCTAGCAAACAAATGATTATTACTATTGAAAGAATGGCAAATATTGTTGTTACTGTACAGTTAATTTCAAATAAGTTCAGTTTGACCACATATGGACAAATTTCTGAGGAAGCTCAAACCAACATCTAATGTTGCACCCACAGTTTTGTTTGTAGGTGACTGTCCTTCTAATATTAGTCACTGTTTTATGAAAGACTGGAGAAAAGTTGACCTGGAATCAACAACCACTCTTATAGATGATCAGCACTTGACATTTAGAATTCTCACATCATGGTAGTGATTTTCAAACCATGGGTTGGGACACAACACTGGGTCAGAGATCTACAGGTACTGAGTCACAGCACCCCCTGCTGCATTTTTCAAAGATATAATTGTTGGGGCACAGACATAAATGATTTTTTTCAGTTGGGTCCCAAGGAAAAAAAAGTTTGAAAACCACTGGTTTACAGGCACACCAGATACAGAACTCAGGTAGAGACAATTGTGACAAAAGGCTATCATCTAATAAGGTCTTGGTGATGCATGAAAAATGAGGGATCTTATTCTCTATTGAATCATGGACAGTTGTCTCCTTAAAAACTATTGAATTCAAAAGCATGAACCTAAGACTGGGTTACTTGCCTGCAAACAACCATAGGCTCTTGAGAGCTAACTGTAACTGGAACTTGCTTTTAAAACATTCTGTTGATGATTTACTTGCCAGAAAAGAATCCAGCTTAGTTTATTCTCCTGCCACTGTGTTCCTCTTGAGTGATAAGAGAAGAAAAATTAGTAAAACCTTATATTTGTCACTAAGGGTAGCAGTCATGACACTGAACACATACAAGGAATAGGTCCATTGTATAAGAAGCTACCAGTTTTACACACTCCCTTTTAATGAAGAATAACCATACTTTTAATTATTTTTCAGTATGTGCTACCTTGTATTTGACTTAATTAAATGTAGTCATCCATCAATTTGCTCAGCTTCCTAGTTTTCCCTACAGTCTTTTTTGGTCATGAGTAAACTAACTTAATTTTGTGAGAAAGTTCTCTTTGTTATTAATCCCATTTCCAGGTAATTTATATATAGATGGTAAATGATGCTGGTTCTAGGACTGATATGTGACATGCTTTGCCATAAACCCGTCATGTGCAAGGAACTGGCCACTCAGTCCTATGAACTGTCTTTGGTCTCTTAACCAGTTTTGAATGTGTGGCAATATTTTATCTTTCATCCCATAGGACAGGGGTCTCAAACACCCTGCTCATGGGCCGCATGTGGCCCCTAAAGCTATTTCCTGCAGCCTGCAACAACACTATTGTTACCAGTATTTGCAGTATCATTGTATGAAAAGGTTTTGGTGGTACGGCCCTCAAGCTAATATCCTAGTCCTCATGTGGCCCTCGTGGTGATTCAAGTTTGAGACCCCTGCCATAGGATTAGAGCTTTTTAAATAGTCTCTTGAGAAAATCTTCATTTAAAAGCTTTAAAAAAAAATAAATAAAACAAACAAAGGGTTCATTTAGGTCTGTGATGTGCCTTACTGTCCCCAGTTAGGATGCCAATTCCACTGCTGACTTTATCCATGTGAACTCTCCTGGCACACACTAAAAGTTTCCTAGCATGTGGTGTTGTAGGTCAGCACTTTCAGACCATGGGTCCGGACGCAGTATTGGCTCTCAGACCATCAGGTACTGGGTCACGGTGCCCCCTGCTGTTGCTGCTGAAAGAGTGGAATACATTGCGCAAAAATGTAACTATTGGGTTGTGGGCATAAAATGATTTTTTTCAACTGGGTCCTGAGAAAGATAGTTTGAAAACCACTGATGTAGCTCACAGAACTATGCCAAAGGGCAATAGAGAATGTTTAGTGTGGACAAGCAGAGTCAACTCAGACAATTAGTGTGTGACATGTTACTGCACACTAACACACCATGTAGACAAGCCCTAAATAAAGCATAATCTAGTACAAATGCTGGAGGAACCAACTAGGGGCCTTGCACCGCTCGACCTGCTGCTCACAAACAGGGAAGAATTGATCAGGGACGTAGAGGTAAATGGCAAGCTAGGCAGTAGTGACCATGACATGGTTGAGTTCAGGATGCTCATTAAAGGAAGGAAGGAAAGAAGCAAAACAAAAA
This sequence comes from Podocnemis expansa, assembly GCA_007922195.1. Taxonomy (NCBI): domain Eukaryota; kingdom Metazoa; phylum Chordata; order Testudines; family Podocnemididae; genus Podocnemis; species Podocnemis expansa. Next base: position 27,021,934 of record ML681989.1, on the reverse strand, counting down.
CCCTGGACTTCAAAAGAGCAGATTTTGGCTCCCTCAGGGAACTGACGGGCAGGATCCCTTGGGAAGCTAATCTGAAGGGGAAAGGAGTCCAAGAAAGCTGGTTATATTTTAAAGAAACCCTGCTTAAGGGCACAGGAAGGTGCTATTCCAGTTAGGAGAAAGAACAAACATGTGAGGCAGCCAGAATGGCTTAGCAGAGAACTCTGCTCTGAGCTTAAACATAAAAAGGAAGCTTACAGGAAGTGGAAGCTTGGTCAGATGACCAAGGAGGCATATATAGATATTGCTAGGGACTGCAGGGATAAAATCAGAAAGGCCAAAGGACAAATGGAGCTGTGGCTAGCGAGGGATGTAAAGGATAAGAAGAAGGGGTTCTACAAGTATGTTAATAACAAGAAGAGGATCAGGGATGGTGTAGGTCCCTTGCTGAATGGGGCAGACATCCTCGTGACAGAGGATGAAGAAAAAGCTGAAGTGCTCAATGCTTTTTTTTGCTTCAGTTTTCACAGGCAGGGTCAGCTCCCAGCCCACTACCATGGGTATGGCAGATGGGAGAGAAGAAGAGAGGCCCTTGGTGATGGAAGGTCAGGTTAGGGACTGCTTAAAGAAGCTGGATGTGCACAAGTCCATGGGGCCGGACGAACTGCATCCAAGGGTGCTGAGGGAATTGGCCGATGAGATAGCAGCACCGCTGGCCGTTATTTTTCAAAACTCATGGAGAACAGGGGAAGTGCCAGAGGATTGGAAAAAAGCAAATGTAGTGCCTATTTTCAAGAAAGGGAAAAAGGAGGATCCAGGGAATTATAGACCAGAAAGCCTCACCTCAATCCCTGGCAAAATTATGGAGCAGATTCTTAAAGAATCCATCCTCAAACACTTATAGGAAAATAAAGTGATCAGGAACAGTCAGCATGGATTTACCAAGGGTAAATCATGTATGCCCAATCTCATTTCCTTCTATGATCAGATGACTGGTTTTCTGGATGCAGGAAGAACCGTTGATGTGATATACCCTGATTTTAGCAAGGCTTTTGATACAGTTTCCCACAGCATTCTCATTCACAAATTAAGGAAGTATGGGTTGGATAGGTGAACTATAAGGTGGATAGAAAACTGGCTAGATCAACTGTTTCAGCGTGTAGGAATCAATGGTTCCATGTCTAGCTGGCAACCAGTCACGAGTGGTGTGCCCCAGGGGTCGGTCCTGGGGCCGGTTCTGTTCAACATTTTCATCAATGATCTGGATGATGGAATAGACTGCACTCTCAGTAAGTTTGAGGATGACACCAAGCTGGGGGGAACAGGAGACACGTTGGAGGGCAAGGAGAGGATTCAGGGAGACCTAGATAAATTGGAACAATGGGCCAATAAAAATCTTATGAAGTTCAATAAGGACAAGTGTAAAATCCTGCATGTGGGACGGAAAAACCCCATGCACTGCTACAGGCTGGGAAACATTCAGTTAAGTAGCAGCAGTGTAGAAAAGGACCTGGGGGTCATGGTGGATGGGAAGCTAGATATGAGTCAGCAGTGTGCTCTTGCTGCCAAAGAGGCCAATGGCATACTGGGCTGCATCAAAAGAAGTATTACCAGCAGATCACGGGATGTGATCATTCCTCTCTATTCTGCGCTGGTGAGGCCACATCTAGAATATTGTGTTCAGTTTTGGGCTCCCCACTACAAAAAGGACAGGGACGTGCTCGAGAGAGTTCAGAGGAGGGCAACCAAAATGATTAAAGGGCTGGAGCACAAGCCCTGTGAGGATAGACTGAAAGCATTAGGCTTGTTTAGTCTGCAGAAGAGAAGATTGAGGGGGGATTTGATAGCAACCTTAAACTACTTGAAGGGATGCTCTAAGGAAGATGGAGCTCGACTGTTCTCGGTGGTAACAGAGGACAGAACAAGGAGCAATGGTTTCAAGTTGCAGTTAGGGAGGTCGAGGCTGGATATTAGAAAATACTTTTTTAGTAGGCGAGTGGTGAAGCATTGGAATGAGCTGCCAAGGGAGGTGGTGGAGTCTCCATCTTTGGAGGTGTTTAAGGCCCGGCTGGACAAAACCATGACTGGGATGGTTTAGTGGGAGTGGTCCTGCCTCTGGCAGGGGGTTGGACTAGATGACCTATGAGGTCCCTTCCAACCCTAGGATTCTATGATTCTATGATAATTATTTATTTACTCACTGTACTATTCTCCAGTATAGCAGGTGATTATAAAGATGAATTATGTGTTTTGATAATTGTTTACTTCTATAGGGCCATCTAAAACTTCTATTTTCCACAGTTCTACTTCCAGAGCTATTTCAATGCCTCTTTTATTTGGTAGAGTTCATTATGAAAAGATAGCTTCTCACTTTTGTTACATTTAAATGCCTGCCCTAAGGTTACTCTGTGTGTGTGCGTGTGTGTATGTGTGTAGCTTTATCTATATAGACGTATAAGATATTTGTTCTTCAGAATTTTCTACTTAGCCATAGCATGACACCAGCCAACATTTTCCATTCTGTTAGTATCTCTTGGGATGGATTTTTGTTTTTTATTAGTTTTTTTTTGTTGTTGTTGTTTTTTTTTTTTACTGCATCTTGCTATTTACAGCTGATTGTTGCCAAAAGCAAAGGGCAACATATTTTTTGTGCTTATTCCTTCTTGTTTTACTTACTTCCTGGTATTCTGTAATATATATAATAACTTAAACTACACATTTTTAAATTTTTTTGATGATTTTTCAAGATTGTAATTTCTTATTTTTTCTCTTTAGGCTGTTCCAAGCTTTTGTCTCTCTTCTCTCCTCCCTCCAAATACTCTGTTTTGAAGGTCAATATCAGAAGCCTATATATTCGACTCCTGCCAAAATAATGTATAAGAGAGCAAACGTTTGGGGGAACTCTTCTGTTCTACATTAGCTGCAGCATCCCCATTTTCCTTTATTCCTTCAGAAGATGCTGGACTGATGAAGGTGGCAGATAGGCAGGCAATAATGTAGGGGGAAAGGGGGGGAAAGGGGATGAGGAAGGCAAAGAGACAGGAGACCCTAATGATCCTCGTCTCCAGATGTGGAGTGCGTCCTGCAGAGCAGAAAGATTCCTCCCTGCACTGCTCTGCACCATTCTCCCGCTATACAAGAGCAATAACCACTGCCCAGAACTGTGCTCTATGATTCCCTGAAGTGGAACCAAAAAGCACTCATTGCAAGTAGTTCTGCCCCTTTACAAAGCTCCTTTGCTGTTGTTACATGTGGGTTGGCTACAGTTTTGGGGAGTGAGCATGCTGTCCACTTTTGCTATTTGGCCACTGAGTTGTGTGTATATGTAGGAGAGTGGGTGATGGGGCCTCAGAAGAGGAGATGAGGACTCAGTGGGCTTAATCACTAGCTCTTCAGGTCCTCATCATAGTTTTCTGTGTGGATTTGCTCTCCTATGCACTGTACTTGGAGCATATGGGCCACAGTGATTATAATGTACCTCTTGGTATATTATTTCCTCTGTGGGGATGTGATTACACAACGATGACTATTAATGAGTCATACTTATTCCCCTAAACAATGATCCCTGTGTTACTTGAGTTCAGTCACAGCTAATCTCCCTTCTATCGTGCCTCACAGTGAACAGTGCTTATCTGTTGCATGATGTATTTTTAAACAGGTCTTTCTACCATTTATTTTATAAAAAATGTCTCCTATTATCAAATAACTGACTCATAACAAAAACTCAGCTCTGTGGACATAGGCATATTCCCACAAATGGTCCATGAGCACTCACTCATTCTCAGTTACTTGTCCAAAGTTCTCCTGCGAGTAATGATCCATCTGGTTTGCCTAGGAGATTTGGCCAGTAGCTTCATTCTTCTTTGTGTGATTATCCTTGTTGTATTCCCTGGAGAGTTATATGCACATGCCCAGAGCCAGAGCTTTATAAATGTCATAGTGTCCATTGGGCCACATATGACCCTTGTTTTGCTTTATGATTTTGACCGAGGTGATAAAGGGCGGGTGAACTGACCTCATCCTCAGTTCTTTCTCAGCTTTCCATGCTCCCAGTTGGAGCTTCTACTGTTCTCTTGTCCCTTGTGATTCACTTCCCAAACATAGCTGTTTTATTTTTGTACATACTGTAGAATCTCAGGGTTACAAAAGGTTCATAACTCTGAGCAAAATTTTATGGTTGTTCTTTCAGAAGCTTAAAACTGACTTAATACAACTTAGAAACTTAACTGCAGAAGAAAAATGCTGCTTCTAAAATCCATCTCAATTTAATGAAACAAGCACAGAAGCAGTTTCTTTACCTTGTCAAATCTTTTTTTTTTTTCCCCAAACCTCTCCTTTGTTTTAATAGTTTACAACAGTAATGCACTGCATTTGCTTTTTCCCCCTCGGTCTCTGCTGCTGTGCTGTCTGAGTGTGTACTTCCAATTTCAAATGAGGTGTGTGGGTGATTGATCAGTTGGTGGTGTCCATAGCTGAGGTTCTACAATAGTTAGTCTTTTATTGGGCTTGTAGTAGGTTTTAGTGTTAGCAATCGTTTTCCAGGTCTGTAAAAGAGAGACAGTTAGGGCAAGGAAGGAGATAACAGAGGTAAAGCAATGTGTCTGGGTTTCAGAACACTCATGATTCTCAACCACGGTGTCAGGAGACGTTATTGTGTCACCACACAGTGGTAAGCATGTCATGGAGAGCCAGGGAGGTGGCTGGATTTGGCCTAGGTAGGGTGGGCTGATATGTCCTATAGGGTTATGATAGGCCAGCAAGTGTGTCTTCACCTGCAAAAGGTTGTGAATTTCCAAAGGGATAGCTGAGTTAGTCTAGTCCAGCAAAAAAACAAAAACAAAAAAAAAACCCACACAACCAAGGAGTCATGTGGCACAAACCACTGCATTAGATTATTTTTTGTTTTTATGTGGGTGAAAAGAGCTGTACCTTGGCTTCTTTAGAGCATATTTTATGCAGGACCTGCCTGATTTGTAGACCATCAGCTTTGAGGAGCCCAAATACAGTTGCCTCTGTGTGTTCCCAGTGATGAACAGTGCCTGAAAACAAGCAAGGAATAGAGGAGATAAGGTGAGGCTTTGCTCCAAGCACTGTGATATTTCTCCCTCTGCATGAGCCCTTAGGGCAGGTCAGACACAATGTAGGAAGCAGGCTTTCCCAGGACATGCAGCCTCCCCATGATTTCTCTCAGATGGTGCATCCCTATGTCCTTAACCCAGTGAATCTGGCTTCATTTGTGAAAGGGACACAATAATACCGATTTTACAGGGGTATTCTGTGGTTTAATGACTGATATTTCAGGACAAGATCTAGTTCTGTGGAGATTCTTCTCACTTAAAGACAGTTGATATATAGCCTTTTATTATTTCTGCATGAGTGAAAGTATCAGTAGCCAGATAAATTCCAGTGTTTTCTATGGTCATCACAGGCAGCAAAAGAAAACTAAATGCTCTTTAATCAGATTTATATCTGTGGTTTTCATTTTTGACAGCTACATCTGTTGTCATTTAATTAAAAGGGAAAAGGCTCAAAAAGTGAAGTACCTTTTTTGTTTGTTTTTACTGCTTTGTGTGACTCATCACAGCAGGATACTACAAATCTTGTGGGATGTGAAAAGCTAAACATTAGAGCAAGCACCCCACCCAAATATTGCTCTCAGTGTTTCTTCTACCCATGTCATTGTCTTTCCCTACTCCACTTTTTTGTATTTATAGTCACTCTAGCCATCCATCTTGTTGTGTCTTTGTGTCTCTAAGCATTTTCCAAAACCTCTGTTGTGCTATTGACAGAGTGCCAGTCTGGGGAAATAATAAAATGTCATTCATCTGAATGGGGGATTATCAGGGTGCCTGGCTTTCTGACAGCTGCGGTCCTATTCCCCTACATATTCACTTCTAATTTTGATGACTGGAGAAATAGAGGCTTTCATCTGTCTTTAGACTGTGTTATGGATGCCAGTTTAAGCATCCCTTCTTTGATTGTGCGCCCTTGCATTCCAGAGATAGATGCCTTCTGGAAAGGATTTCTCCTGCAAGATTTTATCAGCGTGTTGATTCTCTGCTCCCTCTTCCACAACCAGCTCTTAAAAAAAAACAAAAATAGAGTGAGGTATTTTCCTTGGACGCTAACTAGAACAACAACATGAAACAATTCAGAAGGTACATTTATAGTGACATCATTGCAGGGGTTTAAGTCACTGGAATATGGTGTGATTGTTTTGTTTTATTTTAATTTATGTTATGCTTTCTAAACCCTTGAGGCAGGCCTTGAAACTTTTAAACTTTTCAGCAACTGAAAATTATCTGATTTGTATATGATTCTGTGTGGAATGTAAACATTTAATTTCATGAACCCCAAGGAGACTGTACCTGGTGGATTTTTTTTTGACCCAGGGCAATGTTGGTTGTCTTTAGAGAAAATGCATTTCTGTGAATAAATATTTGATTTGTCTTTACAACCAGAAATCCTGGAAACCTTCTTCCGTGTTTCTTTTCCACCCATTCTCTGTGAATTTAGCAGTATTTTTTTTTGTTTACAGGAGACTGTCTTTATAATAATTCACCCTAATGTTATCAGGATGTCTTGGCTTATCTCCTAAGGGGGAGGGGTTCTATAATAATTATATAAAAAAAAATCCATTTTAGTGTTCCAGAAATGTTTTTGTTTCAGGTCTTGTCAGTGCCCTCTGTGCTTTGCACATTACATTTCTAAAACACGTCTCTTGTGCCCTTCAAACGTCTGAACACTTAAGTGACACCTCATTTTAAAAAAATCAAAATCCTTCCCACAGAAAAAGCCTGAGGAAATATAAAGGCCTGGCATCATGCGTGAAGGTCAATGAACTCCGACCATTTGGCGCAGTTCCAGTTGCCAATTCTTCACTGAGAACACCTTGGTAAAATCTTTACCTCGCTGAAGTTCAAGGGAGTTTTGCCATTGATTTCAGTGGAGCCTTGGACACTTGAATTTAGTTCTTCAAGTGGTTGCACATGGCCATTCCATTGTTGTTGTTGTTTGTGTGCCTCATGCATGATTGTTCGAAATTTTTCACTCAGCAGTATCCATCAGGGCAGCATGAGCACCTTCTGGTGCCTTGCATCATGTATGCAGTATAAAGGGCTATGCTGCACTCAACTTACCTCTATTCCTTCCTTCCATCAGGGATGGTTAGTGAAGCTCTGATCATTGTACCTCCAAGTCTTCCCTCTTGTAGGCTGTGTCTACATTGGAGAGCATTTTCGAAAAATCTTTTTTCAAAAAAATTATTTCAAAATATATTCAAAATAACTATCTCGAAATAACTTTTTTCAAAAATGCTATTTTGGGAGAATGGTCCAGGAACCGCTCCTTGTCCCGAAATACTGCGGCTTTTTTTTTTGGAAAATGAAAGTGTACACCGGACATTCTTTTTTGAAAAAAAAAGAGGGAATGGAAAAGATGGCAGGCTTTTTCGAAAAAAGTCTTTGTCGCATCCAGCAATGACTTTTTTTGAAAAAGTATCTCAAAAAAGGCTTTTTATTTCAAAACAGCTATGGGTTTAGCTTTCTCGAAAAAGTGCACCAGTATCTCGAAATATCGATGCGCTTTTTCAGCAACACTAAGCCTCATTATATTTTTAAAAAAAAAAAGCCTTTTTCAAGATAGCTTTTTTGGAAAAAGCCATCACCAGGCATGGCAAAGGCTTTTTTCAAAAAAGCCTGCCTATCTTTTCCATTGCCTTTCCTTTTTTTTGTAAAAGTCTGGTATAGACTTTCACTTTCAAAAAAAAAAAAAAAAGAGCTGCGGTATTTGGGGACAAGGAGCAGTCCCCGGACTGTTCTGCCAAAATAGCATTTTTGAAAAAAGTAATTTTAAGATAATTATTTTGAATATATTTCAAAATAATTTTTTCAAAAAAAGTTTTCTTGACAATGCTCTCCAGTGTAGACATAGCCATAGTGTATGTAGTTCCTGTTGAATTAGTTTTTTGATCTAGTGTAGTGTATTTGGTACATATTTAGGTATAAGAATAAGTTTAAGATAGCAGTTTCTCAAATGGGCTTCCTGGTTGCGTACCTGGTTCAATACTGGACTGATATCTCATTCTTCTGGCTTAAAAAGCCATCACTTGTGTAAAAAGTCTATGGCTGTGAGCAGCCCACACCCCAGTTTCTGTAAGTGTCTGGCAGAGATGCATGTGAGTGATAAACGTTACATTTGTAGAAAAATTAAAGTCGGATTGGAGAAGGACAGGGGTGCCAAACTCAAGTAGCTGCTTATGGACTCTGCACTTCACACACTGTCAGAAGAGCTATTGGGGGAATCTCAGACCTATTTTAGTTCTAGGGCAGCTAAGCAAGTTCCTAAAGAACACAAGATTCAAGCTGCTTACTCGAGCATCTCTTACTTCTTCTACAAATCCTAGGACTGGTATGCTGTTCTCAACTTCAAAGATGCTTATTTCATCCGGCAGTTCACCAGAGCCACTGAAGGTTACTCCAGTTCATGGCCAATGAATCCCACTGTCAGATGGACCCCACAGTATTATCTTTTGATCTGTCAGCAAGTGCTCATATTCACAAAACATGTGGCTGTACTAGTAACAGTCTTGGAAAGTCAGGAATCTATGAGTACATCTACACGCAGCTTTTAAATCGAAATGACACTCGTTATTTCAATTTAAAAATGTTTATGTCCAGACAGTGTCTCCTTATTTCAAAATAAGGAGCTCTCTTATTTTGAAATAAGGAAAATCATTTTGATATAATAAAACCTCATTATATATTGAAATGAGGGTTATTTCGAAACTGTGGTTTCGAAATAACCACGTCTGGCTCTGTTATACTGATATGCCCCACATATTGATATAACAGTAGACCTCATGCATCCTGGGAGGAAGTCCCACACCCCCTCAGCACCCTGGCCAGAGTGGGAAAAGAGGTGCGTGGGGGGGGGGGGCGCAGAGGGTGGCGGGTCAGGATGCTGGCTGACGCAGCTTGATGGGTTTCCCGACAGCTGGCGGGGGGTGGGGCGGCTGGGGAGCCGGTCCCCCCAGTGCTGCCACGGCTTCCTGCCAGCTGGCGAGGGTGCTGGTTGGGAAGTCGGCACCCCGCACTGCCCCGGCTTCCTGGCAGCTGGCAGGGGGGCCGGTTGGAGAGCTGGCCCCTTGGCACTGCCACGGCTTCCCAGCAGCTGGCGGAGGGGGGTGGTTGCAGAGCCATGGCAGGGGGGCCATGTTGCCGCACCTTCCAGTGTGCCCGTCTTCTGTATTGAAATAGCAAGTCCTGTGTCTGGACTTGCTATTTTGATTTGGTGTTTTTCCTTAATTCAATTTAAGTCTCCACATTCTAGATGTTAAAAGAGCTTTGGCATTTTACCTGGTTCGAGCTAGGACTTTCAGATCTTTGTCTTAGATCTTTGTTGTGGTACCCACATGGCATGTCTCTTCCTGGATTTCTGACTGTATTTATTTGTGCTACCAGTTGGCTGATATTGCAGCTCCATGTAGAGTGATGGCAAACTCAACTAGATTGCAGGCAACTTCTGCAGTCTTTCTGACTCATGCACTCATAGTAAACATTGGTAAAGCAGCAGTCTTGTTCTTTTCCTCTCACTATGCTGTCTCTCATCAATCTAGAGGTGATACCATCTTAGGACCAGCGGTTGTACCATCCCTGTTCAAGTAGACCTGAGCCCAGTTCAAACTGCTTGTGAGTCATCTCCAGTAGAATGGATGTGTGTCATCAAAGAAATAAAAATGAGTATCCACTTTCCATAACTGTTGTTCTTTGAGATGTGTTGCATATGTTTATGCCATAATCTGTTCTACTTCCCCTCTGTTCTGGAATCTTTCTAGTAGGAAAGAACTAAGGGTCAGTGCGGCAACTTAAATCTGCATGCAATGGCACAGTGTACCAGAGGATGCTAATGCTTCCCTGACAGGTACAGCTTAGGGGAAATCTGCAACTATGCACAAGGTACGCACACACCTCCAGTGGGATGGACATATAGAAAACATCACAAAGAACAATGGTTATGGAAAGGTCCCACCCCCTTAGGACATTTCTACATATGTGCTTAGTGTGCAGCAAGCCAGAGTGTGAATCTACAACCTTTCCACTACCTGTGCACTAAACCAGTGATTCCCAACCTTTTCTTGACCGTGGCACCTTACTACCTTTAATTATTTTGAGGCACACCACTGTATAGTCTTTAAATAAACTCATTAATATTCATGAACGAATCCAGAACTCTTTGAGTAGTTTTTCAAAAAATTCCATGGCACACCTGCTCAGGCCTGTGCCATGGCACACTGGTTGGGAAACACTGCGGTAGACCATAGCTCTTGAAAATCTCCCTTATTAGCTGTACATACAGGTTGAGCAGGTGGGATGAAAAGATCAGACTCCAAAACTAAGGACCTTGGAGGAAAAAGAATGTTGCTGCAGAGCAGGGGTCTCAAACTGAAATCACCATGAGGGCTGCATGAGGATTAGTATGGTAGCCCAACGGCCACACCACTGAAACCTTTCCATACAATGATATTGCAAATATCTGTAACGATTGTGTCATTGCGGGCCACAGGAAATAGCTTTAGGGGCTGTATGTGGCTCGCATGCTTCATGTTTGAGACCCCTGCTCCAGAGTAACTTTTGTGATCATGAAAGAATGGAGCCAGTTTAAGGCAGTTTTTCCCAGCTCAGACGCAATCCCAAATTCAGATGAGCAGCACAGATCGATAGTGTTAAGGTGAAGCTAGTGTTATCATCTGATCTCAATCACCATGAGATCACTGGACAAGAGATCAGTGCTGTTTCCGTATTTTATCTCAGTCTTAAGCAGGAATGGTTGGGAGCCAAAAACTAGAAAGTGTCACTTGCTGCTAAAGTTGGACCACACCAATTTCTCAGTGATTTTTCTCAAAAAAGAAGGATTTTGGATGGGCAGGTGAATGAAGGAGGCAAGGGGAAAGTAGAGGAGGACATTGTAAGATACAGTAGACTGACTCAGGTTTGAGGGCCACTGTGGGAGCAAAGAGAACAGCTTGGAGACAGGGAACCTGGGCAGCATGGAGGCCAAGTCAAGGGGGTGAAACACTGAGTGGAAGGAGAATGTGAAGACTAAGAACCTGATGAGGCAGGAGGGAGGTTCGGAAAATGAGAAGGACACAAAAGAGGGATAGAGATGGAAACTGGAAAAGGAATGAGTGCCAGTTCCACCACTGTAGGAGGGTAGGGTCACATGGGTGTGTGTGCATTTTGAAGCTGAACTTTCAACCTAAAATGATTGCCTACAAATTGGGGCTCTAAATCAGAACTAATCAGAAGACAGCCCAAAATAAAGATCATTCATTTATTTTAAAAATCTTATGATTTTAAAAGTGATCTCAGTAGAGAGTGAAGGGTGAACTGACTCATGACTCTTTGAACTCTTAGAGTTGGCAACAGTAGATTAACACTTAAGTATTCTAATGTGGCAATGCTTTTACTTGTTATAAATTACAAGCTAGTAGTTTTGGTATACCATTCAATATATTAATTTTCTCCAAACTCACTTGATGTGAGTGGGTCAACTCCCAATTTAGTTTAGTGGCCTCTGAATTAGTTTGTGTCTTAGCATTCTTTATTTCTAAGTTATGGTGACGATGACTAAATCAAGCAAAACAATCTGTCTCCTTTGGTATGATAATACTATAATGCTTTTATTAAAGATTCAGGGAGTACCCGCTCCCCATGCCTTGTTAAAATGTCAGTGTAAAAGCTAGGACTTAAAAAAAAGGTGTTCTACAAAATACAGCTGGGCATGTGGTCCTAACAGGAAGTCTGGCAGAGACAGGACATTTCTAAAAAGTGTGACGAAAAAAATGCATTTAAAGGAATTTGTGCTTGTCCTTTTGTTTTTAAAGCTGGAATTGCTTCCTCTGCATTGCTGTTTTTGTTGTGTGTGTGCCAAATTCCACTCTGATATATGTGGGTTCAAAGCCAGTAACTTCAGTGGAATTGGACCCACTTTCACCAGTGATGAATTGGTCTCAAAAACTTAATAGGCATTTTATTTGCTGTGTAGATGCACAGTGGTGGTGTTTTATGGAACCCAAAACCGACAGGACTGAAGCAATATCTCTAATAAACAAAATAACTAACACCATTAATCTCAAATGGCTTGTAGCTCAAAAGCTAATGATGACTCTAAATGACAACATTGTTAACCAATTCACTGCTGATAATTTTAACCAAAACATCTTAGGAACTTTTGAAAATGTTATGTTAAGGCTTGGTCCACACCATTTTCCAGTAGTATGACTATGTTGGTTAGGAGGATTATATTCCCAACCTCCACCATGGTTAAAAGCCATAGTGCAGAGGCAGTTTATATTGGTATAAAGGTGCCTTATACTAGTATAGCTTATTTCCCTTTCATTATGGAAATAGCTATAGCAGCATAAAATCCTATTATACTAGTAGAACAGTGTCTACAGCAGGAGGGTCAGACTGCTTTAGCTATACTGGCATGGTTAAGGCTGTACAACTTTTGTGTATAGAAAAGGTCAGAGTGGTTTTTTCAAGGTCCATAGGGAATATGTGAGAGACCTGGAAACAGAATCCAGATTCCCTGGAAGCCGACTAGGGTGCCTTAACTACAGACTATGCTTCCTCTGCATTGTGCTGTTAGTATGTTGTTATCTGGCAGTTATTACTGTGTGGGGACTGTCATCTTAATGAGATTGCTATATAGTTGAAGATTGTCCAGGACCCAGCTAGTCTTGGTATGATTGCCTTTTTTGACATTTAGTATAAAGTGAAAGAAATGTAACAAATAAATAATAACAAATATCTTACTGTTGCTGCAGAATTCATACCACAGGCTTTTGGAATGCCCTTGTCCCAAGTGATTGCTAATGATCGGGCCTACAAACTCAAGCAGGATTCTCAGCGAGAAGAGCAGAAGGATGTGTCAGACTTTGTAGCCTCTCTTTTACCATTTGGAACTAAAAGACAGAACAAAGAACTCTCAAGCAGTAACTCATCTCTTAGCTCGACCTCAGAAACACCGAATGAATCCACTTCCCCTAATACACCAGAGCCAGCGCCACGTGCCAGGAGGAGAGTAAGTTTGCCCACAATTTCTAAATGCAGATTGGGGAGCCTGCTTGGGCTTCAGGTTGTGGTCAGCACAAAAAATTAAACTTGTGGATAATAATATCTGTTTGGCTACATTTAAATAAGGTTGTCTATGGTTCCAGCCAGCCCTTGTTAATGATGGAGGTTCTAATCCTAATCTTCTTTCCAACCTGGGAACAAGGTACTGAACAATTACTACCTCACCATAAAGGACATGAGGCTTTCAGTTTTCCTCCATTTTGTTTTGCATTGGCCTATCCAGTTCAACAGGCCCTGACCTCATGTATTTTTTTCCAGCTTGTGCTGATAAATGAACTACACATATGTGACTGATGTTCATAGGGATTCATATTCTAATTTATAGTTAAAAATTATAAATTAGATCTGCTTATTAGCATCTTTTTGTAAAAATCATTATGGCCTTATTTGGATGTCACCTACTTCAGAGTAAATCAGAAGTAGTTCCATTAAATTTAGTGAAGATAACACTAGGATGAACCAGGTGTAAGATACAGACTGGACCCTTTTTTGGTGGCAAATCATGCTCCTCCTACTGCAGCTCATGGAGGGTTTCCTTGGCAGCAGAACAAGTGTGGCTCTGTGACATGAAGTGGGGGCAAGATTCTAGGGATAGCACAGGCTACAGTCTCCATGCTGGGCAGAAAATGATTGCAGAGGAAGATTCCTCTCTCCACAGCTCACATAAAGCCCAACCCAGCTTCTCAGGGGATGTGCTGCTAGTCAGAGATTTTGGGCATTGGGACTTGACCCAATGCTGGAAGGGCATAACGAGCAGGTACTGCAGGGATCAGTTTTGGGTCTGGTTCTGTTCAATATTTTCATCAGTGATTTAGATGATGCATAGAGATTACACTTATAAAGTTTGCTGATGATAACCAAGCTGGGATGGGTTACAAGTGATTTGGAGGATAGGATCGCAATTCAAAATGATTTGGAGAAACTGGTGAACTGTTCTGACATAAACAGAATGAAATTCAATAAAGACAAGTGCAAAGTACTCCACTTAGGAAAGAAAAATCCGTTGCACACATACAAAATGGACAATGACTGCCTACGAAGAAGTATTGCTGAAAGGGATCTGGGTGTCACACTGGACCGCAAGCTAAATCTGAGTCAGCAGTGTAATGCTCTTGCAAAAAAAGCAAACACCATTCTGGGAATGTTTCAACAGGAGTATTGTAAATAAGACACGAGAGGTAATTCTTCTGCTCTGCTCAGCCCTGATTAGGCCTCAACTGGAGTACTTTGTCTAGATCTGGGTGCCCCATTTCCGTAAAGATGTGGACAAACTGGAGGAAGTCCAGAGAAGAGCAACACAAACAATTAGAGGTCTGGGACACTTGACTTATGAAGGAAGATTTGAAGAGCTGGGTTTGTTTGGTCTGAAAAAGAGGAGACTGAGAGGGGATATGATTGCTAAGCTAATTTCAAAATAAGCAAATTTGAAATAAAATCCTTAATTCGATGTAACTTAAATCGAATTAAGGAAAAATACCAAATCGAAATAGCGAGTGTGGACATAGGGCTTGCTATGTCGATTTGGGAGAGGGGCATCCTGGGAGATATGGCAACATGGCCCCTTGGCAGGGCCATGTTGCCATCTAGTTCTCTGCCCTGCATCCCCTGCTGCTGGTGGGGCAGCAGGGGAGGGAGCCTGCGGCATGCCTGCAGCCCTGGGAGCGTGGGTGAGAGCTGGCTCCCCGCACCCCGGGACTGGGCAGCTGCAGCCCTGGCAGCACAGGAGGGAGCCGGCTCCCCGTGCCCCCAGGGCTCGGAGCCTGCAACCCCAACAATGCAGGCGGGAGCCGGCTCCCTGCGCCCCTGGGGCTCGGCTGCTGCAGTTAAGAACAATTTTTCTCCATCCTCCTCATGAAAACCTCCTAGGTATTTGAAAACTGTTATTGGCTATGTCCACATGATCAGCTGATCATGCTGATCAGCTTCCTGGCTAGGGTGCTGATTTGGGGTGGGCATTCCTCCCTGCGTGCCATGCACCCTGGGAGGAAGGTCAACTGTTATCAATATATTGATCATATCAATATAACAGAGCTAGACGGGGTTATTTCGAAACCAGAGTTTTGAAATAACCCTCATTTTGATACCAAAGGAGGTTTTATTGTATCTAAATAATTTTCCTTATTTCAAAATAAGGGAGCTCCTTATTTTGAAATAAGAAAAACGTCATCTGGACATGTCTATTTTTAAATCGAAACAACCTTGTTTCAATTTAAAAGGCTCGTGTGGACATAGCCAATAACAGTTTTCAGATACCTAAGAGGTTTTCATGAGGAGGAGAGAGAAAAATTGTTTTCCTTAACTGCCTGTGATAGAACAGGTAGCAATGGGCTTAAATTATACCGAGGGAGGTTTAGGTTGGATTTTGGAAATAATTCCTAACTGCCAGGGTGCTTAACCACCAGAATAAGTTGCCTCGGCAGGTTGTGCAATCTCCGTCATTAAAGGTTTTTAAGAGGATGGTAGATGAGCACTTGTCAGGGATGGTTTAAGAGGGTACTTGGTCCTGCCATGAATGCAGGGGACTGGACTTTATGAGCTCTCAGGGACCCTTCCAGTTTCTATAATTCTATGACCCACATGCTGTTGATGTCATTGGGATGCCAGAGGAGCTAAGAAAAAAATAAACATCCTGAGAAAATCTCAGATGCCTTCACTCTTCTCTACTTCCCCCTCACCAAGCTTCTTAGGGAAAATGTGTGGTACTCTGTAAAGTACAGTGTTGTTTGATACGGTATGTATGAAAGTACACCAAGAAATAAGGTAGATTCCAGTAGTACCAAACAATTACAGTAAACAGGATAGTAATTCAGTAAAATGTCATATGCAGACATAGACTTTGGTGCCTCTTTTAATGAGAGAAAAAAAATTACTGATCTGAAGATGAGCCATCCTTTACTCCTTTCCAGAAAGTATAGTGAGACATTTAATTTTCACTTGTCAGCAACTTAGGGGTGAGCAGAAGAAATTTAACTTTAACCTTTCATTGAAAAGATGTGACGCTGCTAGTGCTAAGTTTGCAGCAGTCTGTTTTTGACACCTCATTGGCATGAACAAGAGAGATGGTGGCCAGTACTTCTGGTTGCAGGGTGTTTGTGACTGAGGTTTCAGTATGTAGTAATGTAATATATGGCTCACCTGAGAGAAACTTAAAGGAGTAGCCTAAGGCAAGCAGTTGAAATAGAAGCAGCCCAATTTTTTTATTTAGAATGTCTTTGAATTTACTAACTATAACATTACATGTCTCTTCTCTTTATCATTTACTCTTCATTAAGTCAGTCTAGTCTATTGTTGCAGTGGTCCTTCCAGGATATTTTACTGTGCATTTTCCAGCCTACTTTATAAATGTTGCCACTGATGAGGCTTCCATCTCCTCTTCTGGCAGACTATTCCACATTCAGGGCTTTTGCTAGCAGCTGGCTTTTCCTAATACTCATTCTAAATGTCTCCTGTCAGTTTTATCTCATTACCTTTATCATAAATGATTCCTTTCCCTCTTCGGTGTTTATAGTCTACAGATATCTGAAGTCGGCTTTTGTGTCTTCTCTCAGTCACTGCTTAGTGAAAATAGAGAAGGATATTATCAAGAAACCTATGAAGTACTTGGGAAGGGTTTTTTGTTCAATTGCCAAGAGTGTATACTTGTTTACCATATGTTAAATTGAGGTTTAAAGATAGTGCATTATGTTGTCCCATCTTCACTGAACCCCCTTTAAAATTGGACAGATTGATTTATATATTAGATTTCAGTTAAGTCCTGTCTATTCCCAGATACCTGTTGTGTTGCAGCCATATTTTAGATTTAGTTGAGTTTTTGTTTTCATGAGATTTAGTAATAGCCTATCACTCCCTTTCTCTGGTCATCCCCAAAGACACACATTGTATACTACTTCTGGCAGGACAGTTCTTGGGCCTTGAGAAGGGGGTAGTATGGTTTTCATACTGCCCCACGAGCTTCAGATTTGGAAATAAATGGTATCACCAGGATTGAGAAAGTCAGTAATTTTACATAGTCTAGTCAATCCTTGGCCACTCAGCTCAAGCTCCTAACAGTATGGTGGTGGTGTGTTGTGTGCCAAGGACATTCCTCATCAACAGTTTAACTGCTTTTTCTTAGCGGTAACTTTGTGATGGGATCCTACAGACTGGAGTCCGTGAACCAGAAGGTCTATTGTCATTAGATGTAGTAACTCCATTGACTTCAATAGAACTTTACCTGGTCATGCCTAGGAATATTTTGATTCCAAATTCATGCATTATCTGTGTCAAAATGCTGTGAACTAGTGTGAGCACAGTCCTGTCTCTTTTATTACCCTAGCTGAGTAATGGGAAAAAACTGTCACATGAGGTGGCAGAGTTAATTAAATTACTGCATAGTATTAGTGACTGATGGTTGGGTTTTTCAGTAGCTCTCAGCATTCACCTAAATCTCTTCCCATTGCAGTCTATGAGAATTCCAGTATGGCCTTCAATAGGGGCAGAGTTCCGCTAAATCTTAACATTTTTGCAAATCACCTATATTGCTGGCCATTTATAACAAGCTCTCCATTTCAATTTTCAACCCCCATATCCAAAATCCTCCAAAAAAAAAAATCCATTTGAAGTTTTGTATTTGTTCTCTGTAGCCAATGAATATATTTTGGCTTTGAGAGGAATTGAGGGGAGTCAGACAAAGCATTTCTGAGGGAATGAAACTGAAAATTGGTATTTTATTTGTAAATGTTCTATGAGCTCTAGAAACAGGACTATTTCTGAGGTCAGGTGCTTATTTTAGGTGTTACTAATGAAAGCTTTTAATATTCTGCCAGGAAGTCCACTGGGCCTAAGTTTGTTCATGGGCTAGAAATATTTATAAAGTTCAGTTGCGGGCTGAAAGAGAATTGTAGCAGCAAAATTGTTGATATCTGGTAACTGAAATGCTCAGGTTTCTATGGCCTTACATATTCTACCAACCCAGGTTGTGGAACTTAGTATATTCTGTCAGCAGAGTATCTTGCATTTAAAGAGATTACAAGGATTTCCAGCAGAATATTGGATTTGTATTCTATGCTGCCTTGTGTTCCATAGAACAACATGCACTGAGTTCCTTCACACTACATTTTTAGTTACAATAAAATATTTTCTCTATGATTGAAGAAATATAACAATTACTGTAGATGTTTTTATATCATGGCTTTGAAATCTGTAAATAAAAAAGTCAGTTGCGAAATTTCATTAAGAAACAGTTAAGGTTGCAAATAAATGTCAGTGTCAAAACAGAAATTATAATGTTGCACTTAGTTAAAAAAAGCTTGTTTTAAAAATTTATTGTGATCTGCAAGTTTAATTGTATCCCGATGAAGATTTTTGCCTAGGAATTTAAACAGGATGAGTCTATGGAATGTAGTAAGGTTAGGGGGGTATTAGGGCTCTAAGGTGGGTGAGGTCCTTCAACCATCTTGTCTTTCCAATGTCATGGGCCAGCCTGGCAGGAAAAACACTGCCTAGGAATTTTTGTGTCTAGGAATAGTTGACCTTCATATTTAAGTGTCAAATTTTAAAAGCCTTTTATTTCTTGTGTCTGTTTCAATGGATGAGATTGTCTTCCTCTATCTCAAAGATGCATGTATTTAAAGTTTTTATTAAGATGTTAAATGTTTAAATATATTTAGAATAGAAAAGACAGGTTAAAAAAAAAAGAGCTCCGTGTATTATGGCTTCATTGTCTATCCCTGTTCCTTCACAACTCAAAAATACCTTGCTGGATTATGCAGAATTATCTAAAGTGCTGTAGATGTATCTATGTGTATAAAGCGTGTGTGTGGGTATAAAACACTTTGTATTTATTTTCACTGGGAGAATTATACAAGCTGTAGGAAAAATAGTGATGTGGACCCAATAAAAAAAGCATGTATATGTGCATACACACGTCTATAATCATTTAGATAATGTACCTACACGCATGGGGTCTGCTCAACTATTCTGCAATTTATGCAATTACACTAGTAAAAAAAATGAGTGCAAAGTGGGTGTAAAACATTTGATACTGTTTTTTGTACCTATTTTGTACTAGTATAGATGGTTATACAAAGTGCAGAATAACAGGGATTGGGCTTCTTTTGGCCTGATTCATTACCCTTGGATACTGATTTTATGCTGGTATAAGTCATTGGTGTAAAAAAAGTGTCATGCAGTGGAGAACCAGGGACAATTTGTATATATGTTATTTAATATATAACAGCAGTGGTCAAAAGACTTCATTAGATATGCTATTGGGGGCTGTTTAGTTGAGTCCACTCCTGATTTTACATGTGTTGTACTTTACAGGGCGCAATGTCTGTGGACTCTATTACAGATCTTGATGACAATCAGTCCCGACTGCTAGAAGCTCTACAACTTTCTTTGCCAGCTGAAGCTCAAAGCAAGAAAGAAAAGGCAAGGGATAAGAAACTAAGTCTGAATCCTATTTATAGACAGGTTCCCCGGCTTGTAGATAGCTGCTGCCAGCATCTAGAAAAGCATGGTAAGTATATTTTGTTTTGCTTTAGACAGAAAGATACATTTTTCAAATTTGGTTCATGTATGCTGACAAATATTATATATTCAGTGAGACATGGACAGTGTCTTATAATGTTTGTCTATGCACATTTGAGCCCATTTATAGCATCATTTAACTCCATAGCAATAACATTATTTATTTAGGCATTTGATCCACTATTATTTTGATCTCGAATTCTTATCACTCAAGCAACTTATTTGCTTGCTTGCTCCAGTTGACAAGTTCTTTGATTGCTAGTTTTCACTAGCCTGTGAGTGCATATTTTATGAATATTCATACAGCAGCAAAATAATATTAATTATTCTTCTGGTAGCACTTAAATGCTCTGGCCCATTGTGCTTACTGATGCTAAGTGACTAGGCTAACTAAAAACGAAAAAGCAACCTGTCAAAAGTGCAAATTCTTTTCTTTTCATTTTCCATTTTGATTAAAAACCTTCACCCCAAACAGCCTTCTCTATGTCCACATGCAAGGTTGAGGTCTTCACACACAGTTCATGCTCAGACTAAATGGTCTCCTTCCGCAGCCGCAGCAGGAAAATATTCAGCCTTGTTTTCAGAGGCGCACACAAAACTAGGGGAAGGTCTACACTGCTTTCCCTTTTCAGCAGCAATCAAATGGAGATATGCAGATTTCTTAAATAACTTGTGCATCTGCATTCCGACTTCCCTACTCTTGACACATCTGCTGCACTGATTTGAGTGGGGGAAGCTCCTTTTGACTAGGTCCCAGTTGCCAGGGTAGTGTTCAGGGATCAGGCTTCCTGATCTGCTGAACAAGTCTTCACAAACCCAAGCAGTTGATCAGGAAGTTCAAAGTGATGGCAGTGAATTTGCTGGCATTAGTGAAGATTAGCTCTAGGTAGAAATCCTAAAACCCCATGTTGCCAAGAGTGACAGGCTTTAGGACATCTGTTCTCCCACCCAATGAGTCCCAGCTCTGGTAGCTGTGGACACTCCTCTTGCTTCTCTTCTGCCTGTGATGACAGTCTTGGACTGCTTCTTGGCACGATAATATCCACCTTCCTGATGCCTGTTGACGTAGCACTTAGATTTCCTGACAAAAAGACACAAAAAGTGGCACTGAGCTGAAGGTCAGGTAACCTAAAAGTTTGATTAAATTGAGAGTCTCCATGAAGAGTCTTAAACAGTGAAACAGTTCACTAATATGCTATGCTTGCAGGTCTCCAGACAGTGGGAATATTCAGAGTTGGAAGCTCAAAAAAGAGAGTAAGACAGGTGAGCAGACATTCAATTACATGAACTCAACTGTTTTTTTTTTACTTTTCTCATACAGAATTTCCAGTAATATTATTTTTCCCTTAGAGCTGATGAAATTAAGGCTTTTTCTGAAAGTGACTTCATTGTATTTGGGTATTATTTGTGATAGCTCTGAGTATGCTTTCTACAGTCCTCTTCCAGTCAGAAAGGAGCAAAACAGCTTAGAAGAAACAGGAACTTTAGCCTAACTCTTGAACTAAAGCTGATTTTTCAAAGTTCAGAAATGGTCAAATAAGAATCACTTCCTCATCCTGCCTAACCTTAATTGTCTTACCTTCAACTTTGGTGAAATTCATATAAGGGTCACAGCAGGGTAGCAATCTTGGTATAGTCTGGATCATCTCACACCAGGAATTTGGAGCATGAGATTTAAATTGTGAACTACATTGACAAGCTTTCAGTTTGAAAGAAAAGCTCACAAAAAGCTAGACTGACAGGAGATAGGAGTAGTGCTCTTGGCTGCCGCCAATTCTATCTAAGATAATCAGTTGACGACCACAAAATAAACCCAAATTGCAAATCTCGTGCATAAAAGTTGCAGGGTATCAAATTATATAGGAAGAAATCAACCTCTTGGAGCCTCAAATTCCTTTTCCTAAGTGTCAGCTGTCTTACCCCCATTCAATTTCAATCAGTTCATTCCTAACCAAACATTGAGAAAGCAAAGATTCTGAATGATGGGGAGCCAGTGAAGAAGAAAGAGCTGGGAGTTAACTCTCACACTACCTCCAAGTAGTTGCAGCACACACATAAAAGATGGGTGACAGAGAGTAGGCTTGCAACATCCGCTAGTTGCATGAAGTCTGGCGGTAGAGCACTACAATTACAGGGAGGTATCACAGTAAAGAATATAGTATAAAAAAACAAAAGAAGGCATTGGGTGGGCCAGATCCTGAAAACCTGAGGTCTTACAAAGGGCAGCGCTGGCCTCAGCGATGTACTCTTGCTCTGTTCTCTGCATTCTAGAAGGTAGGATTCAATATTTCGTAGAGTTGTAAATTACGGTGCACCACTTCTCATGACTGAGTGGGCTACAGAAGTTAAACATTTTTATTCTACCAAGACAATGGAAGATCACCCACTAAACTGGCAAAGTCATGGAAAAATAAGTTACTGTTTGAGCTACAGGCTTTAACTACAAAATATCTGTTGTTCAGGCAAAGGCAAAGCTACAATCATATCATGCCCTTGGAATGACCCAGAGGCTGCGCAGTCATTAACAAGGCAAAATGCTAACCTCACTTTGGAAATAATTCGTTCCCTCTTTTTCCTTTTGCTAAGCTTTCAAAAACTTAGCAAGGCAAAACAGTTTTGCATTTATATATTAAATTTGCCTATTAAACAACATGGAAATATGACCTTTTTCAGTAACAATAATAATTGCTGCCATCATGACCATGGGGGTGGGGGATGTAAAGTTTGGTTTCAATTATAATTCTGTCCATTTTCTGTACCACAGAAGGATTGTGCAAAATTTTTTAGATGTGCTTCTACAGCTTTTCACAGGGCTTCTTGCATACAAGGTAGGCAAGGATTTCTGAAGTGAGGACTTCTGTGTGAGGGTGGATTTTTTTGGGTTGCTGAACAGAGGAGGAAGCTTTAGACTAGCGAGTGCAAATATATAAACCATTTAACTTGTCATCTCTTAATCCTCAACCGGAAGCCCTTGTTTAATCCTTATCAAGGAATGCTTCCTAAAGTCTGGTGAATACCCTGTAATTAAAAGCCCTGTATCTGAGAGATCTGTAAGTGAGAAATGGAAAGACATTGCCTTTTAACACCAGTTGTGTTATATCTGAAGCTGAAAAAATTCCACAGATGTGCAGCTAATGTTTTATTAATTACAACATCCCTTTGGAGGTCACCGTGGTGACCTTGTGTGTTCATAAGCATTAAACAAGAGGTAGATGTTCTCTGAGAAGCAGTGCTAACACTTTGCATCATCATGTGGGGTCCATTTTGTTTAGAATATGTCATTTCAATTCAATATTTTGTTTTGGACATGCCAATTCAAATAAACAAGTGTGGTTTTGGGTTCTTCTGGTCTGGATATTAAACAACAACAACATATCAGTTATTTCCTCAGTTGTGTGTATGATGCTCCATGGTAACTCTGCCACCCAATCTGAGAATTGGAACTGGATTGTGAACAGAGCTCCTGGGAGTCCTCAGCTAGAAAAACTGACACCCATGAGGAAGAGTCTCAAAGGCAGGGAAATGTAATAGTGGATTAAGATCAAATTGGCTGATACAGGCTTCATGTTCGAGTGTAGGAATCCCACATTTCATAGCATGGCTCACACTGAAAAGTGAACCCCTGTTTTTATGCCAGGCCCTTACACATTCCCAAGTTTTCATTAGAAAATGTAGCATTTTTCTGCACATGTTGTTTACGTGATCTGCTACTCCTCAATGCTATGATCAATGTAAGCACATACTTTTCTGGTAATGTGTCTGCTCTCATGTCTGATTTGACTATACGAATCTCACTCTAACAACAAGTAAGTTGGTGGGGCGGGGGGGATCCTCTTTTGTAGGGCAATTTTTATTTGGAGACACATTTTACTTATAACTAGTTGTTGGGATGGTTTAAATACTTGAAACTCCCTTGCATACCAACAAAATTTTGAAGTACTGTACTAGAAAAAAAACAAAACCAAACAATCTTACAAATCTCTATTTCAGCTTTGAATACAAAACTAACAGGAGGACACTTCCTGTGGGTATGAGGAAAGAAAGCACACTGGAAAGGGCACTGTGAATATCTTCTACAGGGTTCAGCTTGCTCTCTTATGCAAAATTGGCAGCGTATATATACATAGGAGGCAGGGATTGTGGCTTGGAGTCCCTTTGGCAAGTCTGCTGCTGCCAACAGTGCTCTACCTGTTTCTTTCTTGTCTCTCAGCTGCAGTTGTGGCTAGAAACAGCAATACTATCTCAAATGGTGAAGTCACTTGGTATATGTTGACTTTTAAGTGGCGGTCACTCTACAAAGATAAAAGTTTAAAAGGAGCAGGAAGTGTCAGGACAAGGTGCCACAATGTGTTTGCAAACTTCATATCTAGAAAACTGTATTCCAAAGAAATCTCAGATAAGAAGAGAAATTTGACTGTTAGCTTAGTCTTAGTTATTTATTCTTTTTATGAAAATTGCTACGTTGTACAACATGACTTATAGTCTCTCTCTGCTCCTGAAGGACTCAGGAGCTGAATAGTAGGATTAATAAAGCAGGGCTTTAATGGGGAAGCTGTGTATAGCAAATACCCTTACTATAACTGGTTCCAGCCAGTATATTATTCTCTGTTTCTTGAGCGTTAAATTCATTTTTACACTATTTTTAATAAAAGAATGCCAAATATCAATTGAAAAACAAAATATTTCTTTGTTTAAATGATTCTGGGAAATACCATAGATTCTATATAAGAATGGAAACAGTCAGCAAGTAAAAACAATGTGAGTCCTGTGGCACCTTAAAGAGTAACAGATTTCTTCGGACATAAGCTTTCATGGGCTCCAACCCACTTCATCAGTTACGTCTGATGACATGGGTTGGAGCCCACATAAGCTTATGTCCAAAGAAATCTGTTACTCTTTAAGGTGCCACAGGACTCTCACTTTTGCTGTACACAGACTAACACAGCTACCCCTCTGGAAATAGTCACCAGGTAGATGTTGGGCCCTTTCCAGAAACAGCAAACATGAAGTGTTAATGTGGGTAAATCAATATATTAAAAATATGTTCTCTTATGTAATGTACTGTGTTAATGAAGATGCTGAGCTCCGACTGTTCTTTTGTCGTGAATTTTCCAGTTACGTGACGAGTTTGACCGTGGTGTAGATGTTATGCTAGACGAAGAACACAGCATACATGATGTTGCTGCTTTATTAAAGGAATTTCTACGAGACATGCCAGATCCCCTTCTCACCAGAGAACTTTACACAGCCTTCATCAACACTCTCTGTGAGATTTACAACCTCTTCTTTTAATGTGTTTTTTCCCCACACAAATTCAGTTCTATCTGCTTAACAAGGCAACTAATAACATTTAATTTAAGTGCCCTAGCTCCCAAACTCTAGCTTATTACAAATACTTGTGAGTTTTTTCATAGATTGCTAAGGGATTCACTTGGTTTTGGTGCTAGTTGGAAACAGCACAAGAAAAAAAAATTCTCAGCAACCTGGAGGTTATTCAGAGTATATAGGAAATCAATTCTATCCACATGCACACACATATCATATACATGGCGGTATTGGTATTCATGAGATATATTAAAACCCAATTCTGTGATTGAATCTGCAAATGCAGATTGTTATGCGTATTCTGAGTTGCATTAAAATCAGTGGGGCTTGCTCAGGTGGAAGAGTCTACCCCATTAGATCCAAATTTTGATAGGGAATCTTAATGGAGTAATGAGGTAAATGAGGGTGTGCCTATGCTGTGGGCTTAAGTTGACTTGAGCAAAACCCTGGCCACATTTGGAGTTCATTAAGTCAACTTAAGGGCTTCCTTAAGTCAACTTGATAACTCTTGCCCTTAAAGTCAACTTTAAGGATTAAGTTGGCTTTATTAAGTCAGCTTAAAACAGTGTGGCCATTAAAGTTGACTTAAGCCAGGGGACCCATTTGAAGTCAACTTTAGTCCTGACTTTTTAAGTCTATTTAATGCAATGTGACCTCACTAAATTGACTTAATAAGGTCTATTTCAGGGGTCTCAAACTCAAATCACCCTGAGGGCCAGATGAGGATTAGTACGTTAGCTGGAGGGCCGCACCACTGAAACCTTTCAATAGAATGATATTGCAAATATCGGTAACTATCATGTCATTGCTGGCCACAGGAAATAGCTTTAGGGGCTGCCTGCAGGCCGTGTATTTGAGACCCCTGGGCTGGTTAAAGTCAACTTTAAGTAGACCTTATTAAGTTGGCTTTACTGAGCCCTGTAGTGTAGACATAGCATGATGGTGCTCTGTGATTATGCATATTTTTCATGGACTTGTTACTGCTTTAGCTGCACTTTGCCCACTAGTCCTTCTTCTGGGATTGTTTCTAGTGTGTGTGTGTGTATATCTATCTATATCTTTTCTCTGGCCTACTCATGCAGGAATTTTGCCTTATAGGCATTATAAATAGTTTTTAACTTTTACAACTACCAACTGGAATTGATCCAGACTGTCTTGGGGCCCTAGTCCAGAGTGAACCCCAAATGTCCAAAACCAATTCACTGTCCAGTGCCCCTGATTGGGTGCCTGACTGCTAGTCTTCCCCTTTGGTGTCTCCTCCTGTTGGTCACTTCTGCCTGTTTCTTCTATGGCCTAGGCTGATTTGGACTCTTAAAAGTCCAGTTCTCTTTTGGGGCCCTGTAAGTCCCTAAATAAAAGACTTCATTCAACAGTCCCATATTAACACAAACAAGTCCCTTCATCCCTCCTTAGCTCCCAGCTCTTTGTTCCTTATGGGTGACACTGGGCCTCAGGGCAGGTTCCTTAGAGCAAATCATTTCTCTGTTCAAGCCAGGAGTCCTCAATCCTCCTTCAGGAGCA
This sequence comes from Podocnemis expansa, assembly GCA_007922195.1. Taxonomy (NCBI): domain Eukaryota; kingdom Metazoa; phylum Chordata; order Testudines; family Podocnemididae; genus Podocnemis; species Podocnemis expansa. Next base: position 26,995,460 of record ML681989.1, on the reverse strand, counting down.
GGGGCATACTTCAAAAAGTCACTTTCTCTGAGACAGGAACTTCAGTCCTCCTCCTAGAGCTATGTAATTCACAAAAAACAAACAAGGAATCCTGTGGCACTTTAAAGACTAACACATTTATTTATCGCATGAGTTTCATGGGAGAAAATTCCAGTTCATCAGTTCTCAGTTCTCTCACTAAACCAGCTCATTCCTTGCTGGTTAGGTGAGAGGGGAGCTGTGCCTTTCCTTTTCCACAAGGTTCCTTGAGATTTTCTCTCAAGTACCTCCTTTTCTCAGGAATACTTCCTGTCTATCAATAACCCTATGTCCTTATATTCATGTTGGACCTTTCAAACCTTAGGGAACCAAGCCATGTGATGGAGTAGGCTTGCCAATGGACATCACTCTGTCACAGCAGCTGAAAGCCCAGATCTAAACCTTGGATCCAGATTCAGACTACCATTTTCCCCCAACCTTTTTTCACCAACTTCAGTGGCATTTAAGTCTGTGATAGCTGTCACTGTTAATCCTATAACTCCATTATTGGATAGACAGGATCACAGAATAGAACAGGAATATTTTGTGCATCTGATAAATGTTTAGATTATATTGACCTACATTGGAAAAAGATACGGAAAAATGGTCAGGAAACTCCCTGAACAATTCTATTCTTATATTATTCTTTTAACTGGAGCTCTGCTAAATGTATGTGCATTGCATTTAAGTTAGTTTCAATGTTTTGCTTAGATTTTTCTTTTTCCCCTTAGTATTAGAGCCTGATGAACAACTAAGCACCTTACAGCTTCTTATTTATCTTCTACCTCCCTGTAACTGCGACACGCTACACAGACTCTTGCAGTTCCTCTCTACGGTGGCTAGCCATGCAGAAGACAGCACAGACAAAGATGGCCAGGAGGTAGGTTCATATCATTTAGATTCTTTGGCTTCCATTACTTTCTGGTCTAAGGACATATGTCAGTAGTAACAGAGGATAGAACAAGGAGCAATGGTTTCAAGTTGCAGCTGGGGAGCTCTAGGTTGGATATTAGGAAAAATCTTCTCACTAGGAGGGTGGTGAAGCATTGGAATGTGTTACCTAGGGAGGTGGTGGAAACTCCATCTTTGGAAGCATTTAAGGCTTGATTAGACAAAACCCTGGCTGGGATGATTTAGTTGAAATGGTCTTGCTTTTAGCGGGGGGTTGGACTAGATGACCTCATGAGGCTCCTTCCAACAATATGATTCTGTGACTCTGCATTTGTAAAGATGAGAAACAGAGATCCTACAATCATAAGTGTTAAGGATGCAATACACTTAATATTGTCCTCCCGCTTGCTATCCAGTTGTTTACTACAGTGTATTCCTGAGACAGTTATGTATTTTAGTTTTTAATGACTCAGTCAGTGAGGCATTCACCACTTCCTGTGGGAGATTCACAGCCTAATAGACTTCACTGTTTAGAAGTAGCTAATTCATGCCAGCCTAATTTTTTTCTAGTTTAGTTTCATCTCATTATCTTGAACAAAAGACCACTAGTCAAAGGACCTGATTTTTATTTCTGACTGTGTGACTGACTTGTGATAAGATGTTGCACAAGACAGTTCACCTCTCTGCCTCATTTTTCCGATGTATAAAACATGGGATTCATGAAGAGACTTAGTTGTTGTATAGCACCAATCTTTTAGGCACCTAGAAAAAATCACAGAATACTGCAGTCCTCAAAGCCTGAGCTAGATACTATGACTCATTATACAATGAATGAGGAGAGACAGGTGCCAAAGAATGCAGTCCATGAAACGGAGCGTGTTGTGTGGGGAGCGGCCTAAGCTAGTCAATGGAAAATGCTGAGGAGAGGGTGTATGCTAAGCCCCACCCCCTCTCAGAGATGGTCATTTCCCTTCAGGCTGGACTTACGTGCCTGCTTCTGATAGTGATTGCTGAATGGGAACCCCTCTCCTGGAATTAAGCTTGCCACATAAAATGGCCAGAGAAGGGGCCTCTACTAACATTATTTTCATCCCAGTTGTTACAAGTGAGAGACCCCTTTTCCAATCTTTCCTCTTCCTCTATCAGAGGAAGGAACTTAAATCCAGGTCTCACAAGTCCCAAGTGAGTGCAGAGGGATAAAACTGACAAAGTAGGAACCTCCACTAGCTGGATTTTTGGATTTGGAACAGGAACAGATATAGTTGGTGTGCTCAGACGCCATGTAATGAATCAGGCCCAGCATGCAGCATAATTGTTTTGGGGCTTATGTGGGATATAGGCATCGAGACACCTAAACGCAGAGAGTAGTGCACAGTCCTAGAGGCAGAAACTCAGGTGCAGAGAGAACTTTTCCTTGGAAAGCTTTGGCACTGAGTGAATTTAGGCACATACAGGATTTTGTGAGGTTTTTCTGGGTCATTGAAATAGAGGCAAAACTAGAACTTAGGCACCAAAGTTTGGGGCGTAGGTGCCAAGTACCTTTGTGGATTCTATTCCATAACACAGTTACTTTTGTGAAGTACTTTCAGGCATTTGGGTAAAAAGCATAGCTATTATTTATAGTTAATCATTTAAGACTTCTAGCTGTAGCCCCTTAAGAAACCCTAAATAATTTTTGATGCAGTCAGATATTTGGGTGTCTACAGGTGGAATTTTCATACACCTTTAAAGGGCTTAGGAGTGCAAAGCCTACTGAAGGTCAACAGTACATGCACACCTATCGCACTTAGGCATTTTTGAAAATCCCTTCCTGAAAGCCATTATTTGCATGATCTCAATTAGCAGCTGATGGAAAACTACACCCACAGTAATTGGGATCTATCAGATTAGTGGCTGTGAAAAATCACATGACAGACCATGAGATCTGGTCTCCCCCAGGAATTACAGTCTCCAGTTGCCGAGCTCTGAAGGCGTGCTGTCACCAGCAGGTGCAGAGAAGTAAGGGGTGCATGGTACTGCCACCCTTACTTCTATGCTGTGGGGCACTACCTGCATAGTTGGGTGCTTGGTTAGCAGCTGCCACTCTGGCGTCAGCTCTCTGAAGGTGGAGCAGAATGGTGGCTTCTGGCTGTGTGCCCAGCTCTGAAGGCACACCGTGGCCAGCAGCTGTGAAGAAGTAAGGATGGCTTGGTTTTGCTGTACTGTGGCGAGGCAAATTCTTGTCAACTACCCTGGTGATGTCGTCAGAGTCAGGGACTGTGTGTAATGGGGCATCTGTCATAGATAATATATTATTCTGCTAACAGCTGTTTATGTTACTTATTAAAATTAAATTGCCTGTCCTGCAAAGGTTTTTAATTTTATGCAGGTGTCTAGTTCCATAGGACTACTTGTATGCATAATGTTAATCAGGTGCATATGTCTTTGCAAGATTGGTGGATACATATCTTAATTGTAAAAGAAAATGCCTATTTTTAAACAAGGTGTTTATGCAATAGAATTCAATTCAACACGATAGAACTTTAACCACTTATAGCATGTACATAATGTAAGTGGCCAGCTGGATAAATCCAAAATAACATTTGAAAGAGTAATTATATTTTGGAAAGCTAGTTTTGTAGACTCTTTTGTACTTTTCCCCTGTGTTTTTGTTTCCATGAATAAGTTGAATATAGTTCAGATGTGTGAAAAATATGTGCATTCCTCCTCTTCCACCTCAAAATCTCCCCTCAAAAACCACTTGATCAAGGACTGGAATTTACATGCACTCTAGTTTAGTCAAGTCCTAGAAGCTTTTCCAGCTTCCCAGAATAGTAGCTGGACAGAAGCATGTAGAGAAAGCGAGCTGAATGACCTCTGCTCTGTGCAAATCTGACACTGGAAAATTGTCCTTAGTAATCTGTATGACATTTTTTCACAGCATTTTAGTTTATTCGTATTCTTATTCTGTGTCTGCTAATTTACCAAAGATCTACTCTGGCTGCAAGAATAGAGGGGAAAAGAATTGGTCCTGTTCAAAAAACAAACATGGGAAAGATTGATAAAAGTAATAAGCCTGATCCTTAATTGTTTCAGTATCATCAGGATCTTGTATAGAGGGACATTTGGGCTTCTATTTACTCTATCCACCTGAATGTATACTTGCTTGTTGAGAGTAGCATTGGGGACCTGCTCATTGGTCTAGAGTGGTAGTACTTTGCTGGGGCTATAAAGCTAAATTTCAGGTCCTAATTTCTACTCCTGGGGCTTTGTGGACAGAGAAAGTTGCCTAAGCAATAAACTTCTTTGAAGGAACTATGGAAGTTCAACATGTCATTCTACAGAGGCCCCTCTATCTGTTTAAGGAGAGACATAAACAGTCAGAAAGCTAGCCCCAGTTGATCATCCACAACCGAAGAAACCATCCTCTTAACTTCTATTCTGTTTCTTCTAGGTTACTGGGAACAAAATGACATCACTGAACCTGGCCACCATATTTGGGCCTAATCTGTTGCACAAGCAGAAGTCTACAGACAAAGAATTCACAGTTCAGAGTTCAGCTCGAGCTGAGGAGAGTACTGCTATCATTGCTGTTGTACAAAAGATGATTGAAAACTATGAAACCCTTTTCATGGTAGGTGAATGTTCCTTAATGTTAGTAGGTGAATGTTCCTTAACGTTACACCAATGGATTTTAATTTAACTCTTCAGGTCAGGATACCCTTGATGGTGTTGGCAAGAAGTTGAATTGAGCTATGTTTGAATAAATTATGCAAATGTTGCTCTATGAATAAATGATTAGTATTGGTTGAGTGCAGCTGGTAAGCAGGCTACATAGTCATACATTAGGAAGAGAGCTTTGTAATGAAGAGGGTTAAATGTTAAAACTGAGTAGATAAAACTTTGGGCAAGTATGTCTGGAAAATTGAACAGGTTTTCTCAAAGGTTTAACAAGGAACCTTATTTTAGCTGCACAAGAAAATGTATATATCCAGAGAGAGAGATTCCAAGTTATTTTCTATAATTTTTCTGCTTCTATGTGATTGAAATTAATTATTAAGTTGCAAGTTAAACAGCTCAGCAAAGTAGTACCCCTACCCCAGTTTCAGAAGTTGCGAGGCTTTGTCTGAACCAGGAGGGGAAAGAGAAACCTTTAGCCACTTTAAGGATTGATGCCAAACCCTGCCTTCCCATTTGCTTACAGAGAGATAAGCATCAGGTTGTCCTTGGTAGGCTGGATGGCTGGACAGGATGGATGCAGCATAAGCCTATTGGTTGCTTTGTATCCAGAGAAAGAAGTTATAAACCTCAGTGGCACCATTCTGAGCTGTGAAGAAAAGCTTGGATTACAAAGAAAGGGTGATCTGCAAGTTATTGCTGCATAGTTCCCAGATGCGTTACTTAATAAAAATACTGCCTAGTTAAATCACATTCCTGGTGTCTTGTCTTGTCTTTCTATTGTCTACAAAACTATCACTCAGTTTAGTCTGATGTACAGTCTTAAAAGAGCCTCTGTACTGGAATGGCAGGATACTGCAGGTCTGAATTGTCAGGGGTATCTTTCCTTCATTTTCAGCAGATCTAATACATACAAAAAGAAATCTTCTTTAAGCTCCACAAAAAGTGTATATATCTAGAGAAAGAGACATGCTAAACTATCTTCTAGTCTTGAAGAAAAAGAGAACTTAGTCTTCGAAATGTAAGAATACTTATGTATTTTGTTTTGTTTTCCATTGTAAAACATGAACTGTGAAAAGCATCATGCCTTGTACTATTAGTGATCAGTTTTCCAAACAGGAAGCCAAAAGAGAGAGAATTCCTCTAATAATGCAGCATAAATGGGATCTGGGGAGAAGAGTCCAGGGCAGGAGATAGGAAAGCCTGTAATGTGGTATCAAACAGGTTTGAGCTGAGCAGCAAAACACAACGCGGAACATGCTGCATTACAGGACAAAGGTGGGGAGAGAAGGGCATGAGAAAGTGAGAGTGAGCACTGCCTGCCAGGTCCAATAACAGCATCAAATGAGCTGTTCTGTCTCTTTCCAGCCTTTCCTTCATGCTATATTTCCTTCCATTACATCCTGTGCATTATTTTTTATTCTTGTTCTACTGAAACAGCAGTTTGTATTTCTTTTGGATTTACAGTTCAGGAACTTTTCTGATACATTTTTCCTTCTAGGGGAAAAAGTGATGGAGCTGTGCTCCTGGGAGAGCTGCTGCTTACATTGAGCCTTGCTAGCAATAATGATTTTTTAGCAGCAAGTTTACATAAATAAATGTTGAAGTGTTATGTTTCACTGTACAAATGCTTTATGAAACAACCACATCTCAGCACATTACAGTCTAGGCATGCTTTCAGATTTTTAATGTGGAAAGGGTGGGGTTTAGGGATCAATTAGCCTGCATATGGACTCTTTTAATTGTGACAGTTTTATTCCTTTATCACTTCAATGCTTGCATTTTTATCTGAAGGTTCAACTTAGTGCAGGGAAAACAGAAATAATTTCCTTTTGTTTTCTAGTGTAGCTTTTCAGTTTTTGGAGAGAGATTAAAGTCTGTGCATCCGAGTGCCAATGTAAATGGATAGTTAGATGCAGGGGAAAAGTAAAATTATTCTAATCATAAGAAGAGCACTGAAGTATGTTGTCCTGAAACTTTCAGAAATATAGCATACAGGCATCTCTGGAGATTTTGCTCTCCCCAAGGTTCAACAAACAGGGTGGCTTGTTGTTTTCTTGTGCCTGTTCTCAGGAACAAAACGATGTCCCACGTCAATAGTTGTTTTTAAGTGCAGTTTTGTCAAACTGTTTGTATTTATTGTTTCATAGGAGCACCGTGAATCTGTATTCATCTTAATGTCCCTTTTGGCATCCAGAGAAATAATGTTGTGGATTTTTTGTTCTCTTTGAAATTAGCACACTGCAGCCTTGGCAGAGTGGATGAATTAGTGCGAACAAACCTGTAAATGTATTTGTAGCAAAGCTCTGATCATTCCCAATCAGGCAGCAGCAAATTGTTATCTGAACTCCAGAGAGAAGAGGAAGGCTAGGACTGCTGTTTGTACTTATTATTTGACATTTGTACTACTTTCAAATTGAGAAACAGCTGGCCTAGAAAAAGCAGCCACAGTGTACAACATACAGTGCATTACTGCCAGAATGATTTTTGTTTTGTTTTCTTTTAGTTTTTTTTGACACTATGACTGGTTTCATCATTGAGAGTGGAGCAAGATTTGTGGAATAAAATCTAGTGGAAACAAAATGTGATATTTGGCCCCGACCTCAAACTACAGAATTGCTGAATTATTTCTAGGTCAAAAAGGTTGTTTGTCAGAAGGAACCCAGATAATTATGGACTGCTTGGGTTTCTAAAACGGATTCCAGCAATTCAGATTATTATCAGCAACCTAAAATGAATTTAGTATAGTAGAGATATTCTTACTGCCATCTAGGGTTCAGTTATGCATTTAGTTTTCTTCCTAAACTCCTGTTGATTATGGTGGGATTTAGAGGTGCCAATGTATAGTAGGGACCTATAGAGAACAGCTGTTCTCCAGACCCTTATCTAAAGCCTTGCTTGTGGTAGTTGGATCCAAGTAGGTGTATCCCTATACTCACACTGTCCCCAATTGACTTCACTGAATCTCTGCATGAGTGCAGGAGTTCAAACTGCCATCTGTCATGCATTGAGCATTCCTGTAATGGGGTCCCTTTACCTCTAGGAGACGGAGGGATGGCCCATCAGGGTCTCTAGCCCCCCTTGGGCGAGACCACCAAGTCTTTAGTCCCTTGCCCTGGGCAAGGGACTCGGCCCAGGCCGGTGTAGGGCAGGACTCCAAGTCTTTAGCCCCTTGATCAGGCTCAAGCAAAGTCCAAGACAACATCTCTGGGTTCTAGGGGTCACCCGTGTCACTGCAACGGTTGCAAGTCGTGAGACGGCTTGCACTACGGAAAGGGATCAGCGGAGGTGTGGGGTCATCCCACTCTACTGTGTCCCAACTCAGGTCCCCAAAGGGGGCCAGGGCTGTGGGGCCCAGGTCAGTGGGGTCCAGGCCGCAACACACTGACCTCGGGGCACCAGAGGCTTTGGTGCAGGGGTCAGCAAGGTCCTGACTGCAACACGCTGGCCCGGGAGGAGACTCCTCACGGAGGGTTGAACTTCGTCCGCTCCTTGGCCACCCTGGGCCCCTCGCTCCAGCCGTACCTCATAGTCAGTCTCCTTAGGGTAGTCCCCCAGAGGTATGTTGTAGAAGCCCTCCACTTTGTTGGATGGTGGCAGGTCAGGGAGCATGGCTGGCTCCTCGGTAAGGGGTAGCTCTTCCAGGTCGCAGGAAGGGTGTGGAGGCGCGGGGTCCTCGTCAGCCAGGGGCAGCTCCTCCAGGTCACATGAGGTGGGCAGTGGTTTGGGCTCCTCAGCAGCCAGGGGTAGCTCCTCAAGATCACACGAGGTAGTTTGGGGTTCAGGCTCCCCATCCGGCATCAGCTCCAGCCCCTCGTCGATCTCCCTCCTGGTGGTCTCTCCTGCCAGTGTGGGATGAGCCAGGGCTCGGGTAGGGGGCCCCAGTCGCTGCCCCTGGGTGGCCCTGGCCAGGCTGATGGGTCTCGGTCTGGGTCCGGAGGCCAGAGCCCAGCTCTTCCCCCAGGCAATGCAGGGTCAGGAGCAGGCAGAGCTGCAACCTTCCCGTCCACCACCCTGGCCTCAACAGAGCTGCCTGCCTCTTCTTTTATACTTCCTGTCCAGCCCCTCTACTTCCGGGCTGACTGACAGTCCCTGCCTGGCTCCAACCCCTGGCCGTCTTGCAGTTTTTTCTGTACTCTCTCTGAGGGGGCCCACGTCTCCTCGCTACAATTCCTGTTACACGTTCCTATATCTCAGGTGAATTCTCACATATTTAACTCCCCTGCAGCAAGCAGTTGCCTGTAGTTCCCCGTTTTCATTGGTAGAGGCCACTATGGCACCCAGCGAGCATACAGCCAGGCATACTTCTCCATGATCCCCGATAGATCTAGGTCAGTTGGGAGATAATGCAGATTAAGACCTCATAACAGCACCAGGCATCCTCAGCCATGTTGCCATCTTGAGCTACCTGACAGGTCCTTACCACCGTGTATCTTCTATTCCAAAATCCCCCTGGAGCCCTAGCACTCACCTACCTCCCAAACAAACACCAGCATTATCAACAGCCCCAGCAACCCCACTACTGCCCTTTTGCACTGTACGTTTCCCCCACCACTGCCAAGTTTTGTGTGGGTCCATGACCCACCCTGAACAGGTTTTTCATTTTTCTCTGTGGTGTGGGACTTAGGTTACTTGCCGAGTTCAACTTGCAATCTTCTTCAAGCAACCCAGCTTGCTGACCACCACCTTCCATCTGTTGCAGTGATGACAGAGGTGTAAAACTTCTATTCTCCTCTGGGGACCACTACCTCTGACAATATTTCTGATGTAATTGACTCTTTCTTCCTCTTTTTAGTTTGCCTGCAATCGTGCCTGAGTGTATCTTGAAATAATTCAAACTCAATTTCCTTCCATTGCAAGGGCTTGGGCATTGGTGCACCTCAGTCCTTCCTATTCTGTGCTTGAAGTTGTGGCACATAACAGTTTTGTCTCCTGAGGTCTGTAAGACTTTTATGTAATTTCAGTTGCTAGGGTTAAGGGGTGAGTGGTGGCTGGTGACTCATGCTATATGGAGTTCAAACTAGATTATCTGGGGGGTTCTTTCTGCCCTCAAAGTCTATAACTCTTAGTGCTGTAAAAGGGTGTGTTAACCATAAACTTAGGTTATGGTTCTATACAAATCATTCACTCATATAAAATTAAATAATTATGTTTGCATACAATATTATAAATGGAGCAAAGCAAAACTTGGCTGTTCATGAGAAGTCCACCACCATAAATCAGGCAGCAGAGTTAAGTCTTAAAATGCTTCATTCATCCTGTTTAAATTCTACATATATTATGTAGCTGGATGTTTTCATTTTATAGTTGTTTTTTCCCTAAATCTAATGGAGTTTTGGGCAGTTTTGAGTTTTATATTAGTAAGGAAAAATGTTGAGACTTTAAACTTTTTTAGCCAAAGTCCTGTTTACTGGATACTTCTGTGATTAGGAACTTGATGTTACTTACTCCATGTATCATGCAGGTAGAAGCAAACTCTGCTTCCCCTTCAAAGTTTATTTAGAGCCAGTTCCATTTTACACAAAAACCATATAAATTGAGAAATCACAAGGCTAGGGTTATGGCAGTAGGATTCCTAAAAGATACTCCTTTAAAAAGAAAATTGATTATTTTAAGGGACAGATAAATAAACTCCCAAAATGTAAACAATAGAGAATATTGCGCATGGACAATCATAATTATCATAGAGATTTTATATCTAATTTAATTAATGGAGCATTTATTTATTTCTTTTTAATTTTTTCTTTTGTTATTAAAACTTATGTCCATTGTGTGGCTTGGGTGTTTTTATAAATATTAAAGTTTTATAGCAATTACAACATAGTCCAAAGAAATGCAAATGATCTCTCTCCAAATACTTCCCGAAACACACCCCTTATCCTCAAGGAATCTATTAGGAATCCTATTAGTGTTTCCTGGTAAATGCCTGGGAGAACAAATGAACTGTGCAACTTGACCCTACCCTCATGAGATTTTTAACTCTGACAAACTGAGACCAGAAACAGATGGCACAGTTTATTGAGGGTACCTTGACACTGCTATTACACAACCACAGCTAGCCCATACCAGCTGACTTGGACTCCTGGGTCTCAGGGTAAGGGGCTGTTTAACTGTAAGGTAAATGTTCAGTCTTGTAGTGTAGCCTGAGCTCTGGGACACCCCCTTCCTTGCAGGGTCCTGCAGCCTGAGTCATAGACAACACATTTGACAAGCTTCTTAACCTGAGTACCATGAGTCTGCTAGCACAGTTCAGCTGCCGGGCTTTAATTGCAGTATAAACATACCCAGAGACTGTCCTGCTTCCGGACCCATCCATCACGAACAAGCCATGTTCCTCAGGTGATTTCTCTATTACAGCTTTGCTTGGGGAGCAATGGTTTCTTTTATGAAATTTGGACCCAGCCAGTTTAAGGTTTGCTAGTTAATATGACAATATATTAAATTGTATCTGGAAGACACAGTGGTAGCCACTGCAGATCCTTGAGCACTAGTGCAGTTCGTTCCCTGTGAGTGACCCTTTGCAACCTCCTCAAGACAAGCTCTCATATTCTGCAGCATTGGAAGTTCCCCAGAGATTTTAAGGTTTATCCACATGTTGAATGCATTACAGTAGTTCACTATGGAGGTGTCTGGTGAGAGATCTATCTCTGTGGCACTGTACAAATACAAAAGAAGATGGCACAACCTCTTAACTAGTCTGAAATGCTAAAATGCCTCCAGGAAAGATGTGGACAAATTGGAGAGAAGCCAGAGGAAAGTAACAAAAATAATATGAGGTTTAGAGAACATGACCCATGAGGAAAGATTTAAAAAGCCCTGGGCATGTCTAGTTTTGAGAAAAAGACAACCGGGGCAGGCTGTACAGCCTGCTAACAGTCTTCAAATATGTTAAGAGCTGTTACAAAGAGGATGATGGTCAGTTCTCCATGTCCATTGAAGGTAGTACAAAAAGTAATGGTTTTAATCTCTAGCATGGGAGATTTAAAATAGATATATAGGAAAATCTTTGTCGCTATAAGGACAGTAAAGGTCTGAAATAGGTTTCCCAGGGAAGTTGTGGATTCCCCATTATTGAAATTTAAGAACAGTTCAGACAAATATCTGTGGGAGGTCGGCTAACTTTACCTGGTCTTGCCTCAGTGGAGCATGGTGGTGATGGTGGTCCGGTCTGAACTTGGTTCCTCTCAAGGTTCCTTCCAGTACCATATTCCTATTACTATGTAATCTCAGTCTTGCCCAGACAGACTGTCACTCTGCACACTATCCAAGTCACAGTCTTAGCTATATTTCAGGTAAGCTGGTTAACTCTGATGAAATGACAGACAGTTGGCTGTACTCACAGACATGAGACAAAATTATCTGCATTCTCTGCCCCTGCAAATGCTGAAGGGAAGGGGGACAGAGAGGAGGGAATCATGTGACATCCTATGTGGGAGAACCTCCTGGGAAGATAAGGAGTCTCACAATATTATCCGGTGTATCATTTAAGGAGCCATTCCAAAACACCTCTCATCTCTTCTCTCTATGCTAACCACTGTAGCTATTTCATTATCAGCTGTACCAAAGGCACCCCAAAATTATGGTATAATAACAAGGGCAGGATTCCAATGGCAACTCAAGACTGGTACTGTCTTCGTCGGCCTGTCAGCAGCACATGACACAGCCTGGAAGGAAGATCTGCTATTGAAATGGGCCAAAGTGATCCCTGTGTGCAGATTCTTATCTGTTGAACTAAATATTTAGCAGCTGAGGGATGCACATATATCTCAGAGGTCAAATTTGCAAGCCACGCACTTTGAAAAAATGGGGTATCATAAGGCTCTGTACTTGCTCCAGCACTCTTCAGTGTATACATGAGCAGTATTGCTGAAACAGTAATGTAGAAGATTGTGTACACTGATGATTTGCACTTACAAGTTAGGCCCATAGCTTTAAAGAACTTGAAGTAACCCTTATGACTGACTTTTAGATCATGGAGGACTAGTTGCAAAAGTGGCAGCTGAGACCAAATTCAGGCAAACTGGTAGTCTCTGCTTTCCACTGTGACAACAGAATCACGCAAAACACGTTACTGTTGAACTTTGCGATGAAACTGTGTTATGACCCATAGCCAACATATGTAAATGTCATTCACGACTGACCACCTAAAAAAGTGATCTTGAAAGTGAAGACTTGCATCAACCATGTTGAAATGTTAGCAGGATCAACTGCCCAGATGCTGTGAATATAGGTGTTGCCTCTACTGTACTCACTTGCAGAGTATAGTGTCCCACTGCTTACAAGAACTGCCATACACACCTTGTAGATAGGCAGCTGAATCACACTTCAAAGCATGAAAAGAAGTGGGATTTTCTCCCATGAAAACTCATGCAATAAATAAATGTTAGTCTTTAGCCACAACAGGACTCCTTGAGTATGTCTACACTATGTGTTTAAGTCAACTTAAGGGCCCTTACGTTGACTTAAACAAAGCCCTGTCTACACTGCAGAACAATAAAGTCAACTTTAGCATCAGGTAAAGTCGACCTTATTACTTCCGCTTATAAAGTTGACTTTACAGTTAAGTCAACTTTATTAAGTCTACTTAAGGCAATGTGGAGGGGAAGTTGCCTTAAGTCAACTTAATTGGCCTCCCAACCACAGAAAACATGGGGATGGAGGCTGGCTAGAAGTCACAACACAGCTGGGAGCGTTCCCAGCTGTGTGGACCACAGCCAAACTCCCCATGTTCCCTGACTGATCTCCTCTGTTCTGTGCCGGATGGGGCATCACAGCCCGACCCAGCATTTCCTTTGTTCTTAGCCCGCTCTGCATGTCTCTCCCATTCTCAGCCCGACCTTGCCTGTCTCACTCCTTCTCTGCCCAAACTCATGTGTCTCCCCCTTCTCTCCCCGACGCTGGGTGTTTCCCCCTTCTCTGCCCAAACCTGTTTGTTGTCCCCCCCCGCCCTTCTCTGCCCAAACCCATCTGTCTCCCCCTTCTCTGCCCAAACCTGTGTGTCCCCCTTGCTCTCCTCAGTCCAATCCTTGGTGTCTCCCCCTTCTCTGCCCAAACTCGTGGGTCTCCCCCCTTGCCCTTCTCAGCCCAATCCTCGGCGTCTCCCCCTTCTCTGCCCAAACCCCTGTCTCCCCCTTGCCCTTTTCAGCCTGACGCTGCCTGTCTCTCCCCCTCTCCGACCAACCCTGGGTGTCCCCCCTTCTCAAAGGACCCCCCCGATATTGTTGTAAAACAAACAAGAAATCCAGAGGCACAGTTTAAGACTAACAAATTTATTTATTGGATGAGCTTTCATGGGAGAAAAATCCCACTTCATCAGACAGTTTGAAGATGGGGGAATTTACAGAATGGTAAGAAATAAATGCAGGGGAGTGTAAGACATAGGATCAGGTCACACTCTAACAGCAAATCAAAGCAGTTGTTAAGTTTCAAACACTGGGAAATAGCATATGGAAAGAAAGAAAGAAAGTTGCTATTTCTTTTAGATTAGATTGTGTGAAATCAGAATTAAATCCTGACTATGGATTTTTTTCCCCCATTATAACAGGTGATTTCACTTCACCTTCCTCTATGTGCTGTTTCCTGGTGTTTAAGTCTTAACTACTGCTGCGCCCTGCCCCTGAGCTGGCAGTTGCCCTGCAGCACCTGTTCCAGAGCCAGAGGAGTCTGGGGAACACAGGGAGGGTGTGGAGGGCTGCACTGGCACATCACTGGGCTACATCAGGCTCCCTGGCCTCCTTGGGCTCCTGTTGCCACACACAGTATGGAGGGTGGTGTGGTCACTCACTTCCTGTAGTAAAGGAGTGGCCGGAAGAGAGCGGCACCTCTTCTGTGGTGCCCTGTGGGCCAGGTACCCAAAATGCACCACTCCTAGGCGACCTAGCAGCTGTCAGTGTGGACGTGGCAATCTCCTGGCATTTTGAGTGTGGACGTGCTAAGGCAGCTTAATAAAGTCTGCTTAAAGCAGACTTTATTAAGCCGGCTAAACTGAGCCCTGTAGTGTAGACATAGCCCTCATTTGTTTTGAATCACACTATGTGAATCATCATGAGGACTTTAAAATCAACACTTCTATCATGACTTTCTCTATTAGCAAACATCAAATTTCCAGTTATCCATCAAGATATAGCCATAGCATGGGAACTTAAAAATGATGACTACACAGAGCTTCCCATCGAGTAGAACATGGATAACATACCCCAACACCACCTGAAATCGCAAAAGGTATTGTGGCCACCTTATGTCTCTGGATCCAACCAGAGAATGGCAAAGTGTCTAAGCCACATCTGCCATTCTAAACAAGCACCTTACTACAGACCCAAGAAGCCACCCCCTTGGTTTCAACCTACCACAAAGATTTTGGACCACATTGAGCTACATCCGAACAACCCATGGAAGTAGCCACTTGATGCACAAATGGAAAATCAGAGACTCCCTTTAGTGCAATTGTGGTGAGAACATCCGAATCATTCAATACATCTTAATGCTGTCCCCAAATATGGATTGAAAGATACGTTGATTGAGTGATATTCATGGTGTCACAGAGGAGGCCTTAAAATGGTTTATGAGCCTAGAACTGCACCTATAGAATGTTGTGCATGGGCTTGTGAGAGAGACTGGATAAGGGTAGGGATAATACAACCGCCACATCCTAATTTCTTAAGAGAAACGAAGATTGGGATAAATGTTTTTTAAAATGTCCTAAAAATGTCCTTGTAATCTAATAGTATGCATTTAGTTTTTTTAGGTTCTGAAGAAAAAGAAACCCAGTTACTTGATTTGAGTTTTTATTAGTGCCACTAACTGTTAGTGGAAATATGATTTCTTTAAACCAGAGTGTTTGAGTTTTAGTAACACAAGTAGTCCATTGAAATCCCAAGGTGTTGTCAAGACATGCACTAGAAACCTAGGGGATACTTGATAGTGATCACTTAACAATGACATAGAAGGTGACAGTTAATCCTATGTACAACTGTGCTGTACATTTTTTCTCTTATGTTTGAGTACATGCATATTTATTATATCAATTTATGCACACTATTTTATATAAATGTAAGCAATTTTATTTTCATGAAAATGCCTGGTATTTAAAAATGGGCAAAATACCAAAATTGAAATACACTATAAGATATATTTTTGCAATTCACTTCTTAATGTTGTTTTCATTGTAGGTTCCTCCTGATCTTCAGAATGAAGTGCTAATCAGTTTGTTAGAAACTGACCCAGATGTTGTGGACTATTTGTTGAGAAGGAAAGCTTCCCAGTCATCGTGAGTAATCTGTTTTTTAATGATCTCTGTTCTCGCTGGAAACTTCTGTTTTCCAATTCTAATTTTCCAGTTCTTATGTGTATCCTTCAAAGGAGTCCGAGAATGATTCCTGTGGCATTGACTCTGGCCTGTTCAACATTGTCTTCTAAAGACAAGACTTACTTCACTGTTTCTAAGAAAGGATTGTGAACTGCTGCAGAGAACATACCATTAGATGTACATAAATATATTCAGTACAGTATGACTAAGATGAAGTGTTTGCTATGGTTATTTTTACTAAAAGACATGGACTTGTCATGGGCAAGAAACAAGAATTCATGGATGCCTGCAACCTGTCTCAGCCTTATACCAAAAATGATGGTGGTTGGGCTGATGGGGAGATGACTGAGGCCTGAGGCCTGGTGGGGGATGAGAGCCCAAGCCCTACTGCGGGAGGAGGATGAGCCTCAGCATCTGCTGTGGCAACTGACAGCTCCAGGGCTGGCCACTCAAAGCTATGGGACCCCACCACTCACAACAGCTAAGATCTCTGGGGCTTGGAGCTGTGGGGATGCCCCTGCCCATAATGGTTAAGAGCACCAGGGCTGGTGTTCAGAGCTCTGCGGTTCCCCACCATCCATGGCAACTGGGGAGTGAGCAGCTCTGTGGTCCCCACTGCCCACAGATACTGAGGACTCTGGGACCAGTGGCTTGGATATGTGAGACCACTAGCTGCAGCTGGTCGGGACTCCACGGTTCACATCCACTGTGTCTGAGAGCTCTGAGGTTGTCAGCTCGGAGCTACAGGGTCCTCACAGTGGCTCTGAGCTCCTAGGTCCCTGCTGCTTGTGGTGACTTGGCGTTCCAGGGCTCCTGCCAGCCAGCCTCTCCAGCCCTGTCACCCCAAGGAATGACGCTGAAGTGGAAAATGTCACAAAGGTCTCTGAAAGTCAATCTGTGATCTGTGTGGCAGAATATTATCCTTTACTTTAACTTATTAACCCACTGGTACATGTCCTACATTTGCTGTGCTTTTGGTAACACAACATATAGTGTGACATATCATTGAAACATACCCTGCAGTACCTTAACAGAATCATGACTAGCAGTTTGGCCAATCAGGTGCCCTCTTCCTGTAGTACACATCCCTAAGCTCCCAAAGTAGATGCAGCATTGCAAACACTCCAATTGCTATAATAGTACGTGAATTGACAGCAAATGGAAATATCTAACACTGCGGTTTAATGAAAGGTATGAAGAGGAAGGAAAAACAAAAATCCTTCAAGTCGTTAATGCAAATGTGGAGAACAAAACATATTTCTTCTCTGTTAAATACATGATCTGTGCCTACCAACACCCATGTGCCTTGATGCTATAACTTTACACATTTGGATTAGTGAGATTGTAGCTCCCTAACAAAACATGCAACACTTCTTAGTAGCACTAATAGGTTCCAGGATATCAGACTTCAAAATCATGACATTGTTACATATGGGAAAGCTGTTTAAGACAAATTTTTAGGGGTTTCCTAGACTGAACATTGTTTGGGACAGCCAGCTAGGGGGACGGGTTAGCAGGGGAAAGGAGAGTACCAGCACTTTTTTTTTTCTTCAAAGAAACAAAAAAAGCACTGCATGTGGGATACACATTCTGATTTATCATAGACTTAAGTCACAAAACATTTTGTATTTGAAGGTTTATTCTTCATCCTGCTCTGAATACTCTCAAAGCTTATTGCGCTTATCTTGAGTTTTCTTATCTTTCAACCAATGTGCACACATGCAAGAGATATTAAATTTCTTGTGCCCATGACAAGTTTTTTTTCCCCTGAGAAAAGATTTTGTGACATTAAGAGACGATAGCTATGGTACTACATATTAGTTGTATTTTTAAAAATGGCAGACTAAAGTGTCTCTGAGAATAGAACAATGATTTGTACTGTCATTTTTCTTTTACCTGCCTACCAACTGATTTATGAAAGATTTACTTTCTTTTTGCAGTTTACACTGGTGCAAATATGTTTTCAGCTGTGATTGCAAACTTTTGGATAATTTGGATAAGAGATTAGAAGGAGTATTGCTTGGTGTTAATGTAAAGTATGTGCTCCTTTTAAGAATGACTATGTTGCAGAATCTAATTTCAATTTAGGTATTTGAGGCATTGTTTTCGCTACATATATCTTGGTTATTTTCCCCGTGAGAAGTGGGTGACAGTAGGAACAAGGGAGATCTCTATATAGATTTCATCAAAATGAGCTTCCAGTTTATAACCACATTCCTTAATGGATTTTCCTGACTATGTATTTGGTTACGGGTTTCAATTTGGACCTGTGGAGGGAAAGCTGTACATATCATTCATTAAAGAGACGAGTTCCATCAGCAAAGAAGTCCGTTGGTTTCATGGCATAGTGTGTTAGAACAACTTCAACATTTTATTCTCATGCAAATTATCCTGAGGCTACTCCTACTGATGTGTGCACTGAACTAACCTTCCACATCTGTGTTTTTAATGCTATTGCAAATTTTCTTGGCTCCCTTTTGGCCATAAGATACCAACGTTTTTGTTTTTCTCCTCAAAGGAAGACAAAACATTCAAATCAAATCATAGGGCTGGAAGGGACCTCATGAGATCATCAAGTCCAACCCCCTGGGAATTGAACCCAGGACCTTCTGCATATTAAGCAGAGGTGCTAGCCACAGTTTGCTCATTCTCTGCTTCTCTTAAGAGTTGAGCATCTTGTGTGATATGTCAGGAAAAGGTAATAGAGTTGGGTATTGAGAAGTGCTAGTTACTATTAGCACTTCACTGATTACCACATCGACTCAATGTATTTGTACTTTGAATTGCTGATAATGAAACTTGGAGCCTCCAGCTGTAAACTGAACAAAATCTAAATTGCCTCTAAATAAAAATTGTTCTTTAAGACCATTTATTGTTTACCATGTTTAAGTAGTCATCATAAAGTGAAAAAATCTTGAAAAGGATGGATTTTTGTTTGATGTCTTCTTTAGAGAATGGTTTTTAGTCAATATTAGTCTGTAATGTAAAGATGAAAGGTTCCATGTTAAATGATACAATCCTTTTCCAACTGGAATTCTAACAGATTTCCTTAAAATACATTGTAATTAATTCTCTATTATGGTCTATATTGCAGGTGTGGCCAAACTGGCTCATGAGCTCTTTTACAGTTAAAGTGAGGCTCACAGACTGTCATATGCAGGGCTGGATTAACATCCTTGTGGACCCAGGGCTAAGATTTTGTGGGGTGCCTGGCCAGCTACTAGCCAGCCTGGAGGCAGGAGAGTGGGGTCTCTGGCATATTTGCATTGGCATTCCCCCCACCAATGGCAGCACACACTGGGAGAGGTCTATGGGTCCATGTCTCACTATCTCCCCCTCCACACACCCCCCAAGATAATCTGTGGGTCCATGTCTTGCTCTCCCACTGCTGTGAGGGTGATGGGGCAGTCTGGCTGTGAGAGGCTCTCTGTGGCTCCCTCTCAACACCCAGGCAAAGGTTAGAGGACCCTGGATGCCTGTGAACTATGACAGCCTGGGCAGTGGGGCTCCTGCTCTCACATTGTCCCTCAAGCCTCCTCTTCTCTCACAGCGTCCCCTCCATTCATATCCACCTCTGCTCCAGCCTCCTATCCCTAGCCCCTAACCTCCCTGTCCTGATTCCTCATCCCTCCCCCAGCTATCTTGTCCTGCTCCTTCATCCCCAGAGCATGGGGGTAGAAAGGTTTCTCCTACATTTCCTCTAAGCAGGGCCTCCCTGCAAGCAGGGGACAGCTGACTGGGGCTGGATTTTTGTGGGGGTGGGAGTCTTAGACCAGGGACTCTATAGCCCCTGTGTTAGTCCGGCCCTGCCCTGTATGCCCTCCCCAGTCTCTAGCTACCAGGCTGGATGGAGGAGGTTGGAGCTTCTGCCCTGTGGTGGGATGGTGAGGCAAGAGGATTCTGCCTAACAGGGGAGAGGGTCTCTGGAGGTCAGTAAGTTTAGCTATGCCTGCTATATATGTTTTCATACTGCACTCGTCACTGTTGTATCCAAGTGCCTTGCAGTAGTGCGTTAAGCAGCGTTACTACACTTCTGTCCCATGGTGTTTGTTCTCTCATCCCCACCCCAAAGGAAGATGCATGTGCAGTGAAGTGTCTTGTTGTCATAGTGTTTGTCTTTATAGCTGTTGCTATGTGTTTTTGTTAGAGAAGACAAATGACCATGACTTGCACCTCTGCCGGAATGTGGTTAGATTTATATTGGTTCTTGGCGTAGTTCACTCCAGTCTCAGGTGCTGCAACACCATTGCACTATATGAGTTGCCTCTTTCAAAAGAGAATGATTTCTCATAGAATGGATTCTTAGTAAAATAACAACAACAACAACAACAACAACAACAATACTTATTATTATTAGGATATCAGTTCACACAAGGAAATGAATAAAGCTCCTTAATGGCATATTTTGGTGTTTCTGCTCTGGGATCAGAAATGATATTTTTGAGCTAATCCACAGGAGATAGATTTAGTGGATTTTCACAGCTTGGGGTCTGATGCTTGGAGTGTCATTGTTTTAGCACAGCTTCTACTTGTGATTTATAGCAGGGTTTGTGCTGATTCATTTTTCTTACAATGTCCTTCACCTATTTCATAACCTCTAGAGGATATTTTTACAGGGCTTCCCATTATCCACTCTCCTCTGATAATATAGTGTCTTCTTACTAACCCTTTAATATCCCATTTTCTGCCTTTTCTTCAGATAGTACACTTATGTCATGCTTATGTTGTGCGTATTCCTTTACAAAGCTCTCCAGAATAATTTAAAGAAAAGAAAAACCTGTTTGAAAAATCAGGCATGAAAGCATATAATCTTTATCTTATTGTATGTGACTGTGTTTTTCTTGTTAATTTAACTTTAGGAACTGTAACATGTCCAGGATTGCAATGTTGGAGAGAAGCTAATACAGCAGGCACCATTCAATTTTTGCTATTTATCTCAAGTAGTAGTTAAATTCACTGAAGCATTTATGGTTTCTCCTTCAAGTGATGACCCTTATTGTAGTCCATTGAGGGTTTTCACACGTGTGCCCTGCATCCAGAGCCAAAGATTTTTACAGTAGTAGTGTCCATTGGTCCGCACATGTGTCCTTAGCTCATCTCATGGTTTCATCTGAGGTGATAAAGGGTGGGGCACACTGATCTCATTTCCAGTTCCTTCTCATTGCAGCATGGTTTGGGTCAGAACTATTAGTGTCCTCTTGCATGTTATAAACCTTAAAAAGATATAATAGTTCATAGTTAGTTTTTATAAGTTTTATTGTTTTTATGGTAGTTTTTAGTAGTTTTCTAGGTTTAGGAGCAGGAACAGGGTTTCTTTGTGTGGCATTTTGTTCCCTGTGAAAACTCCCTCCCCCATGCCCCTCATACTCATGTGCAGGTACTGGACTACACTAAACCCCAGGCTTTAAAATCTGCCCCTCCTCCCTGCATTCCTTCTTGTGTGTTCCCCCTGTGTACCTTGGTGTGAGACTGCCAGGATTTTGCCTCTAATAACAGAGTCTGAGGCTGACACTATCTATACTACCACTATGGAACCTGCACCAGGGCCTAGTTGGGAGGAAAGAAAGCATTCATATAAGCATTCAGTAAACCTAAGCCTAAGAGAAGAGAGGTACCTTCCCGGAGTTGTAATCATGGGAGCAGAGCATGCCTTAAAGTGTTCAAATTTGAAGAAAGCCACATAAATTAACAGATTCTCTCTCAGGACAATGCACTTATTCTCCATTCATCAGACCAGATTAACCACACATCTTCCCCTTTCTACCACTCTTGCCATGAGTACTCCAAAAGATCAGGAGAACTGTCATTCTGATCACCCGATTCTGGCTCATACAGTTCTAATTTCCTGATCTTCCCTGTGTATCAGCTCATTCTCCACTTCCCAGCCCCATTTTCCCTGAGCTACTAATGCAATACACAGCCAAGATCAGCCATCTCAATCTGCAGACACTTCACCTCAAAGAGTGCTATTTGGATGGACATCTTCTTTAGAATGGGCATATTCATCAGAATTAGAAGACGTCCCCTGAAGTGGCAGGAAAGAGTCCACAAGGTGTTCCTGCTGGGCCAAGCAAACCAGTTTACCTGCTTGAGCCAACAGAAAAGGTTTTTCCCAGAAGAGGTGGTGTTCCCCTTCTTTTGGATTACCTCCTATCCTTGAAGGCATCAGTCATCACCCCCAACTTTTAAGATTCATCTAACTGCGAAAAGTGCATTCCATCCCACTGTAGAAGGAGACTCCATATTTACATATCCATTGACTGCTAGCTTTTGGAATGGCTTCATCAAAACCTCCAAACCCTTTTCACCTATTACACCCCAGTGGGACGTTAGCTTAGTTCTCATGGGAAGTAATGCAACGGCCCTTTGAGCCACTGTCTTCATGCACTATGTCCCTCCTTCCCATGAAAATCACCTTCCTTGTGGCTATCCCATCAGCAAGAAGGGTATGTGAACTTTTGGCCTTGATAGTGAACCTTCCTTTTGCCGCTTCTGTAAAGAAAAACTCACCCTGCATCTACAACCTAGATTTCTGCCAAAGGGTATTTTCTTCTCAACCAGCCCATCCACTTACTTGCTTTCTATCCAAAGCCTCATGCCTTGGAAGAGTAATGATGACTTTACTCTCTCAGTGTCGGTCAAGCTTGGCCTTCTACCTGCAAAGGACAAGACTGATCAGTAAATCTTTAAATGGTTTATCACAATAGCCAAGAGAGTTATGGAATAGGCAATTTCCACAAAGAGAAAGTCCGAATGTATATTACACTCTGCTATTGGTTGTTGGGACTGTTTCCATCCCTGGGGTAAGGGCCCATTCCATGTGGGCCCAGGCTTCGATCATGGCTGTGCTCCCCAATGTACTGCTTTATGGCATATGTACAGGAGCCATGTGGAGTTGATAACATACCTTTGCTATGCATTATGCCTTGGTGCAGGACTCTGAAATGGACGTTTCATTCACCACAGCTGTGTTTGACTCAATTGTTGCATCCTCATCTTTGCACCCTCTCCTGACATAGATACTGCTTGTTACTAATCACCCTCAGTGGACTACAGTAGGAGCCATCCCTTGGAAAAGAAGAGGTGATTACTTACCTGTAGCTGGAGGTTCCTTGAGATGTGTAGTCCTTATCTATATTCCACTTCCCAGCCTCATTTCTCTCTACTATGGATCTCTTGGTTTCATGATGGAGAAGGGACTGGAGATGAGGTTGGTCCACCCAGTCCTTCATCATGTCAAATACAATGAGGAATCAAGCCAATGGTGAATGCATGAACCAATGGACCCCACTACTTTAAAAATCTCCTGATGCATGGTCCATATGCATAAACTCTCTGTGGAGTACAGATAGCATCCTTACATCTGGAAGAATTTCTAGTTACAGGTAACTAGAAAGTAATCTCCTCACTTCCCAGTCTAAGTATGGGGAAGGTCACAACTACTTAGGTGAAACTAAATACTGAGGTGCAGTAAAACACCACTTATTAATGGAATAATGTTAGGTAAAACAAATCTAGAAGGTTTGTTTCTAAGAATAAGGAGTGGCTACTCTATGTTTATAGCATAGTATAGAGAACATGCTTCAAGGTATTTTATAAATCATGTTTTTACAGACTTTAGTAAGTCACTGGAAGCTGAAAATTTAATTTCCCCTCCCCAAAGCATTCTGCATCTTCTATTTGTTCATACTTTGGTGTGGCTATTGTAAAGTTCCTCTGGCCTTCATGTGTTTTATTTAAAGTTTGAGAAATAATTCTTTAAGAACCAATTTTGAAAGTGATAGCACATGTAAATAATTACATGGGCTTGCTAACAGATACTATAGAAGGTATTTTTAAGAAGTTAAAATTTGGACCTTTCCAAATTTGACAGTTTCCATTTAAGTAAGTCTTTATCAGGGACTCTATTGAGAAGAGGTAAAATATAACAAAGAACATTCAAGGTAAGACATATAACTAAAGTTTCCTTCTTACATCATTTGCTTTTTTTTCTTTTGCTGTTTCTTGTGTTACCTTGCCATAGCTAACTGAATATATAACCCTCATTTCTGATATCCTGCTTAATTAGACCCTGATGCAGCAAGCTTTTTCACTTGTGCATGGTCCCACTGGCTTCGGTGATAATGCTAACTTGATCCAAAGGGGCGGCTGTGTTAGTCTAGTTCAGTAAAACACTACTTGCTTGATGTTAAGCAGAAGCATAAGTATTTCAGGATTGGGGTTTTAGATAATCTACAGCAGTGGTTTTCAAACTTTTTTTCTCAGGACCCAGTTGAAAAAAATCATTTATGCCTGTGACCCAACAATTACATCTTCGAGCAGTGCATTCCAGTCTTCTGGCAGCGGTAGCACAGGGTGCTGTGACCCAGTGCCTGAGGGTCTGCGACCCACTACTGGGTCCCAGGAGCATCGCTGCCCCAGGCCCCACCCCCTGACCGCAGGCCATTCCCCTGTCCAGGGACAGGGCAGGGAGCGGCAGCCGCAGCTGCGGGGCCACCCACCCTAGGAAGGGGCGAGAAGCGGCCGCCACCGGCAGCTGGGCCCTGGATCTCTGGCCCAATCTGGCCGGAGACCGGGAGAGGCTGGGGCCCCACCAGGACCTGGGGCACTGGCTCCGGGATTCGGGGCATGGGCCCTGTGTGCCAGGTGCCAGTGACGCCCCTGCTGGGTCCCTACCCTAAGTTTGAAAACCACTGATCTACAGTACAACTTATGCTTCTATCTGTCTCAGAGTAGGAAGAAAAAGACTGTCAATGACAGGAAACACAGCCAAGCTCTTCCCATTTCCGTTGGACTTTTTTGATTCCTCTTTTTGAAATAGAGCCATTGTGGAATCCTCTGCTGCTTCTCTAATTCTGTTCACCCTATCAAATCTTCCTCAGAATTAAAAAAGGAGGCATAAGGAAGAAGAAGAAGAAGAAGCGTAAAAAAGAGGGAATGAAAAAATATTTGGTTTCTATTGATGTGGTAGGGTCCAAGTACTTTAGATCCTTTAATACCTTAGCACTCTACTATTAAAAATGTTAATACAGTGTGGGAATATCTGCATCCTGTGTGATTCTGGAAACTATCTGGTTTATTTACTGTGGCTCATTTTACAGATCTTTGGGTGAGCTACAGTACTGGTGAACCTATACTAAGTGGGGCTAGGATGACTCTACCAAGCCAAATAGCAGCCCTGTTTGCTGCGTTAGAGTTGCCCAGTTAGAGTTCAGAATCAGCTCACAGAAGTATTGAGACTCAGCACTGTATGGCTGCTCCTATAATGAGAAAGAGCGGGAATGTGAACAAAAAGTTCAAGCTACTCTGTTTAGTGTATCTGTTTTGTGTTCTGGAGTTTAGAGCTTGCAGGGTTGCGTGGAAGAAATGTTACTAAGTCTGTATCACTGTAGTAGACCAGATACCCTGAAGTAACCCGGAACAAGGGAGAGATTCATTTGTCTGTTAATCCAGAGCCTAAACTGATTTGGCAGACTTGCCACTCAAAAAGCACGTTGTACATTTTCTTTATTTTCCTTCAGTTTGTCATTTGTCACTTCTCTGGAAGAAGGATAGTTGTTTCATTGAAAACAATGTGCTCCTGATGCTAAATATGCAGTTCAGGTCACAATCCTCTCTTAGGACTTGACCCTATAAGGTGCTCGACGAACTGGGCACCTCTTAAGATTGAGCTGGTGTCACATCACATTTAATTATGGAGAGATCAATATGATGTTGCAAAAAGAAGACTTTGACTTTAGCTGGGAATAAGTAGCAGTAACAGGTGAGCTGCTACTTGTCGTAGATAGTGGGCTATCCTGCCTGAAACTAAAGACCTACCTACTCAAATGGGTGGTGAAGAAACACAAATCTCAGGGCACAATTGAATCTGAAGAACAAAAGATAAGAAAATGGGGACAGGAGTGAAGATCATATGGCCAAAACAAGGGATCCAAAGGGGAGCACTAAGCATAGAACTCTAGACGTCAAGAGAGGAGCTTCTAAAGAACAAAGAGCTAATTTTCAGCTAAATAAAACTGGTAATAAAAATTAGGAAAGAGAAATACAAAAAATAGGCTATGAAGGGAAAATTACATACAGGATCGTATCAAGTTTTCTGTGAGGTTTCAGTGGCTCTCCGCTAGGTACATCTAAATCTTGATTTGCTACATCACTCTCAAAATCTCTTATTCAAAATTCACTTTTGGGTAACACTTGCCATTAGGGACATATTTGTGTGACACTTAACCCAATGGGTACCTGATGCTTACTAGGACCCAGAGGTGTTGTTATAGAACAAATAATAAATCATGAAACTGAAGACCTTCATAAAGTGGGGGTTCCAGCATCTCCAAGATGTTTGTAAAATTGGTGTTTATCTCACAATCTGGATAGTGCTTTTTCTCAAAATAAAAGTACAAGAGGCACTGCTATGATACAAGATAAGTTTCAAAGTTTTCATCATTTTATCAGAAGAGCTAGTTGCTGTGTGTTTCTGTGTAGGATATTTTTCTCTTCATTTATTTAGAGTGGAATCTTGTCATAACTTGAGAGAGATCACTTACAACATAGCTCTTAGCTTCTCTAAGAGTGGAAGGGGAGCATTGTAATATATTGCTCAATATTGAACCAATCTACTACCCTCAAAATTCACTGTCACTACTGGCAAAATGGTCAAGGTAACATAAGGAATTTAGTCATTGTGTTTTTTCCAGTGGTGAACTGTCTAGTTCTTTCTGTTTTTGTTTTTAAATTGCAACATCCTCTGAAGTTTACTGGCCTCTCCTGGCCATTTTGTGGCAACAATTTTAATCTCCTAACTGTGAAAAAGTCTCTTCCATATTGTTTGCAAATTGTTTTCATTTCAGCAGCTGTGATCTTGTCTTTTCTTTATGTTGTCAAAATAGTTTTATCTCTGGATGCTGAGCACTGTACATTAACAAGTGTCTGTCTGTCGAATTCTGTCAGAAGCCCAGAGATGCTGCGATCAGAAGGCTCATACTCTATGGAAGGAAGACATTCTTCCACGGACTCCAACAAAGCCTCAAGTGGAGATGTCTCCCCATATGACAACAACTCCCCGGTACTGTCTGAACGGTCTTTGATGGCAATGCAAGAAGATGTTGCCTTCAGTTCAGATAAGCTATATAAGGTACCTGAACAGCATATGTTGGCTGGCCTTTTGCAATCTAAATCAAGAGAGAATTCGACTGGATCATTGGCTGGGAAAGGTAAAGTAGGACCTTCACAGGTCCTTTTTTTTTCCCTTACTGAATGCTGTCTGTTTTACATGCTGTTAATAAGGATTTGTTATGTTGTGTGTCATTTCTCCCCCTTGTGGCAGAATCACTCCCTCCTCATCAGATCTATTTATCCAAGAGTGTGATTTCCCTTCTCATAGTTGGGCTGGGATTGAAAACAGTGGCATATAGAATCCCTCCCCACCATGTAACAGAGCTTCAGTATTGGTTGGCCTTGACGTATTAAACTAAACCTTAGGTATGCAACAACATGATGCTTGTGCAACTGGAATGGTGAATGAGTGCTATGCAGCAAGATTCACCCATCTACAAAGCATCTGACGAAGTGGGATTTTCTCCCACGAAAGCTCATGCGAAAAATAAATCTGTTAGTCTTAAAGTGCCACACGACTCCTTGGTTTTTTTTACTATAATAGAGCAATGGAATTCTGTTATAACCAAGAATTGACGTCTTCCCTTCCAGCTTCCCCTGCCAGGCTCCAGCACTCTGAGCCTGCCATGGGGTAAAACATCCCCTTCTGAGCTCTAGCTGCACTGCGGCTAGAGCTGGGCAGGCGATGCTTTGCCCTGCGCCCAGCTCAGACTGCTGGAGCCTGGCAGGGGATTGGCTATGGCTGTGTCCATTCTCCACGGCCGTCTTGCCACACTTCCCATGGTGCCCCTCTCCAATTTGAATTGTGAAGTCCAGTCCTTGGACATGCCAATTCAAATAGGATTTTCTAATATAGCCCCGTCAGTTCTAATTTACTGAATTCAAATTAATAATTATTAATTTGAAGTGACTAATTTGAATTCAGTAATTCGAGCTGAAACTCCAAGTGTAGTCATAGCCATGGGGCATGATTTTCACCTGCTTTTAGGTGCCTGAAAATGCGGCTAGGTGGCTAGTTGGCTAGATTAGGTATCTCACTCCCACTGAAACCCATGGGAATTTGTTGCTCCTAACTCATTCAGGCACTTTTTGAGATCTGCCATGATAACTTTTCCAGTAAGACTTAAACAGAAAATTGTGTGCTGACTTGTGTTATTAATCATGTTCCAGAGGTTTGTATGCATAGTAATGATACCACACCATGAAGGAATTCCTATCAACTGGATTCAGCAAAACCCTCAAAACAATCATGATCAGCTGCTACGCACTGATGTTATGTGACTTCATCAATGCACTGATATGAGATGATACTGGTCCATAACAATTCAGCATTGTCACATTATTGATACATCATCACAGTGCGCACCTTATGTACCCATGATTAATTATTATTTCAATTTCTCTCTCTCCATGGCTGTATCTCCTCTCCCACCTTCTTTCCAACACCACAACATGTTCCTCTAAATTTCCTTTCCTGTTTGTTGGCCTCCCCAACTTCTGACTGCTGAGGGGGCTTTGTTACTCTTTGCATACAAGGTTATTTTTTCATGGACAAATCTTGCTTTCCTTATTCAGTCAATTTTTCTATTGCATTCAATGGACAGCACACTTATAGAAGATCCCAGTTGTACAGTGGGCTCCATTCCAGATCATGAGTCTTCTCTATGTGGAACTCATTACAAGATTTGAGCTTGATGGATTAAGATGAAGATTTGGCTCTTCATCTCTGGTGTACAGGAAATTCAGCTATTATTATCTTTGCTCTTTTATGTGGTGCTGCTGGATAAAGTTTTACCTTTAATTTACAGAAGGGTAGGTGTGGTAGCCTGTGTACAGCAAAAATAACAAGAGTCCTGTGGCACCCTATAAATTAACAAGATTTCTTCAGACATAAGCTTTCATGGGCTCCAACCCACTTCATCACATGCATTATGGATCTGACGAAGTGGATTGGAGCCCATGAAAGCTTATGCCTGAAGAAATCTGTTAGTCTATAAGGTGCCACAGGACTCTCGTTATTTTTACCTTTAATTTATTTATTGTTCCATTCATGTATTTCCATTCAGTGCTTATAAGGAAGCATTTCATAATCTCTTACTTTTTCTGTAGATGTTCCAGAGGATCATTTCAATATCTGGGGCACTTGGCATTCAACACTGAAATGTGGCTCCAAAAATCCAGGAATGACAGGTATGATGTTTCTTTGACATGTTTTAGGTCCCAGTCTGACAAAGACTTAGCACATTCATGTGCTCTGTGAACTGAAGCCAATAGACTGTTCACAGTGCATAAAATGAATCATGTATATGCGTTTCTGTAAGGTCAAGGGCCTTCATTTCTTTGTTTTCAAAATGGTGAATCCTCATTCTAACACAGCTTTAGGGTTTTTATTAACAATTCTTCTGCTTCCCACTTTGTTTATTCATTTTACTAATTTACAAAATATTAGCTAAAGAAAGGCACAACAGTTATACATATTTGGCAGCATTTAAACAGGGGTCTCAAACTCAAATCACCATGAAGTCCACATGAGGACTAGTAGGGGCCGCATGAAGGCTAGTACGTTAGCCCGAGGGCTGCACCACTGAAACCTTTTCATACAATGATATTGCAAATATCAGTAACAATAGTGTCATTGTGGGCTGCAGGAAATAGCTGTAGGGGCCGCGTGTTTGAGACCCCTAATTTTAAAAGTCACAAGGTAGTGATAGAAATCCACATAGGAAGCAAAACTACAGAACTGAGAGGTAGTGTATACTTGTGGCTTAAGCACAGCTCTTGGAGGCAGGAGACCTGCATTATAACGTTCCCTCTAAGCTATGGATGCAGCTGAGCAAGCTCCCCGCTGGTTCCCCATGGAGTCAGATTTTCTGCACTTGATGTGTGGAGTGTTTTTTACCAGTTGGGGGAAAAAAAGAGTTTAAAAGGATATTACTGTATATAGAACTGCAAAAATAGGTTAATAATTGCATGATTTTATTTCCACAAACAAATCCCCCAGTTAATTTGTAACTATGGCTGTAGACTATCCCATGTGACATTCAATCCTGTGCAAAGGGACAACACAAGCACTACACACCGTTTAAGTCTCACTTAAACCCTCAAAACACGGAATAAATAGTCCTTCAGCATTTCACAGTCCTGCACAGGAGTGGATTTCACCCTGTATGTGTAACTGCAGAACAAACAAAATTGGCCAAAATATCTGTCAAAGCAAAACACTCCAGTGCCTCAACTTCTTTAGCTTGTGGAAAACAGAAAAGTCTTCCAGGTATAGAGAGTCACTCATATTCATTGTTTGTCCCTTGGAAATGCATCCTTTAAAATACTGGGTTCAGAAAAAATTGCAGTTCTTTCATGTTGTGAATGAGTCTAGATCATTTTAAAGTCCATAGAAGGACTCACCAATTGATGTCCCTGATATTCCATACACTCATGTAACAGCTTTCAAATGTCTTGTAGAATGGGATGAAGAATATTTGAAGGAAAAATGCGTATCAACTAAGTTCAGTAACTGATTACTGAAATAGTTTTCTAAAGTAATAAAATACCAAATATCTCTCTCATGATGTACATTCTGGATAAAATTATTATAGCTTTATGCCCAGTGAAGAGAACAATCAGGTCATGTGTTGGTGTGGAACTGATGCATGCAATAGCAAAAGTAGCATTCAAAAATTCAAGCAACAAAATGGAGAGCATGTGATTCTCAGTCTGGAACAACACTATTGGTGGGAAGTCTATTTGATGTTACAATCCGTAAGGCTACACAATAATAGAGCTGTAGATGCAAGGCGTCTAACCCCTTCCCCTGGCCCCCTCCACACTGCCTGCCCGTCCACCGGCTCCCTGATCCCCATTCCTTCCCCACTTGCTCTCCAACACCCCCTGGGCCTCTTCCCTGCTGCCCGCTGCCCCCTGCGCCCATGCCCGTGGGTGCCTTTCCAGCCCACTCACTGGCTCCCTGACCCCCTTTCCTGATTGACTAACCCTCCAGCTCCCTGATCCCCTGGTCCTTCCCTGCTTGCTCCCCAACCCTGCCCCCCCCCCGGACCCTTCCCTGCCTGCTGCTGGCTCCCCAACCCCCTTCCCTGACCTGCCTGCCCACCAGCTACCCAAGTCCTCAACCCTCAGGCACCTTCCCCACCTTCCCAGTGACTCTCCAATGCCTTCCCTAACTCACCTGCCAACCGGATCCCCGCCCCTGATCCCCAGGGCCCCTTCCTCCTTACCTGGCTGGAGCTGCACCCAGGACAGGCTGCTCCCGCCCTGGGTATGCATCTGAGATTTGAAAACTCCCCCAG
The DNA here is from genome assembly GCA_007922195.1 of Podocnemis expansa. Classification (NCBI taxonomy): domain Eukaryota; kingdom Metazoa; phylum Chordata; order Testudines; family Podocnemididae; genus Podocnemis; species Podocnemis expansa. The sequence continues at coordinate 26,964,173 of ML681989.1, read as the reverse complement.
CCTGGCTGCAGCTCCCTGCTGCACGGGGGTCTGAGATGCCTGTGTGGGTGTGTGATGGCTGCTGCATGGCCACACGCCTATGCATTGGAAACATTGGTTATAATCCCAGCTCCATCACTGACTGACTCCTTATAACTTTGGACAAATCACTTAACTGCCTGTCCTCAGTTTTTTCTTCCAGCTGCACAAGCCTGCCTTCATAGGAATGTTGTATAATTAATGTTTTTAAAGCCCTTGGAAGTCATATGGCATTATGTGAGTGCTAAATATTAAAGTCACTGGCTTCATATAACAGAGTGTAGATAGTACAAATCCCACACCATCCTCCCCAATATAATGTTGTAAGGTAATGGTTACTTGTTAAATGTCAGTGTGTCATATCAGTGTGTTCTGTTTTATTGTGGTCTCCAGGTTCACATGGAAACATTTATGAAAGCAGCTCATTACGACCCGGACAGTGCTCTCTTTCCCAAGGGAACCTATCACTGAATTGGCCTCAATGGCAGGGGAGTTCCGCTGAATTGGACAATGGGAAGCAAATAATCCGAAGGAGTCAAACTACTGCTGCCATTCCTGAATGTAGGCCTCATCCCCCAGTGTCTCGTGTTTGCAGTACTCCACAAATTGAAGGTGGCAGGAGGAGTTCAGACCAGTCCAGTTCAAGGTCTCAGCAGCATTTGACTTTAAGTAGTGCAGAGGACCTTGCAGAGCCTGACTCTAATGTGGGATGTTTCCCAATCACAGCGAAATCTTTGCACCTGAGACAAGAAGATGTAAGTAGAAAAGAGAGGCCACCACCCCCTTATCCTGGCCCAAAAAAACAGAGTTCTGCATTGTCCCAGCGACCAACTGTCTCTTCATCAGTGCAGTCATTGTGGAGACTTCAAAGACCAGAAAAAAGTTTGGGGACCATAGCAGCAGGGGGGCCAACAGCTGAATCAACTGACCAATCCACCTCCAGTCAACAGTGGCAGGCCCCACAGAACAAAATGAGTAACATCTATTCCACTCCAGCCAATAATCAGAACAATAAAAATGTATCAGGGCCAGACTGGGACGACTGGCAAAGAGAGCGATGGCAAATTTGGGAGCTTTTATCAGCTGATAACCCAGATGCCCTACCTGAAACACTCGTATGATCAGATTCTTACAGAGACCTACCAACAAACCCTATGCTTCTCTTGAATAGGAAAAGGTCATTGGAAACTTTTGTTTTATACCAAGTAAATTTCATTTAATTTTTAAAAAACTTTGCTCACTTTAAATCTTAAGTAGCACTGTCAAGCAGTCCATTTACAAATTCAGTATGTTCCTGTTTCATAGCAAGCTTTTGAGAGAGAAAAACAAGATGAAAATTTCAGTCTACGCTGTATGCATAAACTGTGTGTAAGATAAAACTACTGCTTTGGTGTTGCTAAGGTGTATTTATATGTCTGCAGTTTTGATGATTGTATATTCTGTAATGGGTTATGTATGATAATCATATATTATGAATTCACATACAGATGACAATCAATCAGGATTGCTTTTTTTTTTTTTTTAATCACTGCACTTACTTATGTTACCATGTCATGTACGCGTTGGAATTCTATAGAAAGTGCACAAGCTGGTTTCTGTGCTTTTACATAAGTTAATGGGTGAATATGTCCTTCTTCTCACTGCCTATAAAAAAACACTAAAAAAGAATGAAACATGAAAAGCCATATATTTTATAAGGGTAGTAGTGAACTGGGGCATGGGAATTATTTACCAAATATTTTTTTCTTGTAAATATGTTAATGAACAAAATTAAAATTTGATACAATGTTATAAGACAGCTCCTTCTGCCAGGTGTCTAAGTTTCCCCACTCCTGCTCATTGAAATACAATGTTATAAGAGAGTAACTTTTTAGATTTTGTTAGGAAGCAATTCAGCTAATCAATCAAAAGTAACATTGTGCCTAAACTAAACTAACAGACTTGGTGGAAAAGTTTGCCCTCCCCTTCTAGATCAACTACAATCTTATATATACAGTATATAATATATAATACATATTTATAGGTGTATGATTTTATGTATTGTTTTAAAACAATTAACTGGAATCCAAATTTTAAAAAAAACTAAGTCATGTAGCAGAAAAATATGGCTTTTCCTTTTAAAAGGATGAATGAAGAAATTACAACAACAAGCATTTACAGGTATTTTCATAAAGGAGTCACATGCAATGTTTTAGAAATGAGTATTATATTTGGAAAAGTTCACAACTCCTTGTACAAATATTGCGCCAAAGTTTGGGAAAATGTTTTTCTCCCCTTCAGTAGCTATATGTTACATTGTTAAAGGTTGCTGTTACAAAACCTCTTGTGTTACTAAACTGCAAAAACGATTATGCTCAGCAGGTGGCAATGTACTTCAGTATTTTAAGAGATTTTTTTTCCACATAAGGAGAAATGTTGTATAAAAATCTCTTTATATAAGACATGCTAGTCTTAATTTTAACAAAGTCAAATACTTATTCAGTGATGATGTCTTGAAGTTCTATCTTGTGCCATAAAGATGGATTAAAAAGTTAAGCAAAACATTGTAGTTGTTCTTTTCTCCTTTGTTGTAATAATGGTTCTAATAAAATCCCACAAATGTCAGTGACTTTCATCATCATTATAGGATAAAATTTTCAAAAGCACCTAAGCAACTTCGAAGCATTTTCAAAAGTGATGTAGGAACCAAGTCCTGTTGATTATCAACAATGGAACTAAGAGCATGTCTACCCAGCAACTAGACATGCACAGGTGGCCTGTGCCAGCCTTCTCAGACCTGCAGAGTTTGGGCTGCGGGGTGGTGGCTGGAGCTGGAGCCCAAACTCTGGGAAGTTCCTATCCTGCAGGGTTCTAGAGCCTGGGCTTCAGCTAGAGCCTGGATGTGAACATGGCAATGAAACAGCCTCAGCACCTGAGCCCTGCAAGTTTGAGTGGGCTGGCCTCAGCCAGCCATGGGTTTTTCTTGACTGTGTAGATCAAGGGTCTCAAACTCAAATCGCCATGAGGGCTGCATGATGACTGGTATGTTAGCCTGAGGGCCGCACCACTGAAACCTTTTCATACGGTGATATTGCAAATATCGATAATGGTAGTGTCGTTGCAGGCCATGGGAAATAACTTTAGTGGCAGCATGCAGCCTGCGGGCTGTGAGTTTGAGACCCCTGGTTCAGATGTACCTTTAGGCTCCTAAGTCAGGTAGAAAACTCTGGCTTAAATCAATATACCTAAAAAGATTTATGCAAAGTTTAAAATGATTCCAGTACATCTGTATTTGAGGGTTGTATGATTATAGCAATACAAATATAAATGATGTCATTAAACCAGAGCAACTTTTCTAATATCAATCGGGTCTAAGTATTGTTTTAAGGTACTAAGTCTAGGTACCAAGTTTTGAAAGCTCTGGCTCATTATTATAAAGGGAGTGCACATGCCTGGTACCAGTGAGGTCAATGGCCAAACCTCCATTGACTTCTTTGGGTCTTGACTTTGGCCTTTTCTTAGTTACATGTGTAAAACTAAGGGACCAACCAAAGCACACTCTGTGCTGTTGATATGGCAAAGAATAACCATGATTTCATTTTATTTTGTCCTCAACTCTTGCATTCCAGCAGGCATCCAACTAGTGTACACAATGCATGAATGAGTGAGGAAGCAAGGCAGCCAGTGTTGTCTTTGCTACTTACTTCAGAGTCACTAGTTTGAGTCCTGTGTGGGTCATTAGCCATTAAAAGTTACCTGATGGCTGGGTTGGAGCCCTTTTGGAAATGTGTTGGTAGTCTGTGATCACACCCAGAAAACTCTCCTTCACCTTTAGCAAGTGAACTGTCTTCTCACTTGTACAGGCGCAGCCCTCCTAGTCAGGATTAAGATATGCAGGTAGTGTGAGTCTAGCCTTGGACTGTTGATCCTAACAATATCGAACTCTTGTATAAAACTTCTTAAGTAGATTTCAATGTGCCCATCTTTACACAGGTGCATATTCTAAATGAGGTTAAGAATACTCACCAGAGTAAAGGTATGTAAAATTTAGTCCATTGAAGAAATAAAAAACGGCAGTTCCTGATGCTGTCAGGCTGGGTGACTCCTTTAATAAACACTTCATTTAAAAAAAATCTCACTCTGAATTCTAAGATTCCAGGAGCTAGGCCTTCTGAAACAACATGAATCTGTCAAACTGCATTGCAACTGTGAGTGGATGATCACAGAGGCAGATAGATTCCTGCTTACAGACATTGTGTTGTTATAGCTTGTGTGTTTATTGTTAAATTGGCCTTTGAGCAGAAGCGAATGAAACAGCATAGAAAAGAGAATGGTACTTAGACACAATAGGAAAATGACTTCAACCAGACAACTCAAGAATTCTAGAGAGCCCCAAAGCTCCCCAGGCTCTCTGCTGTCAGCAATATTCTATAGTATAGCTAAAACTTCACCAGACTTGAAGGCAATTGATGGCAACAAAGCCAAATCTGGGATAAGTCTTTCACTTCATGTGATTCAATATGTGGTTGCATGGCAAAAACCAAATCTAGAACAAATTTTGTTGACTTTGAGTACACTGTTGTCCAAGATCATCTCATTTCTATATATTAATTGCAACGGGAGAGGGCAGAATAAAATGAACCAAGATCAATTTAGAGCTGTAATAGGCTGCACAGAACTAGATCCAACGAAATCCTGTTCCCATACTAGGTAGTCTGGGTGTTTTAGTTCCCAGCATTGGTTGGGAACTTTAGGCCTCACAGACCTGCTTACTAGAAAAAGCAGGGCTAGGGAGAAGTTATTTTCTCTCAGTCCAAGAGGGATCAGGGAAAGAGAATGGTCTGCTTTGAGTCCCTGGAAGGGGACCAAGAAAGGATAAAGTTATTTAGGTTTCTTCAGCCAAACCATTTAGAAAAAGAATGTGCAGAAGGGACTTTAGAAAAAACAATCCAGCAAAGGACCAGTGAAGACACCTAAAAAATGACAAGAGCTGGCTGAGGTGTTTGTAGCAGGAAGTATTTCAGGGTAGGAGGACTCACTATATGAGGCACGCGGGTAGTCAGACTTGATGCCTGTTTCAGTGCTGAGTGCCAAATGCTGGAACTTGGGGAGACTTGAGCTCCTTTTATTCTCTGATGGAGAAGGGCTCTTTGGCATTGCTGTTGTACTTTGAAGGTAGCGGAATTTGAGACCATCAACTTCAAGGAGAGTGTGAGAATCAGGGAAAGAGATGGGCTAAAGAGTATGAACTTTAATTACCCCTGAAGATATGGGGGAAGATTTTCAGTTCAGTTGCAAAGCTAACCTACCAAACCAAAAGGAAAATTGATGCACAACAACCTTCATGTGATGGACAGATTAGGTACTATTATGTCACATCAACAACTTTAAACCAAGTGGTCAGACTTCATGGTCATGGGCCTATACAGCATAAGTGTCTACAGTAAGTAGTAATTTTTCTGTGCTGTTATCTTGCTTCAGTGTTAGGAAAAAAACATCAAACTAGAGCAAGTCAATTCTTATCTGCTTTAACACAATCAAAGTGTAGTTTCTACCCCCATGCAATTCTATTGCTCAGGGCTTCTGTGAATTATGTAAACCATCAAACCCAATGGTGGGTGGGTGGGGGTGGGGGTGTATGTGTAAAAAAACATGGTGCCAGTACTCTCTTTTCCCCTGCCGATCCCAGCCCCCAGCTAGGCAGTGGAGCTGGCAAAAAAAAAGGTGCCAGTACTCCATACCCATGTGTACCATCACAAAAAAAACCAAAACACCCCACTCAACCCAATTGTTAGGTGCCCAAAGTAATATTTAAAATATGCAATTGAAGGTAGTGGGATAAATAAAAAGAAAGGGATGTGTCTGGAGCAGAGACATTTTGTGGGTCTAGCCCAGGCAAAGTCCAATGGGGAAACATATTTTTGCTTGAAATGAGTAAAAAATCCCATTTCACCTAGTCTGGCTTTCACTGTATCTTTTAGTGTTGTGTGTCTTTCCCAGTAGAAAGTCAAACTCATCACTGAGTTGGCTGTTTCTTAGATCCTTTGATAAAACTACTGCATTAATATCTGCCAAATCTTTTTGTTAATGCTGCAGATTCCTTGTATGTTTTCTTTCTAAGCTATGAGTTTTTTAAGCCTTTACTATACCCTCCTGTGGCACGCTGCAGAATGAGGACAGAGCATCACCTCAAAGCATTTCCTTTGAATGTTCATCTTGGAAGAGGCGGCAGAAGGGTCGTGGGCCTTGACCCCAAGGGCACACAAGGAGAATTCTGCTTCCAGGGCCTCTGAAGGGAAACCTGCACTCCAGAATGCCCTACAGTATTTTCCCAAACTGCTTCATGGTTCTGTTTAATGGTTGCTTACTAGTTGTGCAGTATAAAACAGGGACAGGATTCCTCACATGCTAATACTGCTTGGAGAAACTAATTCGGGTGCGGCTTTCCATACAGATACTGGTTCAGGACCAGGCATAAACTCTGGAATACAGCTGCTGCCTTATTCTTCTGAATCAGTCATAGCCACGTCTGACTTGAAAACTAAACCTATAGATTTATAGGCTGGACATTCCTGTGAGCTGGAGGCGGGGGCTTGTCATGGAGCCAGAACTTTCTGCATTTAATAATGGTGGAGGGAAGCTAGATTTGTGAAACCTGGGTGTTTTAAGTTATAAACATAATGTCGAGTGAGATCATAAATAGCTACAGGTGCTCACCTTTGAACATCATGCTATGTCTTTAGGAGCCTAAGCATCTAGCTGGGCATCTAATTTTACACACTTGAGGTTCTTAAGACTGAGACCAGAATTTTTGGCTGTATTCACACAGCACTTTTGTTTCGAAACAACCTCATTGTTGTGAAACAAAAAAAAAAACATGTTCACACGACGCAGAGTTGTTTTGAAACAACTTAAACCTGGTTTCTGGGCGAAACAACTTTGTTTCGCGACCGTTGTTTCGAAACAATACAGTGTGAACATGGGGTTGCAGCCCGTGCTGCGGGCTCAGCCCGGCGCCCCTGACCCATCTGCGGTGTCGGGGGTGCAGCCCAGGGTGCGGGCTGAGCCGCCTGGCAGGGGTTCACTGCCCCTGACCCTGCCGGAGGCTGCAGCCCCCTTTCTGGGCTGCAGGGTGAGCCGCAGGAGCGGCTCACACCCCCCCCCCCCGGGGGCTGCAGCACCTGGCAGCAGGAAACGAAATAGCAAGTTCCCAGTGCGAACATGCTATTTCGTTTCCCGCGTTTTTCCTTATTTCGCATTAACATTTTGTTAATGTGAAATAAGATATTTTGAAATAAGGGGTTATTTCGAAACAAGTTGTTTCGACACAACTTGTTTCGAAATAACTATCTGTGTGTGAATACAGCCTTTGAGTTCTTTCTTTCCAAATTGTCTTATTGGTGGTGTAACACCCCTGTGGCCAAGAGAGAGTCTGCCCTGCAGGCAGCTCTGGCCAAGGAAGGGTGTGCACAGGGAAGCAGCAAGGAGAGCCCCTTTCCCCCAGGGGCACCTGTGCCAAGCCCTGCAGAATGACCACACACACTGGGGTAGCACAGGGATTATGGGAATGGGGCAGGTTTAGTTACAGAGGTGCAAAGGGGAAACCAACAGGGGAGCTGAGGCAGCAGTAACGCAGAATAACAGCTAACACAAGGCCCTGTGGGCCCAGCAGTACAGCAGGCTGAAGACAGACAGTGAGCTCTGTAGCTGCACCCTGAGTTCAGGAGTCCCAGCACAGCTCCAGTCCAGTGTTCAGTCCAGCAGCTCCTGGTCATCTTCAGTGCCAGAAACTTTCCCAGCAAAAACCCCGCTGATGCCTCTTCTGCTGCTCTCTGCAACCACAGAATGACACCCTCCCCACTTACCTAACTACAGCCTCCCCTTTAGTCCCAGGCCAAATCCCAGGCCCTGTACTCATGGCCCCACCACTGCGGGTGGCCAGTCACATGGGTCCAGCTCTGTCCTTGGACGACTCTCCCCAGCATAGTGTCCTCCTGTGAGTACTGGCCTGGACATCCCAGGTCAGCTGCTCTGTCCTCCCAGGCAGGGTCACCGTCTCTCTGCTTCTCTCTTGCTGCTCCTCCCCTGGGCCTCTGGCTGCAGCCCCCTTCCCCCTCAGTTCCACTGCTGGGCCCTGTTAGCTGTTACGCTGTGTTATTGCTGCCCCAACTCCCCTGTTGGTTTCACCTTCGCCTCCTCTGTAAATAAACTTTCCCCAATCCCTGTGCTATCCCAGGGCTTGGCACAGGTGCCCTTGGGGTAGAGGAGCTCGCTTTGCTGTGTCCCTGCGCACACCCTTCCTTGGCCAGAGCTGCCTGCAGGGCAGACTCTAGATTGGCCACAGAGGGTGTTACAGTAGTTTTTTTGTTGGTGGTGGGCTTTAACTCTTTTCAGCAAAATGTACCAATTTGTATGCTCCTACTGTCACCATTTCCATGCTGTAGCTGTTGGCTTACTTTCCTGGGAATAGAGAAAACTAGCCTGGGTAAGAATGCACACTTAAGCTTCAAGGATACTTTCTTGTAATCTGAGCTAAAGAATAACATTAGGTTCATGTAATGCCTTAATGCTCATGCTGTTGTGCAACACAGAGACTGCTTCTTTATCACATTAATAATGTTATTTTGCATCAAAGAGCACTTTTACCAGCACTATGGAGAAGTATTTGATTCCTGGGGTGCCAAAAGTCTTTGCCAGGAAATATTTTATTGACCAAGCCATCCAGCAGTGAATGTGTCTCTCAGTAAGGATGCTTTCCACCCTACATTGGTACCTGGAAAGAGGGCTCAGTTTACCAACGTATTGCATCTTCAGCGTATGGCCACTAATTGCTTGGTAAGATAGATGATGGGACAACTGTAGCTGATGGTCATAGGGAAGCTTCACAGAACTAATAGCTTGGTGGAGCAAGCAGAGCCTCTGGAAGAGCTGGTGGCTGTAACAGTGAAATAAATAACTGCAAACTGAGACAAAAGAGAAAGGGAAGCAGAGTTAGAGGCTCTGCGTTAAAGCAAAGCACCATCTGATACAGTCCTCAGCTAAGTTCATTGGGAAAGTCAAGACTGATGCCTAGATTGTAGGAAATGCTATTTTGTGGTAGCCCCAGGTTCACCATGACTATACAACTCCTGCTGCTTGGGCTGCTACAACAAAGGGGCATCATATGGCTGCCACAGCTGAAAGCCAAGAGGTTTAATGGCTGATTCTTCATGCTCACTGAAATCAGGCCTTTGGGAGACCAAAGAAAGAAAATCAAAAGTAACGGAAAAAGGGCAGATCTAGGGCACAGTTCTTCTTCTGGCCCTGACCTGCCCGGGTCCCTGGCAGTTGCCTGGACTTTCCTAGCCTAATTACTGAATCACATTTTATTGATGGTGTTTAACCCCCCAAACTGACTGTGTGGCTGAAAGTGATGGGATATATAAACCCTCCCCTGGGATAGAAAAACGTAAGTCATTTTGGGCCCAAATGAGCCTTTTATGTCGAGGGAGTAAAATCTCAGGACCACCATGGTAGCATTCTCTTCCATGCTTCCAGTTCCAGCTGCAGGGCCAGGTTAGCCACGCAGAACTGCAATGTCTCAATGCATGAATGAGTTAATGGTGTAAGGAGAAGCATTTCAAGTTTCTTAGTAACTGGAGCACCTTTGTGGAAAGGAGGTGCCTAGGTAGGAAAAATGGGTGTCACCTAAACCAAAAAATGGAATCTAATCGCTGGCATGCAATAGTAAGACAGTTGTAGCACAGTATGTAAACTAGGCACTGAGGAAAGCTGACAGGTATGGAGCAGCACAGAGTTTGAATGGAGCCATGTTTTAGGGCCATATTGCTTAAAGAAACAACTCTTAATAAAAAGACTAGACAAGTTGTTAAAAGACAGGTGAGAACTTATGCACAACCATCTAATATAAAAGAGTCCCATGTAATTATAATATAGAAAAGCAAGGAATTGATTAGTGACAAAATGTACATCTTTACACACAGTGAACCTAAGTTCCTGGCATTACAAAAAGCTATTGGTATGACAGGCATTGTGGAAACTTTGAGGCATGAGGATAATAAATGGGACATGGTACTATCAAGAGACAAAATATATGAGACTGATGCAGTAGGTTACAGTGGTGGAGGGGGTGTTCTGTCATCTGAGACTAGCCTAGCTTTATCCTCCTTGGAACCCCTTCCCAGGTAGCAGGAAGCTGTTATCAAACCCCCTCTCCCTCAGTTGTCTCTTCTGTAGGCTAAACAAGGCATACCAAGAAAGCATCTGATGAGAACCTAGCTACAGATACAAAGCTCACAGCATTATTTTTAAAAACATCAGAGGCAGTAAGCCTGCCAAACAGCCAGTAGGTTCACTGGACAATTGAGGAACTCTCAAGGAAGATAAGACTGTTTTGGGGGGGCTAAATTAATTCTTTACATCACTCTTGATTGCAGAGGAGGTGGGGGAGATTCTTGCCCTTAAGTTGTTCTTTACAGATGACAAATTGAACAAACTGTCCCAGACTGAGGTTTCAGTAGAGGTGGTTAAAATTGTTTAAGTAAACACATCAGTAGGGCTAGATGGTATTCAGCCAACCATTTTTGAAGGAACTACATATGATATTGCTTACCTACTAACTGGGGTACATGAAATATCATTTAAATCACTCGCTGTACCAAATGATTGGAGGGCAGCCAATGTAATACTGATTTTGTTAAAAGGCTCCAGAGGTGATCCTGGCACTTACAGGTCAGTAGGCCTAACTTCAGTACATAGCAAAATGGTTGAAAACTATAGTAAAGAACAGAATTATCAGACACAGAGATGCACATGATATGTTGGGGAAAAGTCAACACAGCTTTTGTTGAAGGAAATCACACCTCACCAACCTATTTGTATTCTTGAGGCTGTTCATAAGCACATAGCATGAGTGATCCATTTGATGTAGCATACTCAGATTTGCTGAAAGTCTTTGGCTAACCTTAAGTAAATTAAGCAGTCAGGGGATAAGAGGGACAGTCTTCTTATGTATCACCAAATTAAAAAAAAAGGAAACAAGGATTGGGAATAAAGGGTAGTTTTCCCAATGCAGAAAGGTAAAGAACAGGGTTCTACAGGGATTTGTACTTGAACATGTGCTATTCACATGAGCTGTTACAAAGGGTGAAAGCGAGCAAAATTTGCAAACATATACGTACGTACGTATGTGTGTGTGAGAGAGAGAGAGTGACTGGATAGCGTAGTGGTTAAGCACGCTGCCCTTTGGTGCAGGAGACCGGGGTTCAAATTTCAGTTGGTACCTACCTACCTTTCCAGTAGAGGTCCTTGGGCAAAAGACCCCCTCATGCCTCACTTGCCTACCTCAAATATGTGAGTGACACAAACTAGAAGAGTCATGCCAGCTCGGAGGGTGCCCAGATTTACAAGACCTGCGCCAGATCCTGGGGAACCAGGACAATCTTATGATAAGTGGGCTACTGGAGCAAACCATACATGGATGAGACAAGAGAACCTGGAATTGATGGAATGCTGCCACAACAGTAGACCTAAGGAGAGGGGATATAAGAAATGTATGAGGGAACTATGGGTGGACAAAAGACCTACATCCACACTAACTGAGAAGCAGCTAGTTACCCAATGCTTCAACATAGTAAAGAAGAAGCTGCTCTCACAACGTGAGATAGACCAACTCCACGTTACAGCCTGGACTCAACAAGCAGACCCGCAAGAACAACTAGATGTGCAGCCAACACCGGAAGCTGGACCTTCACTGCTACCTCCTCCATTACAGAACACAGCAGCTGATAGGAGGCATAAGATCATGGATAAATTAGCTACAGTCAACCCTCGAGACCGATTACCAAGGCTCATTGGAGAAGTACCCTCAGATAGTATGCTAGAAGAAGCCAACAGAGCCCTAATGACAATTCCTACTACCACCATAACTCAAACCAATGAACTGGTATACGCTACAGCTTCTGTAGTCCTGGAGATGCTTGGCTACACAATCAAGAAGAACACC
>ML681989.1:26781011-26942172 GCA_007922195.1 Podocnemis expansa | reverse complement strand
ACCACCAGAACCACGGCCAGGGATGTTCTATCTACTACCCAAAATCCATAAAAAAGGAAACCCTGGACGCCCCATCATCTCAGTCATTGGCACTCTTCCCGCCGGCCTATCTGGCTATGTGGACTCCCTCCTCAGACCCTATGTTATCAACATCCCCAGCTATCTTCAAGACACCACAGACTTCCTGAGGAAAATACAGTCCATTGGAGAACTTCCAGAAAACACCATTCTGGCCACTATGGATGTAGAAGCTCTTTACACCAACATCCCACACAAGGATGGATTACAAGCTATTAGAAGAACCATCCCAGATGATGACACAGCACAGCTCGTGACTGAACTTTGTGACTTTGTACTCACCCACAACCACTTCAGATTTGAGGATCATTTATACCTCCAAATCAGTGGCACTGCTATGGGCACCCGCATGGCCCCACAATATGCCAACATCTTTAGGGGCGACTTAGAACAACGTTTCCTCAAGTCTCATCCCAAGACACTTCTTCTTTACCTGCGCTACATTGATGACATCTTTATCATCTGGACACATGGCAGGGATGCTCTTGAAGATTTTCACAGAGATTTCAATAATTTCCACGACACCATCAAATTGAGCCTGGAACACTCCACACAGGAGATCCACTTTCTTGACACTACAGTACAAATCAGGGATAGATGCATCACCACCACCCTATACCGAAAACCTACTGATCGGTATAGTTACCTACATCCTTCGAGCTTCCATCCTAAACACACCACACGATCCATTGTCTACAGCCAAGCCCTAAGATATAACCGCATCTGCTCTGATCTCTCAGACAGAGACAGACATCTTGAGGATCTCTATCAAGCATTCTTGAAACTACAGTACCCACCTGGGGAAGTAAGAAAACAAATTGACAGAGCTAGACAGGTTCCCCGAAGTCATCTACTACAGGAGAGACCCAAGAAAGAAAACAACAGAACACCACTAGTCACCACATACAACCCTCAAGTCAGACCTCTGCAAAAGATTATTAAAGACCTACAGCCTATTCTAAAAGATGATCCCTCTCTCTCTCAAGCATTAGGAGACAGACCACTCCTTGCCTATAGGCAGCCCCCTAATCTTAAACAGATACTCACCAGCAGCTACAGATCTAACAACAGGAACATTGAAGCGGGCACACATCCCTGCAAAAAACTACGCTGCCAAGTCTGCCCACATATCTGCACAACAGACACCATCATAGGTCCTGATCAAGCCTGCTACTCCATCAAAGGTTCATTTACCTGCTCATCTACTAATGTGGTCTATGCCATCATGTGCAAGAAATGCCCCTACACCCCAGATAGTGGACAAACAGGACGATCGTTCCGTAACAGACTGAATGAGCACAGAGTTGATATCAGAAATCAAAGAGCAAAGAAACCAGTTGCTGAGCACTTCCATCTTCCTAATCACTCGATGACGGATTTGTTAACGACTGTCATTAGAGATGTACCTGGGACATCAAGACTGCAAAGAGAAACAGCTGAACTTGAATTAATATGCAAGCTAAATTCTGTGAAAGCAGGACTGAATCGAGACTATGGGTTCTTTTCCCATTACAAAGGGTAATTTGACTTCAGGCTTCCCATGGTTTGAGCCTGTAAACGGGTCTGATTTGCTGTTACTTTATGACCCGATCCTATGTTTTACACCCCCTTGCATTTAGTTTCATTCCTTTCTGTAAGTTCACCCATCTTCGAAGCATCTGAGGAAGTGGGATCTTCTCCCACGAAAGCTCATGCAAAAAATAAATGTTAGTCTTAAAGTGCCACACAACTCCTTGTTGTTTTTTTACTATCCCAAGAGACACCCCCTAAGTATTGATGGAGAGTCCTTGCTGTAAGAAAGTGAAGGGTCTGCAAATGGTAGCTCCCCCAGGGGGACCCTTCATTTGACTTGCTTGTGAAATTCTGATCATGTCCTGGACAGGGAAAATAAGCGGTAGGAAGCGACCTAAGAAGGCAGCAGAAAGAGCTGCTGGCATCGTAGGTCCCTAGGGCAGAGCTCAGTGAAGAGGAAGGGCCCAGGCTCCCCTATCAACTACCATCCTGTGAAGTGACAAAGAAAAATTATCTTTACTTCAGAGACGAAGGAGGCTAGAAACACAGTATCCTGAGGCAAAGGAGCGCAGTCCACAGGGGCCTGAAAGTGAACAGACTTTTCCTTTTTGTGAAGTAAATGGACAGACAAATTTTGTTGGATTCTGTTACATCAGAAGGGAACATACACAAGTTGTGACCTGACAGGAGGGTTGTCATGAACTACTGGAAGAGGCACCACCACAGCACCAGCGTAATCACTCCCAAGGGATGGTGGATATGGGGGAGAGCTGGTACGCAGAGCTATAATCACTAGGAAGCAGTAGCACTAAGCCTAGCTCTGTCACACTGACAGAAGCCAGGTTTGCATGCCACAAGCAAAAGATCTGGGCAGAGGATGGATTGCCTGAGACCGCCTGGCTGTTGTCATGGGAATCAAAGGAAAAGAAAATGTGTGTGTTGATACTGACCTCCTACATTGGATGGGATAGCAAAACTGCTATTAACAAGTTAATTGCTTTTAATAATTTCTATCCAACACACTTTACAACCACAAAAAGATAATCTCACTCTATACCCTTAGCTAAATGGGCAATACACTCATTTTATAGAAAGGTGAAGTGATGTCACAGTTCAGGGCAACTGCCTCCATATTTTCTGCTTGCAATCTCCCAAGAGCACCCATTCTTAGAGCCCTGCAAATATGCAGATATCCGCATCTGCAGATACAACACGGATATCCCCAGACCATTTCTTGTGGATGCAGATTGAATATGGATCCACGTATTTATATCTGTGCAGGGCTTTATCCATTCTAGACTCTCAGCCATCACCTCCCTTGGGCAGAAACCCACTTCTCCCCCCTTCTGACCAGGGTTTTAAGTCTGCAGAGCTCCCTGATTGTTATTGTCTGATTCCCAGCAAGCCAGGCTGCCAAAGTCCACATCTGTGCAATGCTTTCTTTCAGAGGCTGTGACCAGTGTGTCTTCTAGAGCTGTGCTATGCACAGCTCATGCTAAGTGAGGCATTTCAGTTTCTCTGTATACAACTCAGGCATTTGGACTCATCTTCTGAAACAGGAAATCAGAAAACCAATAACCCATGCCTCAGGGCGTATCTTCAAAAGGTTGGGTTTTCGCACAACCCAAGTGGAGGAATTTGCATTAAACTCTCCCGGAGTATTTCCCCGGAAATCCACTTCACATTCAGTGACCCAAAAACCCATTCTTTTTCAACATTTTCAATGAAGTCCTTTGAACTTGCAGGCCCCACACCACATCTCCACACTACAGAGGTGATATGCAAACCCAGCACACAATAATACATAGTCTTTGTTTTGAATACAACGAGTCCCAAATTTAATTCAATAAGGTCTCTCGAGGACATGCCGGAAATTGCCATAGCTCTCTCCACTGTATCAGTTAGGTTGGCAATACATGCACTTTACAGCAGGATACACTGAGGCATAGTCAAGCTTAGTGTCTTTGGCTAGGCTGTACAGTGAGTTGGTGGTGGAGTTGGAAAAACTGACCTCAGAAGTCTTTTTATTCCTAGTTGCTAACAGCAAAATTCTTCCTGCCTAATTTATTTGCTGTAGAATTATCTGAGCACCAGTCTTCAGAACTTATTGTAGTACTTAAAGCAGCAAGTAGGACGCCTTGCTAATAACATTTTTACTTCATCTTGCTTCTAAAAAAAGATGCCTGAAAGAAGCTTTAATTTTAACTTGAAAAGCTTTTAGTTCATCAAAGGGAAAGACCATGTCAACCCAAGTTACTGTTTTCAACTCAGCAGAGGTGAGCAGTCATGACTCCATCTAAAGGGAAAATAATTTTGGATTGGAAAGCACTTTTTCATGCAAAAAGTAAATGCGTGCGATGATCTGCCAAGTAGAGTTATGGATGCAAAACCACTCTGTTCACTGTAGGACAAAATCATATGTTGTCTTTGGGGAAATCAGGTATTGAATGGGGAAAAGTCATTTGACTTTTCTCCTTGTTTTCTTCCTGACTCTCTAAAAGGGTGAGATGATGAACCAAGTCTAGCTTACACCTAAAGGCTACTTCATAGCTAGGCTAGGCATCATTCAGGGAGCCAGGTTCCACAGCAGGAAAAGCATACCTGCAGAATATAGATTGTGGTTCCCTTTTGTGAAAATAGGGAAAACTGGTCCTGTGCAAGAGCACTGACTAGAGCTGTGGAGAGGCTTCCTTGTCATCTCTGTAGACACCTGTAGCTAGTCCATGCCAATGAACTCTGGGCTAAGGGTCTGTTTAATTGTCATGTGGATGTTTGGGCTTGGGCTGCATCAGAGCTCTGTGACCCTCCAGCCTCTCAGAATCAAAGCCTTGGGTGCCAGCCTGAATCTGAACTGGCACTTTGCAGTTAAGCAGCTCCATACCTTTCAAGCCCAAACCAGATGGCATGGGCCATCCATAAGGTTTTAATTGTAGTGTAGACATATCTTAATGGTCCTGGCTCCAAAGCTGCCAACTACTTAGCAGGATGTAAACAGAGCAGTAAGATCAAAAATGGAGGAGAGCTATGAAGTACAGGGCCTCATCTTGGTAGGACGTTCTATAGGCATAAAAACACCTTGGAAGAACTTGTTGTGGTTACCACTACAGTGGGTAGTCATGGTAAGTTAGCCTTTCTGGCAGTTCACAGGATCATATGTAAAAGAAACAGATTTCACTTCATCAATTGACCAAAAAAAAAAAAAAGCTATTAACTTACTGAACAAAACCCACCATTTAACCCCTACCTTCTTTAATCGGCTGTCTTACTCAGGTTTTTAGACTACACTCAAGTCCATGGTATGAAAAATCTAACTTGAATAGAAGGTGAATTCTATGAATACATGGGATTACAGTTGGCTATGATCATGCTGGATTGAAAACACAAGTGAAAATACTGACTGCAGCTGCAAATGAGGATATGAATGAAACTTTAGAACTTAAGAATAGCCATACTGGGTCCAACAGTCCAGGCCAATGGTCCATCCAGTCCTGTAATCTGTCTTCTGACAGTGGCCAATGCCAGGTGCTTTAGGAGGTGTGCACAGGATGGATAATCATCAAATGATCCATCCTGTCACCCTTCCCCAGATCCTGGCACATGGAGACTAAGCACTCTTAAGAGCATAGTTTTGCAACCCTGCATCTCCTGGCTAATAGCCATTGATGGACCTATCCTCCAGGAATTTTATGTAGTTCTTTTATGAATCTAACTATGCTTTCAGCCTTCACAAAATCCTCTGGCAGAGTTTCACAGGTTGACTGTGCATTTTGCAAAGAAATACATCCTTCTGTTAGGTTTAAACCTGTTTTCTATTTAATTTTGTGACCTTTAGTTCTTGGGTTATAAGAAGGAGTAAATAGTACTTCCTTGTTTACGTTCTCCAAACTTGTCATTCTTTAATACACCTCTATCATATCTTCCCCACCCCTAACAGGCATTTCTTCTCCAAGATGAAAAGTCCCAGTTTTATTAATCTTTCCTTGTATGGAAGCTGTTCCATACCTGTAGTCATTTTTGTTTTCCTTCCTTGTACATTTTCCATTTCTTAATGGAATTTCTTAATATTTTGAGATGGAATGAGCAGATCTGCATGCAGTCCTCAAGATGTGCACATCTTGATCATGGATTTATAAAGAGGCAATATGATATATTCTATCTTATTCTCTAGCCCTTTCCTAACAATTCCCAACATTCTGTTAGCTTTTTGCCTGCTACCACCCTTTGAGTGGATGTTTTCAGACAATTGTCCACTGTGACTCCAAGATCTCTTGAGTGGTAACAGATAATTTAGGCCTCATCTTTTATATGTCCAGTTAGAATTCTATTTTCCAGTGTGCATTACATCACATTTATCAACATTGAAGTTTGTCATTTTGTTGCCTAGCCACCCTGTTTTGTGAGATCTCTTTGGAACTCTTCACAATGGCTACGTCTACACTCCAGGATGCTGAAGTCAACTTAACAAAGTCGACTTTAAGATGACGTAAAATAGACCTCATTAAGTCAACTTCAGGATATGTCTTCACTACTGGGCCCTGCCTGGGTCCTGATTGGGTTTTGGGGGCCTGATCTGGCCCTGAACTCCTTGCCACAGGCAGCAAGGGACTGGGAGTTGGCTCATGCTATTGCTGGCAAGGAGCTGGGAGCCCAGTCTGGCCCCAAGCCCCTTGCTGGCCCCCTTTCAAGGGGCTTGGGGCTGTATTGGGCTCCCAGCCACCTGCTAGCGGTGGCTGGAGCTGGCTTCCACCCCCTTGCTGCCTGCAGCAAAGGGCTTGGGGCCAGACTGGGCTCCAAGCCCCTTGTGGCAAGGGGCTTGGGGCCAGATCAGGATCCCAGAGACCTGCCGGTGGCAGCAGGAGCTGGTTCCCACCCCCTTGTCACCTGTGGCAAAGGACTCAAGGCTGGATTGGTCTTGGAGCTAGATCAGTCACCTAGCTGCTTGCTGGCAGCAGCTGGGGCCAGATCGGGCCCTGGGTGCCCAATAAGGAGCCTGGGTGGGGCAGGGGTATGGGACCTCCTGCCCTCTAAAGTTGACTTAAAAGCTTAAGTGAACTTTCAGGGCAGGTTTTATTAAATCAACTCAAGCACTTGCTTAAGTCAGCTTAATAAATTCTAAATTTGGCCATGGGGCTTCTTATGTCTCCCAATGTGCTTTGAACGTAACTATCTTGAGTAGTTTTGTATCAGCGGCAAATTTTGTCACCTCCCTATTGGACACCTTTTCCAGACCATTTATGAGGTAAATGTAATTCATGTTCATAATATGTGGTCAGAACAAGGACTGCAGGAGAGAATTTAGGATACAGTAGCTAGAAGGAAATTGTGTCAAGACAGAAAGATGATATATGATGTACCCTTCTTGCTCTTTGTCCAAAACTCAGAGGCCCAGATCTGCAAAGGTATTTAGGCCTCAAACTCAGAGTGAGGGGCCTAAATACCTTTGGGGATCTGCACCAAAGTGCTTTACGAACACTAATGAATTAAGACTCACGATGGCCTTATGAGGTAGAGAAATGTTATATCCATTCTACAAAGGGCTAGCTTGGGTCCAGTGATGTTGAGGTCCTACATTTTTTTTCCAAAAGTACTCCCTAACTGGGGGAGCTTTCACTTCTAAGTGTCTATTTGGGCTACCTATGATAATTTTTTAAAAAAGTATTTAGGTGACCAAAGATGCAGATAGATGCTTGGTGGGAATTGCTTTTGAAAAATCTCACTAGGTACCTATCTGCATCTTTTGATGTCCTAATACCTTTTAAAAACCTGGCCCTTATGCTGATTTTCAAACATGTTCATTACATAGATCTGAGCAGTAAATGACACCCTCCTCTGATCCTAACAACCAATAAATTTTGCATAATGATTTTAATATTCACTATTCATTGTCTTGTTGCTAACAGGCTAGGGAGAAACCATTAAAATGATCCCATGTTTGTTTGCCTTATTTTAATCTTTTAGTTTAGGGAAAGTATGGTAGGATTGCTACCCTGGGTTGAATTGACGGGAAACTTGCTCAGACAACTGGAAGTCTCTGATCTTTGTTTCTGTGTAATGAAACTAATAGTTTGACTACTGCTATGCAAATAACTGGAGCATCGTAGATCTCACGAATATAAGTTCACCTGACCAAATGTTGCCTCTTGTAATCAACGTGATTGCATGACCTTTGTCATGGAATTTGAATAGAAATATTTTGAGGCACCGAGCAGTGTAATAAAGCAGTTTTGCCACTCATGCAGTGTATACTCTGTGGTTAATGAGGACTCTTCCGGCTTGAGGGCTGTCAACGTGGCACCTTCCATCAATAGTAAATTTACTTTCAAGGACAAATTGAGAGGTCTCTCCAGAGAGGCTGAATAACTAAGGAGCTAAGTGAGTCACAAATATGACAACTGAAATGGCACTGTCAGTGCAGACCATTAGTTCTAGACAACTCTTTGCTCAATAAAGTAAACATTTTTGTCTCTCCAATCATCAAGTTATGGTGAAATGCGCAGCAAAGTTCAAACCCAGTCTGTTACTTTGTGAATAACTGACAGAGAAGGGAAGACAAGCACTGCAACTCAACAGGAAATATTTGCATGTGTTACACTGCAGAAGGGAGAAGTAGTTCAGCATGAACTAAACTGAAGGCAGCAGGTTACTCCTTGGAATAATTCTCACTAAGAAGATACCAGTATAATGCCAAGAATCTGACCCCTTTGTCTGTTGGTAGAAGCCGCTGTATAAATACTTCTACATGAATAACAGTCCTGCCTTGTATACCGTGGCAGGGTCAAACTGGAGGCTTTTCAGACAGTTCTCGAAAACCAACATATTAACCCAAGACTCTGCAAGTCCCTTTTCCCCTTGTAGCTGAGCAGAGGTTACTCCAGGTTAATTAGCACATCTGGAGCTAATTAAGGCCCCACCCAGGACTTATTAAAAAGGGTGTAGCTGGAGTGTGAGAGTGAGGAGAGCTATGGAAGTGTGGGAGAGAAAGCAAGGTGTGGTTAGAAAGCAGACAGATCTGGAAAAGGAGCTGATGAGAGAGAGCCCACAGGTACACAGACTGGGGGAAGACAGAAACCCTGGGCTGAGGGTGGCAATGGATTTTTTGCAGGCTTGGAGGCCTGAGGGAAACAGACCCACTGCTAGAGGGAAGTGTGGGACCCACGAAGGTAGAGCAAGAACTTTGTCACAATACATTAAGCTAAAAGTGATGGGATGGGCCTTTAAAATGTGTGTGTTTGTTTAAATCCACTCAAGTACAGGAGAGCAGTTTCCAGTGCCCTCAAAAGGGCTGCATCTGTATCAATGACCAGAAGCCATGTCCTGTTAAAGGTCTGGATTTTAAATGGACAATGGAACATTAAAGGTTCTGCATCTTTTCAGTTTTTGTCAGCTGCCTCCTAGCCCCCACACTTTTGCAGTATGTCTGTCCCTTGCCTAAACCCTGCTTTCAGCATTGGTACAGATCTGAATAACCCCACTGTAGCTAGCAGGACTTTGATAGAGTTATGCTAGATGCCTGCTGGTATGAATGAGTGCAAAATCTGATTGTGTCATTCCAACTTTAACTGCTGTGCAGTTCCCAGCATATTTGCTTCTGACTTTTTGATTTTTCTTTTTAACAAAATCTATCTTTATTGTACTCCTCAGCCTTGACACTGATACAGTATCTTTTCTAGGACAGGGCAGTTCCACAGAAGAAAGAGATAGCAGGAGTCTGATGGGCCCATGTGAGGAGGCTGAGGCAGTTGTGCAACCCTCCTGATTAGTGTTAATCTTAATCACCTCAGGCAGTTGCCTGCCTCTCTTCCTGGGCTGTGACTAGGGAGGAGATGTAACTGTCACTTCTGTCAGACTGTTAGAGAGGGGATTATCACTCTAAATTCAGCCGCAAGGAGTATTAGTGGATGCAGATGACAGAGGAACAGCAAGCATAAGGAAAAGCCAGAGCAGGAGTAGTCAAATTGAATAAATTCCCCAGCTTTGTTTAATGCTAAAAGCCAAGAATCCTCTACCTCTACCCCTCTCTCAGTAAGGGAATGGTGCCATCAGCAAATCAGATTAGTACTTGAACAAAGAAGAAAAGACAGATATCTGAAATGGGCATTAAAAAAAAAGTTAAAAGTGGCTCCCAAAGGGTCATGTTGGTCCAGTGGTTAGGGCACTAAGTTAGGCCCTCTGAGTTGGCCATTCAAGTCCTGCTTTGCCACAGAATTCCTGTGGGACTTTGGGTATCTGCAGAATGTCAATAATACTTTCCAATTTCATGACTGATAGGATAAGTGCATTAGTCTGAGAGCTGCTGAGATACTATTGTGATGGCAGCCACACCTTTGACAGACAGATATGTAGCTGGAAAAAGTCTGTTGTTTAAAAACAACCTTTTGTACAATGATCCACTCAATCAACATCACGTAGTGTTTGACGCTCCAGTGATGTATACAAAAACAGGCCACAGAATCCTCTTCAGACCCAGGTTAGAATTAGTTTCGGACTTGGAGCTCAGGTCTGAGAACAAATTTCTAGTAGGCCTCTGCTTTGTGTCTCATGGCTCAGCAACCTTATGAGAGTTTAGGGAATGTTTAGACTCGTATAATTAGAGCCCTGCAAATATGCGGGTATCTGAATTATATCTGCATCCACAGATACAACACAGATGTCCGCAGACCATTTCTTGTGGATGCAGAGCAGATACAGGTCCTCATATTTTTATCTTCAGAGAGGTAGTGCCCTGCAAATGTGCAGATATCAACAGCTATCCACACTATATCAGCATCCACGGATACAACATGGTTCTTCACAAACCATTTCTTGCAGATGCAGATTGGATACGGATCCATGTATTTGTTTCCATGCAGGGCTCTACATATAATTCTAATTTTTGCTGCTCACAAGATTTCCCCACTCTATAGCAATGAGTGCCTGACAGTATCAGTTGTCTTCAGGAAGTCTCTGCTCTTTTGAGCCATATCTGAATCTGATTAGGAAAATACACTGAATCTGACAAGGCAAACCCCTAATTTTTTTGTCTTGATACTGACTCTCAAAGAAGTGAGTAGTGGTCTTGGTCACAGCAGCAGACCAGAGGATTAATAGATAGTGAAGACCCTATCATGTAGGGTCCCCATGCTGTTGTACAAGCTCTGGGCCCTCAGCATGCTTTCTTCCTACACCTCTCATTATGGATCCATCACCCATCTCCTTCTTCCCTGAGCCATTGCTACCCCTTTGACTCCTCTTGAAAAGGAGAATCCCAGCAGCGATGAAGGTCTCTGGAAAAAGTAAGTCAACTCTAGGCATATCCCAATGCCATTTGGTGGTCTAGAAAGCAGAAAACGGACAATGCAGCAGAAGCAGATGCCCAACCCCTTCCCTCTCCTTTCTTCAAGGGAGGGTTTAGATCTGGAGGCACATTCTGGTTGTTGAAGTAATTTAGAGCAAAAATAAGATTATACTGTGTAAAATCACCTATCATAGCAAAGACTAGCCTGATGTATCTGGAATTTCTTACACTTGTCTCTAGTCAGCCAGTGTGAGGCATTGTTCATTTGGCAGGAGTATCAACAGGCACTAACATGTCAACTGAAGGAGAACTTTTTGGTACTTAAAAAATTTTCAGTTCACAGCACAATGAAATTAATGTAAATCCATCCTAACTGGATCAACAAGAACTATGCAGAATGCCTTGATTATTACATTGAATAAACAAACAAAATTGCCGAGGTTCTTTATTTATGGATAAAATCAAAAGACTGCCAACTTTTCCACCCATCTATTTTATGTGGGTCTCTTAAATATATCCAGATGGACTTTTTATTAAGAATTTCAACTTTGAAATTAAGAGCACATTGTTACGTTTAGTAAAGTAGGACATGGGTTACATAACTAGGTCATCTAAAATTCAAGTTTTTGCTGCGTGTCAAAACTGGTGAAACTCTCTCTCTCTCTCTCTCTCTCTCTCTCTCTCTCTCTCTCTTTTTAACTACGGGAATTCTCCCACAAAGAGGTTACAGATGAAAAGTTTCATAGTCCAGCAGTCCTTGGGAATCTGATTTAGTTTTCACTCTTGGTCCTTGAACATAATGCAGAAGTAAGAGTGAAAATGTATTTGGGCTGGGGGCATGTATTTTTTTTGTCATAATAAAGACTGTGATTCAATGCTTTAAAAATATTATCCTTCCTATTGCCATTTTGCTTACACATTTAAAACGTGTACCACTCTGAAGTGAACACTGAAGGATTACGTAATCAAACGGTCTCCATTCGTTTCAGAGCTTCCTATTAACAACATAACAATGCAGTTAATAGACTCACTGGTAGCTAGAGCAGACCCACTTAAAACTGACCATCTCATTTTATTTAATAGGAGAGTGCCTGGTGCTTCAGCAAATGCCAGAATATTTGTCAACTTCTATCTACTCAATGGCAGAAGAAGACAGATATAGCAACTACATATATTGTGTGCAATGCTGTTCTCATTCCTCAGGTAATAACTACAGAATCCTGATTTACATATCAGAGCATATGGCTTCAACTAAAATAGAGCTGTTTAATTTTAAACAGCATTATCTGTAGGTTTAGGCAACATGTCCTTCCACAAAACAGGGCTACCAAGATATAGTTCATCTGGCCAGTGGCAACTTTGGTTGTTTTGTGTCATGGCCTAGATTGAACTTAAAGCACCTATCATATAATTCATAAACATGCAAGAGAAAATGTTAGTAGTGAAACTGTATGTATTTTGTTCCCAGCACTTTTAGAGGGTTCCTGTACTATTCAGATACTA
This sequence comes from Podocnemis expansa, assembly GCA_007922195.1. NCBI lineage: Eukaryota > Metazoa > Chordata > Testudines > Podocnemididae > Podocnemis > Podocnemis expansa. The sequence goes on along the minus strand of ML681989.1, from coordinate 26,929,805 downwards.
ACAACTACAACTAAGTTTTTAAAACTATTATTGAAAGAATTCAGTGTGGATTTTCCATGTCTGATATAGAGAGAAAAGTAAGCCACTTCCTCAGCACAGTTTTCTTCCTTCCCCTGCTTAAACACACCAGATTGTGTGCTGTTCAGTGTTAGGGGAATCAAGAAGTCAAAAATAATCATGCAGCCACAGACTGCAGTGCATTTGTTATAGTTTTTGCACGCTGGGCCAGATGACAACCAAGCAAAGTTCTGTGCATGTTATGAAATGGGGGGGACCTCTATGGTCTCCATAACACAGCCTTTCTTCCAATCTGGAGTAGTGGAGGTGGCAAGGAAGCCCCACCCACTTTTAGAGAGACAGGGGGGTAGCATGAGGATCCTCATTTTCCGTCAAGTGCTAGCTGCAGATTCACTCCCTTAGGAGCAGTGGGGTGGGGTAAGGTTTTCCCTCTACTTCTTTATCGTAGAGTGGCACTCAGCATCCTGGGGATATCATCTTGTGTGGGTCAGTAGGGCAAGCTCACTGCATTCGTCTTTGCTTTCTATCAGTTCTGGGCTGGGGTGCTGTGAGTGGGCATCCCTAGAACAGTGGATTTTGTTTGTGGACCATAGAGATGACATCACTGCAATGGCTACATTTAGATCACATTTTCACATGTCTTTGGCAAAGGGGCTAGGCATTTATTGACAACAACAATAAAAAGCAGCTCAGATTCTGCTAGGCTGCTGCATGTAGGTTAGGCCACTGAATGTAGGCTACAGGGCAGCACAACACAGAGTGGTGTACCATAGGTCTCCAGTGCCATGGGGCCAATGCTGCTTTTTTTTTTTTTTTTTGCACATGCCCCCATTGGTGGCAGTGGCAGCGACACCCTGCGGGGAGGAGGAGGAAATCTGTGGGCCTGTTCCTTTCTTGACCTCACTCCCACCAACCCCAAGAATGCTAAAAGTGTTGGGAGTGGAAGTGATGGCAGATACCCCGGGCCACCCAGTGGGGGGTTGCTCTGCTCCCCATGGCTCATTCGTTGTGCTCAATACAGGTATGGAAGGGCTGGGAAAAATGTTTGCTTTCCCTGTGGTGTGAACCCTCGGCTGGCAGCAGGCCTGAGCTGGGGTCAGTACAGCTGCTGGGCAACAACAGCAGGATGCAGCTTCTCCTTGAAGGGCCCAAACAGAGCCCCCCTCACAGCCCAGCACCCAGGGCATGCCCCCCAGTATGCTACTGAAAATGTGGGGTACCACTGCTTCTCTCCGTATCTGAGAATACTCTTTTTAAAGATGGATGCTTTTGGGGGAAGACCTAGTCTTGGGCTTCCAATTAAATTGTGCCATCCAAGGCGTTCCAAAGACATGCGGGATGCCTAGCTCATCACTTCAGGTAGCTTTGCTCTCCCACGTGTGACAGGAGACCTGTGGGCAGAACTGCCCAACAGAATGATCTGGTGGATTCTCAGGGACCTTTCTGACACCCTCCCTTAGGCCTGGTCTTGCATCAAAGAGGAATGTCATGACTGTCTGAGAACTCCTTCATGGTGGGAAGCATGACTTGAAAATGTGCCTGATTGATGGCATACACTAGATTAGAACACTGCAGCTGCTTCCTCTCATGAGTGATCCCATAATGTTCAGTCTCACATAGGGCTGATATGTCAGCATTCCTGTTTCATATCATAAAATATATTAAGATAACGGTTTTCAGGCAGCCTGTTACTATGTCAAACAGCTGCAAGACCTCAGAATATTGTTCTATAGCTATTGATCATGCTGTAATTTAACCCAGTTTTTATTATTCAGAGAAATCACATCAAAAGGAATAACACTCTGAAAGGTTTTCAAGTGCTTTCTGTTAGTACTTCTTAGAGAGAATCCAGTAGGACATGTTAACTTGCAGTGCAGTTATATTTCTCTAGGACCAAAGGAAGGAAAAGCAATTGCTATGGAGCGAAGCACAAATGCAAGCACTTAAAAAAAAAAAAAAGTGAGGGGAGGGAAGGAGAAAATGTTTAGGCAAAAGCTAGTCTATTAAGCATATTAGGGGCTGAAAAAGGTTCAGCCAAATCTTTAGAGATACTTGAGGCCCAGTCACATAAATATCCGGGTACTTCTGCTCTATTGATGGCCGAGGCACAATTTAAGACACTTATGCCCACCTGCAAGTCATTGGCTGATCTAGAAAGTCTGCATGTAGACATCTCAATTCCCTATGTATATAGACTGCCCAAACTATGGGTTTCAGGCACAGGTAAATGTAATCAATTCTGCTTAGTGCTTCTTTGAAATACCAAGCAGGGGGAACGACAATTCTGGGAAGCAACTGAGAGGGAAAAGTTACACTATGTGGAATACTGTATGTCTTGGTGGTGGTGTATCACACTATGCTTATAATGAGAGACACAATATTTCCTCTGCCAGTGCACGTCACCTGTGTTTGCTTGGTGTGCGACTCTGGCCCCATCTAGTGCCAGCTAAATCCGATTGATGAGTCTGCTACAGTCTTAGGTATGAAACAGAAGTGCATGGACTTGTACAATAAAGGCTCATGCATTAAACAGAGGAGATGCCAGGTTTGATCTAGGTGCTGAAAGCCAGCATCTGTCACTGTTACAGTAAGTGCTTAACTAGTAAGTCTCTGAAGCTTGGTTGTGAAGGTAGGTGGGCAAGAGTCTGAGAGGGACTGAGTTAGGTACTCCTTTTTCAAGGATATCAGGTACTTGCCAAGGAATTGGTTTCCAAATACTTTGTCTTTGTGAAGGAAGGGCATAAATATAAGTGAAATTCAAAGAAGACACCCAGGTGGGACTTGAATCAACAACAGATGACTGAGGAAGCAAATGACATCTAAGCCACAAAGGCTTTGGTGATTGCCTAAACTCTTCCAACCTGATTTTCTTCCCAAACTAAGCAACTATACATCATGTTCTTACAAGTAACCACCCCAGGTGGGACTTGAACCCACAATCCCTGGCTTAGGAGGCCAATGCCTTATCCATTAGGCCACTGGGGCTGACATAGTTATTTTTTGCACTGGGTAAAGTGGTAGATTTGTACCTAGCTGACCTTACCATAGAGTGTTTCATTCAGCTGAGGGGGAAAGAAGTAATCCTTTCTGGCCCTGACCAGGGAGATCTCCAGCATGCTGCAGCCTTCAGCTTGTTCATAGCTCTGCACTCAGACTGCAAGCATGCTCTTTCCTTTTCTATCTGAGCCAAGATAGGCTCTGGAAGCTTTGGCATCCTTCTAAGGTGTCAGTGACTTGCTCTTCTAGGCTCTTAAAATTCTGGTCTTTTCCCTGGGATGGCTTTTCCTGCCATCTCAAGGCAGCCTCATTCACTCTAGTGACACAGATACTGAGAAATGATGCTGCAAGAGGGAAAGAGTGTGCAAGACTTTCTGAGCACAGGGGCAGGTCCTGAATTGTTTCTCCCATTTAGGCTGGACAGCTAGTGTAATTGTGACTGAGATGTAATGTCAAAGGATTTGAAATCTGTTGGGTGTTCCCCATGCAAGTTTGAATCTTGCTGATTACAGGATGTTTCTTTGCTTTGGGTGGCCTTGCTTTTTTCCAGAAGTACCACAAGGGCCAGTGTACATGGTATGTTGGAGGACATGGGAAGGTCCTTGGCACTCCTGCCATGTGTCGCAGCACTGCCATTTGCTAAAGGCTTCCTGTAGTAGAAGCCGGGTGGTGCTCAAACTTTCATCTTCCTTTGAGTCATGCTGTTGTTGAGGGCCAGGTTTCCTGGGCTGCTGAAGAGAAGCTGAGTTGTCTGTAGACCATGGAGGCAGTGAGCAAGAAAAGAGGCAAATCAATAGAGAGGGTCCAGCTTTGCCTACAACCCTCTCAGGAAGAGTACCACTTGCTTAGGGGATGGCCAAGGCTTAGCAGCTGCCTTTTCCTCTCAAGTTAAGAGCAAGTCCTTTCTGTAGCATGAGGCAAATGCCATTGCTAATCTACTTTAAGTGCACCAGGCTGCAATATTTGTTTCAGTTCCTCCAGAAACTTCTGCTGAGGTTCCAGCTACACTTCTCCCTGAACCTGTTGCAATATGATACCCCATCTGTGGCCCCACAAGGTCGCTGGACATCCTTGTTAACCTTCTCCAGAGTGGCCATCTGTAATATCAGAGGGAGGTGGCTCACTGAGCGGGTGCTCTATCACGGTAGGGTCTATTTCCATTCCTCTATCCTACAGGTTGGCAACCTTTGCCAACCCCGGTGCTCAGCTGCCATGTCCACTAAAAGAAAAGCAGCAACCACCTGAGAATTCAGCGGCCATGACTGGAGTTGTCGCCCCTCCCTACACCGCTGCCCAAAGCTACTTCAAGCAGATTCTTTCAGCAGCAGAGGAGTGGGAGGGACAGCTTTTTTTCAGCAGCAGCTAGGGGTGTGGTCCCCAGATGCATGTGCAAAAGCCACTCTGGGTGACTTCTTTTGGCAGCATGCCTGAGGACTCCACCCTCCCCAGCTGCCACTGAAAGTGGCATTCAGCAGCAGGAGTAGCAATTTCAGCAGCACTACAGAGGGTGCAGGGTGCTGCTCTGAACTGGCACATGTGCCGCTCTTGGCATGTGTGCTGGGGACTGCTGACCTCTGCTTTATTCACTCATGCATCCAGGCACAGGTCCTCTGGGTAGCATCTGCTGGCTCTCTAGACATCTTCACGGAGCACTGCATACTGTCTAAGGTTTTCTACTTGGTGCCCTCTTCTGGTTCCCTACATTTGACCCTTTAATTCTTACACCAATTCCTGTTTTTTTTCATTAGATGTCCCAAGAAATCAGCTGGGTCACAGATCCAGTGATTCTTGTCCTTAGGCTCTTGGCATGCCCTTTGGGACTCCCCAGAATACTAATAGGATTCAAGAGGGGCAGAAAGCTCACCTGGTCTGCAGCCCGGGGAAGCAGGGGGGAGAGCCTAGATTTGCCTGGAAGCATCAGCAGAAGGTTACCATTTTCTTATGGGAGGGCCAAGTCATGCTATATGCCCTTTCCTCTTAAGCTAAAGACAGTAAACACAATGCATTTCAGCAGGCTTACCCCAGGTTATTGAAGGGGAGTAGTCTACTTACTATGGGAAGAGCTAAAATGGCACAAGGGGCAAGACATCACCACAGCTGTCTTAATTCAGTTGGATGGGAAGAAGCAAGTCTTTGTGGCCTAAGACAAGGTGATCTTGGCACGTTGACAACTTCAGCTCATATACACCTGGCTCTGGATGCAGACACGCTCCTTCTGTTACTAGCTGAGTCAGCTTTGGTGTACATCTAGACGAGGGTAGGGGTCATGCTTTCATTTTCATCTGAATCACGCTGTCCAGGGGACCATTTTCCCCTGACACCTGAAGAGGGCCAGAACACTGAATTTGTCTGCAGCCTGGGAAGGTGGGATAAGAAAAAAAGGCAAACCTCTGTAGAGAGCACCACCTCAATTGGAGGAATCTTAGGCAAGTTGTCATATGTCTAGGTTATTTCAGATGTCTTGCAAGCCATGTACTAGCAAGCAGGCTTGTTCCTGCCTTATTTTCTCATGGCAAGCATGGTAGAAACAAGCAAGTGTGAGAGAAATGTGTCTTCAGCAGATGTGAACCCAGCATACTTGTTTGCAGTTTTCATTGCCATCGAGGAGAAAACTGATACACATGGAGCTTAATGCAATGCACGCTGGTGTTTGAGCTAATTGACCCACCTACTTTTTGTTGTGGCTGTAGCAGACTCATCATTCTAGACTTCATCTAGCTGCCAGTACAGGGGGACATAAGCACCTAGGTGTGGACATAGCCTAAATCAATTCTTGTTCAATTGATTTAAGCTAATTTGAAATAAAAAGCATTAAATTGATTCAACTTGAATCGATTTAAGCAATAATACCAAATCGAAATGGAAGTTTGCACACAGGACTTGCTATTTCATTTCAGGAGAGGGGACCCATGGGAGGTGTGGCAACATGGCCCCCTGGCAGGGCCATGTTGCCAACCAATCCTCTGCCACTGGCTCTGCAGAGCAAGCGGCAGAGGAAAAAGCCCCCGGGAGCAGAGATGGGGGTTGCCCCTCCTCCCTGGCACTTCGCCAGTGGTGGGGCAGGGAGCAGAAGTCAGGGCGCCCCTGTACACCCACTGCTGGCCGAGCGGTGGGGGCAGAGCTCCTGGGGTCCCCTGAAACTCCTGCCACTGGCCAGATGGCAGGAACAGAGCTCTCGAGGCGCCCCAGTCCCCCTGCCACTGGCAAAGAGGCGAGGGGTGAGGTCTGGGGCACCCTGGTTCCCCCCACCACTGGTGGAGCAGCGGGTGGTGAGCTCTCTGAGTGCCCGGGAGCTCCCACCCCTTCTCAGGTGGGGGGGTTGAGATCTCAGCCCCCCTGCTTGTGTCCCCCTGCCTGGGAAGGGGCAAGGGTTCTGGGGGTGCTCAGAGAGCTCACCCCCCTGCTGCTCAGCCAGAGACAGGGGGAGTGGGGCACCCTGAGAGCTCACCCCCTGCTGCTCAGCCCATGGCAGGGAGATCGGGGTACTCTGGGAGCTCTGCTCCTGCCGCCTGGTTAGTGACAGGGGTTTCTGAGCGCCTGGTGAGCTCTGTCCCCCACAGCCCTGCAGCCCCCCCGTACCTCCTCTCCCCCTGGCCAGGGTGCTGATGCACTCTGTGGCCAGGGTGTGGATGGGGTGGTGGTGGGTGGGGGTGGGCCTTCCTGCCAGGGTGCCATGCACCCTGGCAAGAAGGTCAAACTTGAATCAAAACAGTGCTGTTTCTAAATAATGTGACCAAATGGTGTTATTTCGAAACAGCCAGTTTGATTCAAGGGCTATTTTGAGTATGCTCAAGGTTTTATTTTTTCACATTGAGTTCTGTTTCGAAATGACAAGCTCCATCATTTTGAAACAGCGGAACATCATCCGGACATAACTTTGCTTTTACATTGAAACAATGGTTGTTGTTTCAATTTAAAAGCAAAGTGTGGACATAGCCATAGTGTCATGCCAAACAGGCATGGGTTACAGACAGACAGGAAAGGAGGAAAGGAGAAGTGGTAAATAGGTTTCTGGTACCACATGTATCAATCTGTGAGCCGTGGGCTATGCTGACAGTGAAGTTTGACATAATGCTGCTTACCTTGACCTCCTGCAGCCTGTGTCTCCACTGTCAGAGAAGTAAATTAAAAAAAAAAAAAGTGATACTGTAATTTGACTGTCTAACACTACCTGTCAAGCAGTTTAGCACTGAGGGCAAAAATCTACAATTTGAATTTAAGTCCATGTAGCCAGAGAGTAACTTAATCTCATTTTTCTGGTTTTTCCAGTGTATTTCACCATAGCAACATAGCTCCTTCCCTATGTGCATCCCCAAGAAGTTTTCAATGAATTCCTCTCACTGCATGCGGCACTGTGCTTTTCTGTTGTGTCTGCAGCAGCGAAAAAGCAAGGAAAGCTTTTCTTGCTTTTTTCTTTCTTTAGAGAGGAGGAGAGAGGGAATGAGCAGAGGACATCCTCCCCACAAACATCTGTGCCCACTACCTACAGCGCAGTGCATTTCAGGAAGTAATATGAACAGTGGGGATACAAGACCCAAAGCAAGCAATTTGGTTTGATCACTCATCTTTACCTTCTGTAATTCAACAGCCTGAAATCTAATTACAGTCCTACTTCCCAGTGTAGAGAAGCTCTAAGTTGAGCAGTGTTTTACCTTCCTTTATCAGGCAGAGATGTGTCCTGTGGCCTGATCGGCTCACTCTAAATGCCAGCAGACTTGCTACCCCATATCCTACCAGCCTGTGCCCTTGCACTGTCATTATAATTTTTTCCTTTGTATTCCCTGTCCATTTTTCTTGTTGAAATATTTTTGAATACGTTCTTGTTTTCTCTTTTGGCCTGTCACAGCTTTATGCTTTCTTCTTCGACTGACTATTCCTCCCACTCACCAGAAATTTACATGCTATGTAGAGTGCCCTTGGGGACCAATCCATTCTGAACTAAGTGGGATAAGGAGAGATGAGATGTTTGCGCTAGCAAGCTTTTACCTAAGCCTGCAGTTATAGTGTGTACTTGAATTACTCCTAAGCCCTTGGTCTATACTGTGGCTATATCTATACTTACAAAATTAATTTGAAACAGTTATTTCAAAATAACTACTTCATTTTTAATTTGAAGAAATTGTTTCAAATTAGCACTGCTTCAAATTTATTGTTTTGAATTAGGAGTCCAGGGAAGACTCTTTAATTTGAAAGAAGATTGGAGTTATTATTTTGAAGTATAGTCTTCACTAGATTCTCTAATTTGAAATAGGGGAAGGCAGGGAAAAGAATAGGGCCATTATTTTGAAATAAGCCTATTCTGCAGCTTAGAATGGCTTATTTTGAAATAGTAATTTCAATTTAAGCACTATCTTTTTTGAAATAAAAGTAGGTTTTATTATTTTGAAATAGCGCTTTGTTATTTCAAAATAAACGCTTAATTTGAAATAACAATGCATGCATGGATAGGAAAAGAGTTATTTCAAAATAAGCCTCCTTATTTTGAAATAATATCCTGTGTGAAGATTTCGGCAGCAGTTGAAGGGAGATGCACAGGCTACTTAAAATAACTTACAAGGAGTCTGGTGGCCCTTTTAAAGAGTAACACATTGTTTTATCGCATGAGCTTTCATGGGAGAAAAATCCCACTTCATCAGACTCTTGAAGAGGGGTAGTTTACAGAATGGGAGCAAAATATATGCAGGGAAGTGCAAGTCATAGGATCAGGTCAGACTGTCTCAGCAAATTAAAGCAGTTGTTAGGGTTCAAACAGTGAAATACAGCAATTAGCAGGGAGGTGGGTTAAGTGGAAGGAAAGCAAAAGTACCTGTTGTAATGGGAAAAGAACCCATAGTCTTTGTCCAGAGCTGAGTTCACCGTGTCTAGTCTGTATGGCTATGTCTACACTTAGATGGTTAGTTTGAATTAACTTTATTAGTTCAAATTAATCCATACTAATAATTCAAACTGACATGGCCCCACTAGGAAAATCAGTTAAAACTAGCAGTCCATGGATAGGACTGGCTGTGTCGAATTAGGAAAGGGGCACCATTGGCGGTGTGGCAAGATGGCCCCCCAAAAGAGCCATGCCCCCATCCAATATATGGAAAGAAGAAGGCATCCCGTGATGAAGAAGGTCAAAAAACATTAATTCAAACTAATGGCTAGTTCGAATTAACGCAGCTACATTGGGTTAATTCAAACGAATAAGTTCAAATTAACCCTTACTTTGAAGTTAAGCAAGGTTTTATAACTTCAAAGTAAGCTTTTATTAATTCAAACTGTGGAATTCCTTAGTTTGAATTAATGAAAGCCAGGGTAGCCTTGCATTAATTTAATTCAAATTAATCCTCATTAATTTGAATTAAATCATACGTGTAGACATGCCCTATATGAATTCCAATTCTGCAGTTTCTCCTTGAAGTTTTGTTTTGTTCATTTGTCAGAGTACAGCTATTAACAGATCAGAAGTGGACTGATCAAGAAGACTGAAGTGTTCCTCTATTGGTTTTTGAATGTGGTTATTTCTGGTACTAGATTTATGTCCATTTGTGCTTCTACACAGACACTGTCCTGTTTGTCTAATGTGGGGGGAGGGAGCTTTCTGATATACAATGGCATAAATCACATTGGTGGATGAGCAGGTGAACGAGCCCTTAATAGAGCAGCTAGCTTGATTAGGTCCTATGATGGTGTCTTTTGTGAAGATAAGTGGGCAAAGTTGGCAGGGTGGTTTGTTGCAGGGATTTGTGCTTGCTTTAATGTTTCTTTTATTAGGTCTGTAGTTTCTGGTGAGGATGTCTATAAGTAAGGAGAGGTCTGTCACCTAAGGCCTGAGTGAGTGAGGGATTGTCTTGTATTAACAGGCTGCAGATCCTTGAAGATGTGCCATAGAGGTTTGACTTGGGGGCTGTAGGTGATGACTAGTTGTGTTCTGTTTCTTTCTTGGGTTTCTGCTGTAGTAGTTATTACCAGTTTGGTGCTTTCAATCTTTTTTTTTTTCACTTCCACGGGTGGGTAATGTAGTTTTAAGAATGCTTGATAGAGATCCTGAAAGTGTCTGTCTCTGTCTGAGGGACTGGAGCAAATATCCCATTACAACAGGTAACTTCGCTTTCCTTCCCGCTCTGCCACCCTTCACAGACCCACTCAGTTGATCGGGAAGATCAATTTGATGGCAGCAAATTTGCCACTGTCAGTGAAGACAAGCCCCCAGTCAGCTACTGTATGTCCAGAAATGAGGAGTGATCTTCTCTTTGCTGTACAGTCATGTAGTGTGAATGCCGTATGTCAGGGAGAAAAGTGCTGGGCTTTCCCTCTCCAGCTCCTCTTCTCTGCCTCACTATCCCCTAGACATGTTTGTTTGCTTAACCCGCATGTTGAGAAAACCTCCACTACACAGAGCATGGGTTTGTCTCACTTCTCTTGCACTAAAAAGCTGTGTACCAAATTTATAAGGCAAAATTTAGTAATGGCAGCCTGAGCCCCAAGATTTACAGCAGATTTATTTGCTGGAACTGTCCTAAAATATTTCTATATTTTTTATTTGGAACAAGACATTTTTTATTTGTTTGGAGGTTCTGCTCACCCAGGATGAATACACATTTAAATTTATATTTTTATTCTTAATAGAAGGTAGAGTAGTGCTGATAAATCCTACTAAACCAACAAGCCAGAGTGAAATCTTTCTTCAGACTTAGGATACTGCAGGCAATTGAACTGGATAGGAAATGGTTTTCCTATTGACAATGCTTTCCAAGATTTGAAATAAAATGGTATCAGGCAGGGGTGTCGCTGGTGCTGGGCACACAGTGCACGTGCCCCGAATCCTGGCGCCAGTGCCCCGGGTCTGGTGGGGCCCGCCTCTCCTGGTCTCCGGCCCGATCAGGCTGGAGAGCCAGGGCCCGGCCACCCCCGTTCCCGTCCCTGGCAGGGGGCATAGCCTCCTGGCAGGGGGTGTGGCCTGGGCCAGTGCCCTGGGTGCTTCCCTGGGGCAGCGATGCCCCTGGTCTCAGGCCATATCAGCTCAAAACCTAGGCCTTTCAAAAAGTTTGGTGGAAAACTAGAGTTTGTGATGGGGTGTTCATCCACATCCTGAAGGGTTTAAAGAGGACTAGAAGGGGCCAATTAACCTGCACAGTTGGACCTAATGAGAGGCCAGGGGATTTATGAATACAAACTACTGCTGGTGGTGGTGGGGGAAATAGGGCAGAGTGTGAGTGTGTGTGAGGATGTTTGCAGTAGGAGTACATTGCAGTGCCTTTCTGGAAGGAAGGGGTGAATGAGCCCTGGGGCAAAGGTCAAGCCTAGAAGAGTTGTGGGGAAAGAAAGTAAGCCTGAGAAGGGAGAGTTGGCAGAAACCCAGAAAAACAGCAATAAGAAGAGCCCCTAGCCTAGAATACTAAATAGTCTGCAGGTGAGGGCCCTCAGCTGGGTTGTGTGAAACCCAGGTTCAAGTCTAGCTAGTCTGTAATTGGTGTTAGAGCTGTTATTCTTTCTAAAAGTGGTCTCCATGGAGTAAGTAAGGTGATTGGAGTTCTTAGCTGGGATGCTTGATTTGGAGTGGGGCTTGAAACTGAGTGGGAGTCTGTCTGTCTCTGATACGGAGCAGAAATTTCATCCTAGAAACTCCCTACTAAAGTTGAGTCTAAACCAATAATTTGCCACACGAAAAGGCTTGCTTTTGGCAAATCAGTGTTTCTAATGGAAAAATTATATCACTGACAGATTCCCAACCAGCTCAAACAGGATATCGTTGTGCAAATATCCTTTGCGCTGCTCTGCCAACATGCCCACACTTCATTTAGTAGAGATGAGAAGTTATGTCCCTTTCATGAGGGATGCATATACTTACTGGTTTAGGAAGAGAACTGTTAATTTTGGTTGTTCCTCATACTGGCGTGGAACATGATTGAATGTCCACTGACATCTGTTGAAGTTTCTTATCAAGTTTGGGTTAAGTCATGGCTGTGTAATTTGCCAGAGGTTAAGAAACTAAGGAATCCAGACGTTCTAGTTTACAGGGCAACTTCCTGCACATAGCAATAGCCCATGTAGATGAGTTTTTACTTTGTGTATGTGTTTGGATCATGTGGCTTGTTTTGTTTTCTAGAATTAGGCTGTGCTTATTTATACAAGTTGCTTCTCAGAAGATACATGAAATATTCTGTTTCTTATTAAGAGTGAAAGCAACTCTATTTCCTTTGCCATAGAAATGCAGGACTGGAAGGGACCTTAAGAACCCATCATGTCCAGTGCTCTGTGCCTATGGCAGACTGTGATGGGGCTTCTCCCTTAGAAGCCTGTTCCAGCGCTAACTACCTGTAGAGTTAGGAAGATTTCCTGATCTCTAACCTCAATCTCCCTTGCTGCAGATTAAGCCTCTTACTTTACTACCACATGTTCACCCCTTGCACAGAATAAGAGATGTTGTGGTGTCTGCTCTTGAGGGCTTGAGAGCAATTGTGTAAACTGGCAAGTCTTATTGAAAGACTATTAGCAATATACTAGTAAAAATATTAAGAGTATTGCATTTCATCTATGTCAAAGCAGGCCTCCTCTTTACAGGAGCTCTTTATACCAGGAAATGACATGATGAATAGTTAGTGATCTGTTTTTGTTATTATTACCATTTTTTTGTATTCTATAGCCCAGTGGTTAGTGTATTCATCTCAGTTGTGGATAACCCAGGTTCAAGTCCCTGCCCTGACTGATGGACCTCAGATCCTCTCCTGCCTAAATCCTTGCAGTTGTAAATTAGGCCACTTAGCCTACAGACTACACCTGAAGGAAAGTCAGGGTGTCTTCAGACCAAATTAGCTGGATTGCTTAGGAAACTGGTAGCAGAAAGGGGACTGTAGTGACTCCTTGGGAGAAGAGAGGTGTGGTTGGGGCAACAGAGGGCAGCAGAGCAGTTATTCCTTAGGAAGAGGGAGTTTTGGCTGGCACTTTCAGGCTTTCCCCACTCCCCTGGATTTAAGAAAAATGCTTAGGGAAAGGCAGCAAGTTTCAGGAGGGAATAGGCCTTGGCTACTGGCTAGAGGGTCCTGGAGCTGGAACTCAGAGCGGGCCTGGGTTCCCCAACTAACCACTGAATTAGTGGTCCTATGGAGGGGTGAATGGGGTTGAAGGAAGACTTTTGTTGTGTCCAGGAAGGGCAAGGGCATATAGTGATGTGGCTGGAGGGCCAAGTGATGGAGAGGCAGCAATAGTTTGTGGAGACGGAGAGAGAGAGCAAGGCTGCAGACTGATAGGCAGTGTACTGTGTGGAAAGGGGTGTTGATCTCATGAAGCTAATTCCCCAAATGGTAAGAAGAGGAGGTGCCATCCTAACAGTAAGATGAGCACCCTGTCACATGTAATTAGTACTATTACTTGCAGGAGCTTCAAAGGATGGTCGACAACATATCATTTAAAGGGCTTAATGATCAGATTTGAAATATAGTGACGTAGTGGAACTATGGGTTCAAATCCTACATTATCAAGCTACTTTGTATGGAGGTAGCTGTGTTTTACTTGGTGGCACCTTCAGCTAACATCTTAAACACTTTGTGACAGATTTTAAAAGTATTTAGGTACCTAACAATGCATATATGTACCCAACTGGAGTTTTCAAAAGGACCTGTCTGCACCTAAGTTCCTTTACGAATCTAGCTCTTAACTCTATAGAATGGGCACCTTTTGGAAGACTTGGGGCTTTGCCCTAATATCTTCCTACCTCTAAAGTTAAGTACACTTTTGTGAAGAGTGGGTAAAGTTCTGGCACTAGTGTAAAGAAGTAGAGAAACAAAATTGATCCTTTGCACTGGTCTGACTACATCAAACAACAAGGCAGTGAGGAACTAAACCTGTTACATAAATTTCAGTCACTGGGCTGAAACAGGCTTGTCATAGCAGCTGTCACAGTTTCTCTGTGGCCTGAGGAAGAGGATTTCTTCCCTGTGTTCGTCAGTCATTTACGTGGTTTGACTAACCAGAATGGACTGAGGTTGGATTTGGCCTGTGAAGTTGAGAGATTATATATGACTGATGCTATATACATCATACTGTAATTCTATGAAAATATCTTGTTTTCACAATTCACTTGCTCATTGTATTGAATAAACAAGACCAATGCATAATTAACAGGATGAATCTAAAAATGGAAATTCTCTAGAGAAATCCATAGTAAATAAACTAAAGTACAGACTATTTTTAGAACACCGAGGAAAGCAGTTAGCTTTGTTTGCCTTTTATATCCTTTTATGCAGTAATGATGTAGCCATGTTGGTCCCCAGATAATCCAGAGACAAGGTGAGTGAGGTAATATCTTTTATTGAGCCAACTTCTGTTAGTGAGAGAGAAAAGCTTTTCTTCAGATCTCTGTAACTTGAAAGCTCATCTCTCTCTCCAATGGAAGTTGATCCAATAAAAGATATTACCTCACCCAGCATAGTTATTTTCCTTATCCTTGTGTAGATTTATAGCTCTTTTAAAGTGATGGATAAATTGTAGAAAGTAGTTTGAACAGTTAAATATGTATTTAATTTCCTGTAAAATAAAGAGAGAATTTAATTTTCCCTCTTGCTAGTAGATTAACTGGGTTTTCTATCAAAATGTCTGGAAATGTTCTAGCATGTCGGGACTTGTTCCATAAACTAGAAGAGTTTTGAACTTCTTTAAAACATAAAAGCTAGTAAAAAAACATTGAATATTTTCCATTATCCAATTTACTCGGGAGTTTGGAAGAGGGGGCCATAACCTAGAAGTTGCTTAGAATGGGTCTGCCCAGCAATTAGACACCTGTAGCTGACCTCTGTCAGCTGGCTTAGGCTCTAGGGCTGTAAAATAACAGTGTAGGTGTTTGGGGTGGGGCTGGTGTCTGGGCTCTGGGACCTTCTCCCATCAAAATATTAGAGCTCCTCAACCCGGCTCCTGCAAATCCCGGGTGTTTCATTGCTAGGTAGACTGAGTGTTAAAGAAAGCTGGGCTATAGTTGCTATAGTTTTTAAAACCTACTTATGGTTAAATTGTGGCTTAATGCAAAGCTTTGAGATAGTGCTGAGAAAGGTGGTATGCCCAGTGCAACACCAGCTACATGGAGGCCCTCGTTACACTGTCAATACTACTTTGTAGTATGTGGTGGTGTCTCTACTTGCTTTGGGCTAGCGCTTCGGGCCATTTTCTCACACCACTCAACACAGCTTGGCATTTCTAGCAATGTGGATACAAACTCTTGGCCATTGTGCTCAGGCTGCCTAAGCATCTTAAAAGATTAGCACCCCAAACTCCAGGTCAGTAGAGACTGAGGATGCTCACACCCTGTTGGGACTCGGGAGGCTTCCACCCCAATGCTATGAGGGGCACTGTGGGCAAGGACAAACACTCTCTAAAAACAGGTTTTAGAATTACCACACAACAAATAGAGCAGACCTAGGGAAATACATGACCAACCTTTATTTAATAACTCTTTCCTGGACCTTGTGAGATGTCACATGTACAGAATGCTTTGCATTGTATGTGTTTGTGAAATGCTTCAGAAGCTGAAGGGAGGTAAGTCTACAAAGATCCCTTATTGAAAGTGCTCTGTCTTTTATACTAACTAAACAATACTAAGAGCTGACAGTGTTCTAATACGTCCACCAGGAGGTTGTCAAAGCTCACAAATGGAAAGCCAGTGCTAAAGCAAAACTGCCCTCTGGTAAATTCATGCATTAAAAGCCAAACTGACTTGAAAATGCTGAGCTGATGAGAAATACAAAGAAGCATAGAAATAATAGGTCAGTAAACCAACTCAGAAAATAAAATTAGCACCTTACGTGAGCTCACATCTCAAGCAACAAAACAAAAACTCCCAAATATCAAATCCAACTTTTCTTAAAAAGCACTGCATCGCTGGGGTACTTGAGTGTAACAACAAAAAGAGCAAGGCTGTCTACATTCTACAGGCTAACAAGAGAATTTCTGCATCTTTGACATGCACATATGGGACTAAATTCTCTGCTGATTTACACTCTGCATATCCACTGAAGGCAAAACACGTGCGTGTGGTATAAATGGTACAGACCTGAAAATATGAGCAACAGTGTTCAGAAGTTTCTTAATTATGTGTCAGATGACTTGGCTGTATACATATGGCTTAGCTGTGGGATGGCACATTCTTGTTGCCTTTCTTTGCAAGCAATTGACATATCTGTTGGGGTGTAGCTGATTGCAAACTGGGGTGTTTGTTACAACAGAAATGATACCAAAACAATGTATGTTTCTGAACTTTCTGTGATCATGCTTTTGTTCTCATTGAAGTAGAACTTCATTTGATTTTAGGAGGAATATGATCTAGTGTATTCCAGCTCAGCATCTCACTTTGACCTTAGTGGAAGTTGCTGGTGCTCCACATCTCTCAGAACTGTGAATTTTAAAGGTTATTTTCCAACTAATTGTGTGCCCATAATCCAAACTACAAAACTGAGAGTGGGGAATGTTTTTAGTTTTTTTTAAAAGAGGAGTTCAGGGTTGTTTTGAATAGGCTAGAGTCCAGTACTAACAAATGTATGGGGAGCACATAATTGGATTTGCCATATGATTTCATAGGATTTATTGCGCCCACAATACCACGGAAAATGTTATGCTCTGAACAGAGATGAAGTGAACCCCGAGTGTATTAATGCAAAGAAATCAGATATGAAAATGGGAACTGAAACTGTAAACACAGCTATATGATGGCAACAACCCCTTTAGATTTCATGTACCTTGGGGCCTACAATCCTGAAACTGCATAGTTCTATGGATGAAGGCAACATATCCTGTATATTTGCCATTCCAGTTGAAGAGGAGGATCCAGTCATGCATAGAGGCATAGGTAAATTCTTGGAGTAGATGCGAGTTATTTTGCGGAATTACTTTATCCAGAGGATTATATAGATTATTTTTCTATGGATTTTTACACTGGTTTGGATCTCCTGCAACAACAAAGAGCTGATCATTTAATTTAAGTCTTTACATTTAATTTGTTAAACAAACAGTATAACTTCTGCTTTGCAGTCCTGTATGGTTTTGTATTCCTTTGTACACATACCAGGAATGAGGAAGCCAAACTTCACATTGGCTTCTATCTGCAATGGAGCTTAGATTCAAATGATGTATGTGTGAGGAAATACCAAATTTCCGTTCCCCTATCCCTGCCCCATCTTCTCCTGATCACTTACAAGTGGTGAATAAGAAGTTTCTCTCCTCAGTATTCCCCACTACCCTCAGAAAAATATATTGGCACCTATTCAAAATACTTGTATATCATTCAAAAGTTGAATTTATGTGCTTAGGAAGGATGGAGCTGACCACTGGGAGGCTGCAAGATGAGGTATAATGAAGCAGCCCTTTTCCAGTTTCATCTTTTTTATTATAGCTCAAATCTTCTAACTTATTGGTGTATTAATTGCACTGTTGCTTCTATTTGATCTTTTTGATGTATTGAAGCCATTTTACATTCCCTATTCTCTCTTCAGATCAAGTAGGGTACAGGTAATATATCCTTCTGTCAAAGGGTGCTTTAAAAAGAAGCAAGGCCAGAGCACCTGTGCTGGGTCAGGAGATCCCAATTAGGTTTTAAAGAGGTCACCTGAGTCAGACAACTGTAAAGAGTAGGAAGCAGTTCCTGTGAGAGTGATGGGGAGTATTAAAAAAAAAAAAACAAAAACAAAACCCTCTGGGAGCCATATGCCATCATAGGCTGAGGGACAGTGGGGGTTTTAGAATACCTCTGTCAGACCTTGACAAATCATGGCAATTGGTTTCAGTAGCCTGTTGCCTAGCTCCACTGTAGAAATGTAATGGAAGTGCACCCTCAGGTGACCAAAAGTAAAATTGCTGGCACCGAGCTGTGAGCCAATGTTGTCCACCCTTGTGCTATGTGGGAAATAAATTTTCTGTAAATGAGCTCTGAGGGTGGGAGAGGATCATTGGAAGTTAAAGAGAAGGCCAAATGATTACACTTTTGGGTGCTTAAATAAAATCTTTGGGCAAAATCTTGCTGGTAGTGATTAGACCTTTTAAGTGCTCATAGATTATTTTTTTTAAAAAGTGAGATCCACCCTACAGTTGTGGATGCTGCCTTCCCATACAAAGGATGGTGGGGTGAGCATGTTTAGCAAAAATCAGAAAACTGCAGTAATTGACTTATCCTAACATTTCAGAACTTGAGAGACATTTGGGATAGATCCAGGGTGGAGTACAAGGTTTGAGGAGAGAGAAGGTTCTTAATGTAACAGAACAAGTTCCTGTATCTTTATAATGGAAGAAGTCCTGCCTGGGTTTACATAGCTGAATAGTCATTCATGTATAATTGAGGACAGAAATTGTCTTTTGTGTGAGATAGACAGTGTTGTATTAGGTTCTTGAAACACAGGTATTTATTTTGTAAACTAAGACAGGTATATATTCTGCACAGAGAAGTGAACACTGTTATCTCTGAGTGGAAATAAAAGAATCTGAAAGGCTCAAGCCCTTATGGCAGGCACAAGTGAAGGGGTTTAGACAAAATAGGTCCCATATCTTTATCAACAGGTAATACTTGAACAAAAGTGTTGAGGGTTGGAAAATAAAAAGTATGTCCCCTTCCCAATTGCACTTGCATACATCTCTGAAATTAAAAACGTCAGTGTCTGATCTGCCAAAGATTTTTAGGCCACATTGGCAGACTCAGCATGGGAATAAAGACTTACTAAATCACCCAAACTTTCAGATGATTATCCAGACCAAAAATGCCTCTGAACATTTTGAGGTTTGCTCGTGAGTTACTTTTGACATTCTCTGGCAGAATGCCACAGAGAAAATACACATGATTAGCTATATTATGATATAAAAGAATCCCAGGGGAAAAGGATGACACACCTGCATAAACTGTAAAAGGGAAAAAAAAAAAAGACAAAAGTCTCTAGAGGATTATGCCCTTAGGTTGTGAAGATTTAATTGGTGTTCTTCATACTTGTCAGTCCAGGTAACTACCGGAAATTATCCTCACCATCTGTAGCAAGAAAACCCTTTACTTTTAGCATTCTGAAAGCTAGTTGAATGACTTCCCATACTGAGAATAGCATAAGGGTAGCAAGTGCCCCTAAAGTATAAATCTAAAAATATTAATGATCCAAAAGGCTCTTTGCTCTTGAATGCAAGAATTGCTACTATTTTTAGGCACAACAAATATAACGCTTGTCCCTTTGCAGTAAGCTTCAGTGCCTTCTTTTTCAGCTGCACCATGAAACATGCTAGAGCAAGTAACCACAAAATTAGAATGTACAGATGTTGTCACTTAAGTGAGGATTTGTTCTTGTAGTCATTTTCCTGCATTGTATAGACCTTCTTAAGGATGACCAGTGAAAACAATTGCGACTGTGCTCTTGCCGAAAGCTGATATTGTATTGAGATGAATAGGATGGTGTAGTAAACAGTTTCTGAAGTGTTGAGCTGATTTTTTGGACTTGACAAAAGAAGGGCTGCAGAATAAAGTCTTTGGGTCCGGGCAATATATGCAGAAAAAATCATTTAGGAGTAGAATTTGAAGAAAATATACTGACTTCAGCTATAGCTTTTTAATTATTTATTTATTTTTTTAAATAGGTGCCAGTTCCAGTCTAGAGCTCATTATATTCTCCAGCCTTTGCAGTTGAGGGCATTTTCAATGAACTGACCTGAGGAGAGAGAAATCATTATTTGCTTCCAAATCCAAGTGGCTGCTAAAATAATTAAATGTTTATTTCACAACTGGGTGTGGACCACTTGGCAATAGTCAAACATTGTTTGGAAATACATATATTGGAGTGTTTCTTTTGTAAGATTCCCTGTTGCTTGGGAACTGTGATTCTGAACTGTTTTTAGCAGTTTGTCTAGTCTGCTATTGAAATATTTTCTTTCTCCATTTTCTAATAATGGTGACTGGACAAATATCTGAATATTAAACTGCTAAGAAGACATATTGAAGCACAGACAAATTATTTATTTTAGTGCAGCTTTTAGGAGTTTGATTTAGGGAGTGTTTGGATGTTGGTCTTGTGAATTCATATGACTCTGTTAGTCTCAATAAGGTTACAGAAAATGGTAGTGCCCCCTTTACACAAGTGTGGTGCACATATTTTTAGATGTTGTGATTCAGATGCAACTAGCTTTTGATATGCTGGAAGATGGTATGTTTTCCATTTTTGTCTAATCGTTAATGAACCCAAAATATTAGTGTGGTCATGAATGGTCAATCGGGGAGAAGATCTTCCTTTCTTGGCAGGGGAAGGGACTTGTCCCATTCAGATTGATTAGAGTTGGAGCAGGTCCAAAGGTAGCAGACTGTCTCCACTGTTAAATTTTTTGGAGTACAATGTGAATGTGGTTTTTAATGCATGGCTCAGTGTGTTCCACCTCATTCTGCCAAAGATCTAGTGAACTAAGATCAAGATTTGTAGAACCTTTAAAGTTAGGCACCAAAAATGCCCGATAAAACCTCAGAGCTTTTGGCAGTTTTCATTGAAG
Organism: Podocnemis expansa; assembly: GCA_007922195.1. Classification (NCBI taxonomy): domain Eukaryota; kingdom Metazoa; phylum Chordata; order Testudines; family Podocnemididae; genus Podocnemis; species Podocnemis expansa. Next base: position 26,909,321 of record ML681989.1, on the reverse strand, counting down.
TGAATTTGTCCTTGTGCGTGCTCAGCATTTCAAACAATCTAACAGTTATTTAAGTAACCATAAGGAAGGTAAATGTTAAGCTTTTTTTTTTTTTTAAATCTTGGTCTCCGGCTTTAATGAGAACACGGTGTTTACCAGCATTGTGGATGAATATTAAATATCCTTAGAAACACACTGTTTTGACTAAATTGTTTCTTGAGGTTTCAAGTATTAGTGAACTCCTGCTGGTATCTTGCAGAACATGTCTGGTTCATAACAACAATGTTTTGGTGACCCTCCATCACCTTTTATTTTTCTTAAAGCAGTCCTTTCCCCACCTCTGTCCATTTTTAGAAGGGGCAGGTGGAAATCTGCTATATAATTTTGTTGCATTTCCCCTTCTTTCCTAGAACTGGTTTAAACCCTAGCATTAATTTTTAGCAGCTCAAATTTAACAGGCCTTACTCTGTATTGGCATGCAGTTCATACAGTCATTTACACCTGTGCTGAGTAGAAGTAAAACACTAACATTCTGGTTTGATGGTATTTTGCACCTATTTTGCATAGGTGTAAATGTCTGCATAAGGTTTAGTATGATGGAGAAATAGACCCAGCTGGATTGTCCCTTTCCAACTTTTTTCAGTCTAACCCTATCTGAATCCTTCATATATCAAGTAAAGGGAGCTAAGGGTTAACTATATCAGGACGGAATTTCTAATGAAAAGTAATGATATTTTTCCCAATGAGTATTTTTGATATGAATGATATTTCTTATACTGAGCTCATTTCAAAAATGAAATTTCTTATACCATAGTCATTTCTTTTACCAAAGTAATTTCAAGCTAACTCTTTTTCAGTATTATTTTGCTTATCTTTGTATTTGCAATGTTAGTTTTGCTGTTGGTCCCAGGATATGAATGTCAAGGTAGGTAAAGTAATATCTTTTTATTCAACCAACCTCTGTAAAAGTGAAAGATGTATCTCTGAGTTAAATACAAATTGGGACAGACTATGTCTCTCTTTATTTGTTTATTCTCTTTTTCAGTATGATAATCTCACCCCTTAGATACAATAGAGGTTTGTTTTGTAATTCATTTTGTAATTGTTATTTGAAATGTAATGTGGTAGACACCCCTAGAAAGGCCATTAACCTATTTTGAAACTGTATCCTATCCCCCTATCACTCAGGTTTCAGGAATTCTTTTAATGTTGCTCTGTGTTTTGCAAAACTACAACTATGTCAGCCTTCAGCAACTTCAGCCCAATCTACACTGCTGGCAAAATTTGGTGGCAGTTGATGGGAATTTTGCAAGTTAGAAGAATAGCTTGGGTAACTCCCATTGACTTCCTAACTCCCCATTGGCGCCGCATCTTCACTGAACTATGCTGATGCAAAATGCATTCCTGCCAATGGAGCGCTATGCTGTATGAGAGGATGATTTTATTAAGTTGATTTCCAGTTTAACTGAGCGTATCTTAACTGACCACTCAGTCTGGTAAAATTGATTTGACAATGGCAACTTTGTCACTGTCAAAGTAAACATGGCTGTGGTTGAGTTAGCTTCATCTTTCTTTTCCACAAGAACACATTTTTGGTTAGTTTTAGCATTTATGATATGAATTTTTGGGGGGGAAAGGGGGACTAATTTGTAAATTAATTTTAAATGAAGAGCTGAGTGAGTAGGCTGGAGCTGGAGTAAGATGGCTTCTTGTTAGCATGTGTCTCTCCTTCTGTTACCTTTGGCCATCTTCACTATTATGAATTTTAATTTTTGCTTGTGTGACATTGAGGGCCAAAGCTAAGATATGATTGACTTCTGATTTTAAGTTTATCTTTGATAGATTTTTATGCGGAAAACATTAATTAAAAATTCTTTCATTGCTATTTTGGCTAATTTGTGTCTTCTGTTCTGGCACACTTTTTTACCACTACATACAATCCAAGGTTGTTTACATATACATAAAGTTTCCAGATTTTGGTTGAAATAAGTATTTAGAGGGGAGGAGAGAATTGACAGACCCTGACAACTGGAAGTTTAACATGTACGATGTCAAGTCCAGTTGTCATTTACATAGAATGAATCAAATGCTGTTCATCTTTGTTGATGCTTCAGATTTATATGCTTACCTTCCTTGAAATAACTACAGTTACTTTTGGCTTATAAAGATACAACTTGGGTTAGAAATTAGCATGACAAATATAAAGGTCCTGATCCAGGTCCTTTCTCAGTCAACGAGTTTTTTCCACATAAAATCTTTTCTTGTACTGATGTTTTTACTGTGCCTATGCAGTGCTGTACAAATTTGGAGCCACTCAGAACAATTACTTGTCTGCTCTATTAAGGCATTGGTTTGAACAAAAATTCTTTCCTCTTGCTGGGATGTAACCATTTTACTCATCTTTTGACAGTAAAATTTTAGGGTTCTTGGTTGAATTCTTCTGTAAGCCATTTGAGGTTTTAAAATGAAATTGGAAGGTAACTCTGTCTACAGCAAGGAAAGCAGAATAAGCAATAAACAGAAGTAATGGACACTGCTATTCATGTGTGTGGGCCCTATGGTTAAGGGCCACTTGTGGGCTTTAAGGGACTAATTTGTAGCCCTCCTCCACTGTCTGCTGCAATATTCAGAGAGGAGAAAGTTGCTCTATCTGCTCTGGAGTCACCAAGAAAAGTAGAATCAGCAACTTTTTTTTTTTTTTTTAAATCCTTGAGGCATTTGGTAAAGGAACACTCATGTTCCAAACAGCAAGCCAACAGGGAAGAAAAGTTAAGAGGGTTTTTTTTTTATTTTATTTTTTTGTGCTGGTGCAAGTTAGAGCAGTCCCCAGGCTGATTTCATTTCCACCATTTGGCAACGGCGCACCCAGGGACTGTTATACTGGGCTCTGTGCCCAGGGGGTACACTCTCACACTTGGTAAATCTCTTTGACTTCCTCTCCTCTTTTGTACTAACTGATTCATTCAGTGTAGAGCAAAATAGGGCAGAAGAACAGCCCCAATGAATAGTGATTCCTTAATTTTTAAAAAATGTTCAGCTTTCCTTTAAAGAATGGACAGCAGAGCCTTAATGTGATGTCATTAAAGAACGCATCTGAAAGGAACCAGGGAATTTCAGCCCTCCTATATGTTAACAAGTGCATACACATGGAATAAGAAGGAGAGCCGTACTGAACAGTCAATAACATTGGTGCACGTGATCAGTGACAATCCTTGCCTTGTACAGGAGCTCTCAGCAGAGTGAAGATGCTGTGATGCATGCCCTCTGATTGCCTCAGTAGATATCCTCAGGAGCAGAAACAATTTCACATGTTCATCATGGTGCAGGCAGGACCTGGACAGTTGTGGCAAGTATTTGTACAGAATCCCTGGAGAAGTCGATTTGGGTCAACGCAAGTGCCATAACAATGCCTCCCTCCCTGTTGCCATAGGATGGGATGTCAAACTCGTTTCATATGGGAGGCCTGATCTGACACAGTGCCACCTTGCAGGGGATGTGTTCAACAATAGGTAAGATAAAAATAAAGAAGCTGTTATAATTATTTACATTCATTTTAGATTTCAGTGACTGCCGTTGCCAGAAGAAGACATGATGGCCGCTTTTCACAAGCTGTATGAAAAAAAGGGAGGTATTCCCTCTTCCCTTTAAATTAAAATAAGGGGGGGGGGAGTCTACTGGCAGCAGTGGGCATCAATCCATGATTTATATGAAGTTTCCTCTTCTCTTATATACCACCTTGGGGTATCTACCCTGCTTACCTAATGGCTAGAATCTTCAATGCCATTTCCCCTTGCCTAGACATACAGCAATTTCTTTCAGGTTTATCCCTCTCCAGGGCCAGTTAAGTGCAACCAAGTGTTTCTGCACCTATACACAAGGTTTTGTGGATTGTTGCACTGGAGTCTGGAAGACTGGAGGTGTGATTTATAGAGTGCATCAGTGTGGTGTGCTTTAACGCCCCCAGGTGACCCCTGCTGCAGGTTACTAAGTATTTGAAGCGTTTGAAACAGACTGAATTGATGCACACTGGCAGGACCTATGAGTGGGAGTTAGATAGCAACACTAAGTCGCACTCTAGAAATCACAAACCCATAGAGCAGACGTGTGTTGACAATTGTGAATATTCTTGGGAAGTCCACACATCAGATCAGGGGTCAGCTCTGACTCCCAGCTGGTGCTGGCAGCTACCTAAAAATTTGCTGATGGCAACAGTTGGAGTGTGTGGAGGGCACGTTCTAGTCATTCCACAGAAAGGAGCCACTTGTGGAAAGAAGTCACCTGGAACAGCTCCTTTCAATGGTATGCCTGGGGACGGGGCACAGAAGAATGTTGCCTGGAATGGCACCTTTTGGTGGCAGCATACTGTGGAGATGAGCAACCACAGGCAGCTTCTTTATGTGGGATCCCCTGTGCCCCAGTTGCCCCCTGAACGAAGCTTCCTGGAGTGGCTTTCCGTGGCAGGAGTGGCGATTTCTGTGGTGCTGCAGAGGGTGCCGTGTGCCGCTCCAAATGGGCTTGAGTGCCAGTGTCAGTACATGTGCTGGAGGTAGCCTACCCCTGCATCAGATGAAACTGCTCTATGGGCTATGCATTTGACACCCCTGTCCTAGAACTTAGACTGAGCAGAACTTCTGGACTGAAAGTTACCCAACTGGCAGTGAAGATATAGACAAAATGTGTTAAGTGCTGATGGTTCTCTAATGCCTTCCCATAGATTTCCCTTCAAGTAAAAGCAAGTTCTTCTGCAATTGATGGGGAAAGACTCCTAGGGTACATCTACACTGGAGCCTTATGTTGACCTACAGACCCCTGCGGCCTCACTTTGTTTTTGTCGACTTAAGTGCATCCTTAAGTTGACTTAATAACACTACCTCTTAAGGTCGACTTCATGCTTAAATCAACATTATTAAGTCAACTTAAGCCAGTGTAGATGGGGAGTAGCCCTTAAGTCAACTTAATTGGTCTCCAGGCCCCCTCCCAGAGTTCCTGGCCACCAGGAAGGGTCAGCCTAGAACCTGCCAAGCGTGGACACAGGCAGTTGACAGGAGTTTTCAATGTGGACTCTTTTAAGTCATCTTAACAAGGTCAGCTTTAAGTTGACTTAACAGCGTGTCCAGTGTAGACATAACCCTAGAATACTACAACACAAGGAGCTGTGGAATTTTCTCCCAACGTGCAGGCTAAGTCCAGAAAGTGTGATGATACAGTAACTTAGGTGGGACTTTGTAGCAGGGAGGCTCACAGATGAGCATGCATAGTTCAGATGTTCAGACCTGAGTTCCAGTCTCCTGGATTAATTCTATAGCATAAACATAGCCAGAGTTTAAAATAAATGTAGTGTAAAAGGTAGCACATTGATGACAGCCCTCCCTTGGCCTCCACTATTCCTGACATCTGTCCTCCTTGTTATGAAGATGAACTGCCATCTTCATTTACAACTTTAATGGAATTGTGTATGTAATTTTCCTCCTGTGGCCTCATAACTTGAAATCCCCTCTGTACAACTGATGCTATTAAATTTACAGGTTTTGGTTTGGTAAGATGAACTGAATCAATGTTCATGCTAGTGAAGTGAACTCATCTTCATCAGGTGGGTCTCTCTTCCATCACTTCCGCTTTCATTTCTGTCACATTTCTACCAATGGAATGTATTTGGCACCTGAATAAACATTTGCAAATATTTATAATTTCCCCACCTTCCCATAGTCTGAGATCTTTCCTGCAACTCCCTCATATAAAACAGTTGAATTTTCCTCCCCTTCTTAATATAAACTGGGACTAATATGACTCTTGTCACAACAGATATAGCAGTTATTCTATAGTTCACAGACTAGTTGTGATGCTCCTAGTCATTTTGTATTGCAATCTATAACTTTAGATGACACTGTGGAGACAGAAAAAAGTGGTTGTTCTTTACTAACAAACCAAATTATTTGTATCAGTTTTCTTGTGACATGTTCCATTCCCCAGGTAACAGAGTGGTTACAAAGATGAGCTTTACAAGTTAGCATAAGTGAAACTCAACTTTAGCTTTAATGGACTACATTTGCCACTTTATTTTTATAATTAAAATTACTCAGTGAATATACCTCTTGCAGCAAGTGGCATTCAGTTGTCTAGAAACACTTCACATTTGTTTCCCTGGACAATGGCTCTGCCATAGCATTATATCTAAACCTGAACTGATATTTTTATTAAGATGAACTAACATTGAACAGTGTTTCCAACATATTAAGAACTAACTTGCCCTCTTCAACAACAGTTATGCAGAATCTTTAGCTCATGTGCTTGAACAAACCTTTTATATGTAGAGGATTCCAAGGAAATCCATACAGACAATCCAAGAATTCAGAAACAGGGTTGTCTTCTTGCACTGGAGTTAGTGAACACAGCTGAAACTAGGTTCTTTCCTTCCTCTGTGCTGCTTCCAACGACTCTATGGTGTTGAGACTGACTGACTGTTCTGCCCTCCCTATGAAAGGTTAAGGTTTCTCTTGGATATTCTCATTTTCGTGCATGAGTTCATTTCTACTTGAGAGCTTCATGTGGAAGTCTGTGATGGCATATGGAATACAAGCACCAAATATATCCAACACTTTCTTCTGATTCTGGTGGAAATAAGCTACTGGTTGGTGATAAAGTCTTTACAACAATACACAGAATGTCTTCATAGGCATTCTACGACCACTGTTAGTCTACCATTGCAACTGACCTTAGAGACCAAATCAGACCATGTGCTGAGACTGAAAAGAGGACATAGCCACAGATGTTGACATCAACTTCTCCTTTCTGGGCCTCAGACAAAGATGTTCAATCATTAGTCTCTGTATGGAAGGATTCTCTGCACAGAAGGTTGATGTTGTATCTGGCATTAAAACAGACATCCTGTGCTGGTGAAAGAAAGACAACAGCATTAACCATCTGTCAGGCATATCACTGTAAAGACAGAAAGCATCTATGGCAGCATCACACTTGTATGTGACAAAAGGCTGTGTGAAAAACACTTCTGTGAAATATGATGTTGCAATCATAGACTCATACTGTAGGATTGGAAGGGATCTTGACAGTTTCCTAGTTCAGTCTCCTGCACTGGAACTTACTAGGGTTCAACTGGATCAAAATAGCATTGGTTCCAGGGAATGGTTTGTTTGGCGCAAGTGACTTTTCCTCAGCCAGAAAAACCTTTCCTAGTCCCATGTGACTTTACCAGTCATTACAAAGATCTGGGGATATCCCAGTAAGGAAGAAGTTGAGAACTGGGTGACAACAAAAAATTTGACATTATGGGTATGTCCACACAGGGCTTTTATTTCGAAACAACACTGGTTGTTTCGAAATAAAAGTCCCTATGTCCACACGACCTTTTCTTCTTTCAAAAGGAGGGAGCTCCTCATTTCGAAACAAGAGCCCCCCTTTCAACACGGCTTAAACCACTTTGCTTTCGAAAGGAGGGTTATTTTGAAACCATTTGTTTTGAAATAAGCCATTTGGACATGTTATTTCAAAATAAGGATTGTTTTGAAATAATAAGGACCTTCCTCCCAGGATACATAGCACCCTGGCCAGGGATCTGCACCCGGGCCAGGGTGCTGAGTGGGGTGCAGGGGGTTGGAGGGTGCCCCAGCCGACTTCTGCCATGCTTCACCTTGCTGGGAGCAGGGGGGGATGGGAGCCTCTGGCAAAGGGAAGGGGGGAAGCCGGCTGGGGCTGCCCCCAAGCCTGGGGCGCCCTGCCCCTGGGCTTCCCCTGGCCCCCCCCCCCCAGGGTGGGGCGGGGCTGGGGGGGGCTTCCCCTCCCCCCAAGGCTCCTGCCGCGGGCGGGGGGGCTTCTCCTGCCCCCCCCGCGGCTCCTGCTAGGTGTGGGGGAGCTTTCCCAGGGAAGCCCGCCCCCCCGCGCCCGGCAGGAGCTGCGGGGGCATGGGGAAGCCCCTCCCCGCGCCCAGCAGGAGCCATGGGGGGGCAGGAGAAGCCCTCCCCGCGCCCAGCAGGAGCTGCAGGGGGGGCAGAGGAAGCCCGTGGGCAGGGCCTCCCTGGCCCAGCCCAGGGCCTCCCTTCCCCTCCCCTCTCCTATTTCGAAATAGCATGTCACAGTGGACATGCTATTTCGATTCCCTCCTTTTTCCTTATTTCAAAATAGCTTTTTGTTACTTTGAAACAAGGCATTTCAAAATAAGGCATTTATTTCAAAACAGCTTGTTTCGAAATGGCTTGTTTCGAAACAAGGGCTTGTGTGTGGACATAGCCTATGACATCAAGGACAAATGTATCTAGGAAACTACACAATGGAACAAGGGATCCAATGCCAGCCTAGCCTTTGCCAGCTGTGAAAATGCAGGCAACTTCAGAAGGGAGGTCATGGTGGAAGTTTCAAAGATCCCAGTATAGACAAGTGCAAGTACCAATAGAGGCTGCTGTGCAGCCCAGTAAAACAAAGACCCTGTTGCGATTCAACTGTAGAAAGTTTGCCTGGACTGGTTTTACCTTCTGAATTGATTAATCCATTTGTTATATTACTCCCACGTATACGCTCTATGAAGAATTTGTCTCCCTCATTTCTTCCTCTGTCTTAAATATGGGTGGCAGCCCAATCAGGGGTCTTGGAGCTCCCCCAACACAAGTGTAAGGCTGGCAGTTGGGGCCAATTTGGCTTCTTGGACACCGTTCCCAGTGGGTATGTCCACATGTAGGTTTTAAAGTGAAACAATGGTGGTGGTTGTTCTTTAAAAAAAATTTAGTCAACATGACATTTTGTTTCAATATGATGAGCTGTCATATCAAACTTTAAATAGATATAAGACCTGGCAGGGAATCAAAATGACCTTAAATCAAGACAGTCATTCCAAAACAACACGGTTGGGACACATTGTTTTGAAACAACATTGATTCAATTCAAGGGGTTGACCTTCATCCCAGGGTGCATGGCACCCTGGAAGGAAGACCCACCTCCTCAGCACCCTGGCCAGGGATGGGGGACGCAGAGTGGTCAGAGGCAGAGATGGCAAAGCTCAGGGCATTCCCTGCCGCTGGCTGGGCTGTGGGGAAAGTAAGCCCAGCATGCCCTGCATCCCCCTGTGCTTGCAGGGTGGTGGTGGGGGCAGAGACTGCAGGGTGCCCCGCTACACCCACCGCTGGCTGGGTGGTGGGGCTGAGATCATGGGGTGCTCCAAATCCCCCACCACCTGGCTGAGATCATGGGGGTGCCCTGCTACTGCTGCCACTGGCCAGGCGTTGGGAGTGAGATCGTGGGGCACCCTGCTATCCCTGCTGCTGCCAGGGGGCCATGTTGCCACACCTCCCATGGTGCCCCTCTCCTGAATCGAAATAGCAAGTCCTGTGTCTGGACTTGCTATTTTGATTGGGTGTTTTTTGCTTAAATCCAATTCAAGTTGAATCAGTTTAATGATTTTTATTTTGAATTAGCTTACATTGATTTAAGTTAGCCAGCCAGTCTGTGAGTTGCCATATGGAAGATCAGAATATGACACTCTGCAAGACTCAGACAGGCCCTTCTTCAAGACTCCAGGGGTCCGATGCAGTGTATCCCAACCATGTTACATGTCAACACATCATAAATGGAACACACAGAACAAATCCAAGAGGGAACTTTGCTCACTCTTCAAAGTCCCCAGTAAGTAGCTTCATAAGCTATGTCTAAACCAGGGTGGTCCTTTGAAGTCGACTTAACAAGGTTGAATTTAAGTCAACCTTGTTAGTTGACTTCAGGGTATGTCTGCATTGGACACAGTGGAGACATGCCCCAGGTCCCAGTCAGGCCCCGGGGCCCCAAGCCACCTCTGGAGACCCGACCTGGCCCCAGCTGCCACCAGCAAGTGGCTGGGAGCTGGATTTGGCCCCTGCCCTTGTCACAGCAGCAGCAAGGGCTGGGAGCCCTATTTGGTTCCCAGCTCTTTCCCACAAGCAATGGGATCCAGGCTCCCAGCTGCTTGCTGGCAGTAGCTGGGGCAGGATTAGGCCCCAGAGCTCAATCAGGCCCTGGGGGCAGGGCAGGGAGCTTCCAGAGCAGAAGTTAAGTGAACTTAAGCAAATACTTAAATTGACAGTAAATTCTAAATATAGTCCTGGAGGTACTTAAATCACCTTAAGCCAGGGTACGTCAATGCAAGCCTCCAGTGTAGACATACCAATACTGAGGCAATGACAATAGCTGTGAAAACCCTGAAATGTAGAAAGGTAACTGTGCCTATTGGTGTATCAGATGAGCTACTACACCACTTTGGGAATGCAGCACAGAATCCTGTTTCAAAATAAATTTGGAAAGTCCATAATCCAAGACTGTTAATAGGGTTTATTAGTAAGCTCCCAGAAAACGTTCTTTAAATAAATCAATAATTTCTTGCTGAGCAAAATGGTTCACAAACAGCAACCTATTATAAAGCATATTGTTGTGAGGAGATAAAAAGAGGTGAAGTCAGAGGCTAAGAAATGTAATATCAAAGTGGTTGTGGAAAGGTTTGTCTTGCATTTCCTTTTGAAAGCATCAGCACTTTGGCCCATGCTTATATCTGATGAGGAACTTGTGTAGCTACATGCTCTGCCTTTGTTCCTGGGGGTCCCAGCCTCTGCTCTGTCAGTTGCAATGTCTGCAGTTAGTGGAGCCATTGAAGTGAGTTGTAGGTCCTTGTTGCTCAAAAGCTGCTATCTTATTTTAGACTAATGTTTAAAGTGCCAGGACCACAAAACAGCTTTGGAACTGGATAGGAGGTTATGTAGATTGTTAAGCAGCGAGTGGTGCACTGTCATCAGTCTGTGCAGTCTAGTATGTTGTGCATTCTGGACCAGCTAAAATTTACATGGTCTTCGCAGTCATTCCTTTGCCAAAGCACATTAAGTTGCTTAACTTAGAAGTGATGAAAGCATAGATAACCATGGCTATGCTTGTATCTGATTGGAAAGGACTACCAGCAAGCTGAACATGAAGAAGGCATTTTCGGGTATACTGTTTGGGTGTTGGGTATCATCTGTAAATTCAGAAAGAGCCCTAGACTGTGCACATCAGATGACAAGAATAATTTTCTATGATGCTAGTTCCAAGTTCACCTCAGACTCTTGAAATACTACTTTGATTGCATCAGTGTCACTTCAACATTATACACACTGAACTTAAGCCAGATGACTTTCTTCCAGGTACTTATCTCTCTCAGGCACTGAGACATCTGATGGATTGCATGGCATATACTGAACAAGGTATAGGAGTATTATTAGCAACAAATCATGCAGCACCCCACTGTTTTTCCTGCTGTACCTTATGTGGTTTATGTATCAGTCATGTTCACCTTTGTAATTTAACCATGCATTGTCTAATGCAATGTGCCTTAAGTTGTTTTTAGAATGCTCATGACATACTGAACATTACTGTTAATATTTCCTGCAGCATCTTGCATATGTACAGATATGAAACTCTGCTAGGTCATATCCCTAAAGTGTCTCACATGGCTTGAACAGATGCAGACAAACACCAAGCTGAGGGCTCACAGCCCGCAGACATATGCATACAGGAACAAGGGACTGGCCTAAGCACCAGTGTGCACTTTCATTCAAGTGGAAAAAATCATGTCTATTACTGGACGTTGCCAATCACCTGACCCTAGTGTGGGAGTCTCAAACATGCGGCCCACAGGCCGCATGCAGCCCTTGGCATTCCTCCTGTAGCCCCTGATGACCCCTGGAATCTAGGGGTTCCTAACCCCTTCAACCCCTGGATCAAAAGTGTCCCATAGAGTTTTTCAAGTGCCGGGCCCCTCTGCTGGCTGGGAGGTTGGCATCTCCAGTGCTTCCGGGGTGGGGTGGGGGTGGGCCACACTGCATCACCTGCCCGGGGGGGGGGGGGCGCCGGGCCCCGGGCGGGGGGGGGGGGGGGGGCCGTGCCGGGGGCGGGGGGGGGGGGGGGGGGGGGGGGGGACCCCACACCCCCTCCCCCCCCCCCCCCCCCCCCAACGTCATCAGACACTGCCAGGGAGGAACCGAACTGTGGCCTGGGGGCTGCACCACCCACCCACGCTCAGGCTAAAAGGAGGGTGGCCTGAGTGTGTGGGGAGGGTTCATGGAAGCTTTGTGGTGGGGGAGCTCCAGGAGGCCCCAGGGCAGGGCGGGGGGACCAGGGCCATAACTAGGCTGGCGCAAAGTTCCAGACATGGAAGTTTAATCAGTGCAATGTTTTGACTTGTGTCTATTTCCCTCTTGTTCTAAACTAGATCACACATATTCCTTCATCCTTTAAGATAGTATAAACTCGTTAAACTCTTTTGCTGGCTGTAACTTTTTAAAAATGTTTTTAATTATGCAAAGTTATTAATAATTTTTGTCATGGTTAATCATTCGTATTTTCATTGATTTCATAGGAATTATGCAAATGTCTTTGAGCTGGTTAATTTGGTGGGAAATTTCATTAGAATATTCTTTCTGTATCGACTCTGCCTGTTTCTGCCTACAGGCGATAGTGACTGTGTTACTGAAATGGGTCCAATCTGCAAGTTCAGATCCAGATCTAAAAATTCCTGATGTTCAGTGTGTGTTGATCTAGAATATTTACTTTAAAGGATTAATGACCACCTACTCTGACTGGACCAGGATTTGCACTTGATGAAAGTTGGGGGGTACAGTGGTGTGGTAGCCCCACTGTGGTACCTGAGGGGTTAACTGGGCCTGAGAGGATAGCAGCCAATCAGGAGGGAGGACTGTTGAACCAATCAGGGCCCAGAAGCCCAATATAAGAGGGGAGCTGTAGGACAGCTTACTCAGTTTGGCCAGGGCAGTCTAGGGAGCTGGCTGGAGAGCTCACAGTGTCCAGAGGCAGGGTGCCAGAAGGAAAGTGGCTGGACCTGAGTGATGAGGATCTGAATGTGACTGGGGCTGTGGGGAAAAGTGGCCCAGAGAAGCAGATTGCAGTGAGACACTGGAGGGGTGTGTGTGGTGCAGAGGTCACTGTACAGAGGGTCTCTGGACTGTGGCCTGGCAAAGATGGTGAGCTGGGGCCCCTCTGTACTCTCTTAGACTGCCATGGGTTGCAAAGCACTCATTTGCTATTGACTTTCAAATAGTGGCTGCAAATGGGACTATACTGCAGTGCACTGATGGACTTAGCTGGAGGGCTATGGTCCCAGGACCATATTGAGGAGGGAGTTCAGTGTGAGAGAGGTGGAGCACTGGCAGACCACTTCAGCTCATTCCCTGCCAGTCAGGTGGGTCTTCTGCTGTGAATGGCCGACATAGGGTTATTTGGATCTGGGATGTTGACTCAGAGCCAATTGTAGTGAAAAGGTGCACTAATAATATACAAATGGAACCTTTAACCCAGCTTTTCTGAATCTTGGGAATTTCAAACAGGAAGTGGGTCTTGGGGAGAAATCCTGGTATAGGTTGCTCAGTCTAAGAGCAGGAAAGAACTCTGAAAGCAGGGGAAAGAGTAAAGAATCTAAAGTAGTGAGTTTTGAGGGGAGGCCCTAGAGAGACTGTTCAAGGTAAGAAGCAATAAGGATTTTGGAGAAGCTGACTTTAGCTGGAATCCAGGGATTCTGTTTTGAGTCACTGTTATGTGACCTGTTCCCATGACTTACACTTCCTTCCATTTATTTCCTCCCATTCTGTAAGTTTCCCCATTTTCAAAGCGTTTGAAGTGGGATTTTCTCCCACAAAAGTTCATGCAATAAATAAATTTTAGTCTTTAAGTGCCATAGGACTCCTTGTTTGTTTTGTAATGTGGAATCGAGAGTAGACGGAAGGCCTGTGTTTGCCTACCAGCCGTCAAGGAAGGTTGCATAGAAGGATTCTGAGAAGACCACTGAGGACAAAGTTAGGTCAAAGACCTGCAGGAAGGCCACTGGACTGCTGTTTTGTAGGATTAGGTTACCCAGGAAATGGTGGGACAAAATGTGACATCTTTCTAGATGAGTTACTAGAGGCATCAGAGCTGGAATAGCTTTAAAAAGGAAGGCAGCATCCAGCCACAAGAAGATGACAGCCAGCGAGTCACATTTCTATAAGTCCTTATTGGTGTGATGCATCAATGGGACTGTACAGCTGAGTGAACGTAGGCTTGGCCTTGTGAACTAATTTAAAAAATCAAACTTTATTAATCTCCTTGGTCTTTTCTTTCTCCAATGAGTGGTAACAACAGAAGTAATAGCCCTTACATAGGGAGTCTCACTCTCATAGTGGCAAGTAATGCACTTGGTTGATGGGGTAATGGAATTGGGTGACAGAAGAAATATCATGCATGATTATCAATTTCTTCTGATCTAAGCAGTCCAATAAGAGAGAGAGAAATCTCACTAGAAACATTTGGCCTGAGCTGCCTAGTGCTATTATCACCACAGGGGACAAGGATTCAGGATTTTTGGGATCTCTTAAATTAATCATGACTATTACTCAGTAAATCTTTCAACTTCTCTGGACCAGACTGTCCAGAGACAAGAAAGGGCACAGAGCATAGTGAGCCTTTTTGCTTCCCACCACCTTGCACAATTTGTGCTGTTTCCTTATTAGGGAAATTGCAGTGCATCTTCCAGCTCAAGACACCACCAGTAAGTTGGTGTCCTGGCCCCTATTCTGGCTTGCATATCAGAAGGGATCAGTTCTAGAAAGGAAGAGCAGGAGTTCTGGAGCATGTTTCCTCTAAGGATACTGGAAGCCTTTCCCTGCCTTGCCTCAGCAAAGGCAGAGTGCTTCCAGGAACTCTTGCTGTTACTGACCCCCTTGTGGGCACCCTTTCTGTGGGCAAGGCCAATAAAAACTGCCTGTGTTTATCCATTTTGCAAAAGGGATGTAATATCAGGTATCTACTTCTGCAATGGGTCTCAGGAGACTTAATTACCGTTTGGAGAATACCATGAATGAAAGGCTGTATTTGAATTCAGCTTTATTGGAAAGATCCCAGGCACTGAAATATTCATTGCAGAAATTCAGGAGTTAGTATTTCATTTTTTGATAATGCCCAGAGACGAACCCAGATTTGGACCCCATCATGTTAGGCACTACTAAATGCAGGAATAGTCAGTCTGTGTCCCAAACAGACATCCAAAAGTACAGGAAAGTGATAAAACATATGCAGTGAACAATGCATTTGGTAGCATGTCATGTTTGTTCCACAACTTCTTTTGGCTGCAGCTTCATTAGAAGAGGATTAGCTAATGATGTTATTGTTTGCCCTGTATACTTACAATTATGTGATTTGTTTTTATTTTGGATGTTTTATTATCATCTTACTGATCTTAATTTGGCAATCTTGTGGGTGTTTAAAAGGCCAGGAACAAGACAAGCATCTGTCTTAGGGTGTCTGTAATTTTGGATGCAATTTATCGAGATTTATTTACTGGGGAAAGTTTGGGTTGCTGCTTTGATTGGTCATTAATAATGGGGGAAGCTGCTTAATACTGCAAAGTGCTAAAGCAGTGGTTCTCAACCTTTTTCTATCACAACACACTTGACAGATGATGTTCCCCTGCTTGACACACTACAATCTGCATGGGGTATTGGCACTTGGGCTGGGAGTGCTTGGGAGCCTGCAGCACTCTGGGACCTGAGTGGGGGCAGAGTCAAGTCACTGCAGGCTGATGCCCTGGTGGCCTGGCTTGATGGGCTTGGGTTTATTTTTTAAGATAGGTGGTGCCCCCCATTTCCTCAACCCTGGATCTCTGAGTTGCAGCCTCTAAGTCCCTTCACTCATCTGGTCCTGGCTGCTCCCTGTGCTGTGCAGCAGGAGTGGACTGTTGGGGGCAGCAGAGAGTGGCGGGTGGCAGGAGCCCCGAGCTAAACTGCCAATTTGCCGTGACACACCTCCTGGCTCTTTGACACACCTTTGTGTCCCAACACAGTGGGTGAGAACAGCTGTGCTAAAGTGTTGACACTAGTAATGCTAGGGTGTTCTACTTTGGATCTTGGTAATGTTGATAAGGGCGGAATAGAAAGTCTCAGTATAAGTGTTTAGGAGATGCATACTGATGCTGTTAGGCTTTGTTTAAATTTTTCTCAGAAGAGGCATTGCACGGAGCTCATTGTAATCATTGCTATAAGGCAGACTGTGCCTGCAAAATTCATCTGTTTTCCAAACTGGGACTATCCATTCAATTCTCTCTGTGATTGGGATCTGCCTGGGAGATTGAAGGAAAGAGTGGGAACTTCACAGCAGGGTGAGCAATACTCACATTGCTGTTTTGATGGGGAAGCATCTACTTCCTACTCCACACCAGTAGAATTACTGTGAGTGGAGAAATTACTAGGATGGTTCATTTAAGGCAGCCACCTTTTTCAATAGAGTACCAAAGAATGGCAAGGGGAAAAGGGGCAGTTGAAGAATTTCTATTCATTGTTTGTTTGTTCTTTAGCTTCACTTCATTTGTTCTGTATGGAAGCTTATGTATCTTTCCGCAAGACTGCAGTTCCTGGCCTGACTAGTCAAGCAAATGAACAATTGAGTACTGTCCTTAATAGTACTGCTCCCTGGAAGCTACTGTGTGACTGCTGAATGTTTTTTGCCTAAACACTAGTAAAACTCTTCAAATAAAATTATTTGTAAAAGGGGTAATATAAAATTATCAAAATAATATAATTATAATACTTAGCAAATTGTGAAGGAAGCTTTTTAAGACCTATAATTGCAGAGTCAAGCTACTAGCACTGTAATTTATGGGCCGACATACCTGAGCTTTAAGCAACTCTAATGGTTGCTTCTCTACTCATTAAAATAAGTGCATAGCTACCAGAATAATTATATGTATAAAGTTATATGGCAAACTGAATCCAGATTCTGAGGCAGAGATGCCTTCTTGTAGAAGTAAATTCATTATCCACTGCAAGATTCCTTCTATAGTCTAATCTGTTTTCTGCTAAACTTTAGTAAGAAATTACTGTAACACTTTGTTCCATCTCCTTTTTTAATTTCATAGTGACACCATATGGAGAAGTTACCTTTTGTGGAGAGAAGAGGAGAGTTATGAAAGTGCTGGGGATGTGGCAGCTGTGTCTGCTTTGTGTTGCTGCTGTTGGAAAATGCAAAATGAACTGGTGGCTGTTATTACTAAGGAATGAATTTCAGCAGTTGCCTTACAATGTAAAGGCAAAAAATAAAAAAGAATATCAGATTCCTCTTTTTTCCCGAGGACCCATAATGACAGAATACAGGTAAGCAGTAATTCTGTTTCTGAAATATATGCTACTGCATTAAAGTTGCAGTTAGGGGTTCATTGCTGAGTGGCAGATTATTTTAGATTTGTGGATTTATTCAGATGAGCCCCATTTCTTTCTAATGACTAGTCCCTTTCTGCAGAACACTGCGAATTTGCTTTGGTAGCAAGGATCCTCACACCCTCATGTTCAACTTTGCTGGAAATCTGGTTTCAAAATCAGTCTGCGTGTATGTCTCTGTGTAGCTCAGAAGTGGGTTGTTCATTGTAAATAGATGTAAAAGGGCCAAAACTTTGGTCAGGTACCTAAAGGATTTATAAGGCATAAGCAAACATCACTAGAAGAGGCCTCCCTACAGCAGGACTAGGAAACAGAGTTCTAATTCAGACTTTGATTCTGTTTCTCTTAGGGCAAATCATGTAACCATTGTGCCTCAGACGAATCAGAGTGGTACAACAGATAGGACATGGCATATATTGTTCAGGGGATTTGGACTTTCTTCTTAGCTATGGCACTGGCTGGACAAGTCACTTCACTTCTGTTTCTGCCTCAGAGGGCTGATCAAGCAGAAGCTGATGACCAAAAACAGCCTGCACTCTGGGGGTTCTGTTATTGAATCATGAAGAAAAGGGGGCTGGCTGGCTTGCAGCCACCCCAGTAACCTGTGCAGCCAATCACTTTCCCTAATGCTCTAGGGATAGACTCTTGCCCTTCTCCAGGCTTCTGTGGTCTTGCGTCAACACAAACATCCTCCTGTCAAAATACAAACGACATCCAGACTCACTGAACTTCGCACCTCTAATTTAAACTTCACTGTATTTATCCACCCCTCTGGATCATATATCCTCTTGTGTATTCTACAGTGGGTCTCAGAAGATAAAACTGGTTTGGCTGCACATCCATACACAAAAGCCCCAAAGTCTTGTGTTTGGAAAAACTTTCTAATCTCTCCTGAGACATGTTTCTTTAGAAGTGAGGAACTGCTGGCTGAACTGAAACCCTGCAGCCATATGTTTAGAGGGTCTGCTCTATAATTTATGGAGCATAATAATTCTATCATTATAATGCTAATTATATTACCACTTTTTTATAACTTCACAGTTTTGCAGGCTATTAAGAGGATCTGTTAGCTGAAAATTAGTGTTCAATCTATAGCTTCCAGGGACTCTTATTTTTAAGCACATTATTTTATTTGCTACTCAGCTGCTTGAAGGATCTTCCCAGAAACTTCAGTCTAACATTCTGGTGCCCATAATTTCAATAGTAAGTTCCTTACTGAAACATTTCTCTCCCCCACAAGGCAGGGAAAAATCCAGAAGCATGGGAGGCTGTGTGAATAAATCAACCCTGCATGATATTCTTCAGGCCCATTGATCAGATTGGAGAAGAAGAACAACTTCCAGGGGTAGAGTTCAAACTGGGTGTGGGTCAATTTTCAGCAGAGAGACTTGGGAGGAATTGCCAAGGTTAGATTTAGGGATGGGCAACACAGGTGACCACATGGAGTGCCAAGCTTGTGAGGTGCCAGGTTTAATGTGCTACTTTTTGTTAGGAAAAAAAAATTAGGTATTCTGTATGTTGATTGATGTTCCACTAAGCATCTAAAATGTTATGGAACTTGTAGAATATCATGGAACCTTCTGGACTTTCTGACAATGAATTTGAATATGCCAGCACTGCTGCCAAAATAAATAAATAAATAAATAAAAGGTGGCAATAAAAATAGGTAGGAGTTTCTTTTAAAGGAAACTCATTCGTCAGAAGAAGAGACCATTTGTTTGAGGGTAGAGAGAAGGTGATAGGAACCTTGGAAGAAAAATTCAAGAGGAAGCTTTTTGCTTGTTGACACTGCTCAAGTGTCCACGGGGAAAAAAAAAGTTCAGATAAATGAAACACCACAAAAAAGACCTGTTTTTATATGACCTTAGTAAGCTGCCGCTGGACAGGAAAGCTCTTTTCAACAATTGTATGGACAATCATTGGATACTGACACATGGGAAATGTTTGGCTGTCAATTTATAAAGACCTCTATGTCAAGTTGGACAGCATCTATCCCAATGGTTCCCAAACTTTTCAAGTATTAGGACCTCACCATGTGCTACTCTATTGTTTTTATGGAAATCTAATGTAATAGCAAAGAAATAATACGTGCTTAGTAATTACCTTGGTGAGGATATTATTTTTCTTTTCTGTGGCCCCTCTATCATAGACCTGCTGACTATCAATGGTCCACAGACCATACTTGAAAAATGTTGCTCTATCATATTTTGCCACATGGGACTCACTTGCCATTCCAAGTTCTCCAGTAGATTCATAATACACAGCTGAAGGGCACTTTTCGTAATGTGTGCATAGCTTTGACGATTCTGCTCACATTGCCAATAACTATTTTGATTGAGTGCAGCTTTTCAAAGCTCGGGCTCACTAAAACATATCTTCCATCAGTGGTGGTCAATGAGACTGGCACTGCTTGATATTTTATAGCTTAAAAATTTCTGGTGGGTGATACTTTTGCTTTCTGTTTCAGAGTGCAAAGGTGAGTAAAGTGTTGTCTTTGAATTGAAGAACTAGGGTTAACATTCTAAAGCTGTCACTTACTGTAACAGTATTTAATACTGGTCAACCCAATGTTGGTGCATGTGTTGATTTCTTGCTATCAGTCCATTTCAGTTATTAAGATTAGAATTTCTATAAGCCTAGAGGAAACAAATTTTTACTTGCTTATATATGGGATGAATAAATACAGATTTACAGAGCCTAGTATGCAAATGTCTTATGCGATATGGATAAATCATGCATGCAAATTATGCATCAAAGTTATGAAATGGGCTACAATGCAATAAAGTATTCTGAAGTTTAACAAATGGAGGGGGAGCACCAATGATGCTTCTCACCTGGAGTGCTTTTGGTCTAGGGCCAGCCCTGGCAATCATTATGATTAACATGTAAGGTTTCTGAATTGTTGTGTAGAAGAAGCTCAGAGTTACAAACACCTTGGGAAGGGAGGGAGGTTGTAACTCTGGAAAAAATGTTATGGTTCTTTCAAAAGCATACAACTGAACATTGACTTGATATAGCTTTGAAACTTTACAATGCAGAAGAAAAAAATCATGCTTCTAATCATCTTAATTTAAATGAAACAAGCACAGCAGCAGTTTCCTTACCTTGTCAAATCTTTTTTAAATGTACCTTTTATTTGTAGTAGTTTAGGTTTAAAACAACACTGTTTATTTTTTTTATCTGTGCTGTTGCCTGACTGCATACTTCTGGTTCCAAATGAAGGATGTGGTTGACCCATCTATTCATAACTGAAGTCCTAAATACTGTATTTTTAAGATGTTTTCCTCATTTCTCCAGTCAAGGTTCCCAATGAAGTTGATTATAATCAGCCTGGAAGAAGTTAAGATAGGGAGAGATTTGTATAGCTGCTTCTGGAACAATGCTTGATGTATTTGCCTCAGCTTGGCCCCACTGTCAAATGATAAATCTGGCTGGGCTTCACTGAGGCCTTTCTTTGTTATTTTAATAGAAAGAGCTGTTTGCAGCTACTGGAGGTTTAAGAGCTGAAATCCCTGAAGAGCAGCAGCAGTAGTAGTAGTAGATGGAGAGGCTGGTGGACAGTGGGTGGAACCTGTGGATGGTGACAGTGATGAGCTGGGCAGTGCAAGTGACTGGTGGGTGGAGCCAGCGGACAGCGAGTGGCGCCAAGGGACGGTGCTAGTGGATGGAGTGAGTGACCAATTGTTGGTGCCAGCGAACAGCTGGCATGACAGACAGTCCCTACATACCCTAGGGTTGGTTGGGAGCCTAGTTAGCACTGATTCCCCAGATCAGTGCTGATTTTGCTAGTGAGTTTACATTTGCTGTTATGACATGTGGGATCATGTTGGAAGCCTAATTAGCACTGGTTGTCTAGATCAGTGTGGGTTTTGTCATTAAGTCTTGTATGTTCTGTTATGCAGTGTGGGTTGCTGGGAACCTTGCTCTGTACCGATTTTCTAGATCAGCACTGATTTCTGTTGTTTGGCCTTTTACATTCTGTTTTTACTACTATTATAAGTTCTGTATACTACACTCATCTCGTGCTTGTGAGCAGGGAAGCCTTACCCCTTTGGGGTGCCCAGGCAATAGCGCATGATTTCCCAGAAATCTGGGTGGAGGCTCAAGCCGGTTGGTGGTGTTACATTATTTGGAAACCCCCGATATAGAAACTGGCCCTTGTCCTGCCATCTTGCGCTGGCAGAAGGATTATACTTCATTAATAAAGAATAAAGGTTGTGTGGGGATAACTTGTGCCCTTCCAGAATGCCAAACTTTGGAAACCCAGGAGCTATGAAGTTTTAATTTTTTTGAATATGTTAACCTAATTGTCTGTTTCTTCCACTTCTGTTTTATGACAATTGTATATTAGTTGTCTTGCAACAGCTGCCTACTCTTAGTTTAGATTAAATACTATGTAGGAGGTTGATTTATATGTAGACTTCCCATTTAGATATTTTTATTAATAAAATGTTTATCTGTGTGATATTGGTAGACATTAAAGATGCAGGGAAATCACAATATTTAAAATATGTACAAAAAGTCAAAAGAGAAAGGGTCAGCTCTGTGAAGATGTGAATTCTGTGCTATATAACAGTCTGAAAAGTTATAGTCATTTTAAATGGCCAACACAAACAAGACATAATCAGCACTGACTTCTTCCACTGAGACTCATAAGTCCCGAGAATCTTAGGGAGGAAAGCAAGCTAACTTGTTTAACTTGGCTAAATAAATGACTGACCCTTTTTTTCCTAACTTTTTTTAATGTTAACTTCCTTTCAGATCATTTTCATACTTCTAGTCACATGGTGCAACTTTCTTAGGCCTGTTCTATGTGGACCTTCACTCCCTTAGTTGCAGGTGGAGCTCAGCATACCTTCTGAAGGACTGAGTGGATTTCACCACTTGTAAAAGGAAAATATGAATTGCTACACTGTCACACCAGTGGTCATCTTCATGTATTTATCACTTATTATTTTCTACAAACTCCTGTCTTGTAAAGGTAACCTTTGGGTGGGCTAGGCTTCATTTAATTGCCCTTCTCCCTGTTCCTCAAAAAAAAAAAAAAAAAAAAAAAAAAAAAAAGTTAAACCCCAACTCCTTTAGAGAAGCAGCTGGAGATCTAGGATTCACTCTGTAAGGTACTCACAGAGAAGATTGTTCAGTTACCCTCCCCACATTGAAATACTGTGTAAGAACAAACAATGAACTTTATGAACTACTAACTTGATAATCCTTATCATAAGAAAACAAAATGAATTTAAACAGAACAGTCCCCACAGAAGCAGTGTGGGGAAAAAAACCCAAGAGTTCTGAAGTTTAGGTGAAGTTCATGCATATCTCAGTTACAGTCTTGGTTCAAGTCCAAAGGCCTGAGTTGCAAAAAGCAGCAATCCTCTTCTTTGGTTGCAGGCAGGGCCGTAACTAGGGCGGGGTGAGCAGGGCAAAGCCCCAGGTGCTGAATTTTAGTGGGCGCTGCATGGCTGGGAGCCGCAGCCCTTACCTGGCCCTGGAGGCACATTCCTCTCCAGCAGCGGGGCTGGGGCTGGGGCTGCAGGAGTTTAAAATCTCCCATCCTGCCCCTGAAGGTGTTCAGATGTATGCTGTTCGGGAGGAGGCCAGGGAGAAGCTCCCTTCCCAGCTGGGTATCTCGCGATGTTGCTAGGGGCCTCTCAAGGCTGTGTGGCGGGCACACAGCTGGTTTGTAAGGGCCAGAGCTGCCAGGACCAGCCGCAGCACATGGCCCCAGGGCGGAGGAGTCAGTGGGTGGCTGCAGCTCAGCTCCAGCAGTGGCATGCCAGGGAGTGAGACCAGCGGGAGAGGCCAGCAGAGAGATGGGCTGGGTGGGCAGGGGCTCCCTGGATAGCCTCTAGAGGACTGGTCTAGCCATTGTTCTAATGTGGCCAGAAATGCAAAAATAAAAAGCCCCACACCCTCCAATTTGGAGCTCACTCAGAACGAAGTGGGATTTTTCAGCTCGACCCAACCCAACTTGTATTTTCCTTCTGCATAGGCAGAAGAAGATTCCTCTTGAGGTAGACCTGAGAAAAACATGATTGTCTGCCTGGCTGGGGTTATTGCAGAATTTGCAGGTGGTCATTTGTAGGGAACTAAATGCCCCGAGCAGACAATTTAAAGTCTAGGATGAGCAGGGGAGCTGGGAGGGTGGGGCTCAGTGGAGTGAGGGCTGGGTTACCTTGGGGGGCAGGCAGAGGGGGATGAACAGCATCCCCACCAAGGTACAGAGTAATCCTGAACTTCCCTCCCACACCAGGCTGGGGCTGGATCCAGCTCCCTGCTGCCCACCAGTGGGGAGGGTGCATCTGGGGCTGCTTCCTCCAGGCGCCAAAACTCCTAGTTCTGGCCCTGGCTGCAGGGATCTTGGGTATAAATTCACCCAAGCTTTTCTTTCTTTCCTGGAACAAGCACCATCCAGTCAGTTTACTGGTTAATCAGCTATCAGTCACGTGTGCATATAAAAAAAATCTCTGCAGCAAAATGCTCCACAGCAGAGAGAAAATACCTTGCTCTCCACTCCTGGTTCAGCTTCTCCCACTCACACACTCAGCACATGGGCTCTTCTCATAGCAGCTCTATGTCTGCTGCTCTCAGGTTGCTGCTCTCATGGTGTAAAAGATCCAACCAAAGCAGCAGTAGAAAACCTTGTGGAGCATGATCAATGCAGTCACCTAATTAATTTTCAGAAGCTTCTGGACCTAAGTAGCCAAATCTGCCCAGCAACTTAACCCAACCTCAAGAAATCCCTAAAAGAGAGAGCTCCTTTAATTAGGCATATGGGTTACATAAACAATCCTATTAGTATGTACTAGTTTAATTACCTGGCTTTAAGAATATAGTAAAATAATTTAAAAGTAGACTGCTAAACTGTATGAATGTTGTACTTCAGCCTATTAAATGTTTAGCATTCAGAGCATTCCCTACAGTAACCACTGTGACTGAATTAGACTTCCTTTGACACACCAGGAATTACAATGTGAAAATATTTCCTTGCCTTGAGACTCAAAACCAGATTTTCAAAAGAGCCCCTTTTTGGGTGGGCCCTCAACCTGTTTGTCCTAGAAACAAACAGTAGGCAAACATATTAGTTATTATAAGCAGTATTAAAATTTATCTGCAAAGATGGCAGTTTTCACCTAAACACTGTTTTGTGCTAGTCATAAATTTTGTGTGTGATTTTTATGCAGATTAAAAATGGTGGTTGTGATGCAATCTGTCTAGAGATCTGCGCTTAGTTTGAACCAACTGCTAGTTTGAACTTATTTAGTTTGAAGTAGCATGTCTACAGTGTGCTAGTTTGAACTAAATATGCAAATAAGTTTGACCTAAGCAGTTAGTTCTAACTAATTAGCCAAACTAACTAGTTCAAACCAAGCTTTTTTAAGTAGTTATATTTTTTTTTAGTTTGAACTAAGCAAAGTTTAGTGTAGGCAGGTTTCACATTAGTTCTAATTAATACTCCTTAATTTGAACTAATTTGCTAGTGCAGACATAGTCATAGCGATTGTCACTCTTTACATATCTCATGTAAATACTGATATTTACAGCACTCTAAAGCAGTGGTTCTCAACCTGTGGTTTGTGGACCCATGGGAGTCCACGGAGTTATTGCAGGGGGTCTGTGAATACATCCGGCCCCAGCCACTGCCCGCCAGTGATCCATGTTGGAGAGGACTCTAAATCAGGGATGTCAAACTACAGCCCGGAGGGGCAGATCCGGCCTGTGGAGCTGCTGCCTGGGCCGTCTCTGAAAGATGTCTATAGCAGTGAAATGCAAAAGACAGGCTTGGACACAGCACCACTAGTTGTGCTTCGGACTCACTCATGTGATCTGAGTTGTAGCACAGGGGAACAAAGAAAGTGCTCCTGTCAATCCTGGCTCAACTCTGCTGTTGTCTGCCACAATAAGTCTCAGTCACAGCAGGCTAGGCTGGCTCCGGAGAGCCACTGCACTGCCCATGGAAACAAGCGGATCAAAAGCCAGCCAGGAATGAGCCAACCAAAGGCCAGCATTCTGAATGACTGATAATAAGTGGGCCAGGAGGGGGAGAGGCAGGAGCCCAGCCTGCTTGTGACTGAGACTGATTTTTTTCCTCCGGCACTAGGAGGTGAGGGCAGGGGAAGGGGTGGTGGTGGTCAGAGATCCAGAGTGGGGAAGGGCTCACAGGGCAAGGGAAAGGGAAGACATGGACAAGCTCGTAGGGAGGGGGAACGGGAGCCTGTGCCACTCTGAACATGGAGGGGGGAAAGGGTTGGGGAGCTCATGCACCCACATGGTCTGTGACAGGTGTCTTGCCTTCCAGTGTGGCCCCCCGACACTGAATGAGTTTGACACCTCTACTCTAAAGGCATTGTATTTGCCTGCTGTGAGCAGCTGAGCCCTGGATATGCCTCCCCTCCCCTTCTTGGGAGAAGTCGAGGGCCAGGTCCTCCACTGCCCTTCTGCAGCACTGCTGCCTGTCGTCAGTCCCTGATAACAACTATTATCATTTGAGGGTCCCTGAAATTTTTTGATGTTAAAAAGGGGTCCTCATACTTGAAAAGGTTGGGAACCACTGCTCTAAAGCAACGTTCCCTCTAATTACTCATAGACTGTGTGCACAAACAATTTTTCTGTGCGCAAAAACATTTCTTTGTGAGCACCAATATTAGCACTATTGAATTTTTTTGCACGTGCTTTATTTTGTTGTGTGCGCAGGTTTCATGACCTGTGTGCGCGCACATCTGCGCACAGCTTAGAGGGAACAGTGCTCTAAAGTATAACTTTGGTCCTTGAAGTTCACAGTTCCATTTTGAGTTATTTTTCAAAGCGTAGCTACACACTAATGAATAGCCTCTCTTGGTATTGCTAAGTAACTGAATCCCACTTCTCTATCACTTGTGAGAGAACAAGAACCATTACATTTAACTGGTACTACTTTTTTGTAAGTCAGACCTTTAATACCCTTTTAAAGTTCTGCTTTCTAACTTTTCAATTTTACAGTGAAAAATATAGCCACATAATTTCATGTTGAATAGATTTACTTTCTTTAGGATATTATCTCTACATTAGCAAAACAAAAAGTAGTTAATAATTACTATATTTATACTATGTTATTTTATGGAAAGTCTCTCTCACCAGCAGGAAAGTATAAGTGCTTCTAAGAATCACTGGGGAATAATGAAAGTTGCCAAAATATGTAAAATAATACAGATTTTTCTTATGAACCATGAAAATGTTATGCTTTAGCTAAATCAGTAAGCTTGAGCCTTAGCATGAGAATAGTAAAAAAATATGAACAGGGATTTTTTTTTTTAAATTAAAGTGTCTGTCTGTTTAAAATATATTTATTTTAGACATGTGAATTCTTGGTCCTTTTTATTAAATAAGACTTGAAACCTCAGATGTCAAGAAAGGCAGCCTTCTAAATGCAGAAGATCAATGAACAACCTGCATAAGTGGAAAAAAATCTTTCTTTGAAGCTGAGATGAATCTTAACAGTGGATTTTCTACTATTGTTTTTTTCCATTGCCTCACACTGAACCTTTATGTTTGTAATTGTAGCAATGTATCTTTTTTCTCTCTCTATTGTATTGGTTTTCCATTTAGTTTTCTGAGATTTTCCATCTTACTTTCTACTTTTTCATTTCCTTCCTTCCATCTGTGAAGTCCATATACTACAGGTGATAATATTCTGCTGAGGAGGTGTAGATCTATGACTTTCTGGGGCCTTTCACTATGTGCTCACCTCCCAATAGCCAGGGGGATAACAGAAAAATGTGAGGCATGCTGTTTCAGTCAGAGGTTTACCAAGTTATCTTCAAAGAGATCGTACCCCTTCCTTACCTGGGAGTGAATAAAAGTGCTGGATTTTTAAATTCTCGATACCTACATGAATGCCAGACTTGAATACAATTACTCAATAGTGATAATCTTAACTTGCTTCTGTAATAGTGCCTTTAATCCTGAGACTCCCAAAGCTCTTTACTTGTACAACAAAATCACGTACAAAGATGTCATAGAAATTAGACCTTACTAGGTCATCCAATTGATTTTATTTATTTCCCTAATACTCTAATGTAATGTATCTGTTGAGTAGCACATAATAATATAATAATTTAGGAGAGAGAAAGTTACTTCTAAAACTGCAGGAGTAAGTTAAGTAGCCAGAAAAAGATCATCTAAGCTGTTACTTTTGTCAGAAGATTGGTATTTACATCTCTATGGCTATATCTACACCTAAAATCTTATTTTGGACTTGGTTAGTCCGAACTAAGTAGTTTGAAAGTTAATTCGAACCAAGTGCGTTCTTTTAGTTCTTAACTAGCTGTGCTTTCTGTAGTTCAAACTAACTTTTTAGTCTAAACTAAAAAAGTGTGATTAGTTCAAACTAAATATGCACATAAGTTCAAACAAAGCAGTCAGTTCGGACTAGCCGAACTAACTATTTTGAACTAAGCTAAACTTTTTAGTTCAAAGTAGCCAAAGCCTAGGGTAGACAGGGTTCAAATTAGTTCTAATTAAGGCTCCTTAATTTGAACTAATTTTCTAGTGTAGATATAGGCTATGAGATTACAGATCACTGATGAAAGTGTCTATTCAGGCAAAGTGAGGCCACAAGGTACCTTAATGCAAGTCCTAAGAGGCACTGTGGCACATTAGGCCAAGGCTCAACAAATCCCTGGTGCCAGGTCACCAGGGCACCCAGAAATTTGACCATAGCTTTTAGCTGCACTGTGGTCTTAAGAAGCCAAATGCTTCTTGGTGCCTTTATTTTTAAATAAATAAATAAAGAAAGAAGAGCCACCAGCACCTTCAGCAGCGCTGCCACATTTTTTCAGTGGTGGGGGAATTTTTGCCCTGAAGCCCTGCAAAAATTGGCAGCAGTGGCAGTAGCTTTTGTCTTTTGTCTTTTTTGTTTTAAGTGACGGGGGCATTCTGAAGTGCTGCAACACAGTTAGGTATCTAAGCTTTTGAGCTGTCCCCTAGCTGGGTGGCACATTTGTCAAGCCCTGCATTAGGCAGATGCACTTTAATGTCAGAGCCTATCTTTTCATTCCGTGAAATAAAATCATTTTCAATTTTTCATCTTACTTTGAGACTAAAACAAATGTCACAGGATGGAAATGATGACTCTTGTTCAGATCTAGTTTCCAATAATTCAACTATAATTTTATAATATTTAATGTGTGAATACTAAAGTATTAGCAGTAAACCTTTAAGCCTGCAAAAGGAAAACAGCTTATAAACATAAGGCCAGATTTCTACTTTAGTATGTTCCTTCCTTGTATTTTTCTCATTGATGAGATGTCAGTTATTACAAAGTTGATTAATGGCATTTCTTCTCCCAGCAAACAGTTGTTGGGTCTAAGGAAGTATTCCCTTCTTGGATGTTTCTTAACAAGAGTCAAAGCCTATGACTGTCTTTTGTAGGTACCAGAGATTCAGGGGCTTCTGCATATTATGATGACCTGTTCCAGAGGGGTTGCCGTGTTAGTCTAGTTCAGCAAAACAGACAAGGAGTTCTGTGGCACTTTTAAAGGCTAATAAATTTATTTCTGCAGTTTGAGCACCTTTGGTAGACAAGAACTAGTAGTACCAGATGCTTCCAAGAATATCAATACTGCAAGAAATCAATGGAAAGAATTCCTCTGTATTTGATCAGATCTTGTAGATGGCAATGTAGTCCTTCAGGGAAAGTCAGTGCCTAGATGATTCTGTAATCTAATCTACAAGCAGGCAAGTACTTCAGGTAGTGACTTGTTAGCTAGTTAAACAAGGCAGTACCTGGGCTTAAGTTCTGACAGAAGGGACCTGCTCCTTGAAAACTGAAGTTAGGGAGAAGCTTTGCTTTCAAAGCAGGAAGTCTGAATTACATACAAGCTATGCTCATGCAGCACTGGAGCTGCAGCCAGGCAGCTGTGCCACTAGGGGAAGGATTAAGAGGCCTGTGTTAAGTGGTTAAGCTCCAAAGGGGTAGCCATGTTAGTTTAGTTCAGCAAAACAAACAAGGAGTCTTGTGGCCCTTTTAAAGGCTAACAAACTTATTTATCACATGAGCTTTCATGGGAGAAAATACCACTTCGACAGATGCTTTGAAGATGGGAAACTTAACAGAATGGGAGAAAAATATATGTAGGGAAGTGTAAGTCATAGGGTCAGGTCACACTTACAGAGAATCAGTGCAGTAGTTAAGATTCAAACACTGTGGAATAGCATAAAGAGGAAGGTGAGATCAAATCACCTGTTATAATGAGAAACAAAAATCCAAAGTCCTTATTTTGTCTTGAAGCAACAGTGTCCAATTTGCATATGAATTCCACTTGTGCTGTTTCTCTTTGAAGCCTTGATTTGTTATTTGTTGTTTGGAGCACAGCAATTAGCAAATCATCAATGGAAGATTGAAGTGTTCACCTACTGGTTTTTAAATGTTGTGATTCCAGATGTCGTATTTGTTAGTCTTTAAAAGTGCTGCAGGACTCCTTTGTTTTAAGCGGAAGGCTGGTAGCTGGGTTAGACGGCCTAGAAGGAGCCTGGTCAGAAGCATGTAGTGGACTTTGCTGAGGGGAAAGAAGACTGAATTTCTCAGATGGAAAGCTGGGGGGAAAGGTAGGATGAACTTGTTTTGCCAAATTTTGAACATTCTTGAACACTAAGAATTCAAAAGTTTGAGTAAAACTCTGGCAATTTGTTTTCATTTCTACTTAAGGGAAACTGAAAAATTGAGAAGATGGAAAAGAAAAAAAAAATTAAATGACCAAATTAGAAAAAAAAAATCTCAGACTAGAGTGGCACTATTGGCTGGTCCTAATGATGATAAATGTGATTAATCTGTGTCTAATGTAAAGCTCAGTCTTTTGTCCAGTTAGGAAATATGATTTTCTTTTCAGATTAAGCAACTTTCAGGGAAGATGAACAGAGGCTGGATGGGCTCTAGGAGCTCAAACTAGATTTTGTGAACCTGAGGAGTATTTCATGATTCTCTCTCCCTAGGCATGACTATTAGCTGTCTTTCTCCAACACTCAATGGCCCACTCCTCATAGTATCTAAGTGTCTCAATGTATTTATCATCACAGATGAGGTAAGGAAGTACCATTTTATGGATGTGGCCCAGACAAGTTAAGTGACTTGCCCAAGATCACACAGGAAGTTTTTAGTGGAGCAGAGACCTTAACTCAGGTTTCCCAACAGGGCTGAACTAAGGTGCCCAGGTGCCCTGGGCTGCTGACTTTCATGGCCTCAACCATGGCGGCAGTCAGCATGGGGATAGGATGTGGTGTTGCTCAAGCATGCTAGCTCTGAAGTCTGGCAGATCTGACAGCCATGTGGGGCAGGCCAGTGCTTGGTGCTGGGGCCTGGGCAGTGGTGGGAAGACACAGGGATGGAGTAAGCTGGTGCTGCTGCTGAAGCCAGGACCTGACATGGGGCATCTGCTTGGACCAGAAGACATGGCCCATGGTTCTTCCACCTGCCCCTGGTCAGCCAACAGGGCAGCCCAGTCAGATCACCAGGGAAAGGGGAAGGCCAGCAGGACCGTGCCAGGTGTGGGAGCCAGGACAGCTTGGGCCACGGAGGCCCAGCTGGCACAGGCCTGGCTTGTTCTATGCCTCAGGTTTGGGGTTGGATTTTTGCTGTGTGGTGGAGCCCCACTTTAGCCTGGGGCGTGGAGCTGTAGCCCCTAAAGCTTCTGCGTTATCTGGCCCTGAGTCCCAAAGGCTAGTATGCTGACTCTAATCCTTCTTCCCACTACCACAATCTGTCAGTATCAGGTCTTCTTGAATACAAAAAGTATATCCATAACTCTTTAACGTCTTAAGTGTCATACCTTCTATGAGAACCTAGGCTAAACTGCTTTCTTAAGAGAAAAGGAAAATTTATCTTTAACTGGCAAGCAGCATATTTAACATATAGAATAAACAGTGAATAATGTGGTGCTGTTCTCCATCTGAGGTCTGTTACCTTTTTATGAACAGGAATCTGTGTTTTCTGAGCTGCAGAATTTGCCATGGGATTTTTCCAAAATCTCCACTTTCATTTGAAAAATAATGGCTTTTGCCCTTATGCTGTGAAGATGCACTGTGCTTGTTTTTGAGGTTAACTGATGAAATGACATCAGCCTCAGTTTTATTATACAACCTGAAACAATAGCTTAGAGGGATGTGAGCTTTCTCATTCATTTTAATGTATTCTGGGTGCCTGAAACTTAAAGATGGCATATTAAATATTAAATCTCTAGCGTTCCTGCACTAGTAATCAGTTTAACGGCATAATCCAGCTAACGTGTACAATACCGCAGCATTTTCCAGTGTGCTGCGTGTCCCACTGAGTGCTCAGGACTTATAAATCACAAAAACAGAACTTGAGTTTGTAACCCTGCATTTCAGTATGAGAGAGAGAGTGTTGCCTCATATGTCTATTGCTGTCCTGGATTTGCATATATAAATTCAGACTGAAACTTAATCTCCCAAAAATTGGGCTCATTTCTCTCCCTCCCCTATTCCAACCTTCCCTCCACCCTTAGTGCAACTCAGCCGGATTTGTGTATTTGGTTTAATCCTTTCATTAAACTGGCAATAAACTGTCCACTGAAGTGGTGGTGTCAAGTGATTCAAACCAGTACATTAATTCATGGTGTCCAGCCTTGAAATCAGAGTGTTCTCTTCATGGGTTTCAGTATTTGCATGGATCCAACTTGAAGGCACTGTACAGTGTAATGTGTTACTATAGTGTATAGACTATGTTGTAGAATCAGAAATCTATTAAGTTCTGATGACAACCCCTGGAATACAACCAGTGATTCCCTACTCCCACCAGAACACCAGGGAATGTCTTGAATGACACGCTTGCTTATTTTTTATTTATAACATGAATGGCTTCAAAACCACCTCCTTGTCGTCCTCCTGCTGTTCTGCCCCCACAGCCTGATCTCCTGCTGCTTTGGCCTGTGAGACCCTTCTCTCCTTTCAAAACCAAATGAGAAAATTGTATTCTTTTAGTCACTCAGAAAAAATACTTCAACTCTGAACTTGTATTGTTTAAAGAGGTGGCTGAGTGACTTTAGTCAGATTAGAGGAATAAGTTATTGCTATCTACCCGCGACAGAATTTGACAAGAGAAACTAGGCCTCTTGAATGTTCTTTCTCTGGTGTTTTTGTGCAGAGGTTTTCAGCCTAAATATTTCTGTTATAATAAGTGGTTCAAGAGATGAGGAATGTATCACTAAATTTTTTCCCTTCATGTTTTGCTGTAGAAGCCAAACACTGTCTGTTTCCAGCTCTCCATCTGATGCCAGCTTCCTGTCAATGTTAATGTTTGTAGCCCTGTGGCAAGATTATATACTTCTTTGTTTATGAAGTTTCATGACTTGTGTTTTTTTAATAAAAATGTCTGTATTCACCTTCCTCACTGATGTATTGGATGGCTAGAGTCTTATAATGAAAATATACAAAATCTTTACTGATATTCTAATATCAACAACTAAAGTGTTAACCTCTCAAAGGAGCAGAGAGGACTTAGTATTGTACTACTTAAGTACACTAATTGTCTTGTAGCAATTTCTTGGCTTTTTCCTTTTTGTTCAAGAGTATGTCTGATCTTCAGACTCTAATAAAATATGCACAGTCTTAACCCTTGCTATGGCTACTCCCTGAAAAGTTGTTGCTTTAAATAGTGATAAAAAGAACCAAAATATAAATGACTAATACACTATTACCAAAGTGTTTAAAAGCATGATGTGGCAATAGTAGTTAAGAATTTATAAGTAAAAGCTTAAGCGCTTTCAACTCCTGTATTCAGTTTAATTATTTGGTCAATCTACAGACAGTTATCCAAATTGACATATAATCTCATGTTCGGAGAAGGAAAAAGAGCAATAATGAAAATTTGTTATTCATTTATTTCCTCCCATTCTGTAAGTTCCCCCATCTTCAAAGTGTCTGATAAAGTAACATTTTCTCCCACGAAAGCTCATGCGATAAATAAAGTTGTTAGTCTTTAGAAGTGCTAGACTCCTTTGTTTCTTTTTTTGTCTGAATTTACTAGGGGTACATTGTTTTTCTCGAAAGTTAGTTTAAAATATAAATCACTAGGTTGGACATAATGGTTCATTAAAGATTAAGCCACTTTCTAGTGAAATCATGCACCAGAAAAAGGGCTTATTTTCTGATGCTCTCGTTTTGGAAAGAAAAATAAGCAAATTAAAATTCAGCATAATGCAAACCAACATGTGCAACAAAAAATAATTCTATAACCGACATTCTTTTCATGCCACATATAACTTGTGTGCACGGTCTATTAAAAATAATTCCCACAATTCAGAATAAAGTGGGAGAAGGGTGATGGAAATGATGGAAAAGATGAAATAATTAACCCACTGAAGACTTAACGTTAGGCAGTTGGTTTTACTAGTGCTTTTGGTAAAATGAAAAATTTTCGAACAGTGTAGATATTTGAGTTTCAAAAGTCATTAACAGACATTTTTTTTCTGTTGTAAGCTTTCTTGTAAAATGTTAATTCTCTGTTTCCCTGTTTCCTTGCACGGGACATGTAACACTACAGTCAGCCCATGCAGCTCTCAGTGTAGATCTCCCGAGGCCGCTTTTATGATGCAAAGATGATGGGAAAACGTACTTCTATGCAAGCTCAGTTGCTGAAACCAAAAATATATTATTTTTGAATGACAATACACATGAGACAAATTGGCTGTAGCCAAAATTATTTGAATGCATGCCATTATAGCTCCTAGCTTGACCCAGCTTAATTAAATGAGTAGATATTATATCCTGTTAATAAATGCAAGTTTGGGAGCTGGACCTCCTTCTTAGTCCTAATCCTGACTCTGCCATTGATTTGCTGAAGGTTCTGGTTTTATTGCTCACTTATTCTTTTTTCCCCATGAAATATTATATGAATTCTAAATTTTTAACTACTAAAAACAGTCTGCTGTGGGCCAACAAGAATTGCCATATCACTCAACATTACACACTAGATAAACTTCAAGAAGATTTTTTTCCTATGGTACTTGTTGGTAAATATTTTATATGTCATTTATATTATCTAGAATTCTAACCCACACATCATCTTGACGTCAGTTTGAATGAGCTGACATAGGGCAATTATTCAGTCAGTTAGTTGCTTTCTCCGTATAAGGCTGTGAATCTGACATTTGGAAATGTTTGTTCTCCACGTACCAACTCTAGAATTGGTACTGGAAGAAAGTTAAAGACAGAGGTTCCATATATCATTTGGAACATGGTATGGTAGTGAATCCACAACCATGGACCAAATGACCAGATAGCTCAGTCCACCCGCACTTGTGAGTCCAGCTTTAGGTATAGTATGCAATAGCTTCCCTAGTGATAACAGCTGCCATTGAAGTTCATGGTTATAAAGAGAAAAATGATTCCTGAGGGAGCCAGTGCCCAGCTTACTGATGATTTTAAATTCAAGACTTAACAATGGATCCTGTTTTGGCCAGGGAATCAGTTCAGTGAGTGAAGCATGAGGCTGATGCGCTCTAATACCCCATGCTGGTTAGAATAAAAGACTGCTGGTTATTTCACTGTAAGAAAACAAGGAGTCTCATGGCACTTTTAAAGACTAACAAATTATTTATAATTAAATCAATTTAATAAATTTGTTAGTCTTTAAAAGTGCCACAGGATTCCTTGGGTATGTCTACACTGGAGGCATAAGTCAACTTAACCTGGCTTAAGTTGACTTAAGCAACTCCATGGCCACATTTGGCATTTATTAAGTTGACTTAAGCGCTTGCTTAAGTCAATTTAATAACTCCTGCCCTTAAAGTCAACTTAATA
Source organism: Podocnemis expansa (assembly GCA_007922195.1). Taxonomy (NCBI): domain Eukaryota; kingdom Metazoa; phylum Chordata; order Testudines; family Podocnemididae; genus Podocnemis; species Podocnemis expansa. The sequence goes on along the minus strand of ML681989.1, from coordinate 26,874,351 downwards.
ATTGTTGACTTTATTAAGTCGACTTAATGAAATGTGGCTGCTTAAGTCCTCTTTATTAAGTTGACATAATAAAGTTGACTTAAGCCAGGGTCCCGCTTAAAGTTGACTTTATTAAGTCGACTTAAGTGGCTACCCTGGTTTAAGCTGACTTAGTAAAGTTGACGTAAAATGTAGATGGTGCATAGCCCTTAAGTTGACTTAGCATTGACTTTAAGTTGACCTTGTTAAGTCGACTTAACTGAACTCTCTAGTGTAGACATAGCCCTTGTTTGTTTTGCTGAACTAGACTAACACGGATACACCTTTGGAACTTATTTCACCATGTGGTATTTCAAGTAACTTGAATCTTCAAATACAAGGTATTATAGCAATGAAGCCTGCATCACTGTGGCCAGATCTAGTGCTATCAGCCAACTAGAGAGTCATAGAGTGTAAACAGCCTTTGTGCCAATACTGCGGTTTGAGCGTCCAAGAGCAATGAAGTGTTCAGAAGGATCCAAGGATTATGCAATACTTTGACAACTGGAGTGCAGATGCCCTCAGCGGAGGATGATATGGTTGTGTGCTATCCCTCCACTTCTCTCTTCCGACTGCAATGACCATTGTCTTAATTGGGTTTTGTTTTTTTTTTTTTTCAAACAGCTTCACTTCATGCAGGTGTGTAAATTATCTGGACATGGGGAAAGCTGGATGATGGTGCTCTCTACTTGATGTGAAGGAGAAGTAGAATTGAATGTGATCTGTGTAGTGTTGCCACTGAAGCCCATGACATCTTGTAGTCTCCCCCTGGAGTTTGAGATGTTTGATTAAATAGATTGTGGAAGAGCATTGTGCCCTGTGGACTCTGCTGATGAGTGCTCTTGGGATCCTCCACTGCAGTTTTGAGATCTGTCAGCAAAGAAGGGTCAGAGCCTGTATTCATAATTTCCCCCACCAAGCCTCAGGCAAAACTGCAACGTATCATGGCCAACTGTCAAACTCTGCTGATAAATCTAGTTTAATGAACATTTCTCTGTCCAATATTGTTTCACCAGGTTACAGTGTAGTCTATTTGTAAAGAAGTCCTGTGGATCCATGTTCCCTTTTGTGTTATCTGCTTCTGTAGAGTGAGCTGTTTTATGCTACAGTAGTGCTGAATTACAGTTCTACGGAATCATTAAAGCAAAATTTATTTGCTCATGTTCATTTTTTCTTATAGTCCTACATTTTTCCTAGTGTTTTAGGAGATTCTTCTTCTGGAGGGATTTAAAGTCTAGGAAGAAAAGTCAGGAGCTGCTAATGCTTGTACTCTGACAGAGAAAGGGGCCAAAAAAAAAAAGTAGAGGAAAGTCTCAAAATTTTGGGAGAATGCACATTGAGAGGTGATGCGGAAGACCAAAAGGCAATATGAAGAACAAGACTAAGGTGTTGTCTACACTGAAAATGCTGCATCAATGCCCACGGTGTAGACCCACTCATTAAATCCCAGGAGCACTCTCCTGTCAACTCAGTAACTCCACGTCTCCAAGTGGAGTAGAGCTGCATCAATGGCAGAGCCCTTCAAGTTGACGCAGCTAAGTGAAGACACCACGGTAAGGAAGAGGAACTAAGTTAACAGGAGGTACGCAATCTGCATGTTGCAGAATAACTATCTCCCATCAACTTTTCCCCTCGGTGAAGAATAGGCCTAAGAAATGTAGGAAAGAAAGGAGGGGTTGAGAGCAGAGCATGACATGGTAAAATAAAAGGAGGAGGAAAGAGAATCTCAAATGGAATTTACTGAACGTGCATTGTAGCTGAGGGCTACTTAAAAGTGGGATGGCGCATGGACATTTACTCATAGGGTAGATTTAAGATGTACATTGTTATATTCTTGATTAGTGGGCTAAAGTCATGGTTCCCAAACTATGGGTTGGGACCAAATACTGGGTAACAGACCATCAAGTACTGGGTTACGTACCCTCTACGAGACCGGAATGCATTGCTGACATATATAATTGTTGGGTCATGGGAATTAATGGTTTTGTTTTTTCAACTGGGTCCAGAGGAAGAAAGTTTGAAAATCCCTGGGCTAGAGGTTGTAGTCACACTCTTGAAGTCTCCTGGGGTATGTCTACACTGGAGCCTTAGATCAACTTAACCTTTCTTAAGTTGACTTAAGGAAAGCTGTGTCCACATTGAGAATTTATTAAGTCAACTTAAGCGCTTCCTTAAGTCAATTTAATAACACCACCTCTTAAGGTCAACTTAACACTTCAGTCAAGTGCATTAAATTGCCTTAAGCCAGTGTAGACAGGGCATGGCACTTAAGTTGACCTTATTGAGTCAACTTAAGGGCTATGCACCATCTACACTGGCTTAAGTTGACTTAAGGTCAACTTAAGTGTTGTTAACCTAGCAGCTGCTAGTGTGGATTTGGGCAGTCTACAGGAGTTTGGAATGTGGATGCTCTAAGTCAGTTTAACAAGGTAAACTTCAAGTAGACCTTGTTAAGTCGACTTAATAGAGCCTCCACTGTTGACATACCCCTGGGTTCTGTTATCCTTTTATATATATCTTCCCCATTATTTGTGCATTATCTATCTGTGAATGAGTGTCGTTCTTTATCCTGATGCTCCATACACTTCGAAGTGGGTCAGAATTTGTGATCTTCTTGGGCATTGGTTATAAAAGGAACTAAAAATGAGTCAGGAACAGGGGCATCACTGTTCAGGGACAAGACCTGGAGCACGGGCACGGGCATGGGCCCTGCCCCCCCCCAAGGGTTCTGCCCCGTTTCCCCAATTCTGGGACCAGGCCCAAGCCCGCCTTAAGCTCCTGTCGCCATGGGTGGCCAGGCCCCAGATCCCCAGACAGGAATGGGAGCACCGCCACTCCTGGCACCGTTCCTGGCCAGGGATCTGGAGCCAGGCTGGCGGGCCAACACTCAGGGCACTGGCACCAGGACTTGGGGCACATGCCGTGTGTGCCAGGCACCAGCGACGCCCCTGGTCGGGAAATCCAACCCAAACCTATCCCGTCTTGTTGCTCACAGGATGCCTCTTTGAAGTTTGCTCAGTGCACCATTTAGAATGACACTCATGACTTCTCTGCTACTTGTATCTGGGGGAGCTAGTGAATGAATTGCAACACAGATGAGGGACCTGCCTTCTCTCCCCCTGTGTCCCTCTATTTGAGCTCGATCATCACCTGCCTATATGGAGAGGTTTTCAGGCAAACCCTACCAGCCTGTACTGTATTATTTATGCTAATAAACATGCTTTACTAAAATTGATTGTTCTCAAAACCCAGTAGACTTGCTTCTCTCCAAGCAGAATCCAAAATTGGTATAGGTGGCCAAAAAAAAGTTAATAGTTTTGAAACTTTTGGGGAAATAGTGAATGTTAGTCAGGAACTGAATGGGATCTGTTTCAGAAAATAGAAAGCTATAAATCTTTAGTAAGAAACCTGGTCTTTATCCTAGCTGTCTACATCTTTTATACAAGTTTTTCTTTTATAAACATGAATTGCATCTATATTGTTTGTCATAAAACAGCAATTGGATGCTCTGGTCAGGATTGAGGCCCCATTGTGGGCACACTGTAGAAGTGCATGGTAAAAAGACAGCCCTCACCCTAGAGTAGAGAGAAAAAATAGCTCATTTGAAAGCTGAACCTAATTTGGACCTAATATTCTAGAAAGCTAGGTCAGTCTTGCTCGAGGGCAGAGCTTAGGATTGAGCCATGTTATAACCGTCTGTAAAAACTTACATTTTCTTTTAGAAAATGCTGTTTCAGTTGATTTAGAACTGGCATTCCTGGCTGATGCTGATTCAGTGCAGAATTACAGTAGCTAGGAGTGTGTTCCTTAGGTAGGGCATACAGAGATCTAAAATCCGTCTTCTGCTGTGCAGAGTTCTCAGTTCTGTTGATCAGTAAGCATGGAGATGCTCAGTCTTCCAATTCCTTTTTCTTGAGAACACGCTACATGCTAGGGGCCAAGAAGGGAGTACCATGGGTGTAGATTTATCCCTTTTCCACCAAGAGATTCCCCTTAAGTAAGCAGGATTCAGCTAAACCTGTTTCCATCAGTGTACTTTCACAAGCGGACTTGAGAACTGAGCCTTGGGTGTCTGATTCTTGATTTCAGTGGGACCAGAATCAGGGCCTTTGTCTATTTTCATGCCAAATGATCTTCACAGGAATGCCCCTTTTTGAATATTAATTTTCATTATATTTTTCTCTAAGGACACATGATGACACTGCAGCTGCTATGAATAGAGAAGCCATTCCTTTTTGTTCGGTTGGTTTTTTTTTTTAAACTTTCACAGTTGGATGTTGGAGTGTGAGTATGTGAAAACTAGGTGAGGAGGGTAGGATAAGGAAAACATCAGTGAATACTTTGTATTGTACATGAACAAATCAATCACAAATACAATTTAAACATGCAGTGATATTCTTACAGATTCATACTTAAAATAAACCTAACTTGTATACTGCTGACTTGAACCTAACTTTTATTCTACAGACTTATTCTACAGAGTGCAAATATTGCTTTAGAGAGTAAAACTTTTTCCTTCCTTCTCTTGACTAGAGAAAATAAATTATTCTTGACCCCTTTAACAAGAATCTCTCTCAAAAGATGGTGGGCATGAGTGATGGAGTACCCCAGAAAAGCACTCTTGGATCCCCTCTGTTCACAGCCAGTCAGGACTCTGCTACGGTGGAGCCTTCTCCTGTCCAGCCCTAGGGCTCCACACTACCTGTAGCCAGCTCCCAAATCCAGGCTCAGAGGGTCTGATCCTTGCTCTGTTTGGTCTCCCCTTGGGAGGTTTCCTCCCTCCAGGAGGGTTGGCTGTCCCAATCAGCAGTGACACACAGCCAGTGTAGAAGTCACAGGGTTTATTAGCAATCCAGTTTACACAGAAGCTGGGATAGTTGGCTTTCAGAATAACCAGGAGGTCTAGCAGTAAACCCCCAGACAAACCCCTGGAGATACTGCCTGTCTGACTCCTATTTCCATACTCCCCATCTCCTCTCTCAGCCCTTTGTTCTCCTCCCTGGCCAGCCACCCTGTCCCTGGTCTAAACCACCCACAACCTGTGTCACCCACAGGGGGCCCAGGAAAGGTCTGTCTAAAGCCCCTTCCCCCTTATTGGTTCCTATAACTGTCACACTTCTGTGTCCCATCACCAGAATACCCATATCCCATCACCAAAGTACACAAAAAGAAAAGAAGAACATTTGGGTATCACCCCTCTAACCCCATAGTAGCCCAAGCAGTTTCTTACTTCATCACTGCATGATTCGCATTTACTTAAACTGAGGCTGGTTTACACTGCTCTAACAGTGTAAAAGACCCTTTTTAAAAAAGAGTTTGGCCTACTTTATATTGTGCTCTAAAGTAAACAGGAATCAGATGCTGTATGTCTGTAAATTACACATTGCATAATTATACACATATATACATACAAAAAAATTTTAAAAAAAATTCCCCTCTCACCCCTATGGGTGGTATGTGTCTTCCTCAACCTCAGGTCCTCTACCAGAGGCCTGGGAGTTTGAGGGTTCTGCACAGTATCTTAGCTGTTCCTAGCACTGCACTCTTCTGGACAGAGAGCTCTGATGTTGTTCCTGGGATCTGTTGGAGCCACTCTCCCAGCTTAGGAGTCACAGCCCCGAGTGCTCCTACCACCACTGGGACCACTTTGGCCTTCACTTTCTACATCCGCTCTAGTTCCTCTTTCAGGCCCTGGTACTTCTCCAGTTTCCCATACTCCTTCTTCCTGATGTTGCTGTCGCTTGGCACTGGTACATCTATCACCACCGCTGTCTTCCAGTCCTTGTCTATTACCACGATGTCTGGTTGATTGGCCAGTACCTGCCTGTCCGTCTGGATCTGGAAGTCCCACAGGATCTTAGCCCTGTTATTCTCCACGACCTTCTGTGGGATCTCCCATCTGGTCTTGGGAGGGTCTAGCCCATACACTGTGCAGAGCTTCCGGGTCTTCACATCGGCAGCCTCCCTGTCCTCCTTTGGCCAGCTCACTATACCGGCAGGGTATCTGATGACTGGCAGGGCGTACCTGTTGATGGTGTGGATCTTGTTCTTCCCATTGAGCTGGCTCTTCAGGACCTGTCTTATCCTTTGGTGGTACTTGGATGTTGCTGTCTACCTTGCCTCCTCATCGTGGTTCCCATGTGACTGTGGGATACCAAGGTACTTGTAGCTTGTCTGTATGTCTGCTACGTGGCCTGCTGTTAGTTCCACCCCATCAGTCTTGACTACCTTCCCTCTCTTTACTACCATCCGGCCACACTTCTCCAGTCCAAATGACATCCCAATATTCTCACTGTGGATAGCGAGTCAATGTCTCATTCGTTCTTAGCATACACCTTGATGTCATCCGTGTAGAGGAGGTAGCTAATGGTAGTTCCACTCTTGAACTTGTATCTGTATCCAGTCTTTGTGATTATCTGGCTGAGGGGGTTCAAGCCAATGCAGAACAGCAGCGGGGACAGTGCATCACCTTGGTATATGCCGCACTTGATGGCCAGTTGTGCAAGCTGTCTTGAGTTGACTTCCAGAGTCCCACTGAGTTCTTGAGGAGGGTCCTTAGTGTCCTGTTGACTTTTTATAGTGCCAGACATTCACAGATCCATGTTTGCGGCATTGAGTCGTAGGCTTTCCTGTAGTCAATCCAGGCTGTGCTCAGATTGGTCTGTCTAGACTTTGAGTCTTGGGCGACTGCTCTATCTATGAGCAACTGGTGTTTTGAGTCTCTGGTGTTGTTCCCAATGCCCTTCTGAGCTGTGCTCAGGTACTGGCCCATGTGGGCCTGTAGCTTGGCAGCTATGATGCCTGATAGGACTTTCCATGTTGTGGGGAGGCAGGTTATTGGCTGGTAGTTGGATGGTGCTGTTCCCTTGTGGTGGTTTTTCATGATCAGCACTGTCCTTCCTTGTGTTAGCCAGTCTGGGTGGGAGCCTGCTGCTAGCAGCTGGTTCATCTGTGCTGCTAGGCGTTCATGCACTGCTGTTAGTTTCTTAGGCAGTAGGTGTGGATCATGTCCGGTCCAGGTGCTGTCCAGCTCCTCATGTTCTTGACCCGCTGTTGGATGTCTGCTACTGTGATGGTGACTGGTTCCTGTTCTGGGAGATTGCTGTGGTCTGTTCTCAGGTCCTGCAGCCACTTTGCACTGGTGTTATGAGTCTTCTCTTTGTCCCATATGGTCTTCCAGTACTGTTCAGTTTCTGCTGTTGGTGGCTCTGCTGTTATTGTGTTGTTGCACTGCAGTTGGGAGTACACCTTGGATGGTTCTTTGGAGAACAGGGCATTTATCTTTTTGGCCTCTGCTGCTCTAGTGTATCTCCTTAGTCTGGTAGCCAGTGCTATGAGCCTTTGTTTAGCAGTCTCTAGGGCTTCAGATGGAGTCAGGCCCTTGTATTTTTTCAGTAGCCGAGTCTTATCTTTAATCTCTACACCCTTCTGTAGTTCCACCAGCTGACTAACTTCTCTCGGGGTTGCCTTGATCTTATCCTCCAACCTCATTTTCCAGGGGGGTATGTACTGCTGTTCTTTTTGATCATGTAGCCAAGCATCTCTAGGATTACAGAGGCTGTAGCATATAGCAGTTCATTGGTTTGAGTTATGGTGGTACTGTAGTAGGAATTGTCATTAGGGCTCTATGGGCATCTTCTAGCATATTATCTGATGGTACTTCTCCTAGGAGCCTTGGTAATCGGTCTCAAGGGTTGACTGTAGCTAGTTTATCCATGATCTTGTGCCTCATATCAGCTGCTGTGCTCTGTAATGGAGGGGGTGACAGTGAAGTTCCAGCTTCAGTTGTTGGCTGCACATCTACTTGTTCTCCTGGGTCGTCTTGTTGAGTTGATCTATCTCAAGTTGTGAGAGCATCTTCCTCTTTACTATGTTGAAGCATTGGGTAACTAGTTGTTTCTCAGTTAGTGTGGATGTAGGTCTTTTGTCCATCCATAGTTCCCTCATCCATTTCATATATCCCCTCTCCTTAGGTCTACTGTTGTAGTAGCATTCCATCAATTCCAGGTTCTCTTGTCTTGTCCATGTATGGTTTGTTCCAGCAGCCCACTTATCATCAGATCATTCTGGTTCCCCAACATCTGGCGCAGACCTTGTTAATCCAGGCAATATCCGAGCCAGCATGAGTCTCCTAATTCGTGTCACTCTCATATTCAAGGTAGGCAAGTGAGGTGTCAGGGGGTCTTTTGCCTAAGGACCCCTACTGGGAAGGTAGGCAGGTACCCACCGGGATTTGAATCCCGGTCTCCTGCATCAAAGGGCGTCGGTCTTAACCCCTATGCGATTCTCTCTCTCTCTCTCTCTCTCCCTCCCTCCCTCCAACATTTTTACCTAATTAGAGATGTTTGAAGACATCTGGTAGTTGACACCCAATTCATTTTTTTCATTGCATTGTTTCATGGTAAACTGGGAATAGAGTACAATACATTCCCCAGAGAAATTCTTTTTATAGCAGGCATGTATTCTCCAGCTATGTATTGCGTAATACCATTTGCTTCCCATAGATTCAGCTGCAAGTAACTTTATCTGGCAGCAAAGAATACAAAGGGAAAGAGTATGATTAAGAAAAAAGTTTTAGTGTGCATGTTTGTAACACAAAAGCTTATTTGTACAGGAAACCTTAAATCAGGCAACTCTCAACTGCTTCACTTTACAAATAAAATAATGTTCTTTGAATAGAGGAAATTGCTTCCAAAACTTAGATTTTTTTAACTTAATGAGAAAAAGTTAAAATCAAATTTTATTATACACAAGTGTAACAATCCTCCATCATATGTAATTAGTAGTATTTCAACCCTGAACTTTCAGCATCCACCTGCGGTTTGAGTAACAGGAATAACTATATTAGCTGGAAGGTTGGGGAGAAAGGCAGAGGGATAGATGAGGGCATGAAGAGTGGTGAGGGGAGCCAAGCTTAGTGCAATGCATGTGTGCACGTGTTCTCTGAGCTTCTGTGCCTATATGCTGACTCTGAGGGTGGTTCAGTTGTGCCTACATTGTTTAGCACACTCTGCTCCTTGTTGGTGGTGATGTGGATATAGAACTTTTGGATGTTCCTATTTAGTATGTTTTGGTATGCTATCAACATTTTCCTGGGGAAAGCACATGAGAGAAAGGGAATACAGATTTTCAAAATGGTCATATCTCCCATAGATTGGAATCAAATTTCATTGACCTATGAAAAAGCTCTTCTCTAGGTCAAGAATTTTCCTGGGCTGCATTACAAAGAGCAGCTGCAAACAAAGGAGGAGCTGGAACTTCTCAAGAGAAAAGCTGCATGAATCTTTTAGAATGACAAACAAGGAGTCCTGTGGTACTTTTAAAGACTAACAAGTTTATTTATTCCATAATCTCCTGCAGGAGAAAATCCCACTTAGTCAGACACTTTGAAGATGGGGAATTTACAGAATGGAAGGAAAATAAATGCAAGGAAGTATAAGTGATAGGATCAGGTCAGACAATGAGAGCAAATCAAAGCAGTTGTTAAGATTCCAACACTGGGAAACAGCATATAGAGGAAGTTGAGGTCAAATCACCTGTTGCAATGAAAAAAAAATCAGTAGTCTCTCTTTAACCCTGAAGCAATGGTGTCAAATCTGCATATAAATTCCAGTTCTGCAGTTTTTCTTTGAATTTTCAATTTGTTATCCATTTGTTTGAACACAGCTATTAAAAATCATCAGAGGAGTGAGCAGGGAGATTGAAATGTTCCCCTTTTGGTTTTTGAATGCTGTAATTTCTGATGTCAGACCTGTGTCCATTTATTCTTTTATGTAGAGACTGTTCTGTTTGTCCAATATATAATTCTAGGGCTGGGGGAGGGCATTTCTGGCACATGATAGAAAAAAATCATATTGTGGACGAGCAGGTGAATGAGCCCTTGATGGATTAGCTGGTTTGATTAGGACTTGTGATGGTGTCTTTTGTGCAGATATGTGGGCAAAGTTGGCAATGTGGTTTGTTGCAGGGATATGTGCCTGCCTTAATGTTTCTGTTTGGTCTGTAGTTGCTGGTGAGTATCTGCTTGAGGTTGAGGGGCTGTGTGTAGATGAGGAGAGGTCTGTCTCCTAAGGCTTGAGAGAGTGAGGGATCGTTTTGTAGAATAGGCTGTAGATCCTTGATGATGTGCTGCAGAAGTCTGACTTGGGGGTTGTAGGTGATAACTAGCGATATTTTGGGTGTGTTCACACAGCAGTCTTATTTAGAAACAACAGAGGTTGTTTCGAAATAAGAAAGGCCATGTTCACACGACGCACCATTGTTTCGAAACAACGGGTTCTGTTGTTTCGAAACAACACTGTTGTTTCGAAACAACTTAAACCCCATGTGGGGATGAAACAACGTTGTTTCAAAATGATTGTTTCAAAAGAATGCAGTCTGAACGTGTTGTTTCGAAACAACGGTGACTCGTTTCAAAATAACTGTTGTCTGAACATGCTATTTCGCTTTGAGCTTTTTTCCTTAATTCAAATTAACAAACTGTTAATTCGAATTAACTTATTTCGAAATAAGGCATTATTTTCGATACAACTTGTATCAAAACAACTTGTATCGAAATAACCCCCTGTATGTGAACATAGCCTTTGTGTTTTCTTTCTTGGGCTTCTCCTCTACTAGTTGACTTCTTGGTACCAGTCTGGCTCTTTCAATCTGTTTTTTCACTTCTGCAGGCGGGTGCTGTAGTTTTAAGAAACTTGATAGAAGTCCCTAAAATGTCTGTCTCTGTCTGAGGGATTAGAGCAAATGCGGTGATATTTTAGCGCTTGGCAGTAGACAATGGATTGTGTGGTATGTCTTGGATGAAAGCTCGAGGGACGTAGGACACTATATCAATTAGTAAATTTTTGGTATAGGGTGGTGTTTATGTGTCCATCAGTAATTTGCACTATAGTGTCCGGAAAGTGGATCTCCTGTGTGGAGTGTTCCAGGTTAAGTTTGATTGTGGAGTGGAAATTGTTGAAATCTCCATGGAAATCTTCAGGGGTGTGTCCGCACACAGATTTTAAATTGAAATAATGCTGGTTATTTCAGTTTGAAAGAGCTTTGGTCCACACAACATTTTCTTGTTTTCAAATGATGAACTCCATCATATTGAAACAAGGGAAGTTAGATCGATTCAATAAAACCTAGTTTCAAATCAAAACAATACTTGGATCACAACTGTTATATCGAAACAACACAGTGTGGATGTGTTATTTTGATTTAATGGTTGTTTTGATTTAATGCTTTTGCCCTTCTCCTTCTCAGGGTGCCTTTCCCTACTCCTATATTGGGTGGGGTCATGGCCCTTCTAGGAGGCCATCTTGCCATGCCTCCCAAGGTGCCCCTCTCCTAAATCGAACAAGCAAGTCCTGTCCTTGGACGTGCTAGTTCGATTTGACTTTCTGTTGTGGACCTGTTAAATCAATTTAACTTAAATAGATTTAATGATTTTTTATAGCAACTTTATTAAATCAATTTAAATTAAATCTATTTAACTGTCTGTGTGGACACAGCTCAAGGGCATCCCTACTGTGGGGCCAGATGATGAAGTGTCATCAATATAGTGTAAGTAGATGAGAGGTGCTTTGAGATTAGACTTGAACCATTGTTCAAAGCTGCCCATAAACATGTTGGCATATTGTGGGGCCATGAAAGTACCCATAGCAATGTCAATGATTTGAAGGTATAAATTATCCTCAAATCTGAAATGGTTGTGGATGAGTACAATGTCACAAAATTAAGCTGCAAAGTGTACTGTGGCATCATCTGGGGCAGTTCTTCTAGTGGCTTGTAATCCCATTTTTCTGTGGAACATTGGTGTAAAGAGCTTCTACATCCACAGGCTGTGTCTACAGCAGGCAGCTTAGTTTGGACTTGCTTTTTAGTGTGAACTAGCTGCGTTTTTTACTTCAAACTAACTTTTTGGTTTGAACTCAAAAAAGTGCAGCTAGTAGTGTGTGACACAAAAGGTTAACAGTGTTGTTGGATAGGTCGAAGGTACAGCCCTGTGCAGATACAAAAACGTGGCTACAGATCCAATCCACATCTGCCCATGGTCATTATCTATCCAGTTTGTGATTCACATGCCATGTTTTATGTCTATGCATAATGGCATCCGCAACTGAGCTTGGGCTCACAGCCAGCATTTTAGCCTTTGATTAGCTCATTCCTTACATGCTGTGCTGTTAATCAGATTTCCTTGGCCACCAATGAAATTTTCAAATGACAGCATGGCACACAAACCACAAACAGGAAAAGGAAGAAGAAAGTGGGGAAGGCATGGGGGATCGGCCGATCAAAGGCCAACATGCTGACTGACTGACAGTGAGCAGTGATTCTCTAAGCTTCAGCCTGCTGTGAGTGAGACTCTGTTTGGCTGGCAGACCAGAATCAGAGCTGAGCTGGGATTGCCTGGAGTCCTTCCTTGTTCCCCTACGTCAGGGGTCTCAAACTCAAATCACCACAAGGGCCACATGAGGACTAGTATGTTAGTCTGCAGGCCACACCACTGAAACTGCTTCAGACAACAATATTGCAAGTATTGGTAAGAACGGTGTTGTTGCAGGCTGTAGGAAATAGCTTTAGGGGCTGCATGTGGCCTGCAGGCCATGTGTTTGAGACCCATGCCCTATGTGCTGCTGATACAGAACATAGCAACAGTTGCAGCAATCGATTGCACTCTGGGCAGATAAAAACAGAATCTGTATCCAATGTCCAATCCATAACAGTGGTTCTGTGGATAGCTGCACCCGTGTTCATAGCTCTAGCTGAACATTTTGTGATGTTGTCCCTTTTGGTGCATAGGAGTTTAGGCAGTTTGGTGTCTTTGTTCTTCTGTAGGAAAGCAAAGTGTGTGTTGTAGGTGACTTCTTTTCTGTGCAGTCTAGCCATGTGAAAGAACGTGTTGTAGGGCTGTTTTTTTTATGATGGATTCCAGTGCTGAGAGTTCATTTTTAATTTTCTTCTGTTTGCTGTACAGGATGCTGATTGGGTGGGTTCTTAGATTCTGTGGGAGTGTGTGGCACAGTCTCCCACTGTAGTCTGCGTAATAGTCAGTTGTAAAGTATTTTTTCTTTTCAGTCCGTTAGGTATAATGTCCAATTGTTCGCATTTGGAAAGGAAGATGCCTATCAGAATCTGTGCAAGTTGTTTCATGAAGCTGATAGATTTCCACTTCAAATAGCTTTTAGAATGGAATGTGTTAGCTAGTTCCCCCTGTAATAATAAAACATTATTGTAATTTTTGCAACCTACATAGTACTCATATGCACAGAATATTCAATGCAGCATCACTGTGAACTGTGAATTATTTTGGAGACACCAGTGGTGTGAGGTCCAGGTTTCCTTCTCAGCCCATCACCAAGATGAAACTAATGTTCAGAACTGCCCTCTTACATATGCATGTTGGAGAAAATGAGAGGTTCTTTGCCAGCAGGGCATTCTCTGAAGGCACAGGTACACTAAAATACATTAGAGTTACTCAGTTGGGAAGAAATTTATATTTCCCTATAAAATGAAAGGTGGTAATAACATGAAAATTTAATCTGGAATGGCTGCAGGTGATAGCAATTCCAGAATAAACTCTACAGCTTTAAGTGAGCAATGTCACTGGCTTTCTTAAATACTTCAAAGTCTCTTTCCTTCATTCTCCCATCCCCCATTTTTTAAATTTAAACTTCCATAGTTCCTCTCAGGACAGCTCTTGGTCTGACTAAAAATACACAAGGCCACTGTTCAAGCTGATAGCATTATCAAAATGGATTTATGGATTTGTTTATTAGACAGAATGATTGGAATGGGATGAACAAAGTTTGCTTCAGGCAATGAATATGGCCAGTACTGGGTGGGTTTTTTGTTGCTCTTCAAAGTAGTAGATTACTAATGATCTTGACTTGCATCTAATAAACATTAAAAGGGGGAGGCGGGAAGCATTATTATTATTTAAACCTTGTAAATGACAGCATGGCATTTCCAAAGTCAAGTAAATTGTACCTATCCTGTCAGTTTGTGGGGGCGTTATCTCTACATGAAATTTTTTAGGCCAAGGAACAGTAAAGAATCCCAGGTTTGTTTTTTTTTTGCAAATCTACATTTGTCATTTGTTTTCCCTCTTACACACTCTCCTTTTCTTTCCCTCCTTGCTTGCTCTTTCCCTTTTGTTGTCCTACTCTCCAAACAGACAAAGATATTTCTCACCATGTGTGGTGAGAATCAGTGCTACACTGCATAGGGCAAGCCTTGACTGCATCTGGAAATACATAGCCAGACAAAAGTGCTTGTTCTGCTCACTAAAAATAGCAGGGTCGCTTGGGTAATGTGGCCAAGTTCCAAAGGGGCAGCTGTGTTAGTCTAGTAAAGCAAAAAAAAAAAAAAAAAGCAAGGAGTGTTGTGGCACTTAAAGACTAACAGATTTATTTATTGCATGAGCTTTTGTGGGAGAAAATCCTACTTTGTCTCCCATGAAAGCTCATGCGAGAAGTAAATCTGTTAGGGTATGTCCACATGTCTCTCTTATTTCGAAATAACACTGGTTATTTCAAAATAAAAAAGATTAGGTCCACACGACGTTTTCTTATTTCGAAATGACAGGCTCTGTCATTTCGAAATAAGAACTGTCATTTCGAAACAGCCTAAACCCCATTCATTTAGGAAAGGCTGTTATTTCAAAATGGTTATTTCAAAATACCGCCATTTGGACGCTATTTTGAAACAACTCTATTGTTTCGAAACAACTGTTTCGAAACAACATGTGCAAATGGCTTGTTTTCGAAATAACCGTTTTGAAATAACAGCCATTTCAAAAGCAGGCTTTCCCTGAATTCGAATTAACCTATTTCAAAATAAGGACTTTATTTCGAAATAATGATGTATGTGTGGACATAGCCTTAGTCTTTAAGTGCTGCAAGAATCCATGCTTTTTTTGGGTAATGTGGGTGGCTATTCAGGTTATCGGCAAGTTTACCCACCTAAGGGGTCGGGGTGGGTCTGTACCCAGGCTCCCCCTGACCTGCTCTATTAAGCATACTAATTCAAACAGTCAACCTGAGCTGGGAAATATGCTCCAAGATGCAGTGTAGATATACTCAAGTCTCTGTTTACAGTACTCACCGCTAGTGGTGGTTGGTAATGTAAATGAAGCTATTTACTAAACTGAGGCCTCATGCATAGCAGTCTGTCAATGAAAGGCTGTGACAGGGAAAGGCTTCAGCAACTCCCTTCTGCCAAAGCCATTCACTGTAGTGAGGAAAGGGTTTGTCAGTAAGCAGGGCTGGATTAACTGGCCTGGGGGCCCAGGGCTGCCCCGCACAGTGGGTCTCCCCCACCTGGGCCCAAGTGTGCGGCCCCTGCCGCCGACCAGGGGGCCAGAGGGTGCTCCCACCCTGGCCCTGCTTCTGTCACTCATTTCTCTGGGCTGCCCTCAGGGCAGGGCCATGGGCCCTGGAAGGCCAAGACAGGGCAGAGGTTGCACTGCACGTGTAAGTGGGGGAACATACCCACTATTGTGGGAAACTTTCCTGGCTTGTACACCACCCCAGTGAAGGTGGGTATCAACAGGATCTAAGTCTTGCTCTCACTTCCTTTACCCAGTGACCTGCTTGACCTCAAGGGGCCCCCCTCCCACTTTCCTGCATGGCAGGGTCCTTGTAACTCCAGCAAGACTATCTCCAGAGTTCACTCTCAGTCTTGCTGTGGTCATTCAGGGCAGTGACTAATGTGTCTCCACTCCAGGATGCTGACTGCACTGCACGCTTCCCTGGCCCACCAGATGGCTTCAGCCCTGGCTCCCAGCTGCACTCTGCTTCAGCATGAGTCTGCTTTCTGGGATGCTCCCAGGCCTAGGGTTACCAGACGTCCAGCAAAAGGAGGACATGTCTTCCTTTTTATCTTCATGTCCTCCATTCTCCAGGCATTCCAAAAATAAGCGATTTTGTCCAGCTTTTTCCTGCTGAGGAGTAGAATGTTAAAAAAAGCTCTATAACAGCCAAGTTCCTGAACCCAGCAGAGAGACCTTCCCCCAGCACCTGGGGATGGGAGTGCTGAACTCGGAGGTGGTCATCAGAGCTGTAGCTACAGCAGGGCCAACGCCCCGGGCTGTGCAGAGCGGCTCAGCTCCAAGCACTGCTAATAGCAAGGGGTGCATTCCGATTGGAAAGCGCCCCAGGCGGCAAAAACTGGTGTTATGGCTCTGGTGGTCACATGCACACACAGCCCAATTGCAACTCAGCACAAATCATGCTTCACTAAGAAGTTGGGAGTCCCCTCACTGTGTATTTAGCTGACCCATGTTTGTTTGTTTGTTTTTTTTTAAACAGGGTCTTGGTTAGCTCAGTGGGTGGTGAAGGTGTTTCTTATGTGTAGTATTATGGGTTTGAGACCTATGTTAGGCTTTTTAAATTTTTGGCTTGTTGCTCCCTATGAAAGGGCTAAATTGGAAAAAAATATAGGAACATTAATAAAATGAAGGAAAATAAAGTACACCATAAATAAAATTAGTAAAAGAGTTTCAAATAATTAAAAAAACCAAGGAGTCATGTGGCACTTAAAGACTAACAGATTTATTTTTCGCATGAGTTTTCGTGGGAGAAAATCCCACTTTGTCAAATAATTAGAACAAATAAAGGGACACATTTGAACTGGATAGAAACAATTTAGGACAATTTTTTAAAATTGTAAAATGGGCTGCTGTGGAAAATGAAAAATGAGAGGTGAATTAATTGCTTTTTTTGCTTTTTTTAGGTGCTTTTCAAGTTTATGTTTGCAAATGTAGTTTTTTTTAACATTTTTTAGTCTCATGAACATTAATGAAAGGGTCATGAAAAACTTTCATTTAATGAATACTCCAGTTTTTGATACGAGAAAACATTTTGGTATTTTTTTATTTTAAAACAATTTTAAAAACACATGACATTGCGCAGTTTTAATGCTGCATTCATTAATCATTACCCAGTTTCCATAACATAATATGGTAATGACAGTTATATTAATACTACATTTTCTCCATGTCCTCCTTTTCATACTTCCCTGTCCACCTTTCCATGCTTTGGTATCTGGTAACTCTACTTAGGCTCCTCTGGTCTCTGCTATGGGCCCATTCTGCACAGCTCAGCTCAATTCAGCAACATGGTCTCCTCTGTCTCCTGCACCTAGCTCCAGCCCCAGCTTTGCTCAGCTCTTTTCAGTTTGGCTTTCTGGCTGTCCCTATGGTCCTGTTCCTGTAGGCTGGGCCAGCTCAGCCCAACTCCCTTGCCTGGCTCTAGCTGCTGGCTGGCTGCTTCCTCCTTAGCTCAGCTCCTCTTTCTCTCAGGCTTGCTCAGACATGTCTGGCCAGCAGTTTCAGCTCAGGAGCGGTGGAGCTGTCCCTTGTCTCCCTCTTTGGTTTATCCATCCAGTCAATCAGACTATCCTAGAACACTGGCCTCTTTCCACTGGCCCTGGGGGCTCTCTGTTTCAGGGTCCTCTTACCCCATGGAATTGGGTAATCAGAAAGGTCCACTCAGTTTCAGTAAGGGGCTATCGGTTTTCTTACATGGGTTAGCTGGCTTAGCTCCCTGAACAGAGTGAACAGACGCTGGCCCACCTTTCCCCCTAGGGGCAAACCAACTGGCCAAGGTGTGTGGCAGGAGCACGAAGCGCAGCCTTTGGCCCCAGGACCCTGCCTCCCAGCCCCAGCAGGGCAGGAATGCTTTCAGCTCCTCCCAAACCACACCAGTACTGGGAGGGGTGGGATCAGGTAGGGGTTTTAGGTGCAGGAGCCTGGGCCTCCCCTTTAGGCCAGGGCCCAGGGCTTCAGCCCCTATAACCCATGCAATAATCTGGCCCTCTCAGCAAGGGAAGAGTCCAAAGGGAACTGCCTGAGTTTTTCCACACTGCCCCTGAGCCTTTACCTGTGGTGGGGAAGGATCATAGAATCATAGAATCATAGGGTTGGAAGGGACCCCACAAGGTCATCTAGTCCAACCCCCTGCCAAAAAAAGCAGGACCACTCCCATTAGATCATCCCAGTCAGTGTTTTGTCCAGCTGGGACTTGAACACCTCCAGAGATGGAGATTCCACCACCTCCCTAGGCAACTTATTCCAATGCTTCACCACTTGCCTAGTAAGGAAGTTTTTCCTAATATCCAGCCTGGACCGCCCCAGCTGTAACTTGAAGCCATTGCTTCTCGTTCTGCCCTCTGTTACTACCGAGAACAGTCGAGCTCCCGCCTCCTTGGAGCAACCCTTCAAGTAGTTGAAGGTTGCTATCAAATCCCCCCTCAGTCTTCTCTTCTGCAGGCTAAATAAGCCTAGTTCCTTCAGTCTTTCTTCATAGGGCTTGTGCTCCAGCCCTTTGATCTGTAGTGGGGAGCTGTCCAAGCCTTTTCTCCATACCACAGCTTTTCCTCTCTTGGGGAATCTTTTTCTGCTGAAGATCAGGGTTGCAATAGGACACTATGCTGCTAAAAACAGAATTGTAAATGGGGGAGGCATGGCTTGGGCAAGTAGCAAATGTGTACAGTATTGTATTTACTTTTATTTATTTATCACATGAGCTTTCATATTTACATTCATACCCTTTTCCTTCAGGCCTATCTTTACTTGTTTAAGCTGTGTCTGTACTGGCGTCGGGTGGGTAGGGTGTCTCTGAGGGCCAGGGGTGGTCTTAGGGGTTCCAGGGCCTGAGGCAAAAGACAAAGATGGGGCCCCCACACTATGTGGGGGGCCCCATCCTTGACTTTTGCCCTCCACTCCTGGTTTCACCATGGTATTCCAGCACCCCCTGGCTGCTGCTTCCCCACCGTGGCCTCCCCCATCCCTCCTGTGGCCTCTTTGCTGCTCCCCCTTCCTCCCTGTGGCCTCACCCTAGCTCCCTATCATTGTCCCAGCCCCTGCAGCCTCCCCCGTCTGTCCCCTGCAGACTCCTTGCCACCCTCCTTCTCCCTTGTGGCTTCTTCCCAGCCTCCCCGCCACTTCCCCTGGCACCTGCAGCCTCTCTGCTTCTCCACCCCCCCTTGGTTATCTACTGCTTGGCTACTGCCCACTCCCGCTCTCTGCTGCTCCCCTGGCTGGCGCACATGTGGAACATGTGTACAGCTGAGATACTTAAAGCAGTAGTGGTATGGGGCTGCTTCCCTCAGGGGGCCCTGGGCAACTGCCCACGCTGCCCAGCAGCTAAGACTACCTATGCTGGTGGGGTAAGTAATCTTCATGCTGCTGAAAGAAGTGTTCAGTGGAGACATATTCTAAGAGGCAGGGAACAGAACTTGCAGCCCATGGGAGAGGGTCTAGGATAGTGTTAAACCATTCTAGAGCGCTCCTATTCCTGGAATTGTTCCCTTATGTAAAGCAGCTGTATGGGCCTGTTTGCAGCATCACCTATTAGCTCTATGGGACATACTGAGCTGCCAGGAATTTCTGCAGTGCTGTGTGTTGGAGCCCCACATAGCAACTTCCTCCTCTCCCCCACTGTGCATCTGATGGAGTCCTTGAAAGGTGGAAACAGGCTGCCTTCCTCAGCCAGATTCAAGCTTTTTTACTCTGCTTTGACCCTTTTGCTTGACACAAAGGTTTTAGAGTAGGGATGAGAATCTCATTCCTTGTACCACTTCTGGGGCCTCACCCAATTGGAGGATCTTTTTTAGGATTACACTTAACAGTATAATTTTAACATATAGCTCTTCTTCTGAATAGTTTAAGACTTTATTACATTAATATTCAATTTCTGTGTAGCAGGTCAAGGAGCCTGGTCCCCCCTGTTACCATCCACAGGGTACCCTCTACTCAGCCCAAAGGCTTGCCGAATTTTCATTTCTTTCAGTCACATGTTCTCCTTTTATTTACAGGGCAACCATACAGTCCCCAGGGCATAGGCATCACTGCCACTGGGCCCACAGAGCTTGTGCCCTGTGTTGCCTTGGCCCTGCCCCGGATCTGGATCTGGCTGCCTCCTGCTGGCTGGCAGTGGCAGGAGGCAGGAGCTGGGCTGGGGCTGCATGCCACTTGCTGGCAGCATTAGGGGCTGGATTGGGCCTGCCTGGGCCGCCTGCTGCTTTCCAGCAGTGGCAGGAGCCAGAGCCAGCTCTGGGCCACCTGCTGCGAGCTGGAGCCAGACTGGGACTGTTTGCTGGCCGTGCCAGGGGCCAGATCCCTGTCTGAGCCACCTGCCACTTGCTGGCAGCAGCTGGAGCCAGATCAGGTCCACCCAGTCCATCTGCCGCTTGCCAGCAACAGCTGGGGCCAGACTGGGCCTCCAGAGCAGATCAGGCTCTGTGGCAGGGCAGGGCAGGGCAGGGCATGGGGCTTAGCCCTTTTTTGGGGACAGCAATGCTCCTGCCATAGGGCCTCAGAGCTTCACATCCCTTCTGATCAATAGACAGCCTGACTCCTGTGTCCTGTGTGGTCATGTCTCCCACTGGTTTCTGGTGCTGACCCATTTATCTCTTCCTGCTCCCTCATGTCTGCCAACTGTATTCTGTTCCTTTGTCAGGCCAGCTTCGAACCCAGCTTAGTCGGGGTCACAGCCATTACCTGTGCTGCCAAGCCCCTTACGCCTGGGCTAACAACAGCAGGTTTACTACTCTCTGCCCTCTTACACTGTATTTTTAGTAACCCTAAACTGGGGATCAGCAACACGGGGCTCCCTGAGTGTCCCCTTGTGGCTCCTTGGCAATCTCCTCCAGGAAGCCAGGTGCACTTCAGGGACACATGGCTGGCACCAGCACCGTGGCCAAATCGGGGCGCTGCAGTCATCCCCACCCTCCCAGCACAACTGCATGAGCCAAGAGCAGCCCAGGGGCCACACCGCAGCCCCTAGCACTGGCAGGGGGTATGAGGGCAGTCTGCACTCCCTCCCTCCATCTCTCTGCTGGCAGGCTGGAGCAGTGCTGCCTGGCCGACCCCTGGCTGGCAGAAAGCTGCAGCTTGTGGAGGCGGGGTGCTGGAATGGCCTTTTTCATGGAGTTCAGGCTGTTTCAACCTGGCCACTTCAGGCCTGAACAGGGGCCACCTCGCCCCCCAGGCCCTGGACTGGGCCCATTCAGCCCCGGGGTGTCTGGGTCGAAGTGGCCTGAACTCCATGCAGGGGCCATTCCAGGACCCTGCCGCTGCAAGCTGCAGCTCTTCACCGGCCACTCTTCAGAGGGGCAGCTGGCTGGGGGTAGGTGGGGCAGCGCTGCTCCACCCCACCAGTGGAGGGAGAGATGGAGGGAGGGCGTGCTGCCCGCACACCCCCGGCCAGCTGCTGGGCCAACTCAGGCTCATGCAGTTGTGGTGGGAGGGTGGGGAGAAATGGCTCTTCTTTTCTTTTGGGTTGCCGACCCATGCCCTAAACGTTCTGAAACGTTCACCCTTTAGCTTATAATGTTCTAGGCTTTGTTTCGTGTAGATGTTTATTTTTAAAATCTTGAGTAAAAATCGTTCAGTTCTTTGGATCAGGGAAATTTTTTTTTCACCATTCTTAAAAAGTTCTTGCAACTATTTTTTTGGCATAGCACTACAGCCAAAACCAGAGAGGTTGGAAAGTTGAAATCTGGCACTGAAATACTTTACTGAGAAATACATTCCTGAGGAAATTGATTTTCATGTTACCATCTTAGGAGTTCCTTGAAAATGTAGGTTCTAAGCCACAGGATTCTCAGTTGATTTATGTCTTTACTTTTTCCTAAGCTTGTTGAGTTAGATTTGCTGTGAGCTAACTAGTTATCTTTGGTTTGGACGAGAGATAGAGAAACTACCAGTTTCCTTCCCTTCCTATGGTTCTCACTGTTAAAAACATGTGCCTTAATACTGATTTGAATTTGTCAGGCCTCTGCTTCTAGTGATTGGTTCTTGTTATGTTTTTAATTTATCACAAAGAAGGCAGAAGTGATTTTTTATAGTGTATGAGGAGCACCTTCATGGGTTCTAAAAGGATTCTTTTTTCCAACTGCAGAAAGACTGAGCTCTTTAGGTCTCTCTACTCAGAGGCATTTGCAATAGCCCTTGAATTATTTTGTTGTGCTTTTCCACACCCTGTCCAATTTTTCAACATCTTTTTTCAAAATGTGGGCACTAGAACTGTATGCAGGGCCATCCCTTGTTGGGGGGGGGATGACAGGGGACGATTGCCCTGGGCCCTGCAGTTCCATGGGCCCCGCACCGTTCTGCCATGACCAGGGCAGCGTGGGGCCTGAACCACTGGCCCCCCCACGACCACACTGTCCCCTGCCCCTTCCCCACTGCTTTCAGCACAGAGCCAAAGGCAGCGGGGGTGGGGGGAGCACCGAGCCAGCGGCTGTTCCCAGTTGACTCTTCCCCACTCCCAGGGTGGGGAAGACCCAACCCAGGGGTGGAGCAGGCCAGCCCAGAGGTCCCCTCCTCTGGGCTGCTGTTCTGCCCTAGGGGGCGGGCAGGACCGGCCCAGAGGTGGTGCGGCAGAGCAGAGCACAGCTCCCAGACTGGCCTGCTCTGCCCCCAGGGTTGGCGGGGGGGTGGCAGTGTGGGACTGGCCCGCACGAACCCAGCAGGGGGGGCCAGGGCCCCGCACAGGCCGATTGGCCCCGCAGCTTGCACCCCCATGGGGATGGCCCTGACTGTATGCAACTTTCCAGTTTTACTCATGTTGCAAACAGAGGTATAATCAACTGTCTGCTTCTGTACACTGCTTCCCTGTCTATATAGTCAAGGATTACACTAAACCGACCTGCTCTTTTTTGCCCCAGCATCACATTAGGAGCTCATGTTGAACTGCTTGTTCATTCTGACCAGACTGCTGGACCCAGGGGCCATACCTCCAGGAGCATTGCTGCCCTCATGAAAGGGGCAGCCCATGCCCCCTACCCCACCCGAGGGTCCAGTCCAGCTTCAGGGCCCAGTCTGGCTCCAGCCACTGCTGGCAAGCAGCAGGCAGCCTGGGCAGACCCCAGCCACTGTCAGCAAACAGTAGGCGGCCTCAGCCCAGCTCCAGCTTCTGCCTCTTCCCCTTGCCAGCAAGCAGCAGGTGGCCCAGAGCCAGATTCATCTCCTGTTGCTGTGCTGCCAGCTAGGTGTGGCAGGTGGGCCCCAGCCCAGATCTGGCTCCTGCTACTGCAGGCCAGCTGCAGATGGCCGGAGCCAGATCTGGGGCAAGGGCAGGACAACGCAGGGCATGAGCCCTGCGGGCCCAATGGCAGCGATGCCCATGCATAGCTCTCCACTTTTTAACAGGGGCATAATTTGGGGGACAGGCTACTGTGTTGCCCCTAAGATTGTCAGTCTCAGGCAGGCATGGAATGGTGCTGGTCTTTCTCCTGTGTGTGGTCTAAGGTGGGCTTTAGCATCCTCTTGCCAGAAAGCCTGGCACCTCTCCATAGACTGGGGGCAGGGCCCTGGGCTGGAAACTGCTTTTGGGCTCTCCACCCAATGAAGGTAAGCTGGCTGGGGCTCCTGATAGCAAGCCCCAGTGACTCTTACCAATTCCTGCTCCAGCTTCCAGCCTGGCTAAGGGGTGGAGTTTCAGGGGAAAGAGGTGGAACCATGAAAAGATGTGGGATCTCCTTATACCCCTCCATTTCAACTGAAGTTCTAGCACTCCTGACTCTGACTTTTAGCTCCTCTTCAGAGTCACTGCGTTTTAGGTGGGTATGATCTGTATTGATGTTCCTAGATGTTTAACATTGGGTTTTGCTGTATTAAAACACAAATACTTGGAGCAAATAGCTTATTAATTACAGGCCAACAATTAGTGAAATACTTCGATAAATTTACAGACTCTAAGGTCAGAAGGGACCATTATGATCATCTGGTTTGACCCCTATACAATGTAGACCACGGAACCTCACCCACTCCCTCCTTCAGTAAACCCAATGGTATACCAAGGCTATGTGGTACCCAGGGGTCAAGTCACATTTGCCTCCCCCTGCCATATGTTCCTCCCACCCTATGCAGCCCCTTCTTTCCCAGTCGGGGCAGGAAGGGTTCTGGTGGCTGGGACCCCTCCTTTCTGCTCTATACAGAGAGGAGTATGTAGGTAGCGGGGTGAGTGTGTCACAAGGCATAGGGGGAGGCAAATATGACAGCCCCCAGGTGCCAGAAAGCCACTTCTAGGCTGCAGGGAGGTGCCCAGCTGGCCCCGCACCAGGGCTGGATTGAAGGGGCTTTGGCCCAGGCTGCCTTGTTTTGCAACCTGTCAGCCCTGACCTCCCACCGCACAAGGCACAGGCTGCAACGGAGCTGTGGCACTGCCCCTGGTACTATGGACAGAAGGGGAGGGGTGCGGTGCTCGAGTCCATGCTGCTCTCCCTCCACTTCTGACATGCAGCAGCGTTCCTGGCTGCCCTGCCTGCCCCTGGCCTGCCGCCACTCCCTAGGGGATGGAGAACAGTAGGCATGGGGCTGCTACTTTTGGGCGCAGAGCCCTGGAGCAGGCCCACTCAGTGGAATTCAGGCCGTTTCACCCCTGCCCCCTCCCTGGGCTGAAAGGGCTCTCTCCAGGGCCTGGGGGCAAAGTGTCTTCCGTTCAGCACTAGGGGTCTGGGGACAAAGTGGCCCGAACTCCACTGAGCAGGCCCGCTCCAGGGCCCCAGCCCTCAAAGCTGCAGCCCAGCTCAAGCCACTCTCTGCCAGGGGCAGGCAGGGCAGCCAGGAATGCTGCTCCGCATTGGTAGTGGAGGGAGAGCGGTCTGGCTTCTAGCCCTGTCCTCTATCCCTGCCTCCACCAAAGTGCTGGGGCTTCAGCGCAGCTGCCCTGCAGCCTCTGGCTCATGAGGTGGGAGGATGGGGGTGGGGTCAGCACAGCTCCAAAAGCAGACAGCCTGGGCTGGGCTGGGACCCCTTCAAGCCAGCCCTGGGGTGGGGTCAGCTGGGTTCCCTCCCGCAGGCTGGTGCTTGACCGTCTCCTGCCCTCTGGGTTTGTATGCCACTGAATAAACCTCTACCTATAACTGAGTTATTCAAGTCCCCATATCATGGTTAGAAGCCGTTAAGGTACAGAGACTCCACATCAATTAAGTTATGCTACAGAAGAAGGTGAAAACCCCCAAGAGCCTTTGCCAACCTGCCCTTGGAGAAAATTCCTTCCCAACCCTGGTATGGCAATCACTTAAACCCTGAATGTGTGGGCTGGACTTATGGGTCAGAAACCCATGAAAGAATCTTCTGTAATAACTCAGAACTGTTCAGAATCAGTATAGGAAATCATAAAATTTAGTGAGGATGCTGCCTGCGCACATGCAAACGACATATGCTTCTAAATTCATGGACTCAAATATTTACTATGATGCACTGACTGATGCTATAAACCCAAAACAAATAAGGAGTCTGTGGCACTTTTAAAAACTAACAAAGTTAGTCAGATGAAGTGGGATTTTCTTCCATGAATGTTCATGCAATAAATAACTTTGTTAGTATTTAAAAGCGCCATAGGACTCCTTGGCTGTGTCTACATCTAACTGCTTAGTTCGGACCTGCTTAGTCTGAACTAAGTAGTTCAGAGGTAGTTCGAACTAACCGTGGTTTTTTAGTCTGAACTAGCCGTGCTTTTTTTAGTTCAAACTAACTTTTTAGTTTGAACTAAAAAAAGCATGGCTAGTTCAAACTAAAAGTCAGTTTGAACTGAAAAACACTGTTAGTTTGAACTAACTGCGTAGGTCAAACTATTTAGTTCGAAGCAGCATGACTACATTGTGCTAATTCAAACTAAAGATCAAACTGAATTCAAACTAAGCATTAAGTTCGAACTAACTAACTAGTTAAGTTCAAGCTAACTAAATTTTTTAGTTTGGACTAGGCAAAGCCTAGTGTAGACAGGAAGCAAATTAGTCTGGATTAAGCCTCCTTAATCCAGACTAAATTGCTAGTGTAGACATAGCCTTTGTTAGTGTTGCTGAACTAGACTAAAAAGGCTACCTCTTTGGAACTTGTAAACCCAAAGGCTATGTCCACATGTACATCATTATTTTGAAATAAGTTATTTCAAAATGAGTTATTTCGAACTAAAGTCCTTATTTCAAAATAAATTAATTTGGATTAATGGAAAAGCTCAAAACGAAATAGCATGTCCAAACACAGGACTTGCTATTTTGCTTGAGGAGAGGGGCACCATGGGAGGTGTGGCAGCATGGCCCCCTCCCTGGGCCATGCCCCCACCCAATATAGGCACCCCGGGAAGGAGAAGGACAAAAGTGTTATTTCAAAATAATGGTTATTTTGAAATAACACGTCCGAACGGCATTACTTCAAAATAACCGTTTCAAAATAACAGCTGTTTTGATTTAAAGAAGGTTTAAGCTATTTCAAAATGACGGCTCTTATTTCGAAATGATGGAGCCCATCATTTCGAAATAAGAATATGTCATGTGGACCTAATCTCTTTTATTTCAAAATAACCAGTGTTATTTAGAAATAAAAGAGATGTGTGGAAATACCCATAGAGTCTCAAGTGGAATTTCCAGTTCCCCAGGTGACAGGTTTTGTCTCCAAACGTATTTAGCACTCTCTTTACAGTACAGTGTAGTAATTTTAGAGCACTGCAAAAATGATGTTACACAAACTTCAAATACGTCAAACAATTTTTCATTACATTTTGAAACATTCCCTCCAGAATGGCTTGGAAATTCTTCTGGCATTTAAACAGGCTTGTGGTGGCCATTTTTTTGATGTGCCTGCAGACTAAGAAAAAAATTTATTCTTGTTGAATATATTTTTCCTTCCTTGATTGACTGGGCCTTGATTTTTGTTTTTTACGGATGTTCTGAGTAAAACTTTCTGGCTAGAAACTAATGATAAAAAGGTGTTATTCCTATGATGACTCTCCTGGACACTTGCAGATGACCTCAGGCTCAGGGAATCTGTTGCCTCTTAACATTCTAATAGAGATAACATGTCTCATGAAAGAACTTGTTTGCCTCACATGGATTTCTTTAGCTGCTGTAGCCTTATTTATCATTACCATGTCATTTAAGGAAACCTGTATTCATGGGATATAAACTTGGCAGTCGTTTTAGTAATTGCTGTTTACACTGCACAGGGTCAGTTCTTTTCTCTGTCATTATTGGTCTCCGTCTAATTGTGTCTGGAATGCTGCAAATGTGAGGAATGTGTGTCTGACTTAGTTTGGATTTTTCAAGGCAGTTGTTCTCTGACCCTTTTTATGAGATGATTGAAAGGGATTGAGGGGTTTTGGCTCACTTTTTTAGTGTCCTCCATAAAAATTGCTGAACAATTTTGAACAGTCACAACACGTTTAACTGCACAGCTAAATTAGTGCTGGGAAGGTGTTCTCATGAACTCCACGAACAATTCATCCATCTTTAAAAATCAAAGGAAAAACTACTACATATTTTTTCTGACAAAAGTATTGTGGGTAGGGAATAACCAAATGGCTGTTGCATTTCTTGCATGGTGGGTGAGGAGAAAAGAGGATTTTTTACCTTGAGTATTCTTTCTTTTCAGGTTGCTCATTGTTTTTCAATATTATACTCTGTGCGTGCTAGATTTTTTTCCTTGTTTCTCTGCCGCTCAGAGTCAAACTTGAGCTTTCTAGGGATTTCTGTGGAAACACTTTTTCTCACAGAAGTAGCTGTAAGGCTATCTTTTTCAACTCCTGACTCCTCTGTGATCTAGGGATATGAGCTAAGCAGATGTGTCTGGTACTTGTTGACACACACATCCCATAATGTTTGTGAAGCTTTAACACTCCTAGTGAGCAACATGGGAGGTCATGTATGATCTATATGGATAAAAATGTGCTTGGGAACTGGCAAAAAATCACTTCACAATACATATGTCAACATCTGGATTCACTATTTGTTGTACTGCTTAACAGCCAACAATGTCAAAACAAAACTGCTCAGTCATTAATGAGACTTCTGCTAGCCCTTCATTGCATTTGATCTGAAAAAGAGACATTCAGAAATAAAATGCACCCATTGTGGGCAAATTGTACAGTGTATGCAAACAATTTGTTCTCACGAGAGAGAAATATTTATCCCACTGAGCTGAATTGCATGTGATAGCTGCAAACTCTGACTCTGATTCTGCAGTGTTCTGAATGCTGCTGGAGAAGTTGAAAGTCTTAAATGTCCACTCCAGGGACTAGGTCCTAAGTTTCATTTCTGTACTAAAGTGTATGAGGGGCAAATAAAACCACTGAAATGAATATGTTGAATAAAGACACATTAATTAGTTTTGTTGTATGCTGTAATTTGTCTAAGACATGTACATTCCTGTACAACAGAATTAAAATGGTTAATTAAAGTTATATAACCTTGGCGTACCTGGGTTTGATTTAACAAGGATCCAAGCGGATTAACTGTAAGTGCACAGTAATTCCCCTCTGTAAATGACATAATGTGGAAAGCAATAAACAACATCATAAAACTGACATAAATTAGCCTGGCATTTTTCATTCAGTTTAACTGATGACTTCTATGTGCTTCAAAGAAAGAATTCAATTAATTAGTGGAGCTGAGGGAAACCATCTGGAAAATAATCTCATATTGTATCTTTTGAGCCTAAGGTGAGATGAAGTCAATAAAGAATTTTAAAAGGTGAGAGAAGCAGAACAAAAAAGAGATGCATAGCCCCTCTCTATGTCTTGTGAGCAATAGACAGAAGAACCTAATGACTTTATCAACCCTGAATTGTTACGTCATGGATTGGTTTTTATCATGTTGGAAGTGGAATGATAATATGTAGGAGGAATGGATGACTTTATCAATAATTTCCAAAGGGGCAGCCGTATTAGTCTAGTCGAGGGGTGGCCAAACCTATGGAACTCAAGAGCTGCGCAAGTCGATTATTAAATCTTCAAGAGCAGCACGAGGCGTATAACCGCATATTTTTACCTACACCAAAATTACTAAGCTTAAAATTCATTGCACACTTTAATTTTATTGTAAAAAAAGGGGCAAATATTGATCCTACTAATGTCAGATTCTAATAATTATTTAAGGTTACCATGAAACTAAGCCTATACAGTAAAAACTTTGCTGTCACTAGATGTAGAACACTATAGGCTTGTGGCAAGTTTTTTTTTAAATCTGGGCAGTAACTTGTAAAAGCTCTCTCAGATTCTGATCTCTAAATATTGCACAATGTTTTGAATTTCATTGTGGAATACGATGCTTTACAGCAGTAAGTTGTGCCAAAAATTGAAAGTAATCTACGTTCAGTTTTAAACTTCTCTCCTTTGTATTTTCATTTCTTAGTATTCCACATCATGTTTAGGACTTGTAAAATGAATGTATTTTAACAACAAGTATGCTGTATTAGGGCCTATGAGAAAATCTAAACATGCTATGGCTTCTCAGACTCTGAACATGTCACACTTCCCTCCCTCACCCCTGTAGCTGCTTCCCTGAAGTCTCTTACCATGCTGCTGCTTCTCTGCTCTCCCCAACCATGCTGCACTTCTGCCCCCCCATCCCACCAAGGCCCCAACCATGCCCCTGCTTCCCTGCCAACATTTCTGCCAGTAAACTTGTTCCCTAAAATACTCATGGACAGTGAAAACAAAAGGTTTGAGGACTCAATCAGAAACAATTAATTATAAAATGAGAGTAATAGTAAGGGAGAACCCTGCTCTCATCTTAATCCTGTGAAGAGATGCACACAGGGACATTTTTTCAACTGTTCAGAATCACAACAGATCAATGAGAATTTATGGGGACATAAAGTGCAAGATCAGAGCCTGTTTCAGTAAGTGTCCATGCTCAGAAGATATTATGGAAAAAATCCCATTGAGTTTATTCAGTTTGGGGTCAGGCCCTGTATAAATTCTAAATATCATTATTTGGTTTTTATAATAGAAAGTAAAATCTTTACTGGTGAGAGATTTTTTTCAGAAAGTTTACAACACAATTTTCCATCCTCAGCCCTTCACAACAATTACTCTCTTGTCTAATCGGCTTAGATACCCACAAAGTCATTCATGAAGACTGCACTGAAATATAAATGAATTTTGACTACTGGTATACAGCAAAGAAAAATTAATACATGATGAATGCTATTTAATCAGTAGAAGTATAGTGCTGCTATTGAACTTTGCAGTGAATGTAAATTATCTTGGTAATTGCCTTAGGTATATTAACTAAGATTTTCTTATAAAATAAATGTGCTAGCAGTTCCTTCTGCAAACAGATGACATACTGATGTCTCAGGCCCACTTATTCAATGGACTTAAGGAATTTTTTTTCTAAAGCCAGTTTTCAGTAGTGGTGGTCTATCCTAAGTCCAAATTATTTTGCATGCTGAAAATGAACCATGCTCCATAATAAGTACTTGTAACATTCTTTAAATTAATAGAGGGTTTTTTTTAATAACCTTTTGAGAGCAGTCAGTGGTTTTGGCTGTAACACGTGTGAATTTTCAGTCATTTCTGATGATTTTTATTTAATTCTCAAAATAGAAATACAAGAGAAATAATTTTGCATTATATTACAATATCTGGAAATGCCAGGTGATTTTTAAAAAAAAAAAATTTACAATTGCTTTTCAGGTTTCAATTGCTAATTATCATCACATATCTGTAGTTCATTGTAGACTTGTTCTTGAGCAATTTATTTTGCCAGTTTTAAAAACATTTACCCAAAAACAATATCAAAAAAGAAAAGTATTTAAAAAATCATGCACTGATGTAATTAAAGACTCTATCATCATGCACACAGACAAGGAGGGTAGAATTAATATTGTGGGGGTAAACTGGAGATTCTGGCAGTTACTTGCTCTGAGTGCTGGGCTTTCCCGGCTGGGTCTCACAATGCTGCTTCTCCCCTCCTGGCTCTCACCACGCTGCTTTTTTCTGCTGGTGAGGCTCTCACAATGCGGCCCCTCTCCTGTGGGCTCTCACAGCGCTGCCCCTCCCCTCTCCTCCCCTCCCCGCTCTGACCAGGCTGCTTGTTCCCTGCGGGCTCTCCCAGGGCTGCCTCTCCCCCGGCTCTGACCACGCTGCTGTCCCCTGCAGCTCTCAAGAAGCTGCTCCTCCACTGCTGGCTCTCACCCTGCCGCCGCCTCTCTGCTGTCCCTGACGATTGCAGATTTTTCACCCCAGGCTCCCGCCACACCACCCTTCCCTCCTGCACTCTCCCGGGAGCTGCAATTTTTCTTTAAAGAGCCGCATGCGGCTCGCGAGCCGCAGTTTGGCCACGTTTGGTCTAGTTCAGCAAAACAAGCAAGGAGTCCTATGGCACCTAAAGACTAACAAACTTATCTATCACATGAGCTTTTGTGGGAGAACATACCACTTCATCATCTTCAGAGCATCTGACAAAGTGGGATTTTCTCCCATGAAAACTCATGTGAGAAATAAATTTGTTAGTTTTTTAGTACCACAGGACTCCTTGCTTGTTTTAGCAATAATGTTCACTTTCCTGTCTAACGGCTTGTCTACACTCAAGAATTAAAATGCACTAAGCCCTCTTACTGTTCATTAACAAGTCCACCATCTATACCACAATCCCCTTTATTGTGAGCTAAGCGCCTTCTTAATCCAGAATAGTAAAACCTCATGAGTGGGAGGAGTAATGGCTATTCCAGAGCAGGTTTTTACACTAAGGAGTGTGTCTACATAGTAGACTATTTAGTGTAAATTTACAAGTCTCTGGAAATATCCCAGAGTGCCAGTCAAGGCCGCTCTGGGACACAGAGCTGTCATACTTGTCAGGACTAATGGAGCAGTGAAATTGACAAGTAATGGAATGTTAATTGACAAATAATGTCTATTAGAGCAGTGAAGTTGACATTGGGCTACCCGGGGGACTGGAGCTGCTGGGGTTCCTTGGTCCTCGGTGACAGGGCAGGCAGCCGGTGGCTCTGCCACTGCTGCCACTGGCTGCCAGGAAGTCCCTATGGCTGGAGCCACGGAGCTGCTGAGGCCCTGGGAACACCAGCAGCTGGAGCTGCGGAGCCGCTGGAGAGCTGGCAACCCTGGTGGCTACAGTTGTGGAGCTGCAGGGGACCTGGGAAGCTTGGTAGCTATGGGGAGGCTAGGGCCTCAAGCACAATGTCTAGGTCCCAAGCAAGGGTGGGAGGACCAGCAGAGAGTCTGTGGGCTGCGGGCTCCCTGCAGCTCCCTCTGTAGGGAGTTGAGTGGTTGACCTCTCAGCTCCTGTACACAGTCTCTTTTGCCGTTAGAAGCAGCCCTAGTCTGGGCTTCAACCGCAGAAAGGTAGCTGTGTGGATGTGCAACTGCACAATTACTAAACTGCAGTTATAACCCAATGACTTATTGGGGGTACTATTTTCACGTATGTACACATGCCATAAATAAGAGATGAGAGATCCCTGTTCCAAAGAACTTAGTCTATATGACTACTCCCCACTGCTCAAAAAGGAGTGGGGAGGGTGGGGTAGAGCAGACGAAACAGACAGAGGAGATGTGAGTTGCCCAACATCAACTAACAGCTTTGTGGTCAAACTCAGATTTACAAAATCCCAGTTTAGTGCCCTAGCAACAACATTACACTACAAATGATATTTTAGATCAGAATAAAAATATTGTTGGCATAAGAGAGCACAGTGCCTATCTCCTCTTTATCAACAATCACCTTGAATTAGCTGAAAAGGACTTCTCTACATATTTACTGAATAGACCAGTCGTTTTCAACCAGGGCTGCATGTATCCTTGGAGTATATAGAAGTTTTTCAAGGGCTATATGAGCTCATCTAGGTATTCATTTAATTTTACAGCTGGGGGTAAAAAAAAAAGCACTAGTGAAGTCAGCACAGACTAAAATTTCATAAAAACAATGACTTGTTTATACTGTCCTCTACTATGCACTGAAATGTAAGTAGGGTATTTGTATTCCAACTGATTTATTTTATAATTCTAGGGTAAAAATGAGATACTGAGTGCTTTTTCAGCAGCAGTGTAGTGATATTTTTGTGTCTGATTTTTCTAAGCAAGTCATTTTTAAGTGATGTGAAAGTTGGGGATACTCAAGACAAATCAGACTTCTGAAAGGGGTACAGTAGTCTACAGGTTGAAAGACAACAAAATAGGCTAAAGTGTTCCCTAATTCTATGAGCTAAGGACTGGAAGTCAGGCATCTTTTGTTTCTTGGATTGGCTAGGAAGGTAAAAAGCCAAATAATGACCGAAGGATTGGAAAATATGACTTATTACAGTAATGAGCTCATTGGCTCTTGACTGTTTAGCTTAAGAAAGAGAAGGTTAATGGGCGCCTTGACCACAGTCTAACAGTATCACCACAGGGAAGGGAAAGCTAATAGTGGAGGAGAAGTCAATCTATAAGATCCAATGGATGGAAGTTGAAAATAGAAAAGTTAATAAAAGAAATGAGATGTAATATTTTTAACAGTGAAAGTAATTAATCACTGCGACAGTTTACCAAGAACTATGATAGAATTTCCCTCACTAGACATCTTCACATTAAGATGAGATATTTTTCTAAAAGATATACTCTAGCTCAAACAAGAATAATTCAAGGAAGTCCTATTGCCTGTGTTATATAGGAGGTCAGATTAGATAGTGAGAGTGGTGATTTCTGGCCTTGGAATCTATGAATTAGAACTCATAATGGCTTTAACAGGATTCCCTTCTGTGACCTGAGGCAAATAGTTTCTTTTCCTTGCTTTTTAAAATAGAGATAATGCTAGCATCAACTAAATATTGTAAGAATCGATTATTTTTGTAGAATTCTTTGAGTGCTGTGAACACTTCACGTGGGGTGTGAGGCTGTAATCAGAAAATGTTTATCTGGAATAGGAAAATTCATCTTGTATGAATATCTTGGCTTTGAAAATTATATTTAAGGTGGAAGTTATTGGATTGCCATTCAACATAGGTGTGTGAAGGGAGCAAGGAAAATATCCAGAGAGAAAAAAAAAAGAGTATAAAGGGAGCAGTGTTGGGCAGAATGACAGCATTAATAAAAAGGATGAGAGAGTGTAATGCTAAAAATAGATACTATATTTTAAACCTTATGGCTATTTGATTTGCTGGGAATGGATGCTTTCTGTGTCATCCTGCTGGTGAAAAGGGGAAGTATATTGCATATGGTTTATATAGGGCACATGCTAGCATTGCTAGTCTTTAGTGCTTGGCCTTCTAACTGTGACATGAATGGTGCTGGCTTCACCTTGGCTAAGAAAACTACATTAGAAAAAAATACAAAACAAAACAAATCATCTTGGTAAGGGGAGGATGGGATGGGATGAAGCCTCTTAATTACAGGAAATGGCTTCATAAGTTTCACAAAACTCCAAATTCTTTTAGGTACATGCCTTCCTGATGCAAGCAACTCATACCATTTTCTGTGGCTTCACCAGCACCATTCCATGTTTAAAACTAGTAAATAAATTGTGGTATTCAAGAATCCCCAGCTACAAGACAAGTAGTCATTTGTTTTCACAAATTCAAAGGTTGGTCATAAAGAGTTTTCTGAGAGCTTGTAGGGCAGTGGTTCTCTACCTTTTTGTGTTGATAACTCCTTTCACGCAGCAAGCCTTTGAGTGTGACCCTCTGGTCCCCATGGGTACCTTCACTTCACCTCTGGTCCTCAAGGGCTCCCCACTTCACCAGTGTCTCAACCTTGCACTGTACCCCAACCCCTAACCCCTCCATTCCCTCTCCTGCACCCAGCTGGAGAAACCAACTTGCCTGCATGGAGCTAGTATTGCTGATTACTCCCCTCTCAAACACTGCTCATTTGTGCCCGCCTAGGGACTGTAGTGTGTGTGGAATGGAAAAGCAATGCCAGACATCCCTGGACCCAAAACAATTTCCCCACCATGACTGCATAAGGGGAGGGCAGAGAGCAGCAGCTCTTGATGCTCGCCTGACAGTACATCCCAGGTGAGATGGGGAAAGGGATCCAGAGGCAGGAAACCCTGGCATCGCTCATTATGCCACCCCCAATCTGCTAGGGGTCTGCAGAGTAACACTGGGGGAGGGTGAGCAGTATCTGTGTATCACTGCTCATTCCCCCTCCATGTTTGTCCACTGGGAGGGAGCAGGGAGGCTCATGGCCCAATGCCTGGGTGGGTTGGGGCCAGGGGCATCCCTGACGCTGGGCTTATGGGGCTGAAGCGCTGAGTCCCAGCACCTGAGCCCTGGGTCCACCTGCAGTGGCTGCGCTCTTATGCGGCTCAAGCCCCAAGTCCCAGCATGCCAAGCCCCAGGTCTTTTCCTGGGCCAGCAGCACTTCTGGTTGGGACTGATCACAGCTAGCGACCCCCCATGTAATCAGGTCATGACCTCCAGGCTGAGAACCAATGATGTATGGGGAAAATCTTAAAGAAGAACTATTATCACCATAAAGGTTTATTATTTTAGATTACTTAACCAAAATGGATAGGAAAAAGTAAGCAGTTGTAAAGTCTGCTTTCAAGTCCTGCAAGTCTCCGGATACCCGCTGTATATCTGTGGACCATTTTTACAGATTGGATGTGCATCAGTGTTCCCTGTAAGCTGTGCGGGTGCATGGCTGCGCAGCCCACCGCAGCTGTGCAGCACAGGGAAGGCTGCCTGCTGCACACGGCCAGCAGCCAGAATCCTGGCTGAGAGCTCCTCTGGAGCTGGGAGTTATTAAAACTCCCGCCCAGAGAAGCTCGAATGGAATGTATCAAGAATGTCTGAGCATGCTCCATTAGTGCTTCTCCAGCGGGAGGAGCTGTGGCTCAACCATGCTCCTCCAGCAGCTGGGGTCAGGCTGGGAGGAGGCGTTACCGGGAGAGCGGGCTGGGGGGGGTGAAGGGGAGTGGGCTGGCTGGGGGGGGCTTACAGGGAAAGTGGGGGCTGGCAGCAGGATCAGGCCTGCACAGGGGGGCCTGCGCAGCGAGCAACATGAGTTACTCAGCTGCCTCAGGGCCTTAGGGGGAACATAGATGTGGATACAAATTTTGTATTCAGACAAGGCTCTACTTCCTGTATGTCACACAATATATTGCAGACAGGTTACATTGTGGTGAGAAGCACATCAACCAAGCATATCAGATGCAGTGCCAGGGCCTTCGTTTTAATTGCACTGTATAAAATTAGTTGATGCATAAACTGAGAAGTTTTATTATTCTGTTCCTAGAGTTCTCACTTCAATACTATGAGTGTTGCTACAAATACAGAGAGAGAAACTCCGTTCTTGCTGAAAATGTATGACTTTCTTCTCCCACTGTGTTGTGTTATCTAGTCACCTTGGTATCACATGGCCACATAATTCATGTTCCTTATTCTTGGCAAATTTTAAAAATGACTGCCAAGATTATTTGAGCTCTTCTCTCAAATTACTATAATGGCTAGGTTTTGAGTTGATATCTTAATTCCCTATCTCAGATGAACTGAAGAAAAACTGAGTTCTTAGTAAAAACAAATTTCCCTTTGGAAATTGAGTTCTTAGTAGTTTGCTTTTAGAAGAATACTGATCAGCGTTATGTCCTTGCTTAATCTCTCTTGACTTTCCCAGTACCATTCATGAGTCTAAAAAAAGCATAGGTAATATGATGGTCTCTAGTTGATCCTTTGATAGTCATATCTGTGATATTTTAAAGGTTTTATGTTTCAGCCTTGGAATGGTTACATGATTGAAATCTTGACTTAACAACATGTAAATGCTGGTCAGTTATTCTTCCATATACAGAGATAAGCCTTCTTTAATGGAAGGTTTTACAGATTGTGTCATTCATAAAACCTGATTATCTTCTGAGAGCCAGCCCTTTTGTGCCACTAAAGCAGTATAAAGGAACTGTAATCGAGCTCAGTGATTCTCACTCTTTTGCAGGTCACAACACACCTGGTGGCATATCATGGCTGTACAGGACACAGTATGCAGGGGAGTATACAGTCCAGTTGGCTTCCCCCAGGCCAAATCCAGCCATCTCTCTGCCACACACTTACCACTGTGTAGTGACACAGTAATGTGACCCCACACAGTGGTTGGGAACCACTGAGCTAGCTGCAAATCACCAGCCTTGGAACTTTGACTCCGCCTCCCTCTTCCCAGCAAAGCCTTTCCTAGGGGGGTGCAGGGCCTCAGGCAAATCGCCCTCTGCAGGGCCCTCACTCCCCCCCCCAACACTTGGGGCATGGGGTCGGCCGGACCAGGGGAGGGGCAGGTCTCTGCTCTGGCCTTTCTATGCCAGAGACTGGGCAAGCCAGCGAAAAGCAGCAGCCCAGTGCAGCACTGCCAGTCTACCTCCCTCGCCCAGCCATGTGTGCTGCTTTTGGCTCTGTGCCTGAGCAGTGGGGAGGGTCCAAGAGTGGGTGGGGGTAGCGGTATGGGCCCTGCGCTGCTTTCTGCCCCCCTTCCTGGTGCTCCGGTACAGACCAAAAGCAGCAGGCATGGCCGGGGTAGGGGTGTGTGGACTGGCAGCACTGAATTGGGCTGCTGCTTTTGGCCAGCTCACCTGTTCCCCGGCATGGGGGGGCAGTGGTGCAGGCTATCCGGGGCTCCCCAAAGCACGGGACCCTGGGCGGCTGCCCATCT
This sequence comes from Podocnemis expansa, assembly GCA_007922195.1. Lineage (NCBI taxonomy): Eukaryota > Metazoa > Chordata > Testudines > Podocnemididae > Podocnemis > Podocnemis expansa. Next base: position 26,836,981 of record ML681989.1, on the reverse strand, counting down.
TGGCCTACCCTAAGGACAGCTGTGCTTCTCAGGTTCTGGGTAGGGATGTGGCAAATCCTGCCATTAATGTCAGTTCTTAAAGGGGTCTAGAAGCAAACAAAAATGTTTTGGGTGGGTAAGTATCCTTCTCATTTTGATTAGAAATTCCATTCTGAACCTGAGAACTTTTTAGATGAATCAATATTTTGCAATCGAAAGTGTTTACTAGGACTGCTCAGGAATTTTGTGATTAATTTCCAGGTTGACGGTACCTTTGTGACAGGAGATCTAACAGATTTCAATCAGAGATGGTATTGCTGCAAGCAGAGAAACTAGAAGTGAAACAACAAAAAAACTATCTTTTAAATAGGCAGGCATGTCGCTCTGTCACGTTTGAGCACTTACTACTTGGTGTAAATAGCTGGTTTTAAACACAGATGTCTCCATTTGTTATTGAGAAATATGGTGCTGAGTGACAAAGCCCTTTTCTCTTACCCTCTCTTTCTTATTAGAGCTCTGTAATAGTGAAATGTGCCAACATCGAAAATATTCCAACATAATGAAGCAATATTACGATTTGAAAGCTGAAACTATTGTGGTTTTCAATTTGGGAATCCTGGGGATTCAAAATTATGGTATAGTCCTGTATGACTGTACTTTGTTATTATGAGAAGCTCTATTTTTCTTTAATATTAAATTTCACTGATTAAGAGGTTCATCCACTGGCTTCGGTATATTAGGAAGAGGGTAAAAAAAATTAAATCAACACAACTCGTGTTGCATTGAGAGAGATACAGATCATGATGAGAGTAAAAAGTAAAAATAAATAAAAGTGAAAAACTAGAGGAGATTCTCAATGAAACTTTGTAGAAGAGTGAAATACGTTTGATAAAATAAATGTTCATATTACCTGGCTTTTCCTTCAGTGCAGTTTCATTCTCCAAAAACACTGATTTCCATGATAAGAAGCAGATAGAAAGACTCCATTTTGACAAAAACTTCTGCAATTAAGAGCTATTCACAATCATTAAATCTCCCTCTCTTAGGAAGAATCTGTCTAACGGAGTACAAACCCATCCCATATAAATAAATCTCTCTGCCACTGGAAAATATCACTGAAGTGATGGCTAATTATACCTCCTATTTGAATCCATCTGTTTATGCACTGCTTAGAAATCTTGAGGTTACTACACTGTATATGGATAAAATTTTCACAAATGGCTGCCTAATTTTAGGCACCCAGCTCCATCTGTATGCAATGAAAGAGGTGACTAGAACTTCAGAGGTGCTGAACCACTTACAATTCCAAATGAAATTCAAGTCACCTATTAACTGTCTAGATATGAGTTTTGGATTTCTAGCTCTGGCTATTACTAGCTATTTTGGGTAGTCTAGTGAATATTATTCATATCATCATAGGATTGGAAGGGATCTTGAAAAGTCTTCTAGTCCAAGCCTCTACACTCAAGGCAGGACTAAGTATTATTGAGACCATTCCTGACAGGTGTTTGTCTAACCTTGTCTTAAAAATCGCCAGTGATGGACAGGGCCATCCCTAGGGAGTGGCGAAAGGGGTGATTGCCTCAGGCCCTGTGGTTCCATGGGCCCTGCGCTGTCCTGCCATGAGCAGGGCAGCACAGAGCCTGAACCACTGACCCCCCCCCACGCTGTTCCCCATCTGAGGGACAGGGAGATCTGGCTAAAAGCAGCGGCCAGGGTCAGCGCTCCTGCACCTCCCCTCCACCTTCTAGGGATGGCCCTGGTAATGTAGATTCCACAACTTCACTAGGCAGTTTAATCTCCTGGTTAATCACTCTGACAATTAGGAAGTTTTTCCTAATGTCCAACCTAAACTGCCTGTGCAGCAATTTAAGACAGTTGCTTCTTGTCCACTGACAGGGAGCAGGGAGGCTCATGGCCCCATGCCTATCTGGTTTCGGGCTGATCACAGCTTGCAACCCCCCCACGTAATCAGGTCATGACTTCCAGCCTGAGAACCAATGATGTATGTGGAAAATCTTAAAGACCACCGTAAGGGTTTATTATTTTAGATTACTTAACCAAAACAGATAGGAAAAAGCAATCAGCATTTTTTTCCTCCCTCCTCCATGTAACAATCTTTTTATATAAGTGAAAGCTGTCATGATGTCCCCTCCTCGGTCTTCTCCAGGTAAAAAGCTTTCCATGCTGCCTAGGCAGGAAGTGGAATTCAAAAGTTCCTGGGACTATAGACAGTGGAAGAGCTATTTGCTCCTGAAGGGGCCAAGATACAGCAGAATGTGAACTCTCGAGCAGCAAGAACAGGGAATTCTGGAATAGATCCCAGAGGCCAGGTACATTGAATTATGCTGTTCTCTGGCTACACTGAACTGAAATTAAACTATTGAATTTGACTGAACTGGTATGCCACTTGTAGGGTGGTGCTACAAAGTTAAATTACAGAGGTGCTTAATTCAGATTTATAGCCATGTGCATGCTGTAAGTCGACATGTTACATTATGTCAATCTGCGCTTTCAGTGTAGACCAGTCCTTACAACACTCCTGCTAATAATACATCTCAGAATAATGTTTGCTTTTTTAACAGCAGTATTACACTGTTGACTCATATTTTCCTTGTTATCCACTGTGACCCACAGATCTCTTTCCGCAGTACTCATTCCTGTGTAGTCATTTCCCATTTTATGTGTGCAAGTGTCGTTCCTTCCTAAATGGCATACTTTGCATTTGTCCTTATTGAATTTTGTCCAATTAACCTCAGACCATTTCTCCAATTTATCCAGATCACTTTGAATTTTAATCCTAGCCTACAAAACACTTGAAACCCTTCCCAGATTGATATCTGCAAATTTTATAAGTATATTCTCTATGCCATTATCTAAATCATTAATGACAATATTGAACAGAACCAAATCTAGAACTGATTCTTGATCTCATTTGATATATCCTTCCAGCTTGGCTGTAACCCACTGATAACTGCTCTCTGAGAACTGTTTTCCAAGTTGTTGTACACTTATAGTAGCTCATCTAGGTTGTATTTCCCTAGTTTGTTTGTGAGATGGTCATATGAGACAGTGTTCAAAACCTTCATAGGATAGCCATATCCAGGGGTTAAAGTAGGCTGGAATTCTCCAGACCACTGTTTCAGGTCCCACAAATTTGAGGGGTCAGCGTTCCAGGGCCCCTAAAAATAGGAAAAACAGGTGGAATGCATGTTCCACTCTGCCCTGGAACTGCTTCACGGATAAACACCCTCTTGCTGAGCCAGTTGGGAGCTGCGTCCTGGCTTCTGGTGCTGGGAGGGTTCCCTTTCTGTGTGTGCTGGGTTGCCCAGCCTACATAGAAATGAAATTCTTCCAGCAGTAGGACCCAGGAGGGAGCATCTAACTGCAGCACAGCACTGGAGCCCTTGCAGAAAAGGAAACTGAGGGAAACTCCATGGGTCTTATCCAGGGGACCCCTCAACAGCTTCACTTGCACCCTTGCCAAGTGTTGTGAAGAGCCAACCCCATCCTTCCCCTCCTCAGGTGAGGGAGGGGGCAGTGAGGCTACCCAGCTCAGGCCAGGGACTGGGGTCCCACCTGCAGCAGGGAACAGTAAGTGATGGGGGTGGGGGTGCTGGGCCAGGCCAGTCCTTCATGGGGATAGGGGGGCAGAAGGGACAGCATGAGACCAGGATGAGGGTAGGGGCGGAGGAGAGCAGCATGTGAGACCAGGATGGGGTGGAGGGGCCAGCATTTGAGGCTGGCATGGAGGTAGGGGGGTAGTGGGGGCAGTATGTGAGGCCAGGAGCGGGGCAAGGGGACAGTGTCTGAGGCAAGGATCAAGGCTAGAATTTTTATGGAGCGATAACCATATTTTTATGGAGCGATAACTAATGTGTATGATACTGAGAAGCGCTTGCAAACCTACCTGGGCTGGGGCCCACACATGCATGAAGGGAGCCCAGACAATATGGGAAGGGGGCCCAGAGATTAAGAGGGTTCCGAGGCCCGTCAAATTATCCATTAACCACTGACCTTATCTATTACTTCCTCCTATCCACAAGGTTTATTACTCTGTCAAAGAAAGCTATTAGGTTGGTTTGACATGATTTCCTAGTACATTGCATACTGCACATAACTGTCAGGGATTATTACCGTTCTCCAGTTAGTGCCTTTTAAAAAATAAACTATATCATAGGCCCCATTCTTGCTAACTCCTCCATGAGAGTGGAACTCTGTGCCTACGTGAAGTATAGTAGCCTCAAAAGTGTTGAAATTAAGGGTTTTATTATATATTTGCAAATACAGTGATTGCAAAACAGCTTTCAGCCTTAAATCTCTTGTAGGACTGTACAATGCAACATAGAATGTAATTCACTATTTTCATGCCTTCCTGGGAAAAACAATGGAAAAATAAGTTAAACAACAGAAAATTTAATTTTGTGGCACTTTTAAAGACTAACAAATTTACTTATCAGATGAGCTTTCATGGGAGAAAAATCCCATTTCGTCAGATGCTTGAAGATGAAGAATGTACAGAATGGGAGGAAAGTTTTCCATCTTCAAGCATCAAATGAAGTGGTATTTTCTCCAATGGCAGCTTGTGTGATAAATAAATCTGTTAGTCTTTAAAAATTTGTGTTAGTTTCTGATGCCTTCTCTATTCCAATTATCTTTTAATGAGTCAGTATAATTATTTGACTAGTCATTGCAAGCTTTTTTCTTAAGAAACAATACTGAGTCCCACCAGTGGGATTATAGAAAAACATTAACCAAGTCAACAGACATATTCTGTGAGTTGTCCTATTGAAATCACAACTCATGAGGTGAAACCCTTGCCACAAGATGTCAGCGACAGTTTTGGTTGTTTTGAATTAAAAGCCTCGTGTGAACAGCCAATTTGTTTTACTAATTTTTCTGTTATGGTGGTAAAATCTGATCCAAGTAAAGTCAAATTGTTAGAGCTCTTGAATGTTAGCTTGAGCTGTGGTTAGAAGAAAAATTTTTTTTCAGAAATTTGATCTGTACTAGTTCCTTTTGCATTTCTTCTGACTGCTTGCAGCTCTGTTCCAAACCTGCAGTAATTGTTCTGCTTTATTCATGTTTGCATTCACTAATCCAGCTAAAGAATGCATGAAAGAAGACACTCATTTTTTTAAAAAAATACTAGAAATTACTTAGTGGGTTAAAGATATAAATCCTGTTCTTTATTAAAGTGCTTACACTTACCACAGGTTAAGACAATCACATTTCTGAAACTCTAATATCTAGTGAAATAAAAATATGGTTTCACTGCTAAAGATTGTTAGTACTAATACTCTGCCTAATGACTTCCTGGTTTATATACCAATATTGTCCAGGCAGAGGGCTGTGACCTGCTGCCACATATTCAGGCCTATACAGTGGTACTGCTTGCCAAGCCTGACTTTGCAGGGTTCTCCAAAAAGTGCCTAGCTTAAGCCTCAGTTGGCAATGTGGATGCATTAGTGGCCTGGACCCCTCGTGGTTCCAAGTTCAAGCGGTGTAGGATTTCACAGCAAGTAATTGATCCAATGTTGAGTCTCAAACCCACTGTTTTAACACAGAGCTGCATGCCACTCTTGGTGGAAACCCCCCCTCAGACCTCAGTGGATACCTCTGAGGAGGCAGAGTCACAGTCCTCTGATGTGACCATGAAAGGGAGGAGGACAGGGTACAAATTTTTGAGTCCATTCAGTCATGCAGTCAAGCATGGGTGACCTGATCGAAGACAGGAACCTCAGGCAAGTGTGTACATTTATTTCTCATTACAGTTTAGCTGGACAAAGAGATCAGTTTTTCATTAACTTACCTATAAAAGAAGGGGTAGTGGTACAACAAGAACAGGTAGAATTGCTATCTGCTTTTCATTGCGTTAGAGTGGGAGTCTCAAACTCAAATGACCACAGAGGCCACATGAGGATTTGTACATTAGCGCGAAGGCTGCACCACTGAAACCTTTTCATACAACAATATTGCAAATATTGGTAACAATAGTGTTGTTGCAGGCTGCAGGAAATAGTTTTAGGGCCTGCATGCGACCCATGGACTGTATGTTTGAGACACCTGCCTTAGAGTTAGATGGCTGGGAAAAGGAGGATGTCCCTTGAATCCTCTTGAGAGATTTCCCTGACACTTTCATGAAGGTACTTTGCAATCCTTTCCCAAAGGCTGCAAGGGAAGTCAGCCTCATTTCTTCCTCTGCAGTAGGACACTTTTCTACATCAGTCAGTGCTAACTTTCAGCAGCACCACTGCAGTGAGCAGGCTAGCTGCTGATGGGCCCAAGCAACATTGGGATGACTGCAGCAGCTAACTGCTCTCTTCCTGCCTTTGTTGCCCTCTGATGTGAGACATCAACTAAAATTACCACCACTTGTGGAAAATGGTGCTAGTATTTGGTGCCATTGTCCTATACTTATTCTTTTGTGCAACCAAGAAATTCCATCCTCATTTCCCTCATCGCTGGTAAGCCATACTTTCACCATGGCCGGTACTGTGAGCAGCACTGGAAGAAAGTGCTCTGAAGTACAGGGACCAGTAAAGATGTCTCATATAAAATGTTAGGGAAACAAGGGAAGGGAGTTCTGAATCTTAACTTTCACTTTCCATTGACATTTTTTCCCATCACAACAGGTAATTTTACTACCCCCCCCCCACAACTCCTGCTTATTGCTTTCTCCACTGTCTGAATTTAAACAGCTGCTTTGATTTTCTGTAACAGGCTGACCTGATGCTATGACCTACACTCCCCTGCATTTATTTTACTCCCATTCTTTGAGTTTCCCCAACTTTAAAAGGAGTCGACTTTATAAAGTCGACTTAAAAGGCTCTAGTGCACTAAGTCAACTTTATTAAGTCAACTTTAGTGGGCACACTGGATTAAGTCAACGTAATAAAGTCGACTTAACCCTTAACGTCGACTTTAAGGGCAGGAGTTATTAAGTCCACCTCAGGATGTGCTTAAATTGATTTAATGAACTCCAAATGTGGCCAGGGAGTTCCTTCAGTGGCCTTAGCTCCTTGGGTAGACACAGCCCTGGCAAGCATGTGCAGAACCAATTCAAGGAGCCAAGCATGAACATGCGCAAGCAACAGGCTAACTTGCACTGGCAGAAGTTGGGAGTGTAGAACATGCCCTCAGGCCTGCCTGAGGGGCACTGAGCCATGCTTGATGTACTGATTCAATATTGTACAGATGCAGACACTGACTTGACTGTAACAGATGTATGTCAACCCCAACAGGTCTCCACCAGCTGTCCTACAGTACCTGATACAGACTACTCCAGTCACCATTTTAAACATGATTAAAGCCAAAAACACCCTATCACCCATGGATGAAAACTGTCACAAAACAATCACTCCATATCTGACCTCTCAGCCCTAATTGTCAAAAGAAACCCACAGAACATTTTCAAAACAGGAGTTTAGGGGCTTGAATAAATAACTGCTTGACACTAAAAAATCAAGGTCTTACTAAAGACACTGGATTCATGGCTTTTACAACAGTCTGTAACCTGCTAATTTCCAAAGGGATAACCATGTTAGTCTAGTCCAGCAAAAAAAAACAAGGGGTCGTGTGGCACTTAAAGACTAACAGATTTATTTTTGCATGAGCTTTCGTGGGAGAAAATCCCACTTCATCAGATACTTCAAAGATGGGTGAACTTATTTCTCCCACAAAAGCTCATGCGAAAGATAAATCTGTTAGTCTTTAAGTGCCACATGACTCCTTGTTTTTTTTTTTTTGCTGTAACCTGCTAACCCTCCTTTTTATCCTATGACTTCATGGCTGTTAAAGGGCCACTTCACCCAGAATGAGCCCTTATAATATATGTTAACTGCTTATAGTAAACAATTGGTTTTCCTTATAATTAGCTGTACAATTTCACTCTCAAAGCATCATGTGACACTTCCAAAGGCTAACAAATTTATTTATCATATAAGCTTCCATGGGTATAATCCCACTTCATCAGATGCATTATTTACTCCCCTGACATGCTACACATTCTATTTCATGTATCTGATGAAGTGGGATTACAGTCATGAAAGCTCATGCAGTATATACATGTGTTAGTCTTGAAGGCTATGTCAGCATCACAAAGCTTAGTTTGGACTTCCTTAGTCAGAACTAAGCAGTTCCTGGTTAGTTTGAACTAACACCGGGTTAGTTCAGATTAACTGTGGTTTTTTTAGTTCGAACTAGCTGCACTGACTAGTTCAAACTAAAATGTTAGTTTGAACTAGCCAGCATAGCTAGTTTGAACTAATAGCTTAGTTTGAACCAAAAAAAGTTTGAACTAAGCCATTAATCCATGTCTACATCATGCTAGTTCGAAATTTGGTTCTTAGTTCGGACTAACTGGTCGAACTTTTTCATTTGGGCAAAGCTTTGGCTAGTTTGAACTAAGATTAACGTTACTGGAACTTTTGCAATACCTGATGAAGAGTACTGTAGCTTGAAAGGTTGTTTCCCATTAACAGAAGGTAATCCAATATTATCACACCTACCTTGTTTGGCTAATTGTTACTTTTCATTTAGACATGAAATTGGTTGAAAGCAATGGTTAGCAAAGTTTGCTGGTTTACAAAAGGACCAAAAATAAAAATAATCTAAATTAGAAGAGGTTAACAGAAAAATATTCCTTGAAAATATGGAAGCAACTGATCCAAGTGCTATGATAATACAAATAATAATATTAATAATGATTTACAGATCACTTACATAACAGTGCATAGTTAACCACTCTTGCTAATCTATCTTTATGTTGTAATCTTTGCAACAAAGAGGCAGTCTTTGGGCAATGCAATAAAAGGGAATGTTGGCCTTAGACTTCTCATTTTAAATCTGTCCTTTAAAGACCATTTTTCTCTTTTAAATGCAAGAACAATAAACCCTTTAGCAAAATGCTGGAACATGCCCAAACCAAAATGGTAAGAATAGTATGGCTAAAGGTTACACAAAGTACATGCTTAGCCATCAAAAACTTTAATTAAGTAGGCAAATGTTCCCTGTCTGTTTTTTAATGTCTGCTCAATTGCTATTCATTTTATTTTATCATTTTTATTATACCTTTGTAAAATTAGTGAAATGTAGTTTAGAGGTAGGCATTATTTTCTACAGAATTGCAAGTTAAAGATGTGCTTATGAGAAAACAAGTTTGCCATTCATGTTTCACAAGACAGCTTCTTTGTTCCCAAGGGACTTTTATTATAATTACAGTTTGAAGGTTAAAATTGTGTGTTTGTGTGCGCACGTGTGTGTGTGTAGATGCAGTGCTTATTTTATTTTTTATCATGTTTTTTCATCCCCTCATATTGCTGTCTTTCAATCACACACTTCAATTCTATTTTAAAGATTCAGCTGCCTTGTTATTACTGGCATATTGCCTATAAATTTCAATCCTTGGCAAAGTATCTATTTCAGACAGACAAAAGAATTTCACTAATCCACATATAACCAGTGCCTTTTGGCTTGCTGGGCAATGTGAATATTTTACTGATTATTTCCCTTTGCTATATTTGTATAATCCATGTTCCTCCAGTTTGACAGTCTGCTTTTTTGTTGTTCTATACTGAGTGTCAGATTCAGATCTTAGTTACACCATCATAGATCTGGAGTAGTGGAATTATTTTGCACTGACACCTGTTACTGAGTAAAGTTGGTTAGAATTTCTCAAATAGAATGATTTTTCACTGAAACCATTTAAATATTTTTAATGAGAAATTGTGAGAAATTTCTTTTGGGAAAAAATTCATACCTTTCTTGAGCATTTAAAAAAATTGGCAAAATGTAATATGTTATTGAAAATTTTGTTTACTGAAAACTGGAATTTTGCCAAATCTTAAGTTTTTAATGATTTTGAAAAGTAAAATAAGAAGCAATTTATATATCTTTGGGAAAAAATAGGCCAGATCTTAAAATGAAAACAACTTTAAAATTTGGGAACTTTTCATGAAAATAGGTTTTATTTTTTCATCAGCTCTATAATTGAGCTCAGAATCTGTCCCTCAATATTCATTTTTTGATAAGTAAAATTTTCTTCCTGACTTTAATTCTGAAACCTTTGAAAAGTAAAATTTCTTTTGGGAACTGAAAGAATTGGGCCAACTTCTACTCATTACACTAGTGAACAAAAGGACTAAACCCAGAAATGTTAGTGGATTTGTTACAGATTGTCACATTGCTGTAAGTGACCGTGGGATTTAGACTGTTTTTTTCTTTTCTTCTTATTACTGTAGTAAACCCTAAAACGCTTGGTACAATATGCAATTTATTTTCCATGTTGTAGACTTATAATAAAACATTGGCTTCCAAAAATATCCATATCTCTCTGTTATTTTATGTGATAGAAGGGAAAGAAAGGGCCCTCTATACATCACTGAGTGTCAAAATACACTCTGCATGTTCGCAACTGTGCAAAAGCACAAAGGGATCCTGTGTTTCAATTGTGTGCATGTGGGTGTTCTTTTTGTTGCTTAATTATGAAGCATAAGACTAGAGCTGAACTATGCACCCCTGGTTACAGGACCCGTGGGGTGACTGGATCTACTGCATGGTAATGTGTTCCTCATGAACCAATTAAAAGCAAGCCAGGTAAAGTTAAATCAAAATACAACTGTTGTCAGCTACAGACTTAGTGCCAGAAACTGGTATTAGGAGACCCTCAGTAAACTGCTTCTGTTGTTATCTTCTTTATGTGAGACACTTAGGGTATGTCCACATGCAGCTTTTAGATCGAAATAACGCTGGTTATTTCCATCTAAAAGAGTTTATGTCCATACAACTTTTTCCTTGAATCAAAATAAGGAGCTCCTTTATTTTGATTCAGGGAATGTTAGAGGGATCCCTTATAACCTGGTTTTAAATTGAAATGTTGCTTAAATCGAAACAGTTGTTTCAAAATAACACCGTTTGGACACGTTATTTTGAAATAACTGTTTAAATCGATTCCAGCACCAGTTCCCTTCCTCCTCCCAGGGTGCCTCTTCCCAGAATCAAACTAGCAAGTCCTATGTCTGGACTTGCTAGTTCGATTTCGGGTTTTTTGGTGTGGACCTGTTAAATTGATTTAGCTTAAATCGATTTAATAATTTTATATTGATTTAGCTTATATCGATTTAACTTAAATCAATTTAACCAGCTAGGTGTGGACATAGCCTTAGTTAATATGTTAATTTCAAATCACACTCGTGTCTCAGTGTCAGCATTTTAATTAATAGAATATTTTAATATATAGTTGAATTTGTCCTTATGAACAAAAATGAGACATGACCCTAGCTGACAAATCCTCTCTGTACTCACATACAAATAATATAATCTTCAGCATCTTGCTCAACTGATGTTTAGGTGGGATGCTATGTGGAGAAATTTCAGATTCTGTTTATGTCAGTAATTTAATCATAAAAGTCATAAGAGCTGGGTTAATTTAACTCTGCTAGTGATGAATTCTTTCCGATTTCAGATAAATTATAGTTAAGAGATTTGTTATTATTCATTTATGTCATTTCTGTGTCAAGACTCCAAATATATACTCACAAAATGAACAAACTATATTAATCATCTGTAAGGCACTGTGAGCATATGTACTAGAAAAACATAGGCTTTGAATCTTCACTCCACAATACCAATCTGATGCTGGTGTAACCGCATAGGCTTTCAAAGAGTTGCTCCCAGTTAAAAATGGTGTAAGCAAAAGAAGAATTTGAACTATAATCTTTGCATCGCTAGATGAAATGAAAAACCCAGGAGAAGATACACAAATCATCAGTGGAGCAGCTGTCATGTTTAAAAGTAAGTGTTGTATCCCCAAGCAAATAGCTATTCAAAAACAACTGCTGACCCTGTTATAGATTTAACATATGCATGAGTACTTTTGTTAATGAAGAAATATATCATTTGTCAAAAGACTGTTGGTTTCTTAAGGAAGTAATTTTAAATTCTGTGTACTGTTCTTGGAGTAAGAAAGGAGAGAAAGATAACTATATTTATAACAGCATTATAAAGCAGGTTTGTTCATTTTGAAAATAGTTCAGTAAAGACAGAAATTAGGCCACTAAATAATTGTAGCCAGTTATGGGGACAAGAACTGGCTCAAATAGGGCTGCAAGAGAGGAAAAGGGGCACCCAACACCCAGTGAGAGTAATCTCAATAAATCAGCTGTCATGCATTACTTAACAGGGCCAAACTCCTTTTGTTTTGCACACATGGTACAATGTGATTAGCTGGTGAAGTTGTGAATATGGGGGCCAGTCCTCTAAGGATAGGCCTGGAATGGTAGTAAATGTTTTCTTTCTTTGTTATCTATAAAATAAGCTAGCACTTGTTTTAATAGCAAGCTATACTACTCAACTAAGATGAGCAGTATGAAAGTTCAAAGGATAGGGAAGCAATTTTCAGCATGAATCCACTGAGAAACATCTGAAACTATCCAAAGGGGCAGCTTTGTTAGTCTAGTTCAGCAAAACAACCAAGGAGTCCTAAGGCACTTAAAGACTGAAGCGGGGGCATCGCTGGCCAGGGGAGGGACCTGGGGCACGGGCCCAGGCCCCCCCTGGCCCGCAGGCCCCACCCCCAGCCTGCAGCCCCCGCCCCCGGACATGGACAGGGCGAGGTGCTGCCAGGCTGCCATGGGCGGCTAGGCCTTGCATCCCTGGCCAGGGATGGGGCTGCCTCGGGCGCGTGCCTCTGGGCCCCAGATTGCCCGCCGTGGTCGCGGGTAGCCAGGCCCCAGATCCCCAACCGGGGACGGGGACGGAAGCGGCTGCAGGAGGCCGGGCCCCGCATCCCCAGGCAGGGATGGGGCTGCCTCTGCTGTGGGCGGCCAGGCCCCAGATCCCTGGCTGGGGACGGGGCCAGAAGCAGCCACGGGTGGCTGGGCCCTGGATCCCTGCCTGGGGATGGGGCTGCCGCGGCCGCTGGCAGCTGGGCCTCGGATCTCCGGCCCAGTCTGGCACCAGCACTAGGGTTCGGGGCACGTGCCCTGGGGTGCCCAGTGCCAGCAATGCCTCTGGACTGAAGTGGGATTTTCTCCCACGAAAGCTCATGTGAAAAATAAATGTTAGTCTTAAAAGTGTCACACAACTCCTTGTTTTCTTTTTTTGTTTTTTTTTTGCTAGACTAGACTAACACTGCTATCCCTTTGGAAATTTATTTATCACATGAGCTTTCATGGGTGAAAATCTCACTTCATCAGACACTTTGAAGATGGGGAAACTTACAGAATGGGAGGAAAACAAATGTAGGGAAGTGTAAGTCATAGGATCAGGTCACACTGTAACAGCAAATCAAAGCAGTTATTAAGATTCAGACTCCAGGGAACAGCATATAGGGGAAGTTGAGGTCAAATCACTTTTCATAATGAGGGGGGGAAAAATCCAAAATTCCTATTTAATCCTGAAGCCACAGAATCAAATTTGCAAATGAATTTCAGTTCTGCCATTTCTCTTTGAAGCCTTTCATGTGTTATTTAGTTGCTTAACAAATCATTAGCAGAGTGATTAGGAAGATTGAAGTGCTCAACTACTGATTTTTGAATGTGCTAATGTCAGTTTTGTGCCCATTTATTCTTTTGAGCAGATACTGTCCTGTTTATATAAGGCAGAGGGGCATTTCTGGCATATGATGGCATAAATCACTTTTGTGGATGAGCGGATGAATGAGCCCTTGATGAAGTAGCTGGCTTGCTTAGGTCCTGTGATGGCTTCTTTTGTGCAGATATATGGGCAAAGCTGGCAGCGTGGTTTGTTGCAGAGATATGTTTCTACTTTGATGGTTCTGTTGTTAGGTTTATAGTTGCTATTAAGTATCTGCTTAATAGGCTGGGGGCCTGTCTGTAAGTGAGGAGATATTTGTCTCCCAAGGCTTGAAAGAGTGAGGGATCATTTTGTAGAATTAGCTGTAGATCCTTGATGGTGGGCTGTAGAAGTCTGATTTGAGGTTTGTAGGTGATGACTAGTGGTGTTCTGTTGTTCTTTTTCTTTGGCTTTTCCTGTAGTAGTTGACTTCGGGGTACCTGCCTGGCTGTGTCAATCTGTTTCTTCACTTCCACAGCTGGGTACTGTAGTTTTAAGAGTGCTTGCCGGCGATTTTGAAGGTCTCTGTCTCTGTCTGAGGGATCGGAGCAAATGCCGTTATATCTTAGGGCTTGGCTGCAGACAATGGATTGTGTGGTGTGTTTTGGATGAAAGCTCAAGGTATGTAGGTGACTACAGTAGATTTTCAGTACAAGGTGGTATTAATGTGTCTATCCCTAATTTGTACTGTAGTGTCCAGAAAGTGGATCTCCTGTGTAGAGTGTTACAGGCTGAGTTTGATTGTGAAGTGGAAACTGTTGAAATCTCTGTGGAAATCTTCAAAGGCATCCCTACTGGGAGTCCATATGATGAAGATGTCATCAATGTAGTATAAGTAGAGGTGAGCTGCTTTCGGAGGAGACTTCAGGAAATGGTTTTCTAAGTTGTCCATAAAAATGTTGGCATGTTGTGGGACCAAGCAGGGACCCATAGCCAATGTTCCCTCTAATTACTCGTAGACTATGTGTGCAAACAATTTCTTTGTGTGCACAAGAACATTTCTTTGTGAGCACCAATATTAGCACTATTGAATTTTTTTGTGCGCACTTTATTTTGTTATGTGCGCAGGTTTCATGACCTGTGCGCGCACGCACACGCACACAGCTTAGAGGGAACAGTGCAGCAATGCTGCTGTCTTGGAGGTATAAATTATCCTCAAATCTGAAATGGTCATAGGTGAGTACAAAGTCACAAAGTTCAACCAAGAGGTGTGCTGTGGCATCATCAGGGAGGGTTCTTCTATTGGCTTATAATTCATCTTTGTGTGGGTTGTTGGAATAAACAGCTTCTATGTCCATAGTGATCAGAATGGTGTTTTCTGGAAGCTCACCAATGGATTGGATTTTTCTCAGGAAGACCATGGTGTCTCGAAGATACTAGGTCTGTTGATAACATAAGGTTGGAAGAGGGAGTCCACATAGCCAGATAAGCCTGCTCTAAGAGTGCCATTTCTGGTAGTTACTGGCTCTGTGAGCAGCCTTAGTTCTCCTCCCCTCCTCCGTGCCCCGTTACATGAGACAAGCACAGACTAGTGGGAGCGGGTACTTCTAAGCACTTGGACAAGCAGAGGAGAGGAACTTCAGGAGGAGTAGGCAGACCTTTGCTCTCTTGGTCACCGAACTCATCCCAGTCCTGAGGCACAGGGACGCCCACATGAGACCCACCATCTCTGTGGACAAGCGAGTGGCCGTTGCACTGTGGAAGATGGCCACTCCTGAGTCCTACAGGTTCATGACACAGCTTTTTGGCATCAGGAGGTCCACTGGCAGGACAGTCCTTCAGGAGGTCATCGGCGCCATCAGCACTGTGCTGCTACCCCACCTCATCACCCCGGGAGACCAGCAGAGCACCATGGATGACCTTGGCACCCTCAGCTTCCCAAACTGTGCAGGCATACTGGATGCAACCCACCTCCCTGCGTGAGCTCCAGAACACTTTGCAGCTGAGTACAGGAACTGCAAGGGGCACCATTCTGTGGCACTGCAGGCTGTTGTGGACCACCAGGGCACCTTTACCGACAGTTATGCAGGCTGGCTGGGAAGGGTGTACAATGCCCAGGTTCTGTTCAACTCTGCTCTGTACAGAGGCATTGAGGTGGGCATTTTCTTCCCCCCTGCATAACATCACCTTGGCGAAGTGCAGGTGCCCATCCTTGTCATCAGGGATGCCACGTATCTGCTGTGCCCGTGACTCATCAGGCCTTTTATGGGATCCCTCCACACTGGGTGAGAGCCCTTTAATCAGAGTCTGACCCGCTGCTGCCAGGTGGTTGAGTGGGCATTTGGCTGGCTCAAAGCCCGATGGACGTGCCTGCTGACATGCCTCCACATCACTGAGGAGACCACCACCAAAGTTGTCAGTGCTTCATTGGCTCTTCACAATCTCTGCAAACTGAGGGTGGAGGCATTGACCCCCATTTGGGAGGCCAAAGTAGAGTGCCTCACCAGGCATTTTGAGCAGCCAGAAGCTGTGCCCCAAGGGAGCGAGCCTACCAGAGGGTGGCCAGTATGTATGAGGTGCTCAGGGTCCTGTTCCTGAGCAAGGAGCCGTGAGGGCAGGACCCGCTACCACATACTCTCTCCTAACCTGCCCTTTCCCCACCAGGCCCCCACCCACCTACCTTCTCCCTGAACTCCATCCAATAAAGGTACTAAGAGGAGAAATGTTTGAGATGTGACACATTTTATTTACAAAATGTGGAGGGTTCAGGACAATGATGGGCTTAGGAGGCAGTAAGGGGGTTTGGGACTTTAGAGGGAGAACTGGGGAATGGGCAGAGAACAGGGAGATAGGTGTCATGTTGGGGGGGTTCGGGACTTTAGAGGGTGGCTGGGTCACAATGGGGGGCTCTCCTGGGGCCTGGTGTGGGCATTCCTCAGCCTTCCCTGCAGCCACCATGGGGCTGGGGGCACCTCTGGCAAAACACAGAAGGGTCCCTGTGGGGAGCTCCCTCGAGTGCGGGGGGGAGGGGGGGCTGGTGGACCGCCATGCAGCACAGGCTGGTGGTGACATCCTGCAGGGCTGTGCTTAGGACCATGAACACCTCACTCTGGCGCTCCATCACAGCGACAACCTAGTCATTGGCATCACCTGTGTGCTGGAGCTGGTGGATGGCTGCATCCTGGTAGATGACCAGCTGCTGCCTCCACACCTGCATCTCCTCATTGGCCTCCTGCATTTATTTTCCTCCCATTCTGTAAGCTCCCCATCTTCAAAGCATCTGATGGAGTGGGACTTTTGCCCATGAAGGCTCATGTGATAAATAAATTTGTTAGTTTTTAAGTGCCATAGGATTCCTTATTTGAAAATATGATTTACAATTACAATTGACTTTTTTGCAGCTTAAATTTTCAAATGTTAGTAGAGATTTTGGTAGCATAAAATTCTGGGTGTCCATATGAAACATCTTAAAGATTTCCAGAAAAAGCAGATTTTCTGCTTGTGAAAACTTGTCTTGTTTAATGAGTTTCAAGTTTAACAACCAAAAGTGGTGGTCACTCCTAAAAATATTCTTAGTTTACCAGTAGGGAAGGTCAGGGTGAAAAGTGATTCCAAAACTTCATGCCCTTTTCCAGCCATGCCTAAAGTTTAAAAAATTAGATGAGCAATACTAGAATAACAAAGTACAAAGTTAATTTTGAAATGTTGCCATTTCTTTTATGATTCTTAATCTAGTTTGCTGGCAGAATAGCACATTGCACAGACTACTTGGAAAAGAGATTTGGCTATAGCAACAGTTCAATCTCTGTGTATATACAACAAAATCAAGGAAATGCATTCTTGACAGGATTTGCTTTCATAATAACTTAAAATGAACTTATGTATGGCTGTAGTTACTACAATTCCATAACTTTTGATTATTGCTTCAGGCTGACATGTTGTTATATTTCTAATGTTTGCTCTTGACTTCTTGCAGTATTAAGGTACTTCTAAAACTTTTAAAATAGTACAGAGTCTTTTCAGTCTTTCACACTCAGTTCTTAAACTACTAGATTCACAAACCAATGTCTTTTTCACTTCTACTAACAACAAGCTCAGAAATGTCAATAGCATTTGTTCTGTGCTAAATTATGCTGGGATATTCCTTCATTGATGCGACCAGAAATTCTATACTTGAAGAGAAATGTGAAACAGAAAGATTTTGCTTTAGTGCTGCCTTCTTCTAAAATCTGTGGAGAAACTGCTTTTACTTTGGTGATTAATTTTGTAGGCCTCCAGTAGAAAATTATTTCTGAACCAGTAATAACTACTTATTTTTTATCTCCATATTCAAGAATATACTGTGAAACAACTGTGCTTTTTAAGGGGAGTTGGACCTTATGGTAGGGACGTAGCTGCCACTGGTCACAGGGGTTATGAGCTCCCAGTTGCAGTGCCCCAGATCAGTTTCCCGGCCCAGCATCCCTGGCCTGGATTGGGTCCGGATCCAACTGTCGCTGCCTTGATGGTCTGGCCTCCCGGCCAGGGGGTAAAGCTAGTGGGGAGGGGGCTGGCCTGGCTGGGCACCAAGAAATTTTTGGGGCCAGTTACACCCCTGCCTTATGGGTATATTTGTCTGAGATCCCAGATGCCTTTTCAAATCTTTTAAGTCAGTGCTTTAGGTGGCTAAGCTGAAAACTCCAAGGACAATGGAACTGCAATGCTTGACTAGATTGCTGTGTATGGGTGAAGTGCAGAACTTCATAGATTCATGATTTTATAGGAAGAAACGACCATTATGATGCTGTAGTTTGAACTCCTGAGTAACAGATATTATAAATTTCACCAAATGATTTTTGCATCAGGCCTATAACTTTTGGTTGCGGTAGAGTACGTCTTTTAAAAAGATACCCATTTGTGATTTGAAAGCTTCGAGAGATCCAGCATGTTCCTAAAAAAGCTGTTCTGGTGGATAATAGTGCTACGTTCCAGCGGCAAAGGGTGTTGTACAAGCATGATGTCCTATACTTCGCAAATGGGAGGGTTAATCTTCTCAATTGGAAACCAGCTGTAACAACCAGGAGGGACTTAAAGCTAGTCACACAGGAGGAGGGAGCTAAGAAGGCAAATGTAGTACATACTCGAACTCAATAGCTCATGACCAGATTGAACTGATTGTGGCAAACAATATGAAGTAATTGAAAACCATGTTAATATATATGCTATTATTTATCAAGAAAAAAGGTACTTGTTCTGAAATCCAGAAGGAAGTGAGAGGTAGACTAGCTGAAAATCTTGGGTTAAATATATCAGGAAAAAAATAGGAGAGATGTCATGGTTTAGTCTAGACCACTTAATCAGAAAGTGGTGGTGAATGAGGCATTTTTAGAACAAATATCTGAAATATCCAAAACACAAAACCAGGTAACAGGGGATTTTAAGTAGCCAGATAGCTGTTGAAAAAACAGTATGACAAAACACCAAACTTCCAGTAGGTATTGGGAATATTGTTTTGTTTCAGAAACTTCAGGTTGTAACCAAGGGGGGAAGCCATTTTATACTTGATGCTGACTAACGGGAAAATTGGTTGTGAAGATGAAGGCGATTTGGGTGAAAGTGATCATGAAATGACAGATTTCATTATTCTAAGAACAGGAAGGCATGAGAGCAACAGAATAAGGACAATGGACTTCAAAAAAGCAGACTTTAACAAACTCAGAGAACTGCTAAGTAAGGTCCCAAGGGAAGAAAATCTAAGGAATAAAAAAGGTTAGGAGAGCTGGCAGTGTCTCAAATATATCGTATTAAACATATAATTGCTAACTATTCTGATGCAAAGGAAAAAACAAAGAAGAATAGAAAGAGGCCAATTTGGCTCTATCAGGAGCTATATAATAACCTTAACATCAAAAAGGAATCCTCTAAAAAGAGGAAAAATGGACAAATTGCTAAGGAGGAGTAAAAAAGGAAAGCACAAGCATGTAGGGAGAAACTCAGCAAGGGTAAGGCTAGCAAGAGAAATACAAGGCAGTAAGAAGAGGTTATATAAATTAGGAAAAAGAGAACGCTGAAGTGTAGGTCATCAACTTACCAGGGAAACTGAGCTAATAGCTGATAGCTTTGAGAACCTGTTTTGTTCCAGTCTTCACTAAAAAGGGTAATGGTTACCAGATTTTTGTGGGATTTTCTCCCACAGAAATCCATGCAATAAATAAATTTGTTACTCTTTAAAAGTGCCACAGGGCTCATTTATTTTGCAGAACTAGTCTAACATGGCTACCCCTTTGGAACTGGTGACCAGATAGTCTCTACTATTAATATTAACAACAAGGGAGAACAAAGTAATTATAGCTCAATTTTTTTATGTTATCAAAGAGATGACTGAGCGGTGACTTGATTATGGTGGATAAGTACCTCCACAGGGAGAAAATACCAGGTACTAAAGGGATCTTTAATTCAATGGAGAAAGGAATGTCAAGAGCCAATGACAGAAAGCTGAAGTCAGACAAATTCAAGTTAGAAGTAGGGCTTATGTTCTACCAGAGACATTGATTAACTATTGAAATCAGCTACCAATGGAAGTAGTGAATTCTTTTTAAGTCAAGATTAGCTAAACACAAGTTGTTGGGCTTAAAACAGAGGTAATTTGGTGACATGTAATGGCCTGTGATATATGGGAGGTCAGATTAGATAACCTAATGGTTCTTTGTGAATGCAAACTCTATGAATCCATACCATTTCAATTAGAAAGTATCCTTAAGAGTTAGAACTATAGAAATTCAGGCTTGAAAAAAGGTGCAGTTATTTTCTTCACCCATACAAGATGGCTAGGCACAGAATAAGAAAGAGTTCCTGCCCTGAGGTCCTTACAGTCTAAATAGACAAGGCAGGTAAAGGATAGATATATAACACCAAAGCAGATTGGACAGAATGATGATCAGCAAATGCCATGTATATTTGCCAGGTTCGCAGGGCTGACTCAAGCGGCTGTGTCGCCCTGAACCAGCTTTTGGTTTGGCACCCTTGCAGTGGAGAATGGAGTGTGGAACCTAGCCTCTCCTCTGGGCCAGCATGCCCCAACCCCAGGATGTGGAGCAGATAGCTCAGAGGCTGGGCTCCACTCTCTCGCACCTTCCCTGAGCTGGCTGTTCTGCTCTGGGGACGGGGAGGGCCAACCCAGAAGCGGGGTGAGAGACTGTAGTTTGCCCCATGGGCTGACCTGCTCCGCCCTGGGGATGGAGTGGCTGGCTCAGGGGAGGGACAGGAGCATGGGGTCTGGCTTTGGGGCCAGCCAGCCCCGCCTCCTGGTGCCCCTAACCAGCAGTGCCCCAAGTCAGTGCCTCGTCGGCGCATGGGTAGAGCCAGCCCTGCAAGTTCCGAAGAGGTAGTTGGGTTAGTCTAGTTCAGCAAAACAAGCAAGGAGTCCTGACGAAGTGGGAGTTCCTTCCATGAAAGCTCATGTGACAAATAAATTTGTTAGTCTTTAAGTGCCACAGGACTCCTTGCTTTTTATGTATATTTGTGTTTTTGTTTTGTTGTTTAAATCTTTTCACTGGGCTCTATTAGGAGAGGATTAGCTAGCTAGAGTGAAAGACAAGGGAAGAGAGAGGGTGAAAATAGGTTGGAAATCATGAAGTGGGGGCAGAATGAGCTGAAGCAAACAGAATATATTATGTAAATTTTTCATATGATGTGCTTTCATATTGTGGTCAATTATGTGTGTGATGGTCCCTTTTACCGGCTGGCAGAGCACTGGACATAGCTTTTTCACATGTGTTTGTTGTATTTTTTTTACTCAACAATGTGTAATAGTTACTTTAAGAAATCATTGCCATTTATAGTTATGCAACTGACGGAAAAAGCACAGCCTAATTGTTCAACTATATTCTTAAGGATACACCAACTCCTCATTTGAACCTGACTGTATTTAAAATAAGCCAAACACCAACACCTCATCTCTCTGTTTTCACTGTTAGTAAAAGTGCAGTGTTAATTGGTATGTTAATTGCAAGGGGCCTGTACATTGCATTAGGTTTTTATTACCGTTAGCTACCTGGATAATTAAGGAGAACCAGTTAGTAAAAACAGCATATTTAAACAATGTACTTTTCTTTGGTCTGCTGATATAAATGTAGGAATCATGAAAAGGCAACAGCTTTTCTCATATGCGTGCTATTCTATTTGCACTAGGCATAGCCATTAAAATATTGAATGTGAGAATAAAATACTGGGTTCTTTTATGGGAGGACCTGTTACCTCACCCGAGGTTAGGTAGGAGGTAAAGCAAATAATAGTCCATCCAATGGAATTTGGAATCAGATTTACTGCACTAGGAGTAGATGAGGTTAACAGTCACCATACTGTATATAGTTAAAATCTTCTCTCAAATAGGTGATTCTGTTCAATAAGCTGACACTAATAAGAGACTCTGATTCTTTTATGAGACTGAAAAGCTGAAAAAAATTACCAAAAAATGTGTTCTCTGTAAAAATGTATACTTTTCTCTGTGCATTTTTAAAGAAACAAATGCATAGCTACTTCTTGTGATGGTTCGCAGAACCCATCTATACATAGTTTGTAAGTGCTGCAGAGGTGACCTTTGGCTATTGGGAGCCCTAAGCGAAGGCCCATTGTAGGGGGCTCCTCTGGGTCCACGGGCTCACCTGCCATGCTCCCATCTCCTCCACCACCGGCACCGGCCATAGCTCCCCACTGCTGGGCCTGGCCCCTGGGGCCAGCTCCTACTGCTGCTGACTGAGGCAGATGCAGCTTTTGGGGTATGGGAAGCTGGTGACAGGACCTCTTTCTGCTTGGGGCCCTAGGTGTGTGCCTGCTTCACCTACCCCAAAAGCCACCTCTGAAGCACCGATTGATCCTGGGAGCTCTTTATGTAAGTACAAGTTAGATTGCAGACTACACTTTGAATATGGGGCTTGCTGCCTTCTTTGTTTATTTTTTAACCTCCATGTTGAACTGAAATTCCAAGAGATGGCACAAGGCTAACAGAGGGTTGTTAGAAGCACCCTTAGGAAAAGTATTGGTCTTCCTTGGTGGCAGCCAATCTGCCCAGGTGAGCTAATAACTTAGCAACATATTATTTGGTGAGGGACTCAGTCACCCTGATGAGATTAATTAGAGGTCACCTGAGAAAGGGGATGGGAGGTTATAAAAGAGAAGGTTTCCTACTCACCAGATATTGGGAGAAGAGACCAGAAGTAGTTTTTGTGGGAGTGGGGTGATGGAGAAAGTACCAGACCAGACCAGAGACTCCGTGTTCTGGATGGCAAGCCATGAGAAGGGAGACAGCAGGGAAAGGCAGGATCCTGGACGCCAGAGGATTCTGGTCATAAAGAATGGTTCAGAGTTGTGAGGAAGTTGAGGCAGCCAAATGCAAACAGGAGTATTTTAGTTTAGATGTGTGTTTCTTGGGCTATTTAGAATCTCATGCAAAGTCTGCCTATGTGTCTGTTTGCTTTTACCTATTATGTGACGTTGAAGAGCTAAACTGTGAACCCAGAGCATGGCTTGAGTTCTGGGAGAGGGTTTGCTTAAGCTACTGGGAATTCTGGTGTAGCTGTCACTAATCCTAGGGCTAGGCAGGTGAATTGTGGGGCCTCAGCTCTCAGAAGGGGGTTGCTTGCT
The DNA here is from genome assembly GCA_007922195.1 of Podocnemis expansa. Lineage (NCBI taxonomy): Eukaryota > Metazoa > Chordata > Testudines > Podocnemididae > Podocnemis > Podocnemis expansa. The sequence goes on along the minus strand of ML681989.1, from coordinate 26,813,866 downwards.
AGAGGATCTGCCTGCAGAGTATGTGCTTAGAGATCCCAGGGCTTGGGCTCCAAGCCAGCACATGGACTCTTTTTAGACTCAGAAGGTTTAAAGCATACAGGGCCCTGGAAAGTGAGTCCCCAAAACAACAAGCTTATAAATGTATAGCTACTGGAAGCTTTACTGGTTCTGTGGGTGTGTGATAGCTGCTTTCTAACATTGCCAGCAACGCCAGGATATTCCTTTCCAGTTTTGCTAATTGGTATAACTGATGTGAAATTCTTATCACTGAAAACAGGATTTTTGAAGAACATTAAGGAAAAAGATAAATGTAATGACATGTTAGTTTAGTTCAGCAAAACAAACAAGGAGTCCTGTGGCACTTTTAAAGACTAACAAATTTATTTATCACATGAGCTTTTGTGGGGAAAATCCCACTTTGTGAGATGCTTCAAAATGGCACACTTACAGAATGGGAGGGAAAATAAATGCAGGTAAGTATGTGTCATAGGATCAGGTCAGACTATTTCAGCAAATCAAAGCAGTTTAGATTCAAACAGCATGGAACAATACATAAGGTGGGGAGGTTGACAGAGGTGAAAATCACTTTGGCTGTGTTTACAACAGGGGGTTATTTCGATACGGTTGTTTTGAAATAACTTGTATCAAAATAACACCTTATTTCGAAATAACTTAATTCGAATTAACAGTTTGTTAATTCAAATTAAGGAAAAAAGCTCAAAGCGAAATAGCAGGTTCAGGCAACAGTTATTTCGAAACAAGTCACCATTGTTTCGAAACAACATGTTCGCATGGTGTTGTTTCGTCCCCATATGGGGTTTAACTTGTTTCGAAACAAGCGTGTGTCGTGTGAACAGCCTAAATCTTATTTCGAAACAACCTCTGTTGTTTTGAAATAAGAGGGCTGTGTGAACACAGCCTTTTAGTAATGAGAGAGCCAGCCTGTATTTCCATTCAAACCCAAGTTAATGGTGTCAATTTGCATATGAATTCTAACTCTGTAGTTTCCCTGTTTAAGTACGGCAGTGGAAATGTCTTTCAGAGAGTGAGCAGGCAGATTATTTAGTGACATTCTTCTCAAGCCAATTGAAAGATTTCATTCAAACTAGCATGAACACTTTAGAAAGATCTTGGCACAATTTTGTTCCCAGTTATATTAATAGGAATTTCCCTATAGTTTCAACCAGAAGGCATTTTTATATAGACTTACAAGGGACTTAAAAGTAGAGTTCGATGAATGAGTCATTTTTGGAGCACTGGCATTTTTTAATAACAATTCAGTTTGGATTGAACCAAATTTGAAAATTCAAAAACGTTATTGAGCGAACTATATATTGGGTCACTGAATGTTTTGTTCCACCTGAAATGTTTTGTTTCTGGGAATTTTTAACGGGCTAGATTCACAGGGGTTAAATGATGTTATCTCCTTGATAAGCTTTAGTCCAAGAGCTTGGGCACTCTCCTAGGGTGTGGTTTGAATTCTCCACTTTGTATGATGTAGAGAAGGGATATAAATTGTAGTACGATAGCACCTGAACCCTCCAGTTCCATATAGTAGTCTAATGTGGGTTTCTTCCCAGTCTGTGGTGTAGAAGCTGTTCTGTTTTGTATCAGTAATTAGTTAATTAGAGAAAGAGAGACTTTTCCTGGTAGTTAGACACTCACCATGGAGTTAGGATACTCTTGTCCAGTAACTGTTTAATTATTTATATGATATAGAGCAACTTTAATAGGAGAAACTGAGAGAGGCCTATAACAGAATATCTGGTAGCTCAGAGGTTGGGGTGTGCTCCTGCAGTGTAGGTGATCCCTTTTCACAGCAGGCAGAGGGAGGAATTGAAGATGGTTTCCCACATCCACCACGCATGCCCTAACCACTGAGCTAACGAAAGGAGGCACCACTAGTACTGCCTTTTTTCCCCAGCCATTTGATACAGGGCCAGAATGTGACTTCAGTTGCAAACAATATTTTTGGGTTGAATTTATTCAGCAAAATTGCATTTTTGGTGAATTTGTACTTCGTTTAAAGAAACTCCCAATGCTTCCTGTAGCAGTAGAGGGACCATTTATTTTCTTTTATTGTGAAATCCAACAGAAAAATGAAAAGAATAAAATAATTAGGTTCACACACAAGTAGCCTCAACTTATGGAGCTACAAGATGTCGGAGTTGGTTTCTGCTAGAAAACATTATTGTCTGGCTACATCAGAAGAAAGCTAGGAAACAATGGATGTGGTTTAATTAAGCTGCAACTTTATTCACATATGCCTGGCTACATCAGAAGGAAGCTAGGAAATGATGTGGTTTAATTAGGCTGCAACTTTATTCACATAAAATATCTGGGAGTACCCGTCAGCATGTTGTACAGTCCAGGTTATCGTCATCATTTCTTAATCATTTCCACATAATCACTAACCAGGTCCTAGTCATCCTACTGCTAGGACAGCACTGCCCTCAATTTCTATGAAGGGAAAGAAAGGGAGCTATAATAAGCAGGATGTCAGCTTGCAGCTGTTTCAGACAGGGAATCCTGAACCTCCCTTCCTCAGCTGTGTTAAGGGTTGCTTTCCTTTGCATCCTTTGTCAATCCATTTTATCTGTTAGCCATATCTGTTCCATACAGAGTGCTTGCACTTGATGTGTGTCCTGGTCCAGGTAAATAAGAGCTTCCCTAGGGCCCTGTGGGATATAAATACCACCTCCTCCCACACACAACTTCCATTAAGAAGGAAAGACAAAAACTTTCTCTTGATCCGGCCCCAACTGCATCCAGCTGATTTCCTTTTGCTTATACTAGTAAGCATTTTGCATACAGGAAGATGGGATGCCAAATAGTTGCTTGTGCCTTCTCTATGTCTGTCCCCCGGTATGCTTCAGTTAGTTTTTCTCTGGTGTACCAGACTCATTCCCCCATTTCTATGAACGAGACCCTTTTCTTGACCCCTACAGGAATTATTTTGCTAGGCTCCAAAGATCTAATGCTGAAAAAGAGACTTAAGAATTGTCTGTCTGAGAGACATGTAACAAATTTCTTAAATCTTCTACTTCCTCAGTTTTCAAAAATCATTGTCTTAAATTGCTGCTACTGTTTTGTTCTCGTTTCACTAGTGTGTGTGCTTCCTTCAGATACTAAAACTTTTAGATCTGACCATTGTGCTCAACCTAAAATTTCACAGCACCTAGTAAGTTAGTCTGGTTTCTTGTCTGTCAGCTCTCTCTTCTGAAGAAAGAATGGAAACTAATCCTTGTCAGCAACTGTTGATTCTTGCTAGGTAAGTCAAGCTTTCATTAACCTATGACAGGTCAAATGCCACAGGATGTATAATTTCAGATGAAACCTGAAGCTGGGATGGCTGTTGACTTTTGGGGATATTACAGTAAGAGCCACTGAAGAACAGTGTTTGGAGCCATTACAAAAGGCGGGAGGGGAAGTCTGCAGCTGAAAGTGGGGAGTGTGTGTGACATGATAGGAAGTGGGAAACTTGTAGCTAGGAAGAAAGGCTGGAGCTAGAGATTGCAGAGCAGGGGTCTCAAACTCAAATCACCACAAGAGCCGCATGAGGACTAGTAGACGGCTGCATGAGGACTGGTATGTTAGCCTGAGGGCCGCACCACTGAAACCTTTCCATACAGCAATATTGCAAATATCATTAACAGTGGTGTTGTTGTGGGCCACAGGAAATAGTTTTGGGGGGCCACGTGTTTGAGACCCCTGTTGCAGAGGAATGGCTTGAGGATGCCAGGAGAAGCTAGAGACATGGGAAGACTGAAGCTGGAAATTAACTAATTAAATATAAGGGGACTCAAAGTCTGTGGTCTGAAAGAGTTCATAGAATTAGAGTTAAACTGCATGAATCAAGTGTTGGGGTCACAAGTAATTGACTTACTGCACTGGCGATTGAGTCACCAGCCACTGTCCACCACTGATGTTGGGAGATGAGTTCCAGCTGCAGTTTTTAGAAGTCAACAGACGTGCTTTCTAACATGTGTGTTGTGTTGTGGTGTTTTTTTTTGTTTTTTTGTTTTTTTTTTCTGAATTGTGTAGGAAACTCTTTGGTAAGGAAAGCATCTGACTCTGAATGTGCAGTGTAAACTTGCAGTGCTGTCTTAATGTTTGCATATAATAGTAAAACAAACAAGGAGCCTAGTGGCTCTTTTAAAGACTAACAAATTTATTTATTTCATGAGTTTTCGTGGGATAACTAGAGTGACATGGCTACCCCTTTGGAACTTGTCAACATATAAAAGTAGCACATCAGACTTTTTTCCCCCATAAAAGGCTGTTCACACAATGAAGTACTTTTTCCCTTGTCCCCAGCCTGACAGACTCCATAAAGAAAACTGTTGAAGTTTGCTGACAGAAGAAGTCTATGTGAAGACTCAGCAAGGAATTTAGAGAAAGAGCTCTTCTCCAGAACCCCTGCAATCTTTCTTCTGGCATGCAGACAGGTTGTAAATATTTAACATGATCTTCCTTTTTTCTTCTTCTTATTTTACTCCATCAGAATGTTTTATTCTCTCTTAAGAAGAGCTGATGTCAGGCCCCAACAGGTTGTTTGCCAAAGAACTAACCACCTCATCTAATTGCTGTTTATCTGACACTGCTTGAAGAGACTTCTTTTTAATTTGTTAGAGAAGAATTCTATCACTGAATCTAAGCACAACAGTTGAAAAATCCCTTGGATCTCAGCATTTGTGGCTGGTTCCCTTACTGAAGGAAAAAGACAGGCTTTGTTACAGCAGTAGCTTTACCAGGGTATGGTTTATTAAAAACAAAAGCAAACTTAGCTGGCTTTGGGTATTATTTGTAAAGTCAGTGTGGTCTGAGCAATCCTAACAGCACTGGGATTACTGCTAGGGCTGGACAACAATTTCTGGCAAATAAACCCCTTTTCTTGTCACCTAAATGATTCATGAATTCGGGTGAGTTCAGCTATAAGTCCAAATAGTTTGTTTTGGGCCATTCTGCAATGGACCTTTTTGACTTTGGTTTAAAATTGCATTTGTTTAGCAATTTCTCCTCTTACTTTTTAAAAAAGTATAAACAGACGGAAATGACCCAAAATGAACTGCCCTCAAAATTGACTTTGAACCAAAATAAATATTTATTATTTTTTTCAGTTCACTTATCTAATTGCTGTGAGCAGAAGGAAAAATGCTAAATATTGTTGTGTGTGGGGGGGGCAGGTAAACATATGTCCCCTTCCGATATGGTAGAATTGATTTAAACATTTTGTAGAATTCAAAAAGCAAAAATATGAACCTAAAGTTCCTGAAATAGGTATTTTGCTATGTTTATGTGAAACTACATCATATTGTGCAAGAATTTTTGTGAGGGGAACTGATATTCAAAATTAAAGTGAACCACGGTCAGGTCTGGATTAAGAGGCCTCTGGGCCCTGGGCTGCCCCACAACTGTGGGTCTCCCTGGTCTCACCCTACCCCTGGCCTGAAGCCCCAGCCCCCTATAACCATGGGAGCCCCACCTGTGCTGGTGTTGGGTGGGGGGCAAGGCCTTATGCCAGAAGCACTCCCATCCTGCCCCTGGGCTGACTGCTCTGCCCACAAGGGCAGGGCAGGCCAGCCATGTTCACTTAGCTTTGTTCAGGGGCTGGGACCTGGACAGGCTGGCATGTGGTGCACCTCTGGTGTGGCTTTCCAGGGGCATGGCCCTGGAGGGCGGCACCGGAGACCATACGGAGCACCACTCAGCCCCAGGCTGCCCCTGGAGTAAAGTGAAGCAAACAGGGCCCACATGCCCATCCCTGGGTGTAGACCAGCGGGTCCAGCAACAGGGTGGAAATCCCTCTGGTCCAGGGTCCCACCCCTACTCCAATGCTGCCAGGGCAGGTGCTCTCTGCCTCCAGCACTGTGGGGACTTACTGTGGTGGTGCTGGCCTAGGAAATACCCAGCCCTAACTACAGTGGCCTAGGAAATATAGGCCCTATCTTGTAGTGGCTCTAGATGTGCAAATTCCATTGAGGGTTTAGGTGCATGGAGCAATTGCAGAATGAAACCCTTCAACAGAAAAGAATTCAACAGACCAGTGGACTGGTGGGATTGAAACAAGACAGTGTATCTGCTCCACTTCTCTGCATCCTAGTTATGGAGTTGATTAGCAGGAGATACAGGAAAAAAATCAACGTATGCTGACAATCTGGTTCTTGTGGCTGACAGGAAAGAGGAATCTGAAAATACACTGTCAGAGTGGGCATCTGTTTGATGATCATGGTTTGAAGTTGAACACAAAGAACATTGAAGTTATGTAAGGAAAGTGAAAGAAAAGCTGTTGATTGGAATTTTGGGAGAGAAGCTGAATGAAAAGAAAGAGAATTTGTCTACTTGGGAAGTACAAAGGAGAGAGATTTGGAGAATCAGAGAGAAGAACCCAGTGCGGATGACAACAGTGAAAAAGGTGACAGGACTACTATGAGACTGGCAATTAAGTAACAAACCAAAAAGAAAAGGATATTCTGCATGTATATGTCTTTCCTACCTGCTCTATTGATCTGGAAACTATCGGTCTTAATGAGAGACAAGAATGTATAGATAGTAGAAAGTAATATAGTGAGGACCTTGGCAGGCAAATGGAGGGTAGACAGAATGTACCTGGAAGAAATTAGGGAGAAGATGAACTTGGGACTGTCAATGATAGACTGGAGAGTGCACTACTGAAATGGGCTGGACATGTGAAAAGAAAGTAAGAATGACCAAGAAAGAAAGCGTTGGAAGAAGAGGACAGTAAGAAGGATGTCGTCAAAAGACCCTGTCATGAGAAGTTTAAAGAAAAAAGGATGAACTACAAGACATATGAACCCATGCACTGGACTGAAAGGAATGGTGAAAAATAGTGGATATGTTTGACCCTTTGTAAATGGGAAGTGGAACAGAGAAGTGTCAAGTGTTGTCAGTAAAATCAAAATTGGTTGTTCTTGCTTCAAAAAGTTTCCACATAGACTTGAACTGATATTGCTAAGAATGTGAATTGCAATAAATTTAGTAATTTCAGTTTCATTTACTGTGTAGGCAAGCTCAATAGTTTAACAGAGTTAAGGCTTTGTGAGGGACATAAGCAATGTTTATATGAAAATCTCATAATGCAGCATAAGCCTCAGCTCCTTAGGAATACCTTTCATTCCCACATATGATGTGCTCTCAGTACCGCTGCTTGAGATGGTCTAACTTTTATACCGAAAAGTGATATTCAGATGCTATCCACGGCCCAGTGCGGTAAAGGATCAATTTTCATTCACTTCAGTTAGCTTAGCATAAGGGCTAAAGGAGAAAAAGTAGTATGTTTTGACTATCTTTAACAAATAGTGTTCTCTTCCTCCTTCAGGGAAGGAGGGTATTTCTATTACCCAAATGTAATCTGATGGAGATCAGACTGTCTGAACAAGCAGACAAAGTAGAATTTAGTGTCTGAAATTAGAGAAAGTACCCTTTTTGTTTATGATGCCATATCAAATGTTCTCAATTTACAGGTTAAATTGGATGCCCCCATATCTGCCCTGCAGACTAATACAGAGTCTCTGAATCCAGCTGTATTCAGAAATGTTGCCTCTTGCATCATCACAGAACACATAATTCTGCAATGCCAAACTTCACTTATGATGCATGAATCAGGCTAACACCTTCTTGCAAGTTTTGTAATCTGCTTTATGAACCATCAACTAAATTCCCTTTTTTCCCCCAGCACTGTGAGCAATGATGAGTCAGACACATGGTAACAACAGGCATATTAATGTAAAAGCAGCTCTATTATATTATCATTTTAAAGACTGGTTGCATTTACAAACATGAAGACCAATTGATTTTCTAATAAATCCAACAGGATCTAACATAGTTTGCTACAGATAACATCATCTGTGCCAGCAGGGTAGAATTATGGCTGAAGTTATAAAACCTTTTTCTGAAACAACAGTAGGTAATTTCATCTTTCTGGTCTTGCTTCAAGTTAGGTAGAAAATATGAAATATCCCAGTGTTCCTATTCCATGTAGCCACTGTCTACAGGTAGATATGCCTATGATTATGGCATATGCCATGAGTGCATTCCTTAATCCAAGGAGGACTGAGAGAGAGAAATTGCACAGCACAATTAAACCTTTTCATTTTCATTCTTTTCTTCTTCCCTTCTTACTGTGTGTTATGTGGTTTTTACATGACCTGACTTGAGTTTCAGTTAATGATGTGACACACAGGAGTGTTAGAACCCAAGTGAACTTTTGTTTTCTGCTTCTAGTCCCATGGATTAAAAATAGATTTAAAGAAAATAATAGTATGTAAAGCAACCTGAAAAATGGGTTGACTCTTTTGCTAAAAGGTTGATCAGATTTATTCACTGAAATTCAAAACTTTCACTGAAATGTGATTAATTTCAAATCTTGAAATTTCTTCAGTGGTTCTAGTTGATGTCATGGTTTCATAAAAGGGGTGATTATCCACTGACTTCAGTAGTTATTGCTGCTATATATTTGCCCCTCCCCCCAGGGATGCAGGTTCTATTGTTGGTGATAAATTTTGTTGACATACTTCGATTTACTTTATTTACATCCAAATAATCCCATCCATCACTGACAAAACAATGTTGATAATTTCAAATACTTATTACAAATTCTTTGGATTTGCTGCCATAATTTTTCCTTTATACTTTGACAAAGAAAGTAACAGTAATTTGGTATGGACAGCTACATTTTAAAACTTGGACAGAGACCATCACACTCTGAAAAGTCATAATCATTTATATGGCAACATAAAGATGCATGTTGCTTTACTGACCTTTAGAGAGCAATGAATTTATAACACTACTGAACTTTGCCAGGTTTGAGCCATTGATAAAGAAAGCTTCATGGCATACGATCAATATCAATTATTTGTTTTCCTTTCACTCCCTGTTCCAGACTCAGGTAATCATATCATATATAAACAACATATTTAAAAAACAGCATTTACAAGGAAATATGAAGTGAGCGCTGTTTTATGCCTTGCTATTAGGCAAGGGGTGATGCAATGTGCCAGAACTATTTAGCTTCAATATGCCTGTTTCTTCATCCGAAACAGTTATGAGATGAGGCTTTCATATCAGAAGAGTATCACTAAGGCTTTATTAATCTCTATAAACAAGAACAGTAGTGATGTCACTCACCAAAAAGAAAATGGAAAATGTACTAAAATACAATTTATTTTAATCCAATGTCCATTCATATGCTAAATGGTTTCATATGAATGGCTGACTGAGTTGGTAGTAAGATTACATCATCCAGATCTTGTGCTTTTTTCCTAGCAATAATCCTTGTTTAATTACATATTTGACAGGTGAGAATTGCCAATGTGGTTTGACACTGCTTAGCAAAGTGTAATCTTGCATGCTGCAATCTGTAATTTTCTTATCTCTGTGAAATACTATATGGTATTATCTTGGGGCAGATTGGGTTCCTCAGAACTGACATATTGCATATTTGCTATCTATGCTGCTTACTCAGCACAATGCTGTATAGTGGATTCAAAGTCTAGTTACTTGAATTTGAGATGCAACTTCTAAAGTCAAAAGACTGGTAAAAGATGGCTCTTGCTCTCTAGAAATCTTCCAAATTGGTGAGTTAGAATTATTGCTGCATGTAGAAGAAAGCTTGTTGTTCAGTCTTCCATCATAAGCAGATTATAGATACTCTTTTCAAATTTTGAAGAACCTTTAAATAGTCGAGAGCAATAAATATAATCTTCAGTTACAATCAGTTTAATAAGAATAGAAGAATGGTCATTCTGGATCAGACCAGCACCCGGTCTCTGGCAATATCAGAGCTTCATGAAAAGAGTACAGAAAAGGGCAACCCTTGAGAGATCCACCCATCTTCCACTCTTAGTTTCTGGACGTCAGAGATTTAGTGTTGTCACTCCCAGGCATGGAGTTAGATCCCTGACTCTGATGGCTAATAGTCACTGATAGACCTATCCTCCATAAACTTATCTGGGTGTTTTTTTTTTCAACCCAGTTGTGCTTTTGGCCATCACAGAATCCCACAACAATTAGTTCCACATATTTATTGTCCATTGTATAGGAAGTATTTATTTTGCTTGTATCCAGCATGCCACCTATTAATTTCATTATGTGAACCCTGATTTTTGTATTGTGTGGAAGGGTAAGTAATACTTCTCTATGGACTTTTTCTGTAACAGTCATGATTTTATCTTTTATCGTATCTCTCTTTAATTGTCTCTTTTCAACACTTCTGAATCTGTCCTAATAAGAATTATATGGCAGTTTTCATATTTGGAATTCATTATTATGCTTTGTAGTTTGCATGCTGAATGGAAGAGAACTAGATTTTTGAGATGGAATAATTCATTTTTTTAAAAACTTTTTCCCCAAGCGAGTTTCAGAATGAAGAAAAATGTAGCTATTTAAGATCACACAACATGGTATGATGGGTCCACACAGGAAATCTCTTCTGAACACTTGCAGGCGACTCTTAAATTTATAAAACAGAGAAAATAATATCTGAGTTAAGATCAACAAATATCTTAGGTAGCGTTCGACAACAGATTTAGCTGTCATGTGTTACTTGTTTCCTTCCTTTGTATCTAGAGCTGGCTTTCTTATTTCAGAACTAAATATTTTCTTACAAGTTTTTTTGGTGGGTCTCGTCATGAAGCAAAGACACCCCTAGGCACACTTATTCAAGCAACAGCACAGTCAAATGCAAACGATGCATCCATAGTTTTCTTCTTGTCTATTCTGCCTAACCTAATTATGAGATAATTGTTTGAAAAATCATAGAAGATTAGAGTTCGAAGGGACCTCAGGAGGTCATCTAGCCCAACCTTCTGCTCAAAGCAGGACCAACCCAACTAAATCATCCCAGCCATGTCTTTATCAAGTCAGACATTGAAAACCTCTAAGGATAGAGATTCCATTACCTTTCTAGGTAACCCATTCCAGTGCCTTACCATCCCCACCCCCCGTCAGCAAAAAAGCTATTTCTAATATCCACCTTTGCATTACCTACAAAACATTTCAGATCTACTGCATGTCCTTTGTTTGACACAAAATATTATTTCACACAAATCTGTGAAAAGTTTTGTACAGTTTGCATTTCAATATTTCAAATATGGACTCAAAAATCTTTGCTCATACATATATGCCAATAATGTAATGTTGTTGCGTGATTTTACTGATATTAATAAACTTGATGATTTAGGTAAGAATTTTTATTATGCCTAAAGATATATTGCCATATCAATGGCAAAGCTTTCCCCTTAATGCCCCCATTAACCAATAATTATTATATAGGAATTAAGTAGATGCATTAATGCTTGGGAAAGTGTTAATCATTTGGAAAAGTGTAAATGTGGAACTACCTGTATAAATTTGGACTATTTCATTGATTTTACCCTTAAATATTTTCTCAAAGTCTTTCTGAAGGCAGAGAATTGTTATTTTGACTCTGAAACCAAATCATGGTGTTGAAAACTAGCCTGTCTGTTAGGGTTGAGACCAGAATAGATATCAAGACAATGAAGCCACTGTCCTGCTTCCAGCCATGGCATCTCTGTAAAAGCAATAGTTCAATAAAAATAATTAGCGAGGTGGGGGCTGATTGAATGACACCTATATAAAAAAAAATTCCCCTCTCACCCCTATGGGTGGTATGTGTCTTCCTCAACCTCGAGTCCTCTACCAGAGGCCTGGGAGTTTGAGGGTTCTGCGCAGTATCTTAGCTGTTCCTAGCACTGCACTCTTCTGGACAGAGAGCTCTGATGTTGTTCCTGGGATCTGTTGGAGCCACTCTCCCAGCTTAGGAGTCACAGCCCCGAGTGCTCCTACCACCACTGGCACCACTTTGGCCTTTACTTTCCACATCCGCTCTAGTTCCTCTTTCAGGCCCTGGTACCTCTCCAGCTTCTCATACTCCTTCTTCCTGATGTTGCTGTCACTTGGCACTGCTACCTCTATCACCACCGCTGTCTTCTGGTCCTTGTCTATTACCACGATATCTGGTTGATTGGCCAGTACCTGCCTGTCTGTCTGGAAGTCCCGCAGAATCTTAGCCCTGTTATTCTCCATGACCTTCTGTGAGATCTCCCATCTGGTCTTGGGAGGGTCTAGCCCATACACTGTGCAGATGTTCCTGTACACAATGCCAGCTACTTGGTTGTGCCGTTCAGTGTATGCTGTTCCTGCCTGCATCTTCCATCCTGCCACTATGTGTTGGACTGTCTCTGAGGCCTCTCTGCACAGTCTGCACCTTGGGTCCTGTCTAGTGTGGTAGACCCCTGCTTCAATGGATCTGGTGCTCAGTGCCTGTTCTTGTGCTGCTATGATCAGTGCCTCAGTGCTGTCTTTTAGTCCAGCCCTTTCCAGCCACTGGTAGGATTTCCCAATGTCAGCCACCTCAGCTATCTGTCGATGGTACATCCCATGCAGGGTCTTGTCTTGCCATGGCACTTCTTCTGCTTGATCTTCCTCCCATGTCTGCTGCTGCTGCCTCAGGCACTCTCCGAGCAGCTCATCTTTGGGTGCCATCTTACTGATGTACTCCTGGATGCTCTGGGTTTCATGCAGGACAGTGGCTTTGACACTCACCAAACCCTGCCCGCCTTCTTTCCAGCTGATGTACAGTCTCTGGGTGTTGGACTTGGGGTGGAAACCTCCGTACATTGTGAGGAGCTTCCGGGTCATCACATCGGCAGCCTCCCTGTCCTCCTTTGGCCAGCTCACTATACCGGCAGGGTGACTGGATAGTGTAGTGGTTAAGCATGCCATTGTGGTTGAGAGTGATGCTCTTTGATAGGGGAGACTGGGGTTTGACTCCCAGTAGATACCTACCTACCTTCCCAGTAGGGGGCCTTGGGCAAAAGACCCCCTAATGCTTCACTTGCCTACCTTGAATATGAGAGTGACCTGAACTACGAGAGTCATGCTGGCTTTCATGTTGCCTGGATTAACAAGGTCTGTGCCAGATGTTGGGGAACCATGACAATCTGATGAGAAGTGGACTACTGGAACAAACCATACATGGATGAAGTAGGGTATCCCCTGCCAGTCATCAGACACCTATATATATAATGTACCTATATACACACATCATTTCCTGGCTCTGTTAGTGGTGATGGAAAATGTGATGTTTTAACAGTATGTCCCTATGACTGGCTGGTGCACTGCCAAAGAGAGATCTGGTTCCAGGAATTGTGAACATACTGTCACTTTTTGCTTTGAAATTAAGCCCTAAAATAAATAAATAAATAAATAAATAAATAAATAAATGGGTTTCAATGTTAAGTTGTATACGGTATTTTCATTGTGGTTTTATTAGATCACTAAAATACCTGCTGTAGGACAATATCACAAGGAACTGGTTCATTCAGCAAGCTTAGAATCTAATATATACCTAAGAATGTAGAGAAAGGGATTTGACAGAGGCAAGGAACCTACAGCGGTTTAAGTATTTTTATGAGTTTTTTATAATAAGAAAAGAGTAACAAAAAGCCTGAAGTATAAAGTAGATATTGTAAGGTTCGAAGTTTCAGATTACCTTAATTTGCTTTATAAATTGCTATGGAAACAAAGTCATGAGACACTTTCTCAGTTACTTTCCTTTCCCCATAATTTGTATTCTCTCCTCTCCCAGCCACTAATTAGAAACTAGCAAATGAATGGCAATCTAGAAATTTTAATTTTGTTGATTAAATTAGAACCACCAATTGATTAAAAATATGGATAATTGCTTTTGAAACACATTAGCCAAGGTCTGACACTCATACTTGGGCTATACAGAATCTGACCCCTTGTTCATTATTTCTAAAATTTAATCCTTTATGGAAGGATGTGCAGAACAGGGTCAAATTCTATTCTTGTTTATGCCATCTAAAGTGATTCCATTGACATTTGTGGAATCTGGAGTTACTTCAGCTTTTCACTAGAATTGTGAATTACTCTGGAGTTGCATCACTATAACTGAAAGATCAGAATTTGACTCAGGGGAGGCACATTTACCATCTAATCTGAGTTTTAAAAAGACCATTTATTACTTATTTCTGTTATTGACTGAAACAACTATGCATGGCTGGCCAAACTTATAGAACTCAAGAGCCACACAAGTTAATCGTTAAACCTTCGAGAGCCACACTGAGGCATATAGCCATATTTTACCAACTCCAAAATTACTAAGTTTAAAATTCACTGGACACATTGATTTTATCATAAAAAGAGGGCAAATATTGATTCTACTAATGTCAGATTCTAATAAATACTTAAGGTTACCATGAAAACTAGGCCTACCTATACAGTAAAAACTTAGCTTCTCCCTGCCGTACCAACCATGTCACTGCTTCTCCCTGCCCTCTCTGACCATTCTGCTCTTCTCCCTGCCATCCCAATTCCCTCCCTAACCCCCAGGCTCTGATGCTGGCTCCGTTGGGTCAACTCTCCCCATTTTATGGTGTCTAGGGACAGGCTGGGGCTCCCCTCGAGCATGCCCTGAGCATGCTCAGGGAGGGAGATTTAAAACTCCTAGGCTGGGGCTGCTTTCCTCTGGCTTTCTTCCACAATCCACACTTTTTCATTCAAGAGCCACATGCAGCTCCCGAGCCACAGTTTGGCCATGCCTGCACTAGAGGATCAGAACCTTTAACACGATAGATTTGAATGATATCCAGCAGGAGAAACATGAAGAATAATAATTCAGCTTTACTCCCATTACTTAAGTTTACTTTTACATATCAGAATTAGCTAGTGGAAGTCTAAAAGAACTGCACTTCCTAAATTTGAGGACTCGCAAAAGACTTTATGGAGAATATTTGAAATCAGTTTCATTTAAAATATGCATATCTCCAAATATGTATATTTTTGTGTTCAACATTTTCTAATAACATCTTTTTGTCATTAATTCAGTTTTGTTTTGTTTTGTTTTTTTAAATTCACATGAAGACTTTCCATGGCTCTTCTCTTCAGAATTGTGTAATTAGTGACTGGAATTGTGTGATTAGTGACTGGAACGTAACTGTAGCATTGGCCTAAAACAGATTGAGCCTGATACATCTGTCCAAACAATAAATGGTGAGGCAGAGCAAATACAAGATATACCACTGTAGTAGGAGAGTTTTAGGGTGAAAAAAGGCAAATATTTATAAAGGTGGTATAATGATATTCTGAATAAAAAGACTTTGATATCTGTAATTCATTACAAATACATAACTCATTGTTCGAAAAGATCAGCATGCCTTATTTTTCTTATGCCAGATACTCAAATAGGATGTGACAGTTGCTAAATTGTTCACCATGAACTTGAAAGAGCAACTGGAAGTATACCCAGCATATGGTCCAAAGGCAGACATCTGTTAACAAAGATTAGGGATATTGTGGAATGGATTTGCTATTGTTACAATGAGCCACATAGTCTCTAGTGTAACTCCACTGAATGAAATGAAAATAGCAGGCAATGGTGTTGCAGCAATGTTGGCCCAATGTGCTTTGCCAACTGGATTCACAGTATGTGTGTAGCACCTGGGGAGTTACAGATGCATTTGTCAGAACTTCTTGGTAAATCCATGTTTATTGGCTAGAAACATGGTGAGAATGGACTACCTACTGATTTAGAAGAAACAGGGAAAACCACCCAGCTTCACAGATTCTGATAAAATCTCTAAGGAGACTAGATGTTGAAGTTCTATATATACTTCAAAGATAAACTGCTCCTAAATTCCTCAAATAGGATACAGAGAGACCAAGTGGAAGTATACACTTTGCTGCGCTTTTTGAGATGAGGCATTTTGTGCTACAGGTCGGGGCTTGCAGCCCTTCCAGAGGTATTTCTCTCACACACATACTATCAGTATGGTCTCTAAAATATTAAGTATAGTTAAAATCATTAGATATCATTCATTCTTAGACTGAAGTTTTGTTGGGTACTTGATAGTCCCAACAACTTCACTTGGATTTTGTTAACATATTAACTTTTTTAATACAAGAAGGAAAAAAAACCCAAGGAGTTCTAAAAATCAGTTTTGTATTCAACATTTTGGTAGTCTTCTGCGTTAGCTCATAAGATGCTGCTTTATGCAGTCTGTCAGCAAGCACAGATTCAGGTGCTGGGCACATTGCAGAGCAAACTACTTTCACTTCCATTTGACCTCTGGCTTGTGTAGCCAAAGGGAACAAAATAAGCCATATGTGCATATATTCTGATATAATTAACTTATTATTTACTGAATAGAGTATGGTGCAAGCATGAATAAAATACATGTAAGACTAGGTCAGCAACTGACCACAACTGTCATTTATTGCACTTGATTTGGAGATCTATGGTTTCATAAAATGGTATGTTCTTGGATATTTGCTAGCATGAAAGCGGGAAATTCCTTTTTCAACTTTGGAACACTTTGGTTTCTGTTGTATATCTAACCCATGACAGGAGAATTAGAAAATGATATCTCCTGACCTGGTGATATTCTCCAAATGGATTATATAACGTAAAGTCAGTTTCTGAAACTTACATGGCTACCTATATATTGTACCTAAATCAACACTGAAAACTTCAGGAACTTTGCTCAGGTGTGTATAAGAATCTTGGTGGATGGTGAAAATATCCAGCAAGCTGTTCCTCATTTTATCATGTCTCTCTGCTTCATTTAATTTTGACTTCAATTAATTAAATCAATTAATGCATTTTAATGCAAGATCTCTAATCACCTTCATCTCTCAAAGGATAAAACCTAAATGGAAAACTGATCTAGATGTTGGTCTAATGATGATGCTTGAAATTTTGTATACAGTATTCTGTGTCTATCCCTTTTGTGCGAAGCAGAGTTGGGAGGATAATAGTTTTAAATTATTTCAGTTTAAAACCTTAGATAGGCTATTTTAGACACCTGCAGGGATGGAACTATGCAAATGTTTTCTGTTGGAGTAGCAGAAAGGGAATGGTGTTAATAATCTTATATTAATGTAGCAACTTTTTTGTTGGAAGTCTTCCACACTGCTTTGCAAACTATATTGAAACGGGTCTTAAGTGATACTCAAGTGACTTACCAAAAATTGATTGCTTAATGGAGCTGGTCTTTTAATAAAGGTACAGTAGACCTGAACTCCATTATACATGTGAAGATACTTTGAGATAGTTTCTTTAAAAAAAGGTTGTCTAATAAGGCTATAGAGGTTTATAAATTATACATCTGTAACCCTGCTTCCTCAGAGTGGCACTTTGTCTTCTTCTCGTCATGCCGAGGTCAACTAGAAATTCATGAGTCACTACAGTTTTGGCTTGGAGATATGTCTTTTAGCTCAGACAGCAGACACTCATACATTAAATTCAAGAGCTCCCAAAATTAATCATTTTGGCTATGTCTACACTAGCAAATTAGTTTGGACTAAGCAAGCTTAGTCTGAACTAATCTGAACCTTGTCTACACTAGGCTTTGCCTAGTTCAAATGAAAAAATTTGCAAAGCTTAGTTCGAACTAGTTAGTTCAACTGGTTAGTCTGAACTAACTGCTTAGTTTGAACTAATTTGCATTTTTAGTTCTAACTAGCCCAATGGAGACATGCTGGTTTGAACTGCATAAGTCTGAACCAGCGGTTAGTTCGAACTAAACACTTTAGTTTGAACTAACTTCTACGTATAAAAAGTTAGTTCAAACTGAAAATGATGCAGCTAGTTCAAACTAAAAAGTTAGTTTGAACTAAAAAATCATGCTTAGTTTGAACTAAAAGTCTGAAATAAGCTTTTAGGTGTAGACCTAGTCTATATGGATCAATGCTTCATGTGGTGACTTATATGGGGATTGAACCTGCAACCACTGCCCTTTGTCCACTGGAAAGAAAGAAAAAATAGTGCCATATTTTGGAGGTATCAATATAGGCTGCATTTTCATTATTTGGTTCTGCAAATGTACTAGCCCCTAGCAAGAGGATCTTTTTTCCCATGCTCCGCACAGGACTCCATTACTGCTTTCCTACTATATGAGTCATCCCAGTGGTGCCTTCACTTATAACACAGACCCACACAGGGATGTCAGCAGCAAGGATCAAAGCTGAGACTTCATGAGCTTACTGTCTGAGCCTCTATTGCCTGAGCTAAATGACATCATTTCTAAGATGGTGGCAACCTCATCAGTATCTAGCTGGCTCAGCCACCACTGCCGTCGTGGGGGAGGGGATAAAAGGAAGGTACAAAAACGTCATGCTGAGCAAACAAGATAATATATGTCACACATACTATCAGGCCCACCGAAAGCAATTCTGAGTCCCTGTGCAGAGTGTCCAATGCTTTCCCCTCTCCCTGAAAGGGAGGGCTGGGGTTTTTACAACCATGGGAAGTGGGTGAAGCTTCTCCACTAGCTCCCCATCCCATCTCTTCTGCCCACAGCCCCACCCACATTCTACCCCCGACTTTGCTTCCTTCCCCACTTGGTCTGCTCACCGCCACGTCTCTCACTCCCACTCAATCCCACTGCTCACTGCATCCCTCCTTCCATGCCCATTGAGCCTCCTGCTATCTTCTACACTCTTTCCTTTCCTTGAGGTGGTGAGTGATTGGGGAGGGACTGAGTGGAGAGGGAAGAAGGAGGGATGCAGTGAGCAATGGTGGGTAGGAGGGATGTGCCAGTGAATAGGGGAGGAGGTGGGGCTGGGGCTTGGGCCTGGGGTGCAGTGTGGGTGGGGTTGAGGCAGAAGAGTTGCAATGGGAATTTAGCATCCCCAAAGGGAAGTTTCACTTGCCACCCATGGATCTATCCCATCCACCTGGGCTCTTTGAAATCACCAGGCCCCTGGGCAATTGCTCCTTTTGCCTCCTCTGTCAGCAGATCTGCACATCATAGACATATACCTATCTTGTTTGCACACAGTATGCTTATAGTATATGCATGACTCATCAACGTAGATTCTTTAATCTGACTAACTTCTTGTTTAAAAGACAGCCAACCATTTACCATCTAGCTTTACACATAATTTCAGTGTCAAAAATAGCCTTATGTTTTCTTTTACTTCAAACTGATGAGGGTGTATGAGCCAATCCTTACCTTGGCCTGTCATCAGTGTTATCAGTGTGGGAAACTTTGTTGTATATCCCTGACAATGACCCCCCCCCCACGGCAATTACTAGAGCAAATTCTAATGTAATTTCTTCTTTCTCAAAGGACAGAAAACCTCTGACTTCATTCAGCCTCCCAAAAGCAACTCCCTGCTCTGCAGCCAGTTTTTTCTGCTGCCCCCACCCTTCCCTTTGTAGTCCATTGTCAGGAATGGGGGCCTGCAGCTGTGAATATCCAATCAGGAGCTGGGCTGCAGCACAACTCCCTGATTGGCTAAGACAATCAGGTGGTTTGTTCTTAAATCCAGCAGTTGCTGAGGCTTAGAGCAGTTGTTCAACACACATGTGCTCCACACCATTCCAACCCTTCTTCTGCCCTTATTCCATCCTTTTTTCAGTTTAGACCCTACTCTCTACCTGGCCTTGTTGACACCTGTCAGACCTTACTTCTACTTTACCGGTCTTCTACTCCGACTCTCAGGTCTGAATCCTGACTCTAATTCTGTCTCAATCCTTGGCTCTGGTGATCAGATTCTGACTTCAGTTCTAACCCTTGGGTCCCATCCCTGGCTCTGCCTCTGCCTTGACCTTGGACTCCAGCATTTGGACTCTCTTCCTTAGGCCTGACTCTTGCTCTAAACAATAGGCCTGAACCTACAACCCAATTTCTTGATACCCACCTGCAGCCAGCAATCCTGCTATGCTATTTCTTTGCACAAGCATCATTCCTCCTTCCAGCTTTTGCAACTTTCTCCATCTCCTTGCTAGGTCTTGCTCATTCTGTTGCCCGCAATTGTGACTCTTCCATTGCTTACCATCTTCAGCCTTATCAGCTCTTCTTGCTCTCAAACATTTAGCTAGTTCTGCCTTACTGCACGTTAGCTGTTTATATCCCTGTTTTCTGCAATGCATGCCAGTTCCTAACACTCTATTCCTTCCTCTTACAACTAGCTCACTTCCTTCCAGCATCACTACCAAGCCAGCTCTGCTTCTGTCATCTTAACTTACTCTGTCTGCTAGCAACCACAGTGAGGTGCCCCCATGCTTGCTTCCATCTCTATCAAATTACACATCATAACCTACATTGTACAGTGATTTCGTGCAGAAACTGAGTTATTTTGGATACATTCTGCACAATTCTACTTGTAAATTGTTTGTTCTTTTAAAATGCATTCATGAATCTGTTACTTAATTTAGGCCTTGATGGAAATATCATTGAAACATTGGGTAATTCTTTCTTCCCTCAAGCCATGGAAAAAAGTTGATGTATGCACTCTTTTTGCCTCTCTCTTTGCCTATTTACCTCAAACTGCTAATTAGTTCCAGCAATCACAATGAGCATAATAAATGGGATTCCAATACGGAAGACTGTGCTGTGCTAAAAATAAATCATGCTCCAAATTAGTACGTAGTAATACAGCTCTGTTTATAAATGCTAGTTGCTGCCTTCTCATAATTTTGAATGACTCAATGGTATAGAATTACTCAATGCTATAGTTTCAGTACTGTAACTAAAAAGCCAGGTTGATGAATTAGCCTGAAGGAAACCCATATGGAAAATATGAGGTTTCTAAAGAAAATGGAAAAGCATATAGGACCAAATTCTCTTCTGGTATAAGCTGACATGGCTTTCTTGGCTTCAGTGGACAAGCACCAATTTACATTAGCAGAGGATTTAACCAAATGAACACAGTGTTGTATTTATGCTGTGCTAAAGCACAAGTGAATAGTCTGCCCATTGACCAGAGGACCTAATATTGTAATTATTCCATGTTTGCATGAGTTGGTGAGCCCAGACTTAGATAAAATTACTTGATGGTGACACACTTGAAGACATATCTGACCTCTCCACTTCTTTCTAAGAATGAGTTTATTCTAACCTTGCTTTCCAAAAAATTTACCACTGTTGCTAGCAACCATGGGATTTAGTATAGACAGACAATTAGTAAAGAAACAAAATATAACTTTAAAGTTATTACAGATCCTTATGTTCCAGTATTGTTATGCTCTGATGCACCCTAGAATAACAATCCCCAAGATGCAGTCTAAGCAAGATACGCAGGTAGGTTTTCAGTCAAAACATCTATGAATCATAAGGCGGTTAGCAACAGTTTGAACAAAACATAATACCAGTCCAAACACCAGATATTTAATAGAACCTCTGAGTAGCTGTACACACCCCAAACTATGTGCACACAGAGTGAGAGAGAGAGGATTTGGAACACCAAGTTCATAGAGCAAGAACCGGGGAACAAACAGCAGCAGGAAGCTGGAAGGCAAGGCACCAGCCGTCATAAATATTTGCATGTCAGAAGCTGCAAATCTATGTTAGAAGCTGATAGTTTAGTATTTATCATGCTGCAGAGGTCAGTTCTCCAGTAAATATTTCTGACTAACCATTGTTATAATAATTGAGCACAAGTATATTTGCTTTCCTAGAATGAAGCATTTTCCTCAGCCTTCCTTCAGTTAGTTTGTAATTCTTTATGGATACATGATCTCAACATTCATATTTTAGATTTCTAGCTGCTTGATTACTGGTTTTTTTTCAATTTGAGAAAAACCCTGCACAAGTAATTGGCTTGCAGTCTGGGTTAAGAAAGATTACATGAGCTCCCAAGACTTGATCCAAAGCCTAATTTACACAATGAGAGCCTTTCCACTGTTTTTAGCGAGCTCTTGATCATTATTTGATGGCAGTCTGTACAAAATTCCATGATACCCCAGACTTCTGCCACACTTTGTTAATTGTCGGCTCCCTGGGTATTGTCCTTTCAAACATCTACTCCTGGCTTCATTAAGGGAAGCCTGAGGGCCACTGGCATGGTAGATCTGCCCTGCAATCATGAACCAGTGGGCTCCTTGGCAGCCTGACAGACAAGTTGATGGATTGAAATAGCAGCAAAACTCACACAGATGTAGCCTGACTCTTAGACCTCTCTGTAACACAACTGTACTCAAATTTCAGGCTAGGTTGCAGTTTGAGTCTCAGCTACATTCTCAAGCCCCCATTAATATCTCTGTGTATATATAAGTGCTTCAGATGTCAATCAAATCACCACCTTTCTGACTGGTTGACATTTTAAATTTAGCTGCATTTCAATAAACCTCAGGTTTATATTGAGGAGGTCAAAATATTTTGTTCAAAATATTGTAGCAGTAAAATCAAAACTAAAAATGAAATAAGATGGACCATATTCTGTTCTCATTTACACAGTTCCAATTTCAGAACAATGATTTGAAACCTATGCAGTTATTCCAGGTTTACTGCAATGCTAAGGAGATCAAAAATTTTCCCTTTGTATTAGTTGCAAATTCTGTTGGAAACGGCTAGAGATAGGGATTCTTTGGTAAAACCCCTCTGTAAGTGTCACATTATACTGAAAAATTCATTTAGCACAGTATGCTGTAAGTCTTAAAGTGCACCTAATCACTAGAACTTCTGATGTTTCTTTATAAAACTTTGGTAAAGTAAACATGGAGCAATGCCTCCCACTAACATCACACCTTTGTGTAGGACCAATTGCAATGAAATCACTATGGTAAAATTTCCACTTGTATGAAGATCATCCAAAACAGAACACTTTTGTTGAAAGCTGGGGGAACAAGCTATTTTATAAAGGAGTGCCTAGGTATAAAGTTGAACTGAAAGCTAGATCCTTGAACACACACATCACAAGTTATTATCATCCAACACTTGTGCATAGGAACCTGAAAGAGCGTTCCGGGTGTAGCTCTTGCTCTTTTTGTTGAAACACTGAAGATGAAACTTGAAGCTGAGGAGATGTGAAAAGAAATCTCTCTGGATAATTCCAAACTACATTGCTGAACATCACTTATCCTCTCTGACTTTTTTCCCAACAATTCCTTTGGGGAACTGTTCTAGGCGTTTTAGAAATAATGCTACATTATGTTAGGAAAAGCACTGATATCTAATGATTGCATGGTACACAACAGTTTACTTCAGTTCTGACAGGTTAGCAAACTTCTCAAAACTATGATGAAGTCACAAAAGATGACATAGATCCATTTGGCAGATAAGGGTCTGAGAGCATTTGAGTGAATTTTGAAGAGAAAAGGCATTTGCCAGTGGTAGTGCATGCACGTGCGCACGCGCGCGCACGCACGCACGCACACGCACGCGCACACACACACACACACACACACGCGCACACACACACACACACACACACACACAGAGTGCACTCCAGTCTTGAAGAAGCTGTGCTCTTCTTGCATGCCTCAATGCATTCACATGAAGTGAACTGGAGCCAGGGTTGAGTATGAAATGCTGGGGGCAAGGGGACGTGCAAGTGCTCCCAACCCTCCCTAAATGGTGCCCCTGAACAAAAGTAAAAGGGCTTGAGTGTGTGACTAAGAACTCAGTAATTGTTACCTTTTTCTCTCTCAAACCATCAGTGAATTAGATTCTTTGTTATGGCTACTAACCTCTTCTGCAGAGTGCCATCTTGGAAACTTGATTGCAACAATGATGGAAAATCTAAGATAGATATGCATTTAGCATAACTGATTTCATATCATTGCATATACAAAAACTTCCATATTAAAGGCACAGTGAACATATCTGTTGCAAAATAAACACAGCATAGGGAATGGTATTACAACATTACTCTCTGTAAGGCGGGCACCTCAAGCCTCCTGGTAGAGGTGCCTGGTCTCTCTTTTCAATCTGCCTAACCCCCAGCCAGGGCTGGCAGGTAAATGACACTGTCTCTGGCCCCTCAGGCAGGGCAGGCAGACAAACAACCCTGTCTGTGGTCCCTTGAGTAGGGCAGGCAAGTAGATCACAACTGTTTCTGGGGGATTGGGATGGAGAGGAGGGTGGGGGATGTGACACAAAGCAGGGAGTAGCTTCTGGCACTGCTCCAGGGGTAGGGAGGCAGGGAGCCTCAGGCCAGCTTGACTTCACTGTGTCCCAGCCCATCAGCAGTAGAGGGTTTGGTTATGGGGCCAGTGGGTTTCCAACTGCAACACGCTGGCCCAGTTTGCGGCCTGACCGGTGCAGGTTGGAGCTCTAAGCCTACTGAGCCCCTTTCTGCCCTTGCCCCTGGGAGTACCTCTTTGGGTTTCTCATTGTCAGTCTCCTCCAGGTACTTGCCTGGTAGTAGGTTTTGGGGCCCCTCCGTGTCATCCTGGGGGCCTAGCAAGGCAATGGCATCCTCTGCTGCGGGCAGCTCCTCCAGGTCACAGCCTGCTGAGTCAAGATTGTCCTCACCAGCCAAGGGAAGCTCCCCCACATTACAGGCAGGTGGCCTGAAGCCTGGGTTTGGGGGCTTCTTGGGCTGCAGGGGTGTGGGTAGCTACAGAAAGTATTTTGGGATTCTGTTCCAGGGCTGTGGTCACAGCAGGTCTGTGGCCGGGAGGTCCAGGTGACTGTCAGGTCCCCAGACTGTAGGGAGATTTGTGGTCGGACAGGGTCTGTGAAGGGAGCAGAGGGACCTTCTTCCCCTTTGGCAGCCTAGCTCCCACTGAGCTCCAAGGCTGCCCTTTTATACTTCCTGTTCCTCCTCCCTGGCTTCCAGCCAGATGGAGGAGGCTGACCCTGGCTCCACCCCACCCAAAGGCAGACCAGCGCCGGGTGTCTGTCTCGGAGAGAGGCCATCCTGCTTCTCTGCATTCTCCATATACCACCAATTTCCTTCAGTCTCATCCTGGATCCTGTCCAACATTAGGGATAAAAATAAACTTTAGTTTCCCTAACTTTTCTGTATTTAGCCTCTTTTAGCAGTTTGCCAAGAGTCCCCACCATTTTGGTTGTCTTTGTGATCTAGACTGACACCCCCCAGAAAGTGGGCTGAGGTTGTTGATTTCAATTAACTCAAGCAGTCAGCTGTCTTATAATGATAGCTGTGAATTTCCACCGTGTCAGACTTGAATTAGTAATATAGCGGTGAAGAGCGCTGTGTGTCATCTTACATATCTTGGGCAATCTAGTTCCTTGTATTTTTAAATCGTTCTATGTGGGTCTCATAGGCTATGTCCACATCTCCATTTTTAATTTGGACTTGGTAGTCCAAAGTAAAAAAGTCCAAGGTTAGTCCGAACTGACCTTGGGCTAGTTCAGACTAACCACAGCTTTTTGGTTCGAACTAGCTGCGCATCTTTCTTTAGTCGGAACTAGCCATTATTTCTGGTCTTGTCTGTGCTTACTAAGCCAGCTAGTCTGAACTAACCAGGGATGCTTAGTAGTTTGGACTAACAGAAATTTCTTAGTTCAGACTAGCCAAAGGCTAGTGTGGCCATGGGCCCAATTATTCTGGACTAAGCTTGCTTAGGCTGGACTAATTTGGCAGTGTAGACATAGCCATACTGTTTTTTCTAATTAACATGACATGGTAGAAGGTTAACATTAAAATAAAAGAGGAAGTTTCTTTGGGTGGATGAACTATTGCTTGATACGAGTATTAATTGTACATGATGAATGTTTATTTCCATTTGCCAAAGAATTCACTGTAAGTATCGCTGGTTCATTATCAAAATCTCAAATATACTTAGTTAACAAAAGAATATATAGTAAAGCTTAAAAAAAATCAGTGTTATCTGTTTAATTTATATGCATCACTCCAAACGAACCTATTGTGAGCTTCCATGGGGTACAATCTAGACAACTCAGTTCCCTTAATTCTCTAGTCTGGGGTGCCTATTGTACTAGTTTGCTGTCAGAACATCTGTTTCTGGCCTGCTTACACAGCCTTCAACATGCAAATTCACTCCCATGTAAATATGTGAGAATGCTGCCCAGTCACTCGGGAATTACATAGAGGGCAACACCTGCAAATTTCTAGTCCCAGCCTTGATACCCCAGAAATGTGCATTTTGTACTGCTCATTACATTGCAAAGAGTACAAGCTCATAGAAAGTCCATTGTTTTTATCAAAGGAAAATGATAATGCCCCAGCGTTGTTATCCCAAATGGAGTTTTCCTCACACTTTAATCCACAGACGTTGGTTAAGATAAAACAAATAAAATAAATTTAACTATAGGTTTTAAGTGATTACAACTGATGATGCATCAAAGTCAAGGGCTGGTTACAGGAAAAAAAATGAGAGTAAAATGAAAACTAATACCTAACTTAAACTAAGTGAATTTAAAAATAAAAAAGTTTTATCTTGGTACACACTGCAGCCAGTTTCAGCGGCTGGGTCTCTTTTCAGCCTGGAAACCCTCCCTCTTAATTCAGTTCTTTAACAGTCACTTAATGTCATGAGTGGAGATAAAAGAGTAGAGAAGTGAAGTGGAAGCTGCTGTCTCTCATTCTTATACCATCTCACCACTTTAAAGATTATTCCAGCTGGGATGCAGGTGACAAGCAGTTTCTTGTGGCTAAGAGGTCTGAACTGTCCCTCTGATGAAATGTAAAGTTCTTGTTCCCACCTTCCCCAATGGCTGCTTGACTAAGCCCACTTGATTTTGTGTAGCCCACCAGTGACTTCAATGTACTAATGTAACAGCTATGCCTATTTTGGCATATAGTTGAAATCAGTGAGAGCTTCAATTACCAGAGATCCTAGCTCTCAATAAATGCAGAATGGCTGGTTTTTAGATATGACCAGCAGAGCTGTAACGGCTATTTACAGTACCCGGATAGTCAGCATCTGGGGCAAGTGGCACAGAACGTGCCCTTTTATGGAGCAGCTTATTGGAGCTGCTCTGGTGCACTTGAGGCAAAGCCCCGCTTTCCCTGCTGTAGTTATGGCCCTGGTGGCCAGCTGTTTGACAGTATTCAAAGCATTATGTGTGTTAAAAATCATGATCACATAAAATGCCTCTGGAGTCAATTAGCTACATTTAGAAATTATATGGTATATTAGACCACTTGCAGTGTTAGTTTTGCTTGTTTAGAGCATCCGCTTTGCATCACAAACCAAGGAGGTGAGAATCATATAAACAGGAAATAAAGACGATCTGGCATTCATGCCAACAGTGGTATGCTGAATCTCCATAATCTCTACATGGCGTCAGAATGGGACTGAATAAAGACCCGACAGATTACAGAATGTCCCTGCAAAAAGGGGAAAAGGGGAAAGGAAAATACAGAAGTAAGCCTTCCATCTCTGCCAGAACAACCAAAAAGCTGCCCAGAGCTAACAGCACAATAAGCAGAAAAAAGGCCTGAAAGCACTGAAAAGCCAGAAGGAATCACTGTGGTGAATTCAGATTACCACAGAGTAGAGATGTGATATTTGTACTCATCTGAGAAGCAGCACATCAGAACCATTGTTACTATTTGCCAGAGAAGCCATGGGACTCTACTTGTTCACATAATACTACCAGCATATCCTTCATATCTTTTTGCAAGGAGATATCCAGTAAGAGAAAAACAGCCTCCTGTTTACCTGAAGGATTGCATAAAATCTTGCACATTCAAGGAAGTTAGAGGTCCAATAATCAAATGTCTTACAAAGCCAGGCTAAAGACCTGACATAGGCTGACAGGTCAGGCAATCCAATCTGTCCATCAGAAGCCCTTTTACTCTTGGTTTGTATTTGATATATTGTTCTTGTTGTATGTTATTTAAAGTGACATTTGGATAAAGGTTTTATCCAGAAAGGGGGTTGTGATGCTCCTTGTGAATGTCTGAAGTGGTCACCAGTGGACAAAGAGCAAGGAAATAAGAATCTGTAAACAGGAAATAGGCTGTCTGACATTCACCCCAGCTGCAGTGTTTTGGGGTGCTGCAGTCTCTACGATCCTTCAGTAACTTGGTTTCTGTTTAATTTAGAATCCCTTAGACCTATGTTTATCTATTCTACAGATGTGTTAGCAAGATTAAGTTAGTGTAGCTTACCCCAGAAGAGGCCAGAAGGAGGACTATGTTAAAGTAGTGTGAATGAAAGCAGCCCTACAAAGTTTAGTTAGCATACAGCAATCTAATTTACACATCACCTGTAAATTTGACCTGGTGAGTCTAAGGTAGTCTAAACAAATATTTGTTTGAGCATAAGAGAGTCTAAGTATAGAGAGAGTCTAAACTGGTATAGGATATGGGTTCTTCTTGTGCACTTACAACGTAAGTTACACCAAACTCAGATTTTCCTACTCACATTTGAATTTGTTCCAAATCATTTAGATACACCCACTCTGCTGGTGCATAAGGGAATCTGAGATGGTGTCACTTACATGCTGAGGAGACAGAAGAGATACGCTCAAGAGTGCTACTTCAATGTATATCTTCTTATGCCTTGTTAGAGGTCTTCTGCAGATAAGTCATATCTCTTAAGATTGCCTTAAATCTATTGCCAATATCCAAGGGTGTGTGAAATTGATATAGACAACTTCACATATTTAAATTTTTTTATTAAAATTGTTAGAAAACAATCAAATGCAGGGTTTTTGAAGGAAAGAATTTCTGTACATCTAGGAATAATGCATAGCTTATCCAAAAGGTACAAGGTTTGGCTTGACAGTCATACAATACCAAGTTATATAGTTTGCAATATCCCAGGTTATAGGTTATCAATTTATTGATTAAGGTTTATTAATTAAGGGTTATCAGTTCAGTGATAGTGTTGAGATATAAGCTTTCAAACATTTGGATACACCATTCATACAAAAGAAATACTGAGGCTGGTTAGTGGAAAGCAAGTATAACAATGAGTATTGAACGTCCTCCCCCTGAATTTGTTCCAGAGGGTATCTTTGTATCTTGCAATCTCTTCCTAGTCAACAGTGAGCTACATTACAAAATAATATCTCATTTAATGTGAACTAGTTCTCTTTAAATCTTGGTGAGTGGACTCCTTTTCAAACTATGACAGAAATATGAAGAAAAACATAAATTTGACACCAGTTATCACAAAGGTCACCTATAATCCCTCACCAGAGTCTTTCTGGCTGTGTAATACATTATTGCTTAACTTCTTTTCTTGACATCTTTAGAAAACCATTTATATGTAATAACTTTATAAAATGTTTTTGTATGATCAAGCCATGAGTGTGAAAATGAACTATACAACAGTAAATTTTGCAACTTCTACTTATTCAGTTTAAAGTAATTAGACCTGTTGTTATAAAAATGTCTTTAAGGTCACTATGATGGTGTTGAAATGCACAAGATAAACACATTATCATTTATATTTGTGAAGAACAGTTTCCAAATGATTGCCAGTTACAGAGGAAAAACTCTATTAAATATCTCTGAAGATGAAGAGATGTCATTAAGCAGCAACGATAGATCTGCATCCAAACATCTCAAATATTTAGATTTAGCTATGTGACTTAGGGCCATTGCTAGAGGATACCACTGGTGGTAGTGATATGAGTTAGTGAAGGTTCAGAGACATGCTTTATATTACTAAATTACTAGGTTGACTAAGGTATTACAAGATATCAGTCAGATTAAGACAAAAACTATTTCAGTGCAAGTCGATGAAGACCAGTTAGAACCCAAGATGATAAAAAAAGAGACAATGCAAGTTATATTGCCAGAAGAAGATAGTTTTTACAACAACCTGTGGTACCTAACTAAAAATACAAAAGAAATAAACTGGAAGTAAGTATTTGGTGCGTTATTTGTACTAAGTAGCCAATAAATTCCTTTCGTTGTTCTAACATTTGTTATCACTGGACAGTTTTTCCTAACAGCAGGAAGTAAAAAAAAGTTTGCCACCATGTTCTGTAAGCTACCTATGCCCCAGCAGCACACCACCAACATTGTGAAGCCTGCATCCCTTTCCTCCCTCATTTTTTCTTGATGGACCATCCACAAGAGGGTCCCAAATCATCTAGAGACCAAATTCCCGCAGCCCTTTGGGATGCTCTTTCAGACAGGATGTGAGCTGAAAACAAAAAAACTATAGGCCTAGAGCTCTGGTTTCAAGTTCGACAAACAAAACTAAAGTGGATGTGAGAGTGCCCAACCAGTGTGATCCATCCAAAGGTCTGTAATAGAAAGACCTGAGTAAAAATTAAACAAATATGAACGCTTATTTAGATATTAATGCTACGGAACTCTCTTCTGATTGTTAGGTGTTGCCCTTTGTTTACCACTGCCCCAAGTCTTGGCTCATAGGAAGATATGATCTGCCTGTATATAAATATCATATAGAAATAGCTTGTAAGAAGGTCAGAAACAGTGGGCCATATTTTCAGTTTTGCTTTGCCTGTTTTGTGCTTCTTTAATAGTGATCCCTAGTAGCTGGAACAACATGTTGAGGGTCTTAGTTGTAAGTTAGAGCAGTCCAGAGTTTGCTCTATTACATCAAGGATTGACTTAGTCTTTGGCTGGCCTCAGGATAGAGGACCCTAAAGGTAGCCATTTTCGCCTTCTTAATTGAGCCGTGCCAAGTTCCTCACAGATGTAAACATTGTTCAGAGCCCATGTCCTTATTCTCTATATACTTTCCTGGTGCAATACACAAATATTTAATAATTCATTTTACTGGCGTCCTCTCTGATGTCTGTGCAATATGGAAATTTATAGACAACAGGTGAGGCAGGGTTGCTGTCACAGACTTACAAATTTTTCTCAATTTGGTACTCTCTACATCTTTTAAATTTGACTATTTTAATGTAGATTGATTTTGGTATGTTTTAACAACCAGGCTGTTGGCTTTGAATAGGTGGCTGCTTATGAAACTATTTCCCTACTTTACAAAACTCCATCCTATGCACAGAATTTGTCAAACCAATTGGTTATATAAGGTTACCTCCTTCCAATCATCAATATCATGCACAGTTTGCACAGGCACTTTACACAGGGTTTGTGCTTGGACTGTAATAGTCTTCTATCTCAATTGGGATCAAAGTTCTCTCCTCTTGCTTTTCTTGTGTTTATTGGCAACTTTTTATTCCATCAAACATGCTTAGGCAATATACACTTTGAAGGGACACTGCTGGTTTATTATGGGTATTATTCTGACATGCTTCATTTGGTGTCAGACAGTCTCTCTGATAATTATTCTAGTTGATTTTGTCTTCTCCTCGCTCTTCAGGATTCCATCTCCAACCCTTATTAGCCTTTTGTTGTTTCTGAATGCTGGTGTCCTGATTACCCTAGCCTTTTAAAATATTAGATGTGCCAGGCAGGTGACTAGGCATCCTCACAGAACAGCCCTGCCAAAGCAGATTTGGTTCCTGTGGTTTCTGGCCTGCCCTAAAAATATGCTTCTGAGCGTGGGCCAAAGCTGTACAATGTTTTGCTTTAGTGGAATCCTGGCAAAACATGAGCTTTATGTGCAGAACTGAGTATCATCTTGGAATAGCCTCTTCTTTCACAGTCCCTTTTGAGGATGATTTTTCCATTTCCTGTCACTACAGATTGCACTCTTGGAGACAGTTTTAAATCTGCAATGTCTTTGATGTTTTCCTTTATCTATGCCAGGAACATTCCCAGAGTGACACTGATGCTCTCCCAGGCTGTCCAAATGTATATTCATGGCAGGTTTCTGCTAAGCTCCCTTTCTCGTTTGCTAGCTTGCCAGATGTGAATAAGCTTCAGTTAATTGAAAATACTGGATTCTGAATAGGTTACAATTAATTCAAAATGCTATGGCCAGATTGTATGTACAACTAAAATTCATGTCAGCTAAATTTAACCATTACATTACTCCTATGTTAAAATCTATTGACAAAAAGTTTCTTACATAGTTCAGAACATTTTCTTCCCAGGCTTACAATGCCTTTCATGATTTTTTTGTTTAAATGGGTTTTCTTCCTCTTTCCAGGACAATCTGTGTCAGATGTAGCATTTAGAAATGGAACACGTGTGTTAAGGAGTTAAGCACCCAGGGGTTGGTGTTTTTGTTGTGTTTTTTTTTTTTCTGGTCTTGTTCTGCTAGATCTGCCAGTAGCTGCTGCTCTTTCTCCTTAAAGGAAAACAAACTGATTTCAGTGATTGCTCCCAGTTGTGTTCTAGAGAGCAGGCAGCAAAGTGGTATCAACCACCTTCTTTTTTTTATTTCCTTCTGTAGATGCATCTCTAGTACTCAACTTTCCTTTCTGGTGGACTTAAACCAAAACATGAACCAAAATATTTGTTTGGAACCATGATACTTCAAAAGAGTTGTTTCAGTAGCTACACGTGTACAGTCAATAAAATAAAGGAGCACTAAATTATTTGAAGAACAACCTTGATCTTTATGAAAGAAGTCCACTGCATTCTGCAAATAAAAGTTTATGGGATTACATACTCAGAAGATTGTTTTGTTCATGGTACTGATTCTGTAAACAGGAGAGCCCTCTGGGCATTGTATTTCATGAAACATTGAATTATGAAAGATGCTACATCTCTTTATAACCAAGGTAACGTTGAGGGTGCCTGAGGTTCTGATGGTTATTGTTGTGTGGGGGTCCGCTGTTGCTGGTGAAGCCAAAGCAGTGCCCTTCTCAAATGATGCAATCAACTGATGAATATGGTGCAGAAATTCAGGAACAGCTCTCTAGAAGAGTTCAGAAGAGCTAGGACCGTTCATTACAACTGGTGACTGGATGTCAAAGCCCAGCTTGTAACATTTGGTGAGTATGAGTGGAAGGGATCTAGACAAGAAAATTGGCTGTTTTCTCTCTCATGATAGTAAGCATGTTTCAGAAGAGTGGAAGAATCCTGAAGTCATGCTAAAGTTCAACAAAAACAAGTGGGATGACTTGGAGAATTACAGGGCTGTCAACCTATTAGCCTGTCATCAATACCAGGCAAAATAATGGAAAAGCTGATATGGGATTCAATCAATAAGATATATGGCAATATAATAAACACCAGCAAATGTGGTTTTATGAAAAATAGGTCTGGTCAAACAAACCAAATTCCATTTTTTGGTGCGACTACAAGTTTGGCTGATAGATAGCTACATAAATGTAATGTAC
>ML681989.1:26737128-26771011 GCA_007922195.1 Podocnemis expansa | reverse complement strand
CCCGGGGTGGCGCTCACCCCGGCCCCTGCAGCGGCGGGCTGAGCTGGGCGCCCCGGATCCGCAGTGGACTTTGGGGGCAGCCCAGGTGGGTGGTGCGGCGCCAGGCTGCACTGCTCTCCGCCGGTGCCTGCAGTCCCCCTCTGCTGGCCAGGGGAAACCCCTCAGCACCCTGGCCAGGGTGCTGAGGGGCAGCCCTTCCTCCCAGGGTGCTTAGCAGGAAGGGTCAAATACTGTTTCGAAACAGCCATTGTTTTGAAACAGCATGTCCCGCTGGCGTTGTTTCGAAACGAGCCATTTTGAAACAACGCTGTTTTGAAGCGAAACCGGGTTTAAACCGTTTTGAAAGAACGGCTGTCATTTCGAAACAAGGGGTTTGCTTGCTTCGAAATGGCCGTGCATCATGTGGCCAAGGCGATTCTTATTTTGAAACAACTTCATTGTTTCGAAATAAGAATGCTGTGTGAACACACCCTTAGTGTGTTGTGAACTGGCCAGCCATGACAGCCGAAGTCCTAAAATGGATGCCCCTCTCCTCCCTCCACTCCAAGAAAAAAGAAAACAAGAGAGGAAAAAGGAAATAATTATATGGGGATGTTATAAAACTATGTATAGCTTTTTTACAAGAATCAGAATTTTTTTTATAGAACTTTAAAGCACATATTTATATAGGAATCACTTCCACCAAATTAAGCTGGGCCAGTGGTTTCCTGTGCACTCAGGAAGAAGAGTGCTTTCTGCTGAATCACTCAAATTCATGTCTTGTGGCACATAGGTGTTTAATACAGATACTGACCTAGCCTACTCCTGCAAAGCTTGTGACAGAGAAGAGGTATCTCAGCATAAGGTGCTTTTACCCTTGCTAGTCCAGGTATTCAGCACTTAACTTAGAGGTATCTAATTTTTTTTTAAATAGGGCAACTCACCTTTAAACACCTGACTTCTTAATGGGAGGAGACAGGTCTTTATGAGAGACTACCTCCTTAATATAATAAACAAGAAAAATGAAATGGATGTCCTCATTAACACATATCTCAGTTTGTATTTAGCAAGGCACATTTGACTCATTTCATTTTTTGTTGTGGTACTCATAGTATATTTATCTTCTGTTGCAAGTGGTAGTAGTTGTTTATGCAAAAGAAAAATTACCTTTAAAAGGTTTGAGTCAATTTTCATGCTTCATTTTGTAGTGTGTATTTCAGAACAGAAAATTTCCTGTGCTTTGAAGGAAAAAATAAGTTGGGTTTTTGTTTGTTTGTTTGTTTGTGTGCCAGAGCACATAGAAAGCCTGTACACTATAATAGAAAGAGGAAAGGAGCAGGACTGTTTCTGAGAGCATAAAAGTTCCTTTTAGTTTCTGGATTTTCTTTACGTGACTACTAATAATTTTAAATTATCTTGTTACTTGGCAGGCAGTAGAATGCAGGCCTCTTTTAGTCCGCCCCCCCCTCCCCCCCGAAACTGAACTTTTCTTCCCCAAACTGTGTAATTATAAGACTGCCTTTAAAAAAAACATTCCTGCTTGAAAGAGAAGTGCAACCACCTTGGTTAAATTCATGAAAATGAATGTCACAGAAATTACTATAAAGGGCTCAGAAATTACGTTCAATTCTCTCTTCACTTACACGCCTAACATGATTGGAAATGAGAGAATAAAGAGATATGTTTAAGCAGTATAGAAAAAATAATATTTAAGCGAGCAAATGTTGAAGCTTGGGTAGTGAGGCCCCAAGGCCAATGAATACCTTTCAGTACCTAGAAGTCAGTTTACAAGCAGGAAAGATATCTTAGACATTTAAGTTAATTAAACTCATGTCTTGTGTTTGTCACTACTTTGTAATTTATATCTGCTTCTGTGAATAACATATCCTATGGCAAAATATAACATCAGTATCCTATTCTGCAGATTCCACACATGAAAATTTTTCCATCACGAGTAGGACCACTGGCTATGTCTACACCTAAAACAGCTAGTTCAAACTAGTTCATTCGATTTAACTAGTTTAAACTAAGTCTACTTAACTCAAACTAACTTGGTTTGAATTAGCATGTTCCCACCAGAAGCCTAAGTCAAACAAGCACATCCATGCAGGCACTTGCGAGGTCAGCTTAGGAGGGCTGCACCTGGGATGTGTGCCAATGTGGCATCCGAGAAGGGCCCAATCCATTGGCCAGTCCCATAAAAAGAGGAAGTGAGCTCAGCCCTGTGGCAGTTGTGCCTGGCAACATGCAGAAGGAGGAGGTCATGGACCACACTTGGTTCATCCTACTTACTGAAGGGGTGCCCGACACCTGCTAAGCACTGCCTAGTTCTCTCTTCCCCTGGAGCGTGGTATTCCTGGACCCTGACAGCATGGAGGCAGGCAGCAGCACCACTATCATGTGGGCCCTGCAAGCTGTCACACTGATGGTGCCTTCCATGCCCCATTGCTTCTGGGCATGGGAAACTGTCAGTGACTGGTGGGAACACATCATCCTCACTGTCTGGGATGGCGTACAGCGGCTGCAGAATTTCCGGATGAGTGAGTGGACCTTCTTCAAGCTGGTCCACAAGCTCACCCCGGTTCTGCAGTGCAGAGACCCCCAAATCAAAGCTGTCCTGCCTGTGGACAAGGAAGTGGCTATTGCAGTATGGAAGATGGTCATCGCAGACTCCTATTGCTCCGTTGCCCACCAGTTTGGCATCAGGAAGGCCACCATGGGGACTGCCCTCCTGCAGGTCAGCAGGGCCATCATCTGGGCGCAGCTAGTCTGCCTTGTCACCCCAGGCAACCTCCAGGACACCCTTGATGACCTTGCCACACTCGGCTTCCCCAACTGTGGGGGCATCGCAGACAGGACCCATATCCTTGTCCAAGCTGTGGAACACCGGGCCATGGACTAAAAGAACCACAAAGGCTGCTGCTCCATGGTCCTGCAGGCCCTCATGGACCATCAAGGCCTCTTCATGAAGATTTACATGGGCTCACCGATGAGGGCACACAATGTCCGTGTGCTCAAGAACTCTGCCCTGTACAGTCACATGCAGGCGGGCAGCTTCTTCCTCGCACACAGCATCACCCTCAGAGATGTGCAGGTGCCTGTCCCTATTGTGGGCGATGCTGCCTACCCAAAGTCCCCTGGCTCATGAAGCCCTACACTGCAATCTTGGATGCCAGCATGGAGCTCTTCAGCCAAAGGGTCAACCGGCTGCTCCTGGTTGTAGAGTGTGCCTTTGGATGGGCCCTCCTGATGCGCTTGCACCTTGCTGAGCACACCATCCCCGAGGTTGTCAGTGCTTACTGCATGCTTAACAACCTTTGTGAGCTGTGGGGGAAAGGGACCCCCACTTCTGGGAAGCTGATGCCAAACTCCTTGCTGGGCAATTTGACCAGCCCAGTGCTGTGCCCCAGATGCACTGAGCCCAGCAGCGAGCAGTTGTCATCAGAGACACGCTGAAGGCCCGCTTCCTCAGTGAGGAGCTCTGAGGGGTAGGTCTGCTACCAAGCACCCTCACCTCCCCCACCCTCCCATGCCTGCCCCCCATCTGCCCACCCCTGCCCCTGCCCCTGCCCCTGCCCCAAACCAGTAAAAACAACAAGACAAAAGATAACAGTTTCACAAGTTTTATTTACATGGGGTTTGGGGGCAGTGAGGGGATTCAGGGGAAGTGAGGGGGTTCAGGGATGGGAGCTGAAGGGGTCGGAGGCTTGGGGGAGAAGGAGAGGGTTTTGGGGGAGAGGACGGTCAGGGTGAAGGGCTGGAGCTCATACTCTGGAGGAGGTGGGTCCCAGGCCTGATGTGTGGCCACTAGGGGTCCTGGGGTCCGCTGAGGGAAGAGGTGCATCTCCAGCTGCTCCAGTGTGGCTGTCTGGCACTTGAGGACAATGGTCTCCACTCTACAAACTCCAGGAGCCACTGGAGCATCCCCCGGCTGGCCCTCTGGTGGGCATCCACCCTCTTGCACCAGGCTTCCAAGTGCTCCTCCGCCACCTTGTTGAGGTGGACCTGGTTCCCAGGTGCTCACTGCGGGAGCAATTTGGCCTCCTCATTTGCCTGGTCGGGGCTGGTGGGGTCCCAGGAGTGGTGCGTTGCATGGGCACTGGAGCTACTGGAGGGAAGCAGAGAACAGGGTTCCTCCCATTTGCTAGCTTGCTAGTGCTGCGTGCAGCCTGACAGTGGTGGCTGTGCCCTGACTGTCCCACTGCTTCCCAATCCATGTCCTTTGGGGCTGGGCCCCCAAGGTACAGGTTGGGTGTGGTGCCCTGGTGTCAAGCAGCAGTCAGCTCTGCCCCCAGGGTGTCTCCTGAGGCCACATGCTGTCTGCCCTCAGTGTTCCCACCTATGGTTAACCTCACCCCCTCTGCGAAAAGACTCCTGCACCACTCAAGTCTGGGTCCACCCCCACCACACAGTACCCAGCCCCTCTGCCCTGTGGGAGGGCCTCCACGCCCCTGCCTGTCCCCAGGCTGTGTCCCCACATATTCCCTGTGCCACAGGTATGCCCAGCCCTCCCCACACGGAGGGAGGGAGCACTCAGCAGCGGGCACTGCGGGTGTCTGGCATGATGTCCCCTGTCTTGGATCCTCCTCGGCAGGGGAGCCTCCTCCTCCTGCTCCTCCAGTGAGGGTGGGCCCTCTGCAGGGGCAGGAATGAGCTCCAGGCTGGCTCCAGAGGTGGGGGCTGGTGGGGTGCCCTCCTGGCCACTGGTGGGGGCTGACTCCAGCACTCTTTGTCGACCAAGGCCTTCTCTTGGTCATTGCCCAGTGAGGGCAGCTCACCAGTATTGATGGTGTGGGCTCAGGGCCATGTGTTTTCACCTCCTAGGAATGCGTCCTGCTCCTGGAAGTTAGGGCAGTGGGTGGTGAGCTGCCCCCAGGCACTGCCTCTCTTCCCAGGATCTCTGATATTGCTGCCGGAGGAGCTTGATCTTTACTTGGATTTGCTCCTTGTCCTGGGGATGCCTCTTGGCAGCCAGGGTCTGGGCTATGGAGGGCATATATCTCCCGGTTGTGGTAACAGCTCCACAACCGGGAGAGCATTGCCTCATCCTGCCAGGTGGCCAGAAGGATGGGGATCTCCTTGTGGCTCCAGCCTGGAGCCTGGCATCGCTGCTGGCTCCTTATGTAAGGGGACTGATAGCCGCTTACTGAAACCAAATTGGCCTTTGATTGGCCACTCCAGCCTGGAAGCAGGACTCTGAAACAGAGAGCCCCAGGGCCAGTGGGAGAGGCCAGTGTCCCAGGATGGCCTGATTAGGCGGCTGGACAGGACAATGAGGGAGCCAGGAGAGCGCTCCCTCACCCCTGAGCTAAAAATACAGGCTGGACATGCCCGGGCAAGCCAGAGAGTGTGGGGTCGAGCTAAGGAGGAAGCACTAAGCAGCCAGCAGCTGAGAGCCAGAGAATCCAGGAAAGGGGGCCAGGCTGAGCTGATTTGTGCAGAGCAGCCCCACAGCAGCTGGACCAGCAGAAAGCCAAATCAAGCTGAGCAGAGCAGCGTTGGAGCCAGAGAGAGAGCTGGAGTGGTCTGAAGCTGGGTGCAGGAGGCCAGAGAAGGAGTCCAAGGTGCTGATCTGATCTGTGCAGACCCATGGCAGAAGAAGCAGAGGAGCCCGAGGAGTGCCCGAGAGAGCCACGCGGAACCAGAGCAGCAGCCGTCTGGGGCTGGGTGTGGTAAGCAGCTGGAGAGCAGTGAAGGGGGCTGATGGTGGGAAGAAGGGCCCTGCCCCTGGAGCTTGGGGACATGTGGCCTCAGCCAGAGCCTGCATCTGGCCCCCTGGATCATCCAGTCACAGCCAGGCTGTGGGTGACAGACTGAGAACATCCTCTACACCCCAGAGATGCTGTGCATGATGTCTCTGTGCCAGGGGACTTGTTCAGTGTTTTACCTTTAACCTTTCTCCTCTTTTCTTTATTTTAATTTGATTCTTGATTGCTGTTTGTTTAATAAATTGTGTTACTGTAAATTGCATACAGTGAGTGGTGGGCCAGGGAAGTGCCCAGTGCAGTCAGCATCCTGGAGTGGTGACACCCCACCCCCTGCCCCGAATGACTACAACAAGATTGGGGGTCAAGCCCCCAGGAACTCTGGGGCCAGTTTTGTTGGGGTTACAGGGATCCCACCACGCAGGAGAGTGGGGGAGAGTGGAGCCCTTGAGGTCAGGCAGGTCCCTGGGTAAAGGAAGTGGGAGCAAGGGCTCAGAACCTGTTGCTACCCACCTTCACCGGGGTGGTGTATAAACCAGAAAAGTTCCCCACAATAGCGGGTACATCCCCCAGCTTACACTTCTGCTGCCCTCAGCCATTTCGTAAGACAGTGGCTGTCCTCCCCAGGTGTGGACACTAAGGTGGGGAAGGCTTTGTCTAAGGCAGGCACTTCCTGGTGCCAAGCACCCCGGGAAGAAGGTCAGGACACCGGTTAGTTTGAACTAGCCAGTTAGTTTGAACTAATGCGGCCACATTGGGTTTAGTTTGAACTAGGAAGTTCAAACTAGCAGCTAGTTCTGACTAACTGGCAGTACTTTTTAGTTTGAACTGAGGGTGCCCTTGTTTTGAACTAATAGCAGCTTGATATAGACTGGGACTAAATTAGTTCAGACTAAGTCTCCTTAGTCTGGACTAACTTGCCAGTGTAGATAGCCACTGACTACTTGCAATAATCAACTCTATGGTGTTAAGTTGAAATCATAGAGTCACTGGTCTTCAGGTTCTTAAAGAGGAGTGGGATGTGTTGCATGCAGGTCTTGATAAAGTGAAGGACCACTGAGTAGTAGGTTATTCTCAGAACTGCTGCTCAAGCTTATGATTTCATTTCTGCCTGCTCACATTACACATGTCTATAAAAATTAATCTAAGGTTAAATTTAAGAAAGAAACCCAAATATTTAAAAGTATGGAATGTACAAGTAAAATTGCCAAATTACTTTAATTCTGGCACTGTTGAGACATCAGCCTCCCCACACTCCTTGCCACCCCATCTTCTTTTTCTTGTAGGAGTTCTTGCAGCATAGAATATTTGGTTATATTTAGTTTCATAAGTACATTAGAAAGATTGCCTGAAATGTGCTATTTATTTTTATAAAGTAGGTGTTTTCTTCTCTCTGGGTGGTATATGAACAGAGAGAAGCACATCGTGCAACCATGGCGTAATTAACACCTTCTTAATTTAGTGGTAATTGTTAAAAGGGAAGGATCACATAGTCTGAATGTCAAATTTGCTCAGGGTGCTGCTTCAAGAGCAGAGCTAGTATAGTTTGAGTAGTTTAATGACACATTTTATTCTTATGAGACCCAAATATTTGAATTTTTTCTTTTTTTGGTTATGTGATCTCAGCATTTCCTGCACCAGCAAGGACATTCATTACATTAGCTGCCCTTGAGGAGAAAGCAGAAATGTTGGAAGGGCTATTGAACCCTTCCTTATTACTTCTTAAAAAGAGACCTATTTCCATATAACTGTCTGGATCCACTGATTGCTTGATGAAGATCTGTAGAGACTGGGGATAGAGGGATCAAGGTCATTGTGAGAAAGACGCTCCTTCTTTTCCTTTGGGTCTCCTCCATGGTGGACCAACTTTTGCAGATGCTAGGAGGTGTGCAAAAATAGGACTCCAAACAGATACATAATGTACCTTTTGAACCTGAAAGGGAATCTTGCCATATATGCCAGAAGTGTTAGAAGGTTCATTGTCCTAAGCCTGAGGAGGTGTTTCAGGGTCTTCTAATCTTCCCCTGACAATTTCTGTTTGCTAGCAAGTCTGAAAGTAGTGGATTCTTGTGTAGGCAGAAGGAAAGATGGGGAGGCAATTTCCTCCGTTTCTGTTGAAAAAAAAGAATACAAAACCTTAATATGAAATGTCTCCCAGAATCTGGTTTCCAGCTAGTCTCAGAAGGATTTTCTAGCCATGACATTTTCAGAGGGAATTTCCAGAACATTTCTGCAATTTTTCTATGATGGAAACAATTTAGGATAAACTGATTTCAGTGAGAATATTCATGTGATTAAGAATTCCCAGAGAGTGCGATTGTTTGCTTTATCAGGCCTTTAGTTTATGCTGTGGAACAAAAAAATGATTTATTTATATGCAACATCCAACATAGATTCAGAAGTTAGGGCTGGAAGAAGTTATCAATTCCAGCTCCCTGCTTGTAGCACAGGTTTATCTGCTATGCTATTCTTCTGAGTATATTATCTAATCTCTCTCTAAGTATTTCCTCTGATGATGTCTCTGTGGCTTCTGCTGGAAGCTGTTCCACTGACTAAAAGTTCTTATTAGGAAGTTTTTCCTGGTATCTAATCTTGACGTGTTCTCCTTTAGGTGAAGACCATTACTTCT
Source organism: Podocnemis expansa (assembly GCA_007922195.1). NCBI lineage: Eukaryota > Metazoa > Chordata > Testudines > Podocnemididae > Podocnemis > Podocnemis expansa. Next base: position 26,762,698 of record ML681989.1, on the reverse strand, counting down.
TTTAATGGATCCCTGATCAGCTTTGAATAAGTCTTTCCACTCTTTCACCTGGTTTCCTTTAAAACAAAAAAGTGTATTAAGATCTCTTGTTTGTTTAAACCATCTCCTTTTCACCTTGTTCTTAATATCTCATACCTTCCAAGTTTCTTACTGATTTTGCCCTTCTTTACTTTCTTTTTTTATCATCTGTTGATAGTGAGGAGCACAAAGCACTGCACTCAGTGCTGAAATATATATTCTCTATTGCTATGTCTACCCTTAGATTGTTAAATCAAATTAACTTAAATTGAACTAATTAAATCAAACTAATAATTATTAAGTCAAATTAACACAGCTTGTTACTTGGTAGCTCTGTGTTCTTGGAGAATCAGGGCATAGTATCCCGCCACTGAGACTCACCCCCCTCCCACCCCAACACCTTCAGCCTCTGCTTGAACCAGAAACAATGAAAAGCAGTGGGAGACACACCTAAAACCCCTTGAACAAGGGTGCTGGAATTAGGGCAACTCCTCTAGTCTCATCTACATGGAAGCTGTGAACCATTAGCAGACTGAATGGAGAGCAGAAACTTCATTTGCATCAAGGATGGAACCAGAATTAGCATACTGAATGGAGAACCAAGCTCCAAGGCAGGAGTCACACTGAATTCTGGGACTGGCAAAGCAAAGAAGCACTGCATGATGGGGGATCCCTGCTCCTGAGACAGATGACCTCATGCCTGTGTAACCCATGTGCCTAAATAGGTGCAATCTCTTTTAGGGACCCTTATGGCTGGGTTGCGTTGCTGGGCAGATTTTGCAGCCCAGAAACCAGAAACTTCTGGTAAGAGGGTGAGGGAGCACACTGAGCATGCTCCACAAGTTTTATTGTTTTGCTGGAGTTACATGCTCAGGGAGAAGCCTGAGAAGAGAAGCCTGGAGAGGAGCAAACAGAGAGCTGCAGAGGACATGGGCTAAGGGACTCAGTGAAAGGAGCTGAGCAGGAGTGGACTGCAGGATGTTTTCTCCCAGCTTTCAACTGCTTTGCAGGGGAGTTGTCTGCAGGGGAACTGAGAGCTGGATGGCCAGTGACCTGATTGCATGGTGCTGGCTGCACAGGAGGAAGAAAGGACTGCATGGCATCTGCCTGAAGATTCCTGTGGCTAGAGAGAATGAGGATTGCTTTCGTTCTGCATTCAAGCCCCAAGGACTTAAATGACTGCAATTGAGATAAGGGTGACTCCACCTGAACTTTGGGACTCTTGGGTTTCTTACTGTTCTGTTTAAATGTATTATGGTTCCTTAGGATAAGGTGTGTTTAGATAGTTAATAAAGTTCATTGTTACGTTTCTGTTGAGTAATAGTTTAATGTGGGATGGAAACTCTGAGCAGTCTTCGCTGTGAGTCCTTTTGACAACTGGATCCTGGCTCTCCAGTTGCTTTCATCAGGGGTTTTCTCTGTGAGGCACTGGAGAGGGGCAATTGAATGAATCTGAGCCCACCCTAGCAGGTTACACCTGCACACACCCAGCCCAGCAGTTATCAGACCAATGCTAGTCAATAGGTCTTCAACTGATATCCAACATAGCGAATCTGCCTGACTGCATTGTCAGCTCCCTCAGAGGAATGCCACCCATCACCAGGAATGATCAGCTCCTATTGGCCACCTGAACAAAACACCTATGGTATACTCCCTTAACTCATTATTTACCCCAAAACAATCCCAGTGTTCTTCCTTAAATCATTGTTTCTTCCCTATAAAAATACCTACCCAGGTTAGTTAGTTCTGAATCTGTTCTGATGCCTGATCTGTTGCCTGGAGCTACAAGCTGCCTCAGGTCCACTGGGACTTCACCTTCTCTTTGCTGACCATGGTGGAGGCTCTGCCTGTCTCCAGCACTCCAGACCCTTAGCTGAACAGCCTGATTCCTGGGTACCTTTGAACTGCACTGAGTGATGAGACAACTCCTCCCCACCACTTGCTTCTCTCTTTTCTTTTTTATTCCTCTTAGGCCAACTATAACTTTCTAAACCTGATCTTTTGTAATCCACATGGGCTAGCTTTCCCCAATACTATAATTGAAACTGGGTAATATTGTAACTGTTTGATCATTTTCCTCTTTTGTATGGTTATCAATATTGCAACTATTTGGGCATTTTTTTTCTTTCCTTTTATAATTATTCATAAGTTTTATGTACCTGGCAATAAAGTAACTTTTCTAATCCAGCTGATTGCCAGACTTCCTCTGTGCTCCTGGCTTCCCTATATTGCTCTGCAGCCACGCTCCTTTTACCTAGTCAAAGATCCCTCTGATGCCCAGTTCCTTGTAAGGTTTGCTCATTAAGGGATTATGAGCATGCTGAACCTGTGGCATATAAGGGTGACAGCTGAAAGTGCTGTTTTGACCCAGCCTGATTGAGTCCAGGGGCATATAAGGGTAGCAGCTGGAAGAGCTGTTTTAACCCAGCCTGCTCAGATGCATACTCCAGTCTAGTCTGGTGCGGTACAGGGGCACATAAGGGTAGCAGCGGACCAGTGCTGTGTAACCCGGCCTGCTGAGTTCAGGGACACATAAGGGGTCAGCTGAGAGTGCTGATAGACCTGGTCCTCTCAGTAGCACTTAAAAACCCAGTCTTGGGAAATTTAGGTCTTGCAAGGGTGGTTCCATTGGGAGGGATTTGCAGAAGGGAGAAGTAAGCTCCACACAGACACAAGTGACACAAGCAGTACACTAATAGAATTGCAACCTCCTTCCGCCAGAGGACGTAACCCTAATAAATGAGCAGACCCTGAGCTGATGGGCAAAGTTGGTAGCAGGCTCCATTAGAAACCCAAATCATACTAGCATGTCCATGGATGGCACTTGATAGTTTGATTTAGGAGACAGGCAGCATTGAAGGTGTGGCAACATGGCCCCCAAGAAAGGCCATGCCCACACTCAATATATAGAAAGAGGAAAGCATGCTGGGAGGAAGAAGGGCAAAAAGTGCTAATTTGAACTAATGGTTAGTTCAAATTAACATGGCTACACTGGGTTAAACTGAACTAATAAGTTTGATTTAACCATTGTTTCGAATTTAAGGGAGTTTTTATAATTTCAAAATGACCTTTCCTTATTTTGAATTGAGGGAGGTCCTTATTTTGAACTAAGGAAAGCTAGTATTGCCATGCAATACTTTAAATTGAATTAATTATCATTAATTCAATTTAAAGTGTAAGTGTAGACATAGCCTATGTAGTAATGTTTGTGTTTCCAGTTATTGTTTGTTCTATCTAAATCTAAAACTTTAGTATCCCTGTTATGTTTTCCTGCTTTTTTTGGAACAAGAAATTGTTCTTCACATATTTTAAGAAGTCCACAATGATCCATTTTTGTACAAATATAATCATCATATTTGTGTGTTTTAGAATGATCTTTTCATCCCACCCTTATGTGTCTGGAATCTGATTTGTGTCAATGTCTGTTGTCACACATCCATTTTGTTTTTCCTACGTTACATTCATCCATAAAGATTTATTGTTGCCTTTTCCTCTTGAAAGACAATTTTTGTCACTAAATATACCAATAATTTAAATATAAATGCACCCCTACCCTGCCCTTTCCTTTCCTTTTTTTTCTTTACCAATAGGATCATATACTGAGATCTTCATTCACTCAACCTCCTATTGACCTTATTGAGAGTTTTGCATGAGTATGAACTGACTGAAAACTAGATACTGAATTAGACCATAGATTCTACCAAAAAATAATGAAATTTCTGTCAATTTATCCTGTCATGTTTTATGTACGTCATGAATCATTCTGTCCACTTTTTCATATGCATGGCCATATTCCTTCGTTTATTGCCCATGTTCCTTGTATTTGTGTATAGACATTTGAATTTTATTTTGAATTTAACCTCTATTGGAAGCTATTTTTAACCATTTTTCACTTTTATTAGGCTTGGACTAAATTAAGTTTGTAAAAGGCAAAGATGTTCAGTGATTAGGACAAGGAAGCATGTTGCCTGAACAGTGCTTCCTCCAGAAGCACAGAACAATGTGACTGAGCATTTTAAAAGGAATAAAATGGAGCATGTTAAAAGGAGTAACATGATTTCTCTGCTGCTGTCTGGTGTTGAGAGTACTATGGCTCACCACTATCATTCCCAAACATGCTTGCTTTGGACTATTAGCTCCCATCTACCCATGCACTCTTCAATACAGTCAGCCCACTGGTCAGGCCTCCTGCAGGATTGTGCTGGACCCGTAGCACTCATGTCACATTTTGCTCATAGAGGGCCACACATAATTTGATCCACAGGGTTTTGTTCCATACGTGATGATTTTGTCCTTTATCCTAGCTCAAAGATCTGTGGCCCACTTTACTGAGTGTGATATTCAGATAGCTAGCTCCCTGTCTGATCAAATAAAGTTGAATCATTCCAAATAGCCCTTGTGCTGACATATTTGAATGGCTTTTTAAGGAAGGCCAGAGTTATTCACTCATTACTGAAATCTTGAAAGACTAAAGTTCTCTAAAACAAGCTCATATTACAGCCTGTCTTAGTAGTTGAGAGCCCATATTTTCAGGAAGACTTGGAGAAATTTTCTGCTATCTAGATTCCTAAGAAATAAGAGCTGGATTCTGAAAAGGACTGTGACAACAAACTGTCACTTTAGACACCTAAATCTCAGAATCAGATTTCAGTGGGAGTCAGGGAACTGTTCCAGGTCATGTAAGTGCCTAAACTCTCTGGCTCATTGTTGAAGCTGTTGCACTGTAGAGAAATGATGAGAGAATGATTTGGGGGTAAAGTAAGTAAGGAGAAGAAAAGAGTGCATGTGCATAATCATCACAATGATCTTGTACTCTGGTGCTTAGGAGAAACATCTGGTGGGAAACACAAGGTCCAGTCCTCACTCCTCCAATACTTGCACCAATAGGAGAGATGGAGGGACTCTTCCATCTGAATATTCTATAGTCCAGTGACTAGGGCACTCAGCTAAAGGATGGGAAGCTCCCGTTTAAATCTCTTCCCCCCTTCAGAGAGTGGAAAATTGACCTGGGGATCTCTCACATCTTATGTGAACGTTCTTGCCACTGAGCTGATCAGGGAAGTTGTCCTCTCTCTCCCTGTGACGGGGCAGGCCCGCCCCGCACTCAAGCGGGCCTATATGCCCAGAAGGGAAGGAAAGCCCTGCCCCTCAGGCCCTGCTGGGCATGCTCAAACAGCTGCCCAGGTATAAAAGGCTGCGATTCCCCTCAGTTAGGGGCTGGCTAGCGGAGGGAGCAGACGCAGGCTAGAGGCTCTCGCTCAGACTCTGGGCTGGCTCCTACCTCAACGGGGCAGACGCCGGGGACGCTAGAAGCACGGAACTCAGAAGGCACTGCTGACCAAGGCGTCCTCAGCCGTGAGGATCCGAGGACCCCGACTGAACAAGGCACCTGACCAGGTGGACATCAGGAGTCCAGGTGGGGCACCTCACAGCGACCTCAGGTAGGAAGTAGCCCAGGGCGGGGTAAATTGGGGTGAGCATTGGCCAAGTCCGGGCCTCAGTCGGCGCGTTGCGGCTTGGATCCCCGCCGACTGGGCCAGGATTCCCGTACACCCCAGGGCCCTGGGCTGGGGTTCAGAGGAGTGGGAGGGCCTGAACCCCCCTACCTGGGCCTACGTCCCTCAGGGCGCCCAGCCGGGGTTTGGACTCGTTGACTCCGGCCGGTGGGCCGCGCTGCCCGGACGTGAAGGGCTGGGACTCATTGACTCCGGCCGGTGGGCCGCGCTGCCCGGACGTGGAGGGCTGGGACTCATTGACTCCGGCCGGTGGGCCGCGCTGCCCGGACGTGGAGGGCTGGGACTCATTGACTCCGGTCAGTGAGCCATACCGCCCTGCCCACAAAGTACCCCGTGGACAGGGTCAATAACCATAAGGCCATCCGGCCTTAGACCGAGAGCTTCCCTGCTTGGGAGCACGCGGAGCTAGAACACTCCGCGACACTCCCCAATTCTCCACATGGCTTCTTGCAAAAACAGCATAGGTGCCTAACACCATGAGAAGATTTGCTGTTGAGACTCCCAAACAGTAGAAGGCACTTTCCTATTGCCAAGATTTAGGTTCCAATTTCTGAGATGGGGTGGAGCTTAGTATACACCCTTTACCTGGGCATTCCTTACTGACTAGTTTAAGTGACTCGCTTTAGGTGACTAGCATGTTGGCTTTTATTACGCCCATTCTGAAGCATCTCTTTCTCCCCATTCACTGTATAGGGAGCCTATATGCTAAATTCAAGCTTACTGAATCCCAATGATTATGTAGGCACCTATTTTCTTTGTGAATCTATTCCTAAATATTTCTTGGGCCTAGATATTCTGAATGGTCTTCCCCTGGATTTCAGAAAGCATCTTCCATGTTGAGAACATATATATTTTTATTATTTTCCAAATAGTATTTTAATCCATCTTTAATCTTCCTTAATTTACAATATTATCATTATTTCATTCACTTATCCTGCTAATACATTTAAGTTCCTGAGTACCAAATAGTTTTCTGCTGTCTCCTGTACTGATTGCTTCTTCTGATGCCACATCTTTGAATTTTAAATGTGTTTAATGAAGAAAACAAGATTTTTTTTGTACTGAATCAACATGTTGTTGGAGTCTAAAGTAGCCCTTACACTTGGTACAATTTTATTGTATTACAGAGGATTTAATTAAACATTTTGCAAGAGATGAAGAAGAAACCACTGTGATCTTTTGCCAAGAGCAAAATAATACTCAGAAATCCTTAGCATATTTTGACATCTATGTTCCTATATAAAGATTAATTATTGTTGTAGAACTTTATAAACGGAGTTTCTTTAAATGTAGTAACCTTTATAAAGGCTGTAAAATTAAACACCAAAATCAGAAAATAATAAAAAAGTGAAGGTTATATAGTAAAGCAAACTGATCCACGCAGCTTGGGATCTGCAGGTAAGTTACATTCATTAAGAATTGACCCAGTACTTTAAAATATTGCATAAAGTATGAGCAATGTGAGTTAGCATTTTCTGAAGATTTTAAACTTTTCATTTCCTGACTTTTTCCTAGCCTCTTTTCATTTGAACATTTCTGTAATATGGTTTCTTGTGTTAATTTTTCTGGTGCACTTGTTGGGGAAAAAAGGATAAAACGTGTGGAAGAAAAAAATCCACATTAAAAGATTTTAAGCTGTGTGTATTACATACTTGATCTATTTGTACATTTGATTTATCTGTTTTAATGGAATTTTGTCTTACTTAAAATGGAAAACTAGCACTCCGTGTATGTATGGTTAACTGGACTATTTTAGAAATCTTCCCAAAGTCAGAGAAACATTAAGAAAGTACATATAATTATTGAATGAAAGTAGTTTGAGGCTTTTAGTCTGCCCTGGACCAGCCTAGCATTCTTTTCTACAGAGAGCTGAGATGTATAACCCACGGTGCAAAATCTGAGAGGGTCGGACTCTCACGTCAAGTAGAGACTGTAATATGATAGCTTTTCACATTCTTCGTTTATAAACAAAGTTTCTAGGAATCCAGTCATCATCACACTTTTTAGGAACGTGGTACATTTATACAGTCTCTTGAGTTTTATGTGTAGTTTTCTCTGTTTTTTAAAAGATTAATTCTTTTGTGTTGTCTCATTTGGATTGAATCTCTCAATTTTATTTGAAGTAATACCAGGGCTGGCTCAAGGGGCTGTGGTGGCCCGAGCTGGCTTTTGATTTTGCACCCCTGGGGTGGGAAGGGTGTGGGGGCAGGCATGCGGAATCCGTCCTCTACTCAGGGCTGGATCACCCCTCCCCAAGGGCAAAGAACAGCCAGCCTAGGGGCAGAGTGGCCCAATCCAGAGGGATCCACCCTCTTGCCCCTCCCCTGGGCTGGCTGTTCCTCTTTAGGGATGGGGAGAGCCAGCCCAGAGGCAGAGTGCGGAGCCCAGGGGTGAAGTGTCTAGCTCAGGGGAGGGGTGGGAGCACAGGGTTTGACTTCTGGGCTGGACCTCCCCGCCTCCTGGTGCCCCTGACCTGCAGCCCCCCAAGCCAGTGCTTTATTGGCTCATGGGTAGAGCCAGCCCTGAGTAACACATACTGTTGCCATTCTTGAAGAATGTTTTACTTACCCATCTTCAGTTCTGGGTGGTGATGATATGGAGAAAAAATATGTGAATTTTTCAACTGTTGGCCTCACAGAGAGGAGCAAGACCCCAGAAACTATTCTCGGAGAGCTTGAGGGTGGACTGGTGATCAAAAGGTTTCATCACCAAGGCAGAGGGTAAGATCCTGTCCCCCGTGAACTCCGTTTTACCACTAAATTCAAGGAATCAAGATCTCAGGAGTGCAAGAGCAGCTTAACTCTTAAAATGGTACCATAATAGTGTTGTGCAACCAAATGTTGTTCATATTCCCTGGTCTAAACTCAGTGGCTTCAATCAGTTCAGACAGTTTATTGTGGTGTTCAAGCATAGAGAGTTTCAGCCTAAAGTGGTAACTTTTCACAAAGTTATGGATTAGAGAATATTGGAGGTCGCAAGAGATATTATTGTAACCTTATAGTTTACCAGGCTTGTACATAGAATTGTGGTCCATCAGATGCAGAGGTCAGTAACAACAGATTGAATTCCTGCTCAAAATGTTTATCGTGAGAAGAATTCTTAATCTAGTTATTGAATAGGGGAAGCAGATTGACTATTTTTAAATGATAGGCATTGGTAATTTAGCCTCTCAATGGAAGGCCTTTCCACTTGATCATCTCTCTAAACCTACCAGCTAACACGGCAATTTTTACTGATTTCTGTTTATGAGCAACAGTATTGATTCCATCAGTCAGTAAACAGTGCAAGTCTTGTGCATTTTATGAACAAGTTATGAAGGGAGAAGGAAAGTGAGTCACTCATTTAAGAGGGGAGAATACTTCTCTTGAATAGTCGCTTGCACAGTAGAGAACACAGCTACTTAGGAGAACAATTGGCTGTCATGAAGAGGCAGCGTGGTTCACTGGATTAGTCATTGACCTTTGAGGTCCTTCTTAGAAATTGTCCTTATCCACAGTAAACAAAGCTCATTGTAATTACAAATAGATGCCAGATAAAAAGTGGAGAATACAATAATCTTGGCTGAGCTTCTAGTGAATGTTGAGTATCCAAAACAGGGTATCAACACTCTAAGGAGCATGGCACAGTGTAGTTAAATTGTAAGTTTTTGCGGTGAAAGCTACCCAGAGTATTGCACCCCAAAAAACCTACTATTGTCATTATTTGCATTAATTCCTGATGGCTTTCCTATCAACGTTTCCATTTTTCAAATTGTAAAAAGAAATATCTTACCAGACCAAAATGGGGGAAATTCATGTGTACGAGGCACATATTTATCTACACTTAAAAGATCTCCCTCCTCTACTCAAGATAATATTTTTAAAAGGCCGTATTATACCTTACAATATCCATTTTAAAATAATCTTGACTACATGTAATACCTTATAATTAGTTATTTTAATTCCTTGGGATGAGTACACAGGAAAAGTATAGTGAAAATATTTTTACAATTTGAAAGATTGCTTGTTTCGTTGCTACTATCTGTTTTAAGTAAAGAGAATATCTCTCAAACCCATACCATATTTCAAAATCAAAGAAATGTTTAAAGTTTGATCACTGTGCCATGTGTTAGCGATATCCTAAACCCATAATTTTGGCAAGTTCCAAAGGGGTAGCCGTGTTAGTCTAGTTCAGCAAACAAACAAGGAGTCCTGTGGCACTTTTAAAGAGTAAAAAAAAATATTTATTGCATGAGCTATTGTGGGAGAAAATCCCACTTTGTTAGATGCTTCTTCTAAGTGTCTGACGAAGTGGGATTTTCTCCCACCAAAGCTCATGCAATAAATAAATATGCTAGTCTTTAAAAGTGCCATAGGACTCCTTGTTTGTCTTCCATAATTTTGGGATTCAATGGGTAAATAGAGAGCATTCATATCTGATGGATTCAAAGCCAGATATTGCTTACCTGTATGGTCGTTAGCTCATGGATGAAGATGAACAGAGGACTGAGATGGTGGAAGAAGTTATTCTGAGGATATGGTGGGGAGAGAGTGTGGAGAGAGAGAAGTAGTAGGTATGGGTAGAAGGCCTCATGTGTGAGAGAGGTGAGTAATGGGAGGAGATTTTGGGGGGGTGACTTTCTTTTGGGGCTTTGGATTTTCTGGAAGAATAGTTCTAGTATAAGGACTGGGAGTCAGACCATCCTTGAAATGGCTGCTACTTTACAGGACCAGCCAACTACAGCTTTCATTATGTGTTTTATTATCATCTGGAGAAGCTAATTGATTTGACTACGGGTGCAAACATGACATGCTTCATGTAAAAATTGATCTCTGATTGGGGGATTTGTCTTATGTTTGACTTGTAGGAAGAGAATGTTGTGCAGTACAAATAGTTTTTATTATAATAGCAGGAATTTTGGATGGCTGACTTAGATACAAGTTGTGAAGCCACAAGCAAGTTACTCAGCTCCCATGAATAAATTCCATTAGCACCATTGTACCACACCTTACTATCAGGTATTTGGTATGTGCCAGGTATTTTATAGATGAATTATTTTACATATGTTTAGGAGTGGTTTACAATGTTTATTAATAATATTTTTCTTATTTCTCTACCCATAAAGCCAGGCTCCTTCAGTACCATGATGACAAATCCTCCTGACTCAGAGGAAGAGGAATAATATAAGTAATGAATACTGAAACAACCCAGAATTATCAGATGTAGCTTTTTTTAAACAGTGCCTCATCAAATAAGGTCCAGTAGTCTAAATGATCAGTGCTTTTTGGAGCTAAAAAAAAAGAAAGCTTTATTGTATTAGAAAGAGAGGATTCCTGCCTTTCTGGTGTTTCTAGCCCTAAGAACTCACCTGTTACCAGATCTTATGCCTGCTGCTGGTGCAGGACTGAATATTTCCCTGTCCTGGACCATGAAGCAGTATAATTCTGATATGAGAGAATGAGAAGTTGCTTTTTCTCTGTGCTGTATGTACCTGTATATAACATTCAGCATCTTTTCCCATTTAATCACATCTTTCCCTAATATTTCTATTTCAAGTTTTTATCTAGTTTTTGTTTTCTCTCTTCTCTCTTTACTTCTTTCTCCTTGCTCCTTTATCTTTTGATATGCCCCATCCTATGCTGGCAGTGCTGTCTGTTGCTCAGAGAAAGCTTTAGCAAGGAGATGAGTCTTGATCTGACTAGAGCAGGGGTCTGCAATCTGTGGCTCTAGAGCCAAATGCAGCTGTTTGGGTGTCCCCTTTTGGTTCTGGGCTCCTGGCTCTAGCCCCCTCCCACCTCACCAGCGGACCCTAAGGGCAGCTCAGTACTGGCTCCAGGCTCCCCTACTCCCCACCACTGGGGGACCCTGGGGGTAGTCCACTCCTGAATCTGCCCCCCCACCCTGCCACTGGGGGGCCCTGCAAGTGGCCCAAGCCAGGCTCCCCTCTGCCACAGAGGGACCCTGTACAGGGCCTGCTCCTGATTCTGGGCTGCCCCCACCAAAAGAACCTGCGGCAGGTGCCCTGGGCCAGCTGACCCCTGGACTATAGCCAGCCTAGACTGTGTTCCCAACTTGTAGTATTTTTAATGAATTGCCTGGCCTTTGAAGCTGCTCTAGGTTTTGAAATGTTAGAAGTAAGTCATGAAGAAATGGATCAGTAGGCAGAGTGCATATGACATGAAAAATTCAGATGTAATAGTTATACAATTCCTCATGTAAATATCCACTCCCTTAGAAGTGCATATTTTCTATGTGCACACTTTGTATATTTAGCTACTTCTGTAAGTTATCGCAAGACATGATAGTTACTCCATATATACAGGAACTGGAAATAAACAAATAAATACCCCCCCCCCCAACCACCCTACTTTATCACAGTGATTTTTATTCTATTTGAAATCTAACTTCTTGGCATTAATTTCATGAACATAAAGTTCAGATTACTGTGATCTTCTAGTACACATCCATAACACTCCTAACATTTTTAGAGCTCTCAGATTCTCTCTGTGTTTATATGTTTATATATATGTCATCTTTTGTGCTTTGTTTCTCTCATCAATATTAAAGTATTAGATGATGAGGACATAGTGACTTGGTTGTAAATGTGCTATTTGTTTAATGTAATCAAATAATGCACAATATCTTATTTTTCATAAAACAAGTATTTTAATAGATGAGAAACTATTCTCTAAATTAAACTGGTATCTTATTCCTTTTGCAGTGTCTTTTTAATGCTTGCTAGCAAATTACAGGCATTCAAATTATTTGGTATTTTTGTAGTTAACTAAAACCTATTTTTAAATTAATTAGCTTTTTACACAGGTAATGCAACACATGTTTACGTATATAAGGAAACATGTTATACTTAAATGAGCTTGGCTGGTTTTTAGACTGACAGAGAGACAAGTAAGCACACACCCTGGAGAGTGGGAGTGATCAGTAGGCTGGACAGAGCACAGCTTCCTGAATCAAACTGACTACAGTTCAGCTGATCTTGAGAAAAACAGCACAAGCCAGGCAACAAAGCAACCTACTTGCAGGAACTATCAACTTTTTTTTTAAAACCAGAATTTCAGGAAAAGAACAATAACCGACAGTATAAAAATGGAGAAGCAGGTAAGTCACTAATATACTTGCATTTTAGAAGTGGCATTGTTAGAATGAGAAAGAAATCAGAGTGCTACTTTTAAGCCTTATTTTTACATCTAGTTTGTTCCTAATACGGCTTGCACGTTTTAGAAATACCTCTTGACAATTTATGCCTCTTGGGCACAGCAACATCTATGTGGAGGTAATTATTTGAGTTTGTCTGACTTTCCATATGCTTCTAATTTGCATATACCTTTCTTTACCAAAGAGATTATCTAACTTTCTTATCTCTGATGGAACACAGATGCAAGCTGAAACTGTGACAGTAAAGCTAAGACGCTTTGATTAACTGTGTGAATCACTGCAAACTGCACAATTCAGAATCTCAGAAGTGCACACCTTATTTGTAAGGTTTAAAATCTGCAATTTAAAAAAGTGGAAGCGAAATATCTCATTCCGTAGTTCATTTTGATTGGTATGAAAGCAATTCAGTCAGTACAGCTGAAACAGAACATGGGGATACCTATAATAATAAGCATGAGTTACTTAAAAAATAAACTACATGTTCGGTCTAGCAAAACTTGTAAACAAAACTAGTTTTCAAATAAGAAGGATGGATTACTTAGGGAGCATTTATAGAGTCCGATAAACTTTCTGATAGTTCAATTTCGAGAGCAAAAGAGTTCTTCGAAGAATAGCTCACAAATAATGAAATTAGAAGTGGAAATGTGAAAGAATCAATAGCATTCTAATTGCATGGAGCTGTACAGTACGTAAGTACTGTCAATGGTGAAACTCAGTAAGATACAGAACTTCATTCAAGTTCTATTGAGGTGATGATACAAAAATTACAAGCAAAAGCTTGATTTAACTAATTCCTCTCAGAGGTATGTTCCACAGAAGACAACTGTGTGCGGAAAACTTTTCAGAAACCAGTGCGGATTTTGTTTCTGATGGTTCACTTTCATATGATTGCTTTATATTAAACTTTGCTAATCTCTTTACAAAAAAAAATAGTGCCAGGAATTTAGTCATGTCTGTATCTTTTGGGAGGGCCTAGATGAACTCCATTGATATTTCTGAAAAATATAGAATTTTAAAAAGTTGATTATACTAGAAATCCTCAAAGTTAACTTTCAAAATGTTGCAGGATTTAAGAATGTATGCCTCATAGTATGCAGTTAAATTGGAAGCTACTGTAACATAATATTTCCTGGATGAAAGTCATTCATGATAAGGAATTGGCAATATTAAAATTCATTTATGCTCATTTATTTTCTCATTCATAAATATACAGGATATTTCTAAACTCCTGACCTTCCAAGTGAATATATTCATGGGAGTTACATACATAAATCAGCAATACTGTATCTTCAATACACAACTTTTACAGGTTCATCTTCATTATAAGGAAAGTAGATAATGAGTTCTCAGACATGGACCCACAGCTGAATATGCCACGTTATCCTCGTGAAATATCATTAGTCTTGATGGAACTCATTGGGAGTAGAGAATCTGGGAAACAAGGACCAGGAGCAAAGACTGGCTTCTGAACTTCACTGTCGTCCCTTTGTCTCCCATCTTTGCTGGCTTCTGTTTATGGTACCCCAAGCAAATCTATACTGTTGTGCTTCAGGTAGGGAATCAGATAAGAGATTTTACCAGGAGATATTAAAAGATTTCAGTGTTTGTTTGCAAATGAAATAGCAGCTTTAAGAACAGGAAAACATGCCAAGAGAAACTGTACTCTTAATCTATTGTATTCTATTCTGCCTGGATCCTTATATGGTACTTTCAGTCGTGGACAAAGACCACTGTGTACTAGGTGCTGCATACAGGCAAATCTAAATCTTCTTAGATTAAGTGATTTACCTAAAGTCACAAGGAAAGATAAGAGGAGAAATGAACCCAAGTCTCCTGCATTTCAGTCCAATGCCATATCCACTGGATCAGAGTTTCTCTGTATGAGGGAGATACCTGTCTAACTTTCAAGGGGACTGAGGCACGCCTTCTAAATTTGAATGATTGGCTTTGCAACCTGGTACATGGTGTTGCAAGCCACTCAAATTTGGCCCAACCACCCCTCCATCGTGATGGAGGAGCAGCCAGCCTAATTTGAGTAAGTGACAGGGGAGTCCAAATTTAAAAACAAAGAAATCCCCCTCTTCCCTCCTCCGCCAAAGCAAGATAGAGAGCAGAGGCGATGCATTGGGATGCCTGCAGGGGCCACTTACCTCTCCCCCCAGATTTGCTGCTTGGCTTGCTGTGAATATTCTCACATGGACTGAGCATGCTCAGTAACATTGCTGAAGTTGGCTGCCCTCACTGTGAACCCCCACTATTGGCAGGCATGGGTAATCTCCTATGGGGAGTGATTCCAGAAAGGCTGATAACCCTTGTAATAGATCACCCTTTCCTTCCTTTCAGATTTGCTCTGTGCCTAAGTTCCTTATCTGTAAAATGGGCATATTTCTCAGCACACTGCTAGACAGAGACATCCTCAGTGATGACCTGCAAGTAAAGTAATCTCAGAAGCTGGGATCACTGCCCTATGTACAGTGGTTAAATAATGTTTTTGCTGCCAACAAGCTGTACGTAAGGAACTCTACTTGTATATTTGGCTAAAACTGGTTCCAGCAAGTTTTTGGTCCATGACCCACAAAATGGGGGAAAGAAATCATCCCACAAACCCACCATATCTATGGGATGTGAGTCATGATGCAAAATTTTTGCCATTTTATTAGTGGAGCAGTTGGGAATACTGGGTGAGGGACTTCTCAAAAGAAATTACTTTGAGCTGCATAAACTTTATGGTCTTTTTCCTTGATGTTTTTCCTCAGGAAATGTGTATCTTTTTCAAATGAGCTTTGCTCAAGTAACAGAACACTCTCATTTTAATGTGTCTTAAACCACTGAGGAAAACCTTGTACGTTAAATGGCTGATGGAGGAAAAGCTATCATTTTGTTGTAAAGGTTAATTCCAGGTTAAATAATGTAATTAACCTTTACAATGTTTGTCTCTCTTTGACTCTCTGTCAGTTTTAATTGTTTAACTCTAAGGAAAATAAAGAAGTACAACAGTGATGTTCAGAATAAAATACTGTCAGTTCTGCAGATGCACATATTGAACCTAAGTGAAGGTGTTGTGTGCCAGCAGGTCTTCTGTGCGTATGCATGTATTTATAGCACCATCTTTAGCTGTACAGACATGAGACCAGGCTGAAGTGAAACGGAACAACTCTGATTTGACAGTCTGCGCTTTAGCACAGACATGATTGAGTTGAAAATTTGTGTTCATGCTTCAGGGCTGAGAAGTTATAACTCTGTGACAAAGGCTTTGATTACTTAGACAGAAATTATTTTGCTGGTTCTGTGTGAAGCATTCCTAGTACATTAAATTCAGGAGGATTCTTATACATTTGTGGTTTTAACAAATAAAATTTTAAGTTCAGATCTGAGGCCCATTGGATGTAATTGACATGAAACTTTTATTTTAAAAGCAAAGTTGCATAGAGAAGCTAATATTTCTCTCTTCTTTTATCCATATACTGCAGTATATAAGGATATTTTTACAAGTTTCTCTGGTAGATAAATTAGATCTTACTGTTTAGCCTACATTGTCTTGTTCCTGATGAAATCAGTTTTTCAGAGCTGCAACTTTGTTTACCTGTTTTTACTTTTTTTTTTTTTTTTTAAATATTCCATGTAGTTACGATTATCGAGCAAACTGGGCACATCACATTTCCATTTTGGTCTCTCAGTACTTTTTGAACAAGAAAACTAGCCTTTTAAAACTGTAACTAGACAGCTTGCAATAACAGATGAGCCTGCTGTACTAACGGTGTGCTTGCTGTAGGATTTTGTTAAACGTTTTACCATTCTATTAGGCTATCATTTTCTAGTGTAAGCATTTTACATGGCATGTGTGATTTCATTGCCCTGAAGTGACCCGAGTAAATTCCCTTTTTTCCCCCTGAAGCCCATGGCTAATTGAAAAGAACCATCAGCAGTTGCAGAGCAGTGAGCAACATCTCTAGAATAGCTTGACGAGAGACAGGTGTCAGGAAGGGTGGGGTCAAATGGGATGACACTTATAACAACCTTCTGCAGATCATGCTGAATTGTGTGATGTTGAATCATTGTTAGGATTAATGATAATGAAGAGACATAGTGAGGGCATATTAGCTCAGCTGAGGAGAAGACACTGGCTGTCTGCAGATGAAATATACAGAAAGTATTTTCTGAAAGGGCATATGTTGTTTGTCTTGCTTTTCACTTTTCCTGTTCTTGCTGCTCTATTTAGGAAATTAAAAATGCAACCCTAAAGCTGTATTGTATTTCCTAGTGCAACAGCTGTTCTAAAATCATAAAGCCCCACATGGCTGTGTGGAAATTCTGCATTCGTAGATATAGTTATGAAGAACACAGTCTGCAACCTAAGACTGAAACATTTTGTTCCCTTATGGAAGCCATATATAGTTTTTACAGTTCCAGCTGCTGTGACTGTATGTTTTAAGTCAGGCAAATGAAGGATAGCCTCAAGCTGGGGAACAGCCTTTCTTTTTCCTGATCAAGAGACATAAAATTATCAGATGATAAATCACTGGTCAATTCTGTGTAGATGATTTGAAAATTAATCTCTGTTTAAAACACTTCCATGAAGTTTTCTCTAATTTTTATATTTATTGATCTCAACTTTAACTTGCTTGATTGAGCCAGAAAAAACCCAGTTCTTAAACTAAAAAAGGTTAAAAACCAATGGCCCTTGCAGGCACAAACACAGAGCCCTTGTCAGATAAAGACATGACACATTGTGCTATCAGCCATTCTGTGCTATTTATCTGGGTTAGAAAGTTCAGAAAATCACTAGGCTGAAAATGAAGCCTAGGAAGGTCTCTGCCAATGGACTATGGATAGTAAATTAGCTCTGCACGTCTGTCTTGTGTTATCAGTTGAATGGTCTGCTTTATGTAGGCTTGTCTTTTAGATTTATTTGTTTCTGTATTTATTCCAGGCAATATTTCAGTAGCGTATGTCAGAATTTTAGTTTTGGAATGCTTACAACTCTGAGCCTGATCCTGACAGGTGCTGAGCATCCACAACTCCTATTTCAGGCAACTAGATTTATAGATGCTGAGGCTTTAACAAGCAGAATTTGCCAGATTTCTTTTAGAACAGTATTTCCTGTTGTGTTTTAGTTTTTGCTAAAGTAGTCAACACTAAATCTAATTTTGGCACTGTGACCAGTGATTGAGAAAATCCAAGCCTGTGTTGTTGAGGCAGAAATTTCTTAGTAATAACGTAGTTCAGGGGAGGGGTTGTTCATTTTCTTTATATTCCCGATTCAGCAAAATGCATAAGGATCAGCTTAAGATTCAAAGACAGAAAACTAAAAAAATATTACCAGGAAAATACTCTGTCAGTAATACTGAAGTCAATGAGACTTGGGCATAAGCTTAAAGTTAAGCATGTCCTTTAAATATTTTGCTAAATTTTGGCCTTAGCCAGCAAAACCAAGATCTCTTTATCCTCACCCTTTTATGCTCTTTCTGCAGTATATCAGAGCTGAAGAAACAGACTACTTATGAAGTCAGTTTTAGCCAGCAGGATTTTATTTTTAGTACAAAATTCAGCATTTTCACCTACCAAACTGAAATATTTTCTTTGGTTTTAGGTCTTGCACTGTTCTCATGCCTGGACTCACACCAGTTGGTAGTAATAGTAATGGCTTTTAATTAGGGAGAAGGTTGAATGGAAGTGGGCAGTTTTCTCTTGTTAGACGTTATTAATTTTCTTTGCATGAAGTGTTTGTATAATTTCAGGTTCCCTTTAGACCAGGTAAAGTTACTTGCAGGAACATATATGAAACAAGACAATTGTGGATACTGTAAAAACAATGAAAGTATGTCCACATGTCTTTTTTTTATTTCGAAATAACACTGGTTATTTCAAAATAAAAAGATTAGGTACACACAATGTTTTCTTATTTCAAAATGACGGGCTCCGTTCTTTTGAAATAAGAGGTGTTCTTTTGAAACAGCTTAAACCTGGTTTGGTTTCGAAATGGCTGTTATTTCAAAATGGTGGTTTCGAAATAATACCATTCAAACACGTTATTTTGAAATAACCATCATTTTGAAATAACGTGTTGGACCTTTCTCCCAGGGTGCTTAGCACCCTGGGAGGAAGGGCTACCCCTCCTCAGCAGCCTGGCCAGGGAGCCCTCAGCACCCTGGCCAGGGTACTGAGGAGAGATGCAGGTGCGGGGTGGCCGCAGCCCCCATGGCTCAGCTCTGAGCTGGTGGTGGGGTGAGCGGCGGGGGCTGCCACCACCCCGCTGGGGGCTGCTGCCCTCAGAGCTGGCAAGGGGCAGAGCCGGGAGCCGGGCTTCCCTGACCACTCCCTCCCCAGGCGGCGGGGCAGTCAGGGGGCCAGCGGCTCCCAGCAGCTGAGCCCCAGGGCACTGGGGAGCCTGGCCGGCTCCCTGTGGCTGCAGCCGCTCAGCCCCCGGCAGTGGGGAGCCAGGTCCTGACCAGCTCCTTGCGGCTGCAGCTGCTCAGCCCCGGTGTGCTGGGGAGCCGGTCGGACCCGGCTCCCCACAGCTGCTGGGGTGCCCCAGGGCCCCTGTCCCTCTGCCCCCAGCAGGATTCTCAGGGAATCAAAATAGCATGTCCATACACAAGGCATGCTATTTTGATTGGAGGGGCTTGACTTATTTCAAATTCATTTTTTTAAATTTGAAATAAGTCACTTTGAATTAAGGGTTTTATTTTGAAATCAGTCACTTCAAAATGACTTATTTCAAAATAAAACTTTGTGTGTGGACATAACCTGAAAGTCTTGTGGCACCGTAAAGACTAACAAATTTTTTCAGGCATAAACTTTCACGTGCTTCAATCCACTTTGTCAGGTGGAGGATTAGCACTATGTGTAAAAGAGCTGTATGACTGCTCAGAACTCCACTATGAAGCTGGAGGCAAGTCTGTTGAAAGTCTCTGGGTTAAGTTTAGAGGAGAATACAACAAGGGTGATGTCATCGTGGCCGTCTGTTATAGACTGCCAGACCAAAAGAGTAGGTGGATGAGGCTTTCTATGAACAACTAGCTGAAGTTTCTAGATCACAGACCCTGGTTCTCATGGGGGACTTCAGTTACCCTGATATCTGCTAGGAGGGCAATATAGCAGTAGATGTACAATCTAGTAAGTTTTTGGAGAATGTTGATGACAACTTCCTGGTACAAAGCAGGAGGAACCAACTAGGGATCTTACTCTCAACCTGCTGCTCATGAAAAGAGAAGAATTGGTATGGGAGAAGTGAACAGCAACCTGGGCAGCAGTGACCATGAGATGGTAAAGAAAGAAAGGAAAGAACACAAACCCTGGACTTCAGAAAAGCAGATTTTTGGCTCTGGAAGGGAACGGATGGGCAGGATCCCCTGGGAGGCTAATCTGAGGGAGAAAGGCATCCAAGGGAGCTGGGTGTATTTTTAAGAAACCTTACTAAGGGCACAGGAAGGTACCCTTTTGATATGTAGAAAGAACAGCAAATATGGAAGCTCCCAGCGTGGCTTAGCAAAGAACTGTATGGTGAGCTGAAACACAAAACAGCAGTTTACAAGAAGTGGAAGCTTGGACAGATGACTAGGGAGGAATATAATGAAATTGCTCAGGCCCACAAGGATAAAATCAGGAGGCCAAAGGGCAATTGGAGCTGCAGCTGGCAAGGGATGGGAAGAGTAACAGGAAGGAGTTCTACAAGTATGTTGGCAACAAGAAGAGGATCAGGGATGCTGTAGGTCCCTTACTGAATGGGGCAAGCAATGTAGTGGTGGATGATGCAGAAAAGGCTGAAGTACTCAAAGCTTTTTTTTCCATAGTCTTCATGGGTGAGGTCAGCTTTTAGGCTACTACACTGGGCAACACAGAATGGGGAGAAGGAAAGCAACTCTTTGTGTTGGAAGGTCAGGTTAGGGACTTCACTAAGAAGTTGGATGTGTACAAGTTCATGGGGCTAGATGAACTGAATCTGAGGGTGCTGAGGAAGTTAGCTGATGCGATTGCAGAGCCACTGGCTGTTTTCTTTGAAAACTCATGGCAAATGGGAGAGCTCCTGCATGGTTGGAAAAAGGCAAACATAGTGCCTACCTTTAAGAAAGGGGGGAAAAAAGGAGGATCCAGAGAACTACAGACCAATCAGCCTTACCTCAATCCCTGGAAAAATCATGAAGCAGGCCCTTGAAGAATCATTTCTGAAACACTTGGAGGAACACAGGGTGATTAGGAACAGTCAGAATGGATTCACCAAGGGCAAATTGTGCCTGATCAACTTGATTGCATTCTATGATGAGATGAGTGGATATACAGATGCAGGAATAGCCATCAATGTGATATACTTTGAATTTAGCAAAGCTTT
This sequence comes from Podocnemis expansa, assembly GCA_007922195.1. Lineage (NCBI taxonomy): Eukaryota > Metazoa > Chordata > Testudines > Podocnemididae > Podocnemis > Podocnemis expansa. Next base: position 26,741,683 of record ML681989.1, on the reverse strand, counting down.
TGATACCGTTTCCTGCAGCATTCTTGTCAGCAAGTTAAGGAAGTATGGTTTGGATGAATGGACTGTAAGGTGGATAGGAAGCTGGCTAGATCATCAGGCTCAGTGGATAGGGATCAATGGCTCAATATCTAGTTGGAAACCAGTAAGAAGCAGAGTGCCTCAGGGATCAGTCTTGGGGTCAAATTTTGTTCAACATCTTCATTAATGATCTGGATGATGGGATAGATTGCATGCTCAGTAAGCTTGCGGATGACACCAAGCTGGGCGGGGGAGCATGGTAGATATGCTGAAGGGTAGGGATAGGATTCAGGGAGACCTAGACAAATCGGAGCATAGGGCCAAATGAAATCTCATGAGCTTCAACAAAGACAAGTGCAAAGTCCTGCAGTTACATGGAAAAATCTCATGTATTCTTATAGGCTGGGGACTGACTGGATAAGTAGCAGCTCTGTAGAAAAGGACCTGGGAGTTACAGTGGATGGGAAGCAGGATATGAGTCAACAGTGTGCCCTTGTTGCCAAAAAGGCCAATGGTGTATTGGGCTGCATCAGTAGGCGCGTTGCCAGCAGATTGAGGGATGTGGTTAATTCCCTCTATTCAGCACTGGCGAGGCCACATGTGGAATATTGTGTCCAGCTTGGGGCTTTGCACTACAAAAAGGTTGTGGACAAATGAGAGCCCAGCAGAGGGCAACAAAAATGATTAGGGGGTTGGGGCACATTACTTACGAGGAGAGACTCAAAGAGCTAGGCTTATTTAGTCTGCAGACAAGAAGAGTGAGGGCGGGGGGATTTGATAGCAACCTTCACCTACTTGAAGAGATGCATCGAAGAGGAGGGAGTTAGCTATTCTCAGTGGTGACAGAGGACAGAACAAGGAACAATGATTTCGAGTTGCAACTGGGGAGGTCTAGGTTGGGTATTAAGAAAAAAATTCTGACTAGGCAGGTGGTGAAGCACTGGAATGAGTTGCCTAGGGAGGTGGTGGAATCTCCATCTTTGGAAACTTTTAAGACCTGGTTGGATAAAACCCTGGCTTGGAAGATTTATTGGGAGTAATCCTGGTTTTAGTAGCGGGGGTTTGGACTAGATGACCTCATGATCAATGTTCCCTCTAATTACTTGTAGACTGTGTGTGCAAATAATTTCTTTGTGTGTGCAAAAACATTTCTTTGTGAGCACCAATATTAGCACTATTGAATTTTTTGGGCACACTTTATTTTTTTGGGCGTGCAGGTTTCATGACCTGTGTGCGTGCACACATGCACAGCTTAGAGGGAACAGTGCTCATGAGGTCCCTTTCAGTCCTAATATTTATGATTCTATATACAGACTAACATAGCTATCCCTCTGAAATGTATCACCATATGGATACTGTAGTGCAAAGATTCAGGGCAGGTCTTCTTTTATGGCAGCAAATTCACCACTGTCAGACTGATCTTCCCAATTGACTGAGCAGATCTTCAGAGACCCACATAGTCAATCAGGAAGTTGACCCTGTTGAACACAATCCCTTCAAGTGGTGTAGAGCTGAGTTGACTGGAGGGCATTTCCAGGGGTTAAAGTATAATTTGTTGGGCCCTGGAACCCTCTGGCATGGGTAGATCCCCCATCTGGCCCCACCCCCTGTCCTGCCTCAGGGGCCAAATCCAGCCAGAGGGTTCAATTGGGCTCAGGGGCCCAACCACTGATCAGGCCCCTGCCACTTGCCAGCAATTGGCAGGTGGTCGAGGGTGGGCTTCAGTCCCTGCCACTGCTGGCAAGTGGCAGGCAGTCCCTGCACAGCTCCGACTCGTGGCAGGCAGCCTGGAGCCAGCTCCGGCCCCTGCTGCTGCTGCTGGCAAGCATCAGGTGGCCTGGAACTGGCTCCTGCCACTGCGCTACCAGCCAGGTGTGGCAGGTGGCTCCAGCCCAGATCCAGCTCCTGCCACTGCTAGCCAGCAGCAGGCATCCAGAGCTGGAGCCGGGGCAGGCCAGGTTGATGCAGGGCATGAGCCCTGCAGGTCCAGTGGTAGTGACACCTATGCCGAAGACACTGTGGTAAGTAGGTGTTAGGTGGTTGAAGGGAGATGTGCAATTTATTTTAAGTAATTTGCATATCTCCTTTTGAATTCTGCTGAAAAGCACCTGCAGTGTAGACCAGGGCTCAGGCATTCTTACAGTGTCATTTTGTAAAACAGTAGATACACACAGCATCATTTTCAAAGGGCCTTGACTTGTTCTAAGTGAGCTTTCACTGATGTATGTGAGCAATGCTGCTGGATTTCTTTCAGTTCTGTCTGGTAACTGTCTAACCTTGGAAGCTCCCCAAGTCAGGTCCCCAGAGGGTTTTTTGCTTTGTGTTATTTGAACTTGTGTAGTTTTCCTATGTACAAAACAGTGATTGTGCTCCTAACATGTTCATTCTGTAACACAATTGTTTTTACTGTACGTTTTGTATCTTCATAGTCTCATGAAATTCAAACTCCTTTTCATCTCAGGAGTTTAAGTATTAGCTGGTAATTATAAATTCTTACCTTAAGTATGGACATACCCAATGAACTCTATTGGTTGGTTGGTCAAAATTTACACAGCTACCCTTAAACCTGGTGGGCAGTTCTAAATATGTTGTGTTTTGCCTTTGACACAGTGCCATACCATCTCCATTAGTGCAGTGGTTAGACTGCAAACATCTGTTTGCTTTTATTCTACATGCGTTACATGAGATGTTCTTTGTACATGACGTAAATCACTGAAATTTACTGAAACATATGATTTGTTTATTAAATAAACTTTAAATTTACCAGTAAATTGACTATCTCGTATAATGTCATATATAGGCACATAGAGAAGGAAAAGCTGATGATAGGTGTCTCTGTAATTGATATTTCACTTTTCTGCTTTCAAAAACAAGTTGGAAACAGTCATGTGATGGTCAATAAACAAATTGACTTAAAATTGTCACACACCCACAAAAGCAGATGACAGCAATCAAAATTGGGGCTGTAGAACTGCACTTAATTTTAGAAAGCAGAATGAAGAAAAGTCTATAGATGCCTCATTCTAGAAACTTACTATGCATACAGAACAGAGAAATGTGTAACAAACAGTAAACGCATTTTTAGGTGCTATATCTATATATAATGTGTTGCCTTTTGAACAAATTGATAAATCAAATAGTAATAAGTCACCAGGACAAAATGGTATTCACAGGGGAGTTTGCAAGGAGCTCAGATATAAGATTGCATGTCTGCTAATTGTGGTATATAATTTATCACTTGAATCAGCCATCTGAGCCTTTCCTCAGGCCCTCCAGCTTGGGTTGGCTGGAGTGTTGTGGCTGCTCCCCACTTTCTCTGCCCCGCTCCTTCCCCCATCCCTCTTCTACCATGTGGACCCAGCAGCACCTTGGTCACAGCATGGCGGCCACTCCTACCCTCCCAGCCTTGCCCCTGTCCCTCTCCCATTATGTGGGCCCAGTGATGCCCTGACTGGAACTGCTTCCAGCCCCAAACAGCATCACACCATGGTCACGCCCCCCACAGAGCCCTATCCCTTCCCCATCCTTCTGTATGGCCTGCCATGCAATTTCAATTCCAGATGTGGCCATGAGGCCAAAACATTTGGTCATCCATGCTCTAGAGCAGTGGTTTTCAGCTGGTGTGCTGCAGCACATTGGTGTGCCGCAAGAAGTCTCCAAGTGCGCTGTGGATTTTTACTGGGAGCTGGGGCCATTTTAAATCTCCCACCCTGCACTGCCCAGGCATGTGGGCTGTGCAAGATGGGAAATGTAAAATGCTGCTGCAGCCTCGTGGCTGTGGTAAGTGTGTGGGTGAATGAATGGCTTGCAGGGAGGGGAGGAAGTGGGAGCCAGGGTGAGGTGCAGGAGGGCACTGGGGGAAAGGTGTGACACTGTGAGCTGCCCAGGGGTGAGGGAGGGTGCTGCTGCAAGCTGTGAGGGGGTGCCATGGGGAAGGGAGAGCTACAGGCAATGTGAGCTGCCAGGGTGCCACAAATGCTGCAAGCTGCTGGGGAGAGGTGGCTTGCTGCAGGAGGTGCAAATTGCCAGGAGGGAGGTGGGTGTCAGGGAGAAGGGGATGGAATGAGCTGCCTGCAGATCTTGGGGTAAGGTGGTGTCAAGGGAAGCAGGCATCATGAGCACCACAGGCTGCTGGGAGGGAGAGGGTGTCAGGGGAAAAATGGCACCATGGGCATTGCTAGCTGCCAGGAGAAGGGGAATGATGGGTGCCTTGAAATGTGGGGAGGGGGCATCCGAGGCAGGCCAGGGAGGCATGGTGCCACAAGGGAATTGGGTTTCATGGGTGGTGCAAGGTGCTGGGGGGAGAGAAGAGGGGAGCCAGAGGTGCCATGAGATCCTGGGGAGGGGACACGAGGAGCCACAGGTGGGGTGCTGGGAGGAGGAGGGAACTGCTTCCCTGCTCTTCCATGCTCCCTGGTGCTACCCTGCCCTTCCGCTCCCCAGACCTCCCCTCTGCCAACCCATTGACACACCTGCCCTCCCTTCCCCTTTCATAGAATCATAGAATCATAGGGTTGGAAGGGACCCCACGAGGTCA
>ML681989.1:26693078-26736728 GCA_007922195.1 Podocnemis expansa | reverse complement strand
TAGCAGACACCTACCACAACATCCCCCTTGTTGCTCTCCCCTCTAAACTTAACCCACAGACTTTCAACTGGCTTGTTTCCACTTTCATAATGAAGCTCTGAGCAGTCATAGAGCTCCTTTACATATAGTGCTACTCCTCCCCCTTTCCTTCCCTGCCTGTCCTTCCTGAACAGTCTATACCCATCTATTGCAGAGCTCCAGTCATGCAAACTATTCCACCACGTCTCTGTTATCCCAATCATGTCATAGTTCTTTGTCTGCGCTAGTGCTACCAATTCCTCCTGCTTGTTTCCCAGGCTCCTTGCATTTGTGTATAGGCACCTAAGATACCCAGCTGATTGCCCTACTTTCCCATTTTGATTTTCAATTCTATTGTATCTTTTTTTTTTTTGTATCTATTGTATCTTTCCTGTCTTACCACCCTGCCCTGCTCCCCACATGCCACCCTTGCCTCTTTTGCCATCCCTGCCCTGCTCTGCTCTCCACACTTTCCCCTGCCACACCACACAGCCATCTCTGACCTCCCTTCCTCTCTTTTGTCACCCCAGCTCTACTGCCCCATGCACTTCCTCACCACGCCACATAGTGGAGTTCCCCAGCTGGTGTGCTGTGGCTCATGAATATTCATGAGTTGATTTGGGGAGACTATATGGTGGTATTCCTCAAAATAATTAAAGGCATCAAGTTGTGCCATGGCAGAGGATAGGCTGGGAACTACTGCATTTGAGGAGATCCTGGCAATCACAGGCCAGTAGGCCTAACTTCAGTATCAAATTAGTTGAAGCTGTGGTGAAGATCAAAGTTATCAGACGTATAAACAAAGACAATATGTTGTGAAAGAGTCAACATGGCTTTTATGAAAGGAAATCTTGCTTCACTCATCTATTAGCTTTCTTTCAGGGGGTCAAAGATGTAATTACAAGGGTAATTTAGTGGCTACCAGACTTTGACAGCCTTTGAAAAGGTCCCTCACCAAAGGTTCTTAAGCAAAGTAGACTGTCATGGGATAAGAAGGAAAATCATCTTATGGCTCAGTAACTGGTTAAGACAGGAGAAAAGGTTAGGAATAAATGGGTCAGTTTTTGCAGTGGAGAGAGGTGAAGAGGTTTCCCAAAGATCTGTACTTGGACCTATGCTGCTCAACATTAATAAATTATCTGTAAAAAGGAGTAAACAGCAAGGTGGCAAATTTTGTAGATGATACAAAATTACTCAAGATAATTAAGTTTAAAGATGACTGTGAAGTGTTAAAGATGTCGTCTCATTAAACTGGATGACCGGGCAACAAAATGGCAGATGGACTTCAGTTTTGATAACTGTGAAGTAGAAAGTGGAAAATATATTCCATTCTATACATGCAAAATGATGGGGGTCTAAATTAGGTTTTACCACTCCAGAAAGAGATTTTGGAGTCATCATGGATAGCTCTCTGAAAACATCTGCTCAACATCTGTAGCACAAGTCAAAAAAGATAACAGAATTTTAGGAACCATTACAAAAGAGAGAGATGATAAAACAGAAAATGTCATGCCACTAAAGAAATCCATGATATGGTCACACCTTGAATATTGCATGCAGTTCTGGTTGTCTCATTTCAGGAAAGATATGAGGATTGGATAAAGTACAGAAAAAGGCAATAAAAATATTAGAGGGTATGGAACAGCTTCTGTATGAAGAGAGATTAAAAAGACTGACTATTTAGCTTAGAAAAGAGATGATTGAGGGAGGATATGATAAAGTCTGTAAATGGTGAAAACAAATAAGAATGGTGTTTATCCCTTTACATAACAGACAAACCAGCAATCACCCAAAGAAATTCATAGGCTGCAGGTTTAAAACAAGCATAAGGAAATACTTCACAGAATGCAATCTTGTCTGTTGAAGTCATTCCAAGGGATGTTGTGAAGGTCAAAGGTGCAACTAGGTTAAAAAGAGAATTAGATAAGTTCATGGAGCATAGGTCCATCAATGGCTATTAGCCAAGATAGTCAGGGATGCAGCTTATGATCTGTGTGTCTCTAAACCTCCGACAGCTAGAAGTTGGGACTATAACTGGGGAATTGATCTCTTTATAAATTACCCTGTTCTGTTCCCTCCCTGTGAAATATCTGGTGGAAAACAAACAGGGGTTAAAGTAAAGTTTGGAGTGCCCTGGAATCCTCCTAAATTGGTGCCTCTCCCATGCCATTGTGGGCCCCCCTCATACCCCCCAGCTACTGCCCCCAAAACACCTACCCCCATCAGACCCCTTTTCCCATGTCCTTTTTAGCCCTAATCCCCACTCCATTGGCCCCCTGGCCCCATTCCAGCCCTCCTAAACCCCCAGCCCACCATCCCAACCCCTTCTCCCCTCTCCTCATGCATCCTCCCTGCCCCCACGCTTTTCCTTCCAGCTGCCTGACTGCCCTCCGCCCAGCCCTCTTACCTGGCCGAAGAGCTGGGCAGGTGGAATAGGCCATGGGGCTGCCCGGCCAACCAGCTGGCAAAAAGGAGCCCAGGCCAGAGGCTGGGGCCTGGCTGTGCACACAGCCACACCCCGACTGAAAGGGGGCAGAGCCACATAGGCTCCAAAGAAGGGAGGGAGGGGTAGCTTGGCTAGCCCCAGCCCAAAGCCCCTCCCTTCCTCTGGCCTAGAGGGGACATGCTGGAATGCTGGTTCCGGCGTGCCCTTCTATTTTTGGGGGGGCCCCAGAATGGAGCATGCCAGAGCGTTCTCCTATTTTTAGGTGGTCTGGAATGGTTGCTCCCTAAAAATAGGGGGTCATTCCAGGGCATTCCCCCTTCCTTTAACCTCTGAAAACAAGACACTGATTTAGATTGACTTGCCCAAATATGGCCATTCTTCTGACACGTTATCGGGATTCTGAAGCAAGTTTCTCAACAGAGCTCAGAAAGTTTGTTCCTTTAAGCAATATTTTATAGCTATATCAAAGCTCTGGAAGCTGGATTCTAATGTAGTTCACTCAACATCCTGAGTTGTAGAAAAGTGAATTGTTTACTTCAGGTTACTGAAAATGTAATGCTTTGTAGCAGATTAAGGTTATGATGTAATTTTAAATATTTCCCAGTATGTTAATCTTAAATGCCTTACAGTTTTAGTTCTTTATCTTGATATCTGTTTGTCAAAACAAAAAGGAGTCTAGTGGCACTTTTTAAAAACTAACAAATTTATTTATCACATGAGCTTTGATTGAAACTGTTGATATAATATATATAATAGCAGGAGATTGTGGTGTCTACAGAGGCTTAGTCATACCAAGGCAAATTATTTTGGGTAAGAACTCTGGAAAATTAAATGATTATTTTTACTTTAAACTCTTACCCAATGTGATGAGGTGAACTAGGTCCACAGACCCCCTCCCCCCCCAGCTGGAGACCAGGTCTTGTCACAACTGCCCCAGGGGAGAAGCAGTGGAGTGGTCCTCCAAGTGGTCTAGAGCGGTTTTAGGAGAAGCAGCCAATCAGAGAGGCTGCAGGGAGTAGCCAATCAGAGGCAGGGCTATGAGGGGGCAGTCTATAAAAAGGAATTGCAGGGCCACTGATAAATGGCTCCTTACAGGAGCTTGATTGCATGAGCTTTTTGTCTGAAGGTGCACCACCAGCAGGTAGTGTGGGCAGAAGTTAGAAAGCAAGAAGGAGCTCTGGGCTGATTTCTGTGGCTGCACAAAAAGAAGGTGCTGAGGTAAGGGTAAAGGTGGTGCAGGGCTGTTGGGAAGTGGCTTGGGGAATTTGAGTACCGGTATGGCTTAAGTAAAGACATATGGCTAGTGGCTGTGACTTAATGGGTTCCTGGGCCAGGGCCTGGAGCAGAGGGTGTTTCTGGGTCTCCCCCATCAGCAGCTGGGGAAGTGGCTGTGACTTTGATATACCCCAGAAAGAGAACTGAATTCTTTTAGAGATATGGCTGTAAGGTGGGGATCAGAAAGGCCAGAGCAGATGAGGTGGTTCCAGGGAGGGAGCTCTGGGGATGTGGTTCCAATACCACACCAGGGACTGTTGACTGACTGACAGATCAGGGAGGACTGTAGGGCATTTGGGCAGTGTTCCCTGGAAGGAGTTTGTTTATACACACACATACAAACTGTGTGGCCCAGCTGGGGACCACTGAAGACCCACCCTAATTAGAGGGAACACTAAGAATAGGAGATACTTGCAAGAAATCTGTGCACCCTGTTACAGCCACTTATCAATATCAAGTTTAACACATAGGATTTAGTAGCAAAGGTGCCATGAGAAACTGCTAAACCTGTTATAACTTACAAATTAGTGAGAACACTCAATTGTTATGAAAACTGTCATATAATACAGTAAAGAATACATGATTTTCCCTGTTAAAAAAACTATGGATTGTAGCCTAGGTAAACAACACAATAGTGCATGCAATATCTGTAAATAAGGCAAGCATGAGAGCAACTGTCTGAAAATGTGTAAGAAAGAGAAAGTACTTTTCCCTAATTCCAAGAGAGAGATGTGTTGTTCCCTGTGGTATTTTTATCTTTCATGTCTGGGGTTGGGCTAGGGCTGGGTGGCAGAAGAGGAAGAGTTGCATGACAAGGTACTCCTAGGGGAACACTGAGCACATTGGTTGTTGCTTAGAATGTAGCATTGATTTGGTGTGATCAGTAAATGAACACTCAACATATCACCTGTGGTTATGTTACAGAGTTGAGTCATTGATCAGCATGAGTCGATACAACATAGTGCAGTAGCCATTAAGTATGCTCTGGCAATTACAGGAATATCACTTGACTGATGAGGTTCCAGAGTAGTCAGTGATGTCAGAGTAGACAATAAACATGGCAATGGAAGTGACGTTTAATTTCTTTCATGATACTTTCCATAACGTCAGCTTCACAAGTCAGTATTTTTGAGGCCAGTAATTGTAATGAGATTGGACAAACTGAATTCCTAAACGGGGTGGTCTTAGTCATGAGTGTGTTTGAGACAGGAAAATGGTAAGGTTCTGTATGTGTGCATTTTCTTTTCTAATGTAGGCCAGTCAATTGTGTGAGAGAGGTTTTTATGCTAATACAAATGTCTAATATTTAGATATTGTATCTATTGGACAACAAACATTTCTTTCAAGGCAGGAGAATTATGATGTGAGCACTTATATTTTAATTTATTTGTTTCTAGCTGTGAATAACTGCTTTAGCAGACTCCTTTTGGGAGAATTTTGTATTTTTAAAAGGAGCCAGTCTCAGAACCCTGCAGTGTGAAGTCTTTGCATTGTCCACAGATCATATACAAGCACAGGTAGAAGTTGAATAAGCTTACATCTTACCTTCTAGTCTGTTCATGTGACACAATTACCTGATGGAGGAGAAAAGGCAATTTATTCTTAATACTCATTCAATCTTTGGCCAAATTGTAGGAACTTCCAGCATGAATTCCATGACTTGTGTAATGAGTTTCCAGTGGAACTGGATTCAGAATACCTACTCATCATAATGTTGCCATTAAATGCTGTTAATTAACTGAGATTTAAATGTGCTCAATGTCAGAGAACTGACAATTTGCAATTACTTTTCTATTGTAAATTTTGGGAAATGATGTGTTATATCAATAACATGTAATATTTGGCAAACGTTCACTTTTTAATGGCAACCTTTGCCTTTCATTATTGTTGTCTAGGGCCAGAGAAAATTACATTTCATTTTCAATATATATGGTGCTATCTAGTTAATGTCTAAAACTTGACTGAAGTTGTGGGTCTAAGAATATTTTATAAAAAAAAAATATTCTGAGCTATGCTACTAAAAAAAATCAGTAATTGAATGCAACTGTACTTTTATGTATCTGCTCAAAACTAACTTTTAACATTTTTGCCTTCAGACAAATTCTCTGTAAAGTTCTTGGATAAGTTATGCCAAGCTAAATTTTTTGGAAGATGTTTTACTGAACATGGTTTAGTAATTCTTCTAGATGAGAAGCAAAGCAGTAGTTCTTACCATATTTCTACTAAAGACTGATCTCAAACTACAAGCCTAATGAAACACATGACAAAATATGTTGTTTGGAAATATGATACCAATATTCAACAAAAAGAGGTGGTTTCAGCTGCAGTCTCCAAAAACCACAGATCCCTCTACTGAACTTATGATATCAAATTTATTCCAAAGTGTGGTGGGGGGGGGGGGGCGACACCATAGCATTTGCCACGGTCAAATCAGGGTTCAATTCCTGTTCCCATTTTAAAATAATGAGTTGTGCTTCTCTTTGATTTAAAGAGAAGCAGGATCAAGCCCTTAAAATAAATCTAGCACAGAGTTACTTAAAAGGAGACCTTGTAGATGCAATGGATTTTCAGAAAACCATTGAGAAGACATACAGGCATTGCACAATTCACATAACAATGAAAAACTACTGTTTAAAAATCTAACAGTCTGGAGCAGGACATGTGACTGCATAAAGAAGTTGAACAGAAAGTAGAACAAGGAAAAGGTAACATTTTCAAAAGTAAGGGTATGTCCACACAGGGCTTTTATTTCAAAACCACACTGGTTGTTTTGAAATAAAAGTCCCTATGTCCACACAATGTTTTCTTGTTTCGAAAGGAGGGAGCTCCTCCTTTCAAAATAAGAGCCCTCCTTTTGAAACAGCTTAAACCACTTTGCTTTCAAAAGGAGGGTTATTTCGAAGCCAGTTGTTTCAAAATAATGCCATTTGGACATGTTTCAAAACAAGGATTGTTTCGAAATAACAAGAACCTTCCTCCCAGGGTGCATAGCACCCTGGGGGGGAAGGTCCCACCCTCCCCAGCACCTTGGCTGGGGATCAGCACCCTGGCCAGGGTGCTGAGTGGGGCGCAGGGGGTCAGAGGATGCCCCAGCCAGCTTCCCCTTGCTGAGAGCAGGGGGGGATGGGTGCCTCGGCCCCCTTCACCCCCCCACCCCTGCAAAGAGGAAGTGGGGGGGAAGCCAGCTGGGGCACCCCCAGGGCTCTGCCCTCCCGACTGGGCTGTGGGGGAGCTGCCGGCCCCGCAGCCTGGTCAGGGGGACTGCAGCCCCACTGGGGTGGCCACTGCAGGGGTGGCTCACCCCACTGCTGGGGCTGCCCCCAAGCCCAGGGCGCCCCACCCCCGGGGTTCCCTGGCGCCTCCTGCCGTAGGCGGGGGAACTTCCGCAGGAGCGGGTGGGGGCGCCGGGGAATCCCGGGCGTGAGGCGGCCCTGGTCCTGCCTGCAGCAGAAGCAGCAGGGGGTGCTGGGGAAGCCCCCACCCATGGCGGGGGGGCAGGGGAAGCTGCTCCCCCGTAGCAGGAGTGGCTGGGGGGGGCAGGGGAATCCCAGGGGCAGGGTGTGCTATTTCGATTCCCGCTTTTTTCTTATTTAAAAATAGCTTTTTTGTTATTTCAAAATAAGGCATTTCGAAAAAAGGCATTATTTCAAAACAGCTTGTTTCGAAACAAGGGCTTGTGTGTGGACATAGCCTAAGTGACTTAGGAGACAAAGCCCCATTGAAGGACAATGAGATTTAGGATCTTCAGTCACTTTGGTACTTGTGTAATTTTATGGAAAATGGCTACATCTCTATGTCCTATGGCAATAACTCATAGAATTAGATGGAGATGAAACAATAGTACAATGCCCACACCTTGTTAATTTGAATAGTATCTGGGATTCAAAGGGTGGATCCATCTGCAGCAGCCTGGTGACTTGTCTCTCTCACCAGCTTGGTCCATTAAAAGATTACTTCACCCACCTTGTCTCTCTAATGCAGGGGTACTCAAATGGCGGCCCGCGGTCCACAATCTGGACCGCAAAGAGGTTTCTGGTGGACTGCGACAGTGGCCTATTTGCATGAAGGCCGTTTGAGTACCCCTGCTCTAAGGGCAGCTGAGCAACTTCTGTTGCTTGCTGCGCTCCCCCTCCTCCCCACGGAGCCTGCTGCACAGCCGCCCCCCCTGCTTCTGGCATCGCTGCCCCCCACTCCCACTCGCCCCCCGCTCCCGGCATTGCCACCCCCCACTCCTGACATCACCCCCCTGCTCCCACTCACCCCCCCCCAGTTGTTTGTGGACCCTGATCAATGGTGGAAGGCTGAATGTGGACCGGCTCGCAAAAAGTTTGAGTACCCCTGCTCTAATGCCTTGGGGCGCAAACAGCTAGTACACCACTTGCTGCCTGGTGACTACCCCCTAGGAGAATTCATCTGGACAATAACACAGTGTACTAAAATAAAAGGAATACATATAACATATGGAATATTTCAAAAGCATCAGGCCTATTATGCAGCCTAGAATAGTTCTTCAAAGGAAGTGGTAGAAACCCTATTAATTCAGTCACTTGAAACTGAAATGTGTAAAGCACTTTGGAATCTATTGTGAAGAACAAAACTGCACAAGCAGAGGGATGGACTTGATATGGCACAAGTAAGAGTGGAAAGGTGTAGTGTCCATTTATAATTTCTATGATGCATGTTTTAACAAAGGTTCAAAGCTGACAATGGGCAGGTTGCATTCTTACAGAGATCAGGACAAGATGAACTCAACTTGCCTGGTAACATCATGACGTTCAATGGCACTGGGATCAATTTAAAATCACCATTTGCAGTACATATGATGAAACAATAGGACATTCCACTCGGCAGCACTGAGACTGCTTTGACTAAAGTAATGAAGAAATCTTAACATTAATTCAACAGAAAAGAAATGCATTCTGTAACTGGCAAAATGACTCCTCTAGCCATGAAAACAGGTATCACCTGCTCAAAGGCAAAGTCCAAAAACAAGTGCTGGCAAGAGAAGGCCTTTGAGATTTAGGGTTTCATAGACCAAGTTTATTCTACAATGTTGAGCAATGGAAAACCTTGTTGATCGCTACCTCTGCACCTCCCATCTTCTGAAGAACTCTGTGCCATCGCCTAGATGAAATCACAAGACGCCTGGCCTAGATGGCATCCCGTCTGAACTTTTTAAGTTGCAGAAGTAATGCTCAAATGCAAAATCCAACTCCTTGATCATCTGGACCTGTAAAGAAATTCCACTTGACCTTAGGAATGCCAACCTTGTCACAATAGTCAGGAAAGTGGACAAACCTTTGTGTGAGAACTACAGAGGTATCACCCTCCTCTTGACTGTAGGAGGATCCTCATCTGGATTCTACTAAATGGTCTCCTGCCTCTTACTGAAGAATTTCTTAAATCAGTGTGGCTTTGGGCCATCCTGAGGTACAGCTGACATGATCTTTGCACACAGCAGGTTCAGGAGACATGCAGAGAGCAACACTAGGAACTGTTCATGGTATTCATCAACCTAATCAAGGCCGTGACTCTGTAAATCATGATGCCCTATGGAAGGTGCTGTATAGGCTTGGCTGCCTACAAAAATACATTTCCGTCATTAGACTCATCTATGATGGGATGACTGCCACCATTCTGTGTAATGGCTCAAACTAAACCTTTCATCACTTTGTGATTGAGTTGGGTCACACAAAGGTCTGAAGGGTATCTCCGGAGGTCTAATATCTGTATAAGATTGTAGTGTGTATTTCCCTCTCATGGTTTTGAGTGAAGGAGTGGCTGAGAAAATCGGCTGTATTCCAAATGCCAGGTATGGAAAAGGCAGAAATTATCTATGGGATGACTGCCACCATTCTGCATAATGGCTCAAAGTGAACCTTTCATCATTTGTATTGATGTCAAGCAGGGCTATGTCATTGCTCTAACACTCTTCTCTATTTACCTTGGCATGATCCTCACCACCTTCCCGATGGAGCAGAAATCAAGAATCATGTGGATGACCTACTCTTCAATCTCTGCCTTCTCCAAACAAAATCTAAGAGCATGATGACTGGCATCATTCTTCCATGCGCACAGGCTGACCTGCAACACACCCTAAATCTGCAGATAGTTCGCAGCTTGGGGTCTCTATCTCTTTACGCCTCAGAAAAACCAAAGTGTGCTACCGATTCTTACCTGCAAAAACTATTCTTCATGTTCCATAAATCACCACTGGCAGAGAAACGTTGGAAAGGTAGATTGTTCGCCATACCTCAGCAGCCACCACTCCCAACCAGATAGCGTTGACACAGAAGTCAAACACAAAATCTGCTGTGCAAGCACATCTTTTGGAAGACTACTTCAGTGATGGAGATCCATGAACAGGCAAACTTGGCTTGCAAGGCAGTTGTCATCCCCTCTTTCCTCTATGGGTGTGAGATCTGGAGGAGGTGTAGACCCAAAATCTATAGATTTCAAGTGTGTGAAGTGGTTCCAGCAGTGCTACCTTAAGAGGATCCTCCAGATCAGTTGGGAAGAAATGTAGAAGCTCAGATCATGAAACACCAGCTCTGTTGGGGTGGCCTCTGCAACTGTATGCCTGACATTAGACATTATAAGCAAATCTTCTCTCAGTTAAGTCAGGGAAGAAGGGCTTGTGGAGGGCAGTAACAGTGCTTCAAAAATATGCTGAAAATATATACATTAAAAAGGATGGCATCCGTTCAACAAATCGGGAGTACTTGGTGCAAAACAGAACACAGCGGCCCCATACCATACACCTAGCTACAGTCCATTTTGAGGAGAACAGACATGCTCATGAAACAGAAGTGACAAAAGAGGAAAGAAAGGACACACCACTCTGGCCAACCATTGTGCCTTCCAAGGTTACACCTGTCACCTTTTGTGGAGAAAGTCTGCAGGGCACCAGTTGGGCCCTTTAACTGCGTAAAAACCCATCAATGAGTGCTTTGTGCAACATCATCCTTGTGTCAAGGGTCAGCCAAAGATATGAAGCTCATAACTGTCACATAAGTAAGATTCCAGTGTTAGTCTATAGAGCTAATAAAAGATGTCTAAATATAGACAAGGCTTTATTTAAATTGACTTGAGGGCTCTTAAATCAACGTAAAGCCCTAGTGTAGACACACCCATTGAAGGGATTATGAATGGTAGTAAAGTTAAGCATTTTCAGGACTGGGCTCTTAAATATGATTCAGGATGCAATAGAAACTAGTAAAGGGATTTGAAAAAGGACTGAACAGACCATAACAGAAGTCAGCTATATATTTTGTTGTTTTTAACAGGTGCAGTGAGCCCCTAACTGATGAACTGGAAAGATAGGTCATGTTTCCCACCAAGTGTAGAAGTGTGTGAGGTCTCACTGCAAGGATGTGGAAAATGGAGTCTGGGTTACTTTACAGTTGCTATCTTTTCACTTCATTCTTCACACAGGTTTTCTGAGACTGAGCCAATAATATTTTGATAATGTAAATAACCTACTCCCCTCTTTTTTTTTTTTCCCCACCAAAATTTGTTAACCAGAATTTTCATGCAAGAAAGAGTGTTGTGAGGTTTTTTGCTTTTTGTCTGCAAACCCTTGATTTTTGGCCAGCAGACCATTTTTACATAGCCTGTGTACTTTTTAGATAAACAGGAGCTGTTCTAGGGTGTAAGATTTTAGACAATTGGTGGATTCTTTAAAATAACAAGTTGACCTGCTGCCTTTTCAGTCCAAGATTTTTTTCCCCAGTAGAGCCTAAGAATATATTTGTGGCAAAAAGAATTCTAAGTGCCTTCAAATTAACATGCGTTAAAAGGTACAATTTTTGTTTCTTTGACACAGTTTCTTTTAATTAATTAGTCATCAACACAAGGAGGGGTGAGAGCATTTAAAATATCTACAACAATGTACAGGTACTCCAGGAATAAAGTATTAATTTGTCAAGAAAAATATATCATGAGATTTTTCTATACTGATTAGCTTTTCAAATCCATGACACTTTTTTCACCATAAAATTGATTCAGTGAAATGCTGCCAAAATTTTAACAAAGGACTCCCTCAGCACTGCTCTGCCTCAGTCAGTGATATGTATACCAATCTCTGGGAAAATCATTGTTACATCTCCTTGCAGAGATACCTATTTTTCCTTCTCCATGATCTGTAGATCTTTTTATCACTATCCCCACCTTCCAGCCCAATGCCTCTTGACACTTCATTCTTTCCTGTCCCCCACACCTTATGGAATTGTCTCTCGGTGTCCCTATCGTGTATTTGTTCTTCTGAGCAGAAGCTGTGGTGGCAGCCAGTGAACTTTCCAGTGGTCTCTGACAGCAGTTTAGCTGGACTCTTTGTCCCATGGTCTTTAACTATGGAATAGCTGGTCAGGTGAGGAGCCAATCCCTTTTAGCAGAAGATGGGGAATAAGTCTCCTTTTGGCTCTTGAAGTGGGTGAGTCTTCACTCACTTCTGAGTGAGGGGGAGGAAGCAGTGAATTTTGCACAGTTGATGTGGAAGGTTTTGATGGAGGAGTGGGGTCTCTGTTAGCTAGTGTAGAAGGATGGCTGTGGGCCAAGTTTTTCCTAACAAATGGGTCAAGAAACATGACTCCAGGCTCTCCACCAATAACAGGCTTTCAGACTCGGGTCAGGGAACAGGCAGGAAGTAAGATGAGGGGTGGATGGCAACAGCTATGGGACTTCTATGTAGTGCAGCAGCAGATTGATCCCATTTTCCTTTTCCCTGCTGCTGCAGAGACGGGATGGTTACATGGTACATCCTCTCTGTATACCTAGATGCAGTGATGCAGGTTATAAGGATAGCGTGCCTCTTACAGTAGTTGTGAAGAGTGCAGTCAGAATGTGCCTATCCAGAGAGGGTTGAAAATTTTAACAAGAGCTGGTGTTAGTATTTTGTCACTTCTCCTCCAAATGTGGCATGATCATAGTTATAAGAAATTGCTTACATTACTGTGTTGATGGAAAGGCCTAGCAGGGTGGTTGGGCTACAACCCAAATACAATTGACTTGTTTTATGTAAAAATTGCTTGTGAGAGAGAATTTGTCCACTCTAGCCTTTGCAGAAGTGGAGCCCCGTTGCATGCCCCTTTACAGTCCAGGCAGTCATTTTTCATTGATTTACATTTTTCATCTTTATCTTTACAAGGAAAAGGGCTAGAGGGGTCTCTTAAAATTGAGCTTCTCTTTTAAAGGGACCAAAGACTGACTCTCTCAAGGGACTCACCTGAGCTCTCACTAGCTGAACAGTGGACTGACTTCAATTTATTTGAATTTTTATTTCTAATTTTCCCTTCTCTTCTATCTATTAAGTAAACAAATCCTAGTCAGGACCACATTCCTTGAATTAGATCAGTGCTAAGGTCCTTGTGTAACAGCTTTTAAGGAGCAAACTTAGATAAGTAGTTTGACTAGCATAAGCATATATGAGAAGGGCAGGCATATTTAGATTTAGCCTGTTTACACTGGGATTATAACAAAGACAATGTGGGAGGAAAGTTTGAAAGCATTTTCCTCAAGGCCTTATTATAGACTGTTTACTGACTTGAGAACATTCTTCAGAACACTGACAAAGACAAGCATTTCTTTTCAAGCTTGGAAAGCTAACCTTGTGAATTTTTCATGACTTTTCTGCAGTGGTTTCTGTAAGTTCTCTTAATCAAACAGTTATGGAGGATAGTATTATATTTTTGACTCTTTTCTAAGAAATGAGCAAGGGACAAATTTTGCTTGGATGCATGATTCCATCTGATGTAAATGGAAACTATCAATCTGCATCCAAAGACAGAATGGCATTTAGTGCATGGAAAAAAACGTAATTTAGCGTTTTTTGTTGCACTTAGAAAATAAAGCACTAACTAGCAGGATCTTATTCAAGGGGACAAGGCAATAAGGCACATGTATGAGAAAAATACAATTATGCGAATAGTTAATATGCAGTGCATGTATGTGCACACCCACCCACACCCACCAGACGTTCTGCTGTTGGTCATGTACAGTTACTAGTTCTGATTGTTGCTTGTGATTGTAGCTTGGGTTTGTGACTGGTGTTCACAGTTCATGGTGGATATTTGGCCAGGAAAACTGGGCATGAGAGAGAGCAAGGTCTCTGTTAGGCACATGGCCATGCACTAACACTCTTGGATACAGTGCAGAAAATTACCCAAAGCTGTCTTTTATTCCATGGATCTTGCTGTGTGACACAGCCTCAGGGTACAGTATGACCATGAGCCATAAGTTAATGGCAGATCTGAATTTGACCTTGTTGTTGATGGGGCTTTTTGTCCATTTCTTTTCAGGGTGAATTCTTTTTGCTTCTGCAGATAAATCTGCATTCTTTTTCCGCCTTTAAGATGGTACTGGTAACTTGTCATCAGAACAGGCTAGTGTTGGAGACTGATCCTGTGGCATACACGCCCTTCATTCATACGTTCAAACATCTAAATGAAGCTTCTGCAAAAACTTAGGCTGGGCAGTGCAAGATTGATTAATTCAAACTAGAGTTTTGTTTAAAACACAAAATGAAGTGAACAATTCAAAATGAAAGTTTAATTACAAGATGGACTTACATGATGTTATGATGTTAAAGAAGTAGTGAATGAATAAGCATGGAATATTTATCAATGAATAATAAGCATTATTCCAGATATAAATTTTTGCAATTCTATGGTATTAATTCATTTTTAGCACTCCATTTTTTTCAGCCACATCCACACTGATGGTGGCAAATTTGCTACTCTCAGATCTATCCTTCCGCATTGACTTAGTGGTCAGCGAAAACCTGCTAAGTGAATCTACAGATTGACTTAATAAGACCTTTCCTGCAAGTGATGCAGTGCTGTTTTGATGAAAATGCATTTCCCACAGGTGCAGCGCACTGAGGATGCTTTGCTGAAATGAAGTTAGGGAGTTACACAAGTTACTTTGTACAATTCCCATTGATTGCCACTGAATTTCACCACCAGTGTAGAGATGGCTCTTTCTTGCCTCATATGTAGCTAGATCTTGCTTCACTTAGTGTTTGGTAGGGAAGGGACTTCATCAAATCCAATGAATGAAGAATCCCTTACTAAAGTACAAGAAGTTTATCTTAGTGCCAGACAAAGTTGGTGAAAATGCAATTTAAAAGCATAAAATATTAACAAAATGACAAGACATGCAAATAATTATAGGAAAATGACTTATTTTTTAAATAAGTACATTTTCTGTGAATCTTTTAGTAGCCATCTTACGAAGCCTTCTTATACTGAGCACTCAAAACATTAAAAAAATGTGTTTTCTTTGCAGGATCTCAGCAACAAAGGTCTAACTTGGATCAGATGAAATGATAGTGTCCAGGAAAGTAAATGTACTGAATTACTGTACCAAGTTTTCCTTTTTACTAGTGCAGAAGTTTTCCTCAGCCTTTGGGTTTCACAGATGCTTAAACCACTGTGGGATAGAGTAAAGGGATTGTAAATATAGACATAACAGTTTGCAATTAGCTGCATTTTTCTGTGAAATGTTGTAAGTCGAGAAATGGAATTTGTCAGGAATAAGTTTCCTAATGTCAAGAAAGACCTCACAGCTACAATTACTATTTTCAATGTTTCCACTCAAATCACAAGAGAAATATTAAAGCCCAGTTCATAGAATGAAGCTTTTTTATTTTTATTTGCATTACTTGGAATAAGTGTGTTTCACAAATCTGCCGTTCACTGTAAAGTGTGGCACTTTGTCACAATCATCTGTGCAATCTGACATTGTCTTCTCTGAGTTTACGGGTGATAGCTATCGGAAGAAGCATTTGTAAGTTATTCTGCATGTCTAATGTTCTTTGCTGGTAGCAGGTGGTTTTTCTTAGTGTTAACTATGTTATGACCATGTATTTTCGTTGATGTAATTATGGCTGCATAGCCCATTGGCTATTAAAACTTCCATAATAAGAATCTATACCTCTACAAGAAGGTATGAATTAATTTTAGGTAATTAACTGATACAGGAAACCACAGTCAGCTTGGAAACATTTTACCCAGTACAATAAAAAAGCATGTGGAATCAAATTAGAATATTTTAAAAATGGAAAGGAAGTTATTAAAAGATGACATTAGAGATCTGATTCAACTCCCATTAACTTCACTGGGCAGTTAGATCAGTCCCTAAAATGTGTACACAAATAAATGGAGAAATACTGTAGCTACTTTTACTGTCACCAAGATGTGACAGATGTGCCTTTTGATACACATTGAGCTTCCATCTAAATAGTTCACTTTTTTAATGCAGATCATGTGTCTATTGGCAGAGTTGCCCTCTGGGTACTTAGCAACTTTTCTGGGCTGGGAAGCAAAACCTTATAAGTACATTTCCCCCTCTGTCCATGTATATAAAATTTGCTAATGTTGGTGTCAGCTGAGCACCACCACAGTGAAAAGAGACTCTATTATGAAGCAAATCCAAATATGGTGTGCCTGTGAGTTACTTTTTATTTAGACTTTGCAACATTTAAAATCTGTTAGAAATCACTCCTTCTGCCACAGAACATATTTCTCTTGGAGGACTAGGTTCCAAAACTGCTAATGCCACAAGAATCATATTTCTTTTACTCAGTCTTTTAGTGGGAAAACTCCCATTGGAAATTGAGCAATGAAATTAGAGTGGAATGTAGCCCCATTAAGGATCCAATTCATGCTCTCCAGTTCATTTTAGAGTCTCTCTCCCTCCCCGCCTCCCACATGGAAATTAGCATGACCAAACAGCAAGTGTGAAAAATTGGAATGGAGAATAAGAGAAAGCCCTGAATATTGGACTTTACCTATAAATTTGGGACATCTGATCATTGTAATGAAGTGTGTGTGTCTGCCACCTAGCAGTATAGTTTCCCTCACTGTGGAGAGTATTCACTGGATCAAGGGTCAATGTATGGGAAGCAAGAAGAGCCTGGAGTTCTCTTCCTTGGAATCCATTCAGGGTCCTGGACCAGCCAAAGTCAGAGCAGTACAGCTCCATGAAAACCCTTTTACCAAGAGCTAAGTAATTAGTGCAGAGTCAAACTCTGTGTTGGCAATCCCCACTCAGTTGATTCCTGGAATCTGCCAGGTACAGGAGTTAGCCCTACAGTTCTTTCCTTAGTGGGAAATTTGTGGGGGAGGGAGAGAACCCTTGTACACATCTGCTTTCATGGATATCCCTCCCATGCATTTTTCTGCAGGGATTATCTAGGCCAAGGTGTGCTATCCTGTGTGTTAATTGAGAGTGGCATGAATTATTTAAGTGCAATACAGACTTTCAAGCCTGAATGTAAAACACAGGTGGAGGAGAACTACAGAAATGCCCTGAATGAAGGCTTGTTGTGAGAAGAGCTAACAGGTGTCAGAACAAGCAAGTGTGGTGGGGGCTGGAATTTCCTGCTGGACCCTGTAAGAATAAGTTTCCTTGTAAGTTTTTTGAATCTGAGTGACATCCAGGATATTACAGGAAAACAAACATTAACTATTATCTTCATATGAAACAAGTCCCAGGTGAATATAAACAATGATTGTTTAGAGACCATCAATTAAACCAAGATGTATTTACAGCTGGTGCCATAGGAGATCATTGGAATGAAGAGAACTTTATAGCCTCATAGCTTTAAAACAATTACTGGTTTTGCTGCAGTGTTTACTGCAATGATACTCAAGGTCTGTGCTATGTTTATGAAGGGGTTACAGTTTTATAAGCACACTTACAGACTTCAAGTAAGAAGGACTAAATTATGGGAGCTTTAACAAAAGATTTATTTCTAATTAAATTAAATTTCTAATTAAAGTAATATTAAAAATAACATTGGAACCTAAAGCAAGAAGTTCAGAACTAGATCTTTGTTTTTATTTGTTTTTAAAACAAACTTTCACAGTGTAACAAGGAATCCTGTAGCACTTTTAAAAACTAACCAATTTATTTTTTTGCATTGTGGGACTTCATCAGAAAGTGGAATTATGCCCACAAGAGCTCATGCAACAAACTGGTTAGCCTTCAAAAGTGCCATAGGACTCCTTGTTTGGTTTTGTTGAACTAGACTAAAACAGCTACTGCTTGAAACTTTGAACAGTATGTATTTGGAATGCAGAGACATCTCTAGAGACCTCTGAGTTTGGGTTCCAGTTTGAACATAGACTCACTGCCCTGAAGAGCTTGCAATTTATATAGACAAGAGAGATGTGAGAGAGAAAGTATTTATTTATTATCCCCAATTTATATGGGGGTCTGAGGTACAGAGGAACAGGTGAGACCTCAAAAACCAGTTGGGGGGGGGTTTACCCACATCATTCCCATTGAAATTAAACCTACAGTAAATGCCCCATCCAAGGTCACAAAGGAATCTGACCCCTCAACCTCAGTCTTAGTTCATTACCCATTAGATCTACCTTTTGCTGAAGTTAAAAGCTGTTTATTCAAAGATTTCTGGCCCTGCAGTTTCTGTACAGGCAAGGCTGTATTACCAAATGACTAATAGTAGGAAGTATGGATTTCAACCTAAATGTCCCAGCTCTTTCCATGAGTGATTGTCACAGATTTCTTTTATGTTCCTGTACCTGACTGTCAGGGCTAGTTCCATCCCCAAGGAAACATGCTGGTCTGATTTGATATACATTATTGGTGTAGTGTTTTAATGAAGTCTATGCCAAAAGAGGAACAGCATAATAGCGATCATCTCTGGTTTATCCCTTGCTTAATTGACACTCCTTCAGCATAGCAACCATGGGAGAGGTAGAGGGGAAGCACTCGGGTTTCAGCATATTGCACTGTGCAGGAAGTGTTTTTCCAAAAAGATAACTCTCTGATGGGAATTTCTGGCTGAATTATAGCCCACTTGTGATTTCTGACCAGTGTGAAGATCAGTAGCTGTGTAGAGAATCTGGCCTCCTCTTGCATAGAACCATAGAAACTGGAAGGGACTGTGAGAGGTGATCAAGTCTAGTCCCCTGTACTCATGGCAGGACCAAGTACCCTCTTAAACCATCTCTGACAAGTGCTTATCTAACATCTTAAAAACTTGTGGTGATGGAGATTCCACACCCTGCCCAGGCAATTTATTTCAGTAGTTAATCACCCTGACAGTTTGACTTTTAACTAATATCCAACCTAAATCTCCCTTGATGTAATTTAAGCCCATCGCTTCTTATCCTATTGTTGGCAGATAAGGAGAATAATTTTTCTCCCTGCTCCTCAGGACAATCTCTTAGTTACTTAAAAATTATTGTGCCCCCTCAGTCTTCTCTTTTCCAGACTAAAACTTAGTTCCCTCATAAGTCAGGTATTCTAGACCTCTAATCATTTGTGGTGGTCTTCTTTGGACTTTCTCCAATTTGTCCACATATTTCCTGAAATGAGGCACCCAGAACTAGACACAGTACTCCAGTTGAGGCCTAATCAGAGTCAAGCAGAGTGCAAAATTACTTGCAATACTCCTGTTAACACATCCCAGAATGGTGTTTGCTTTTTTTTTTTTTTAACAGTGTTACACTGTTGACTCATATTTAGCTTGTGGTCCACTTTGACACCCAGATCCCTTTCTGCCATATTCCTTCCTAGGCAATCATTGCCCATTTTGTATATGTGCAATTGATTGCTCTTTCCTAAGTGGAGTACTTTGCACTTGTCTTTACTGAATTTCATTCTGTTTACCTCAGACCACTTCCCCAGTTTATCCAAATCATTTTGAATTGTGATCCTATCCTCCAAAGCATCTGCAACCCCTCCCAGCTTGGTATCATCCACAAACTTTATAAGTGTACCCACTATGCCATCATCTAAATGTTTGAAAATATTGATGAGAATCAGACCCAGAACTGATCTCTGTGGTACCCTACTCATTATGCCTTTCCAGCATGACTGTGAACTGTTGATAGCTAATCTCTGGGAGCAATTTTTCACCCATCTTAAAGTAGGTCCATCCAGGGTGTACTTCCCTAGTTTGTTAATGAGAAGGTGATATAAGACCATATCAAAAGCCTTACTAAAGTCTAGATACACCACATCTACCACTTTGCCTTTATCCACAAGGCTTGTTACCCCATCATAGAAAGCTATCAGGTTGATTTGACATGATTTATTCTTGACAAATCCATGCTGACTCTCACTTAGCACCTTATTCTCTTCTAGATGCTTGCTAATGGATTCCTTAATTATTTGCTCTATTATTTTTCCTGGTACAGAAGTTAAGGTGATAGGTCTATAATTCCCTGAGTTGTCCTCATTTTATGGGCAGTATATTTGCTCTTTTCCAGTCCTCTGGGACCTCTCCATTTCAGGTCTAAAAGATGTTTCTATCTTGAGTCTGTTTTTTCATAACTCTTGAGTTTGACCATGTTCATTGCTTCATATTGGGAAGCACCACATCCAGCCAGCTAAACATCTTAGTGTGGTTCTCTAACCATCCTTTCTCCATCCCTGCCTAAATGGCAAATTCAGAGCTTACTGTTTCTATACATTCAGCTCCCACTATCTAGTATGAAAAAGAGCAACAAAGACAGCAGGAACTTTATCAATGTAGTGAAACACAGCCAGTTAAGGTTCAAACTTTACTTCCTTCTAATAGTCAAAGTGGATGGCAAGTCCTAGTGGAAGTGTAGCGTTTTGATCTTTCTGATGGGGGGGAAAAATCTTTCATTAGGTTTATGCTATTAGTGATGCAGGGAAGTCTGAGTTTCCTGCTTATGGTTTGTCCCCAGGGCAGGATTAATGGTCCAGGGTCCCCAGGCTGCCCCCCAGCATGGCAGACTGAAGCTGGGTCATGGGAGGGCCCTGGGGCCAGAGGGTGCTTCTGTCCTGACCCCGCTCTGGCTATCCTCTCTCTACCCCTGGGACAGGGTGGGGGTTGGGCTAGCCCAGGGATGGGGTGGGAGCACAGAGCCCAGCCGCTGACCCTAGGGCCCCACCCCACCCAAGCAGTGGCAGGGCAGGAGCCATTCCAGCACTCTCCCAAATCCCACCACCTCTGAGTGGGGTGAAGGCTGGATTAATGTAGGGGCTAAAGGGGCTGGAGCCCAGGATCCCCCTTTCAGCTAGGGCCTGGGGCTGGAGCCTGGGCCCATTTTTGGCCATGGCCTGGGGTTTCAGCCTCTTTTAGCCCCTGAACTAATCTGGCTCTGTTTGTCCCCTTAATGAAAATTGACACTTACAGTACAGAGTACCAAAGTTAGTCAATAAACAAATTCATTTAACTATGTGTGTGCATGTGTGTTGCTGAGACTTAACTGAAATTGTGCATATTGATTTGCAAGTAAACACGGGGCCTGATCCAGTATACAGCAAAGTCTATAGATCCCTTACCATCAGGTACAAGATGCAGGAAAAATTCATTCTCTGTCTTGGGCTCTGAGTGGATTCAGCTCTTGCAACAGAGTTGCTTCATAGGAATTGGGTGTTTGGAACTGTGCTAAAATTCCTTATAGGAGGGAGTGTCCTGCACGCTGCTTGTCCATCTCAATTCAAGACTGGTGTATGTATGCAAATGTAGCAAGTTAGTTAGAATGAACTCACACCCCATGTAACTTGTACTGTGCTGCCAACTTGCAAGGCCCAAGACATGTACTGCTGCTCAACAGGAAGGTGACACTGGTATCAGAATGGGACCTAAGGTGCCAGAGGAAGGGGAAAGAGCATAAACATAAAGTATGTGATAGACACTCTCCCACAGTGCCTTCTTTCTAGGGCCCAACCCTTCAAACACTTGCAATCATCAGTAATTATTATTATTCATGAGAGTATTTCCTTTTCGGTCATTGGGATGACTCAAGTGAGTAGAATTACTGATGTGTCCTAAGTTAAGACACTGTGGAAGAACAGATTTTGCAGCTGGAGCTGTTAAAGGAAGGAAAATAAGGGTAACTAATATGAAGTGAAGGTTAAATAGCTTAGTTATACAAATAAGGAGTGTGGTGGCACTTTTAAAGATGACAAATTTATCATATTTATCTCATAGCCTAGCTACGTGTTTGATTAGATGATATTGGATCATTAAATTTTTAGTTGTAACATGTCAATAAGCAAATACATATATTAATAGTGATCACTAATCCTAAACGTAAGCATGTTTTACTCAACAGTCTGCAAAAAAAAAAAAAAAGCAGACAAATTAAAGCTAATAACAAAGGCACAGAAGATTGTTAGGCATATTATTTATAACCATTTTATTTGTTTATATTGCAGTAACTCCCCTAGAGACCTCAATTGCAGTGGCACCAGGGACTGAGAACAGGGGAGTTGGAGCAGGCCTTAAGGGCTTTTCTTTTTGTTTTTCCTTCCTGTTTTTCTGTTGGAGCTTTTTGTTTCTCCTCTTTTTGTTCAGTTTGCAGGGGCTGAATGATAGATTGAGATCAGCTGACCCCAGTTAGGGGTGGGCTTCCTTGCTCAGGGAGCCATAAAAGCAGCCACAAAAGCAGGCAGAGGCACCAGGGGCAGTGAACAAGGGAGTCGGAGTGGGAGTTGAAGTTTTGTAGGGAGTATGTGGGGTACTTGTATTGTTGCAGTACTTGGTAGTGTTGGGCTTGGTGTGCTGGGTTTTTTCTCTCTGTTTACTTTACACAAACCAGAAGTAGGGGAAACACTAATGGCAGATACAGAGGCAGCAGTGGTAGATACTTAAGCAGGGGACGAGACAATGAAGATGACAGGAGGTGGAAAATATGGGATGTACGTGATCTTGGAGGAAGTACCTCAAAAGAGCTTTGTATGTGCCAACTTGTAGAGCTGACAGAGGAGAAATCTTTGAGGGCTAGAGGTGAAGTGAAAACTGGTTGAGTTTAGAAGGGGAGTTGAGCAGTTGCCAGAGCAGATAAATATGGGTGCTGCAGAAAGTCCCAGACCTGCAGATGGCAGCAGGTCCGACAGACTCTGAGGGGAGAATGTTGAGAGAGGAAGGTGGCTGGTGAAAGCATGTGACGGCAAGAAGCCATCAGAGAAGACCAGCTAGTTAAGAGGAAATAGAGTTCAGAAACAGGTTTTTGGTGTTAGAAAATGAAGGAGCACAGCATGTGGTTACTGTAGGTTGGAGCCCAAGGAAGAAAAGATGAAAGGCTAGTCCTATGCAAAGAGGGATGAGCTGATGGAGTTAAAACCAGATAAGAGCCCTAGGAGGATTCAGGACCAGGTGCAAAGGATTGCAGAGGGGGAAAAAAAAGTGGAACTGACAAGCAAAGAAGTGGGGGTAGGCTGCAGAATTGGAAAGCATCTGATGAAGTAGGACTTTCTCCCATGAAAGCTCATGCGATAAATGTTAGTCTTTAAGTGCCACAGGACTCCTTGCTGCTTTTTGCTGGAACCAGGAAGAGGCAAGTCTATGTGACTGGGAACTCCTTGCTGAGAAGGACAGTCATGCCTGTAACCAGAGCTGATCTAGAGAACAGAAGGGCATGCTGCTCACTGGGGGCTAAAATAAGTATGTTGATCTAAGGCTGAAGAGGATTCTAATGAGAGCAGGAAAGAATCTTCTCATTGTCCTTCATGAGGGTACAAATGATGTGGGTAGATTCTCGCTGGAACATATCAAAGGAGACCATGCCAGGAAATAGAGGCTCAGGTGATCTTCAGTGGGTTCCTGCCCCTCTCTAAAGGAGGACAGCAAAGGTGTGAGAAGATACTGATCACTGACGCAGTGGTGCTGTAAAGAGGGCTTTGGGATGTATTGTCACTGGGAGGCATTAATGGACAGAAGACTGTTCTCTGAAGGTTGATTGTATCCCTCCCTGTTCAAATATAGACTTCTGGGAGTGGGGTAGCACAACTGATCAAAAGAGCTCTTAAACTAGGGAGTCAGAGGAGATGGTTGGAAGATGCCTGGATAATCTCCATGCCTGGTATCAGCATTGAGAGGAAGGCAAATGAAAGGACACAGATAGGGAGAAGAATAGAGGTTAGGAGGAGGGGTAGTGTGAATACTGGTCTAATGGGAGATATTGGCAGTAGAAAGATGGTGAAAAATTGGGTAAGGAATGTGAGTGAAACTAAGCAGCAAATACTAAAATGTTTATGTATAAATGTGATAAGCCTGCTGGCAAAATGGAGGAACTGGAGCTATTAGTAGAGGAAATGAAACGAAATCTTATAGGGATAACAGAAACATGGTGGAATAGTAGTCACGATTGGTGTATAGGTATTGAACGCTGTGCGCTCTTTAGGAAAGACCAATATAAAGACACGATGTCACTCTCACTTTTGCATCAGTGAGGCAGACTAAAGAAATTCAAAGTGATGGAATTAACAAGACAGAATCTATCTGGGTAAAAATCACATTGGGGAAGAAATCTACTAGAGTTTCTCCTGGGATAGTGCTTGGAGTGTGTTTCAGACCAAGATCTGACTTAGACAGGAATAGGGACCTCTTTAAGGAAACAAATGCTATTAGGAACTGTGAGATTATGGGGGAATTTAAACTTCCCAGATGTAGACTGGAAAGCATGTGCTAGTAGTAATAAAAGAGCCCAGATTTTGCTGGATATGTTAGCTGATGAATTCTTTATCAAACTAATGAGAGGGGATGCCACACTAGATTTGGTATTGGTGACTAATGAGAACCTCCTAAATGACAACTGTAAGAACAACCGAGGTTCAAGTGACCAAGAACTAATTCAGTTCAAACTAAATGGAAGGATAAACAAAAAATAGATCTGTGACTAGGGTCTTTGATTTTTAAAAGGGTTAACTTCAGCAAATTAAGGCAATTAGTTAGGGATATGGACTGGACTAAACAACTGTGTAAGAGGCTTGGAATTTCTTCAAGTCAAAGTTGCAAGAACTATCTAAAGCCTGAATTATGAGGAAGAGGGAAAAAATTCATAGGCAAGAGTTGTAGACCACGCTGGATGAGTAAGCATCTCAGACAGATGATGAGGAGGAAGCACAAAGCCTACAGGGAGTGGAAGATGGGAGGGATCAGCAAGGAAAGCTACCTCTTGGAGGTCAGAACATGTAGAGATAAAGTGAAAGACGTGAAAAGTCAAGCAGAGCTGGACCTTGCAAGGGGAATTAAAACAAATAGTAAAAGATTCTTTAGCCTTATAAATAGGCAGAAAACGAAGTGGGACTGCTAAAAACTGAGGAGGGGGTGGAGGTCAAGGATAATCTAGCCATGGCCAAATATCTAAAATATTTTGCCTCTGTTTTTAATGAGGGTGATGGTGAGCTTGGGGTTAAAGGTAGGGTAGCTACTGGAAATGAGAACATGGAAGTGAAAATCACCATATCCGAGGTACAAGCCAAATTCAAGCTGCTTGATGGGACTAAACTGGGAGGCCTGGGTAATCTCCATCTGAGGCTATTAAAGGAACTGGCAAGGAAATTACCAGCCCATTAGTGAGGATTTTTAATGAATCGGTAAACTTGGGGGTTGTATTATATGACTGGAGAATTGTTAATATAGTTCCTATTTTCAACAGAGGGAATAAAAATGATCCACGTAACTACAGGCCTGTTAGTTTGACCTCTATGGTATGCAACATCTTGGAGAAAGTACATAAAGATATCAAGGATAACAGTAACTGGGATAGATTACAATGTGGCTTTACAAAATATAGATCATGCCAGACCAACCTGATATCCTTTCTTGAGAGGATGATGGACCTCTCCTTCCCACCCCCCCCCCACCCCAGATAAAGGGAATGCGATGGACCTACCTTATTTAGATTTCAGCAAAGCATTTGATACAGTTCCACACAGGGAATTAAGTTACAAAATATGGGGGTTAATATGAAAATAGAAAGGTAGATAAGGAAGTGGTTAAAGAGGAGACTACAGCAAGTCATACTGAAGGGTGAACTGTCAACTGGAGGGAGATTACTAGTTGAGTGCCTCAGGGATTGGTCCTGTGACCAATCTTATTTATCCTTTTTATTATTGACTTTCCCACAAAAAGTGGGACTGTGCTACTTAAGTTTGCAGATGACACAAAGTTGGCAGGTATTGCCAATACAGTGAAGGATTGGAGTATCATACATCTGGATAACCTTGTAAACTGGAGTGTTGGAAATAGTATGAAATTTAATAACTGAAAGTGTGAGGTCATGCATCTAAGGACAAATAAGAATTTTTACTGCAGTTTGGGGACATATCAGTTGGAAGTGAAAGAAGAGGAAAAGGACCTGGGAGTACTGGTTGATTACAGAATGACTATGAGCTGCCAATGTGATGTG
Source organism: Podocnemis expansa (assembly GCA_007922195.1). Classification (NCBI taxonomy): domain Eukaryota; kingdom Metazoa; phylum Chordata; order Testudines; family Podocnemididae; genus Podocnemis; species Podocnemis expansa. Next base: position 26,710,847 of record ML681989.1, on the reverse strand, counting down.
GCTATGAAAAATTCTAATGTGGTCCTAGATTGTATAAGAGATTTCCAGTTGAGATAGTGTGGTGTTAGTACCATTGTACAAAGGGCTGGTGAGACCACATCTCAAATATTGTGTGTAGTTCTGGTCCCACATGTTTAAGAAAGATGGAACAAATTGATCTAGAAAGAAATTGACAAATGCTGGCAGTAGCCTTTGAGCTTCCAGAAGCAAATAAACAGTTAACTATTCAATAAACATCAAGGGCCTTAATTGGCCATCAGTGCACATGTGAACAACTTCTGAAATGAAGTTTTCTGTGTGGTTTTTTCTTTTTAAATTGATAAAAGTATGTGCCATACAGGTTATGACATACTGTACTCCTATGTACACCAGTTGTATGTCATTAATGTTTATTATTGTGTATTGAATAATGCAAAGTACATCATAAGATGTTTTCAGAATGCTCATGGCATATTAAACATAGTTAAATTAATGTTTATTCTATTGTCATGTTTATAGTTACGAGGCTTCACTATGTAATATTTCCAACTATATGTCTCATGGACTGAGGTAGGCAAAACTCTACAGAGCTGAGAAGCAATTTGTACCTCATTAGGACTTGTATATAGAACAACCCAGCTGAGCGTTCCAAGAACCGAAGACTGGCTCAGACATCACCATATGAATCCATAAAGGACCACAGTGAATCAGGGCATGGACTCACCATTTCCACCATATTGCTTGTTGCTATCCCTTATGTTATAATACTGTTCTACTATAAAAAAAAAAAAAAATCAAACGTGAAAACTCTTCAAGGCAAGGACTGGGTGTTTTACTTGTCTGTTCCTGGCAAACTTGTGGCCTCTCATAAATGATCATGGTGATACCTTGATTTTTTCAAAACAAACAAGGAGTCATGTGGCACTTAAAGACTAACAAATGTATTTATTTCATGAGCTTTCATTTGTTAGTCTGTAAGTGCCAAAGGCCTCCTTGCTTGCTTTCCTGAGCTAGACTAACATGGCTACCCCTCTGGAACTTGATTTATCACTGTCTCCTGTTGTTGGTATTGTTGAGTGAAGAGTGGTATTCATCTAGCAGATGGCATCATTTTGTTTCATTGTTCACTTCAGCCACTCCTGCTGTGCTTTTGGAAAAGAAAAACTCAGCAGGAAGACTTTTTTGTTTTTTGTTTGTTTGGTGGTGGTTTTGGTTAGGTGTTTGTGTTACAGGAGTCAATTGTTCCATGCAGCTGTCGATATGAGTGTCTCTAGCAGACTGAGAAGCCTTCATTTTTTCAAGCAGACAGCAATAATCTGAAGGGTCTGAACTGGGAAGCCCATGAAGTGAGGGTGAGGAAAATCATTTGGTAAAGGCTTATTCACCAGTTCTGAAATCAGTGAGAATATTGTCTGCAGAACAGGGACCACAGTGATTTGAGAAATACAGCATGGATTGGTTTACCTGCAACTGGTTAACTGCAAATTCGGTTAATGCGCTCTACTGTCATGTCACCCAAAGTTACCAGTTTAACATGTGGAACTCATTCACGTGCAGTATCTAAAACCGGAAGTTGGCCTAAGCATGGAAACACATGCAGTAAGCCTTATTAACACTTTTTTCTTTTCATCACCATTTTGGTAAGATGCATCATGCTTAATCACATTGTCACAGAACACACAGTATATATTTTGATTAGCTGTAATTAAGTGCAATAGATATTTTAGTGTAGGCTTTACTAAAGTATTACTAAATAATATTACTAAAGTATCTATTGTACTTCATGAAGTACAGCTTATACTATACTAAGTGTAGGCTTTACTTCATGAAGTACAATAGATACTTTAGTAATATTATCTAGTAATAAATACTTTAGTAAAGCCTACACTAAATTATCTATTGCACTTAATGAATTATAGTATAGGCTTTAGTTCATTACGTGCAATAGATAATTTAGTATAGACTTTAGTTCATAATGGCAGGAGACAAGCATAGTGTTTGTACACTGAAGAAAAATTAGCAGCTATAAATCGAGTACATAATGGTGAAACACAGCCCAAAATTTCTAGAGCTCTTGGGACTGCTAATCAACACTATGAGGTTGGGTAAAAAACAAAACAAAAAAAGCTGTGCAGTTTTGTACAACACACCGATTCTCAAGTCAGCCTGGAGTGAAAATGCATGCGTTATTTGGCACAGTGTGCTGTAGACAAAGCATTGTGCACATGGTTTGCCCGAGAGAGCTAAGGCAAGGCCACTAAGTGGCCGAATTCTCCAAGCCCAAGCAAGTAGAGTTGGAACTTTAATGAGTAATGAAACATATCAAGCCAGCAAAGGCTTTATAAACTGGTTTAAAAGTTGCCGTGGTATTTCACAAGTGAGCATTTCTGGAGAAAGTTGATCAGCCTATGAGACTGCTGCCAATGAGTTTCCCACCAAATTAAAAATTATAATGGAAACTGAAAATTATAGTGATGAACAAATATACAACTGATGAAACAGCTTTATTTGTAAAGCTTTTGCCAGACAAAAATTTAGCTTTGAAATATGAAACCCAAAAAACTGCAGGCTTTAATAAATAAAAAAAAAAAAAAAAAAAGACAGGATCACTGTTCTATTTTGTATGAACAGGATGGGCAGCCACAAGCTCTCACTGCTTCTCATTGGTTGGCTCAACAACTTTAGGTGCTTTAAGCAATTTAACAAAGCCAAACTGCCTATCGTATACACCAGTAGTAAAAATGCTTGGATGACTAGGAGCATTTTTGAATGGTTTCCACAACTTTTTTTTTTTGTTCCACCTGTTTGTAAACATCTCTGCAAGAAAAAACTCAAACCTAGAGCACTGTTGCTATTTGACAATTGCCCAGCCCATCCTCCTTCTGAATTATTGGTATCAAACGATGGACAAATTTGTGTGCTATATCTCCCATTCAACACAACATCAAAAATTCAACCTTTGGACCAAGGCATTATTCAAAATTTAAAAGCAATTATTGAAATGAGTTGGTCTCAGAAATGATTTAATGCGAGTCAAATTTTTAAAGCTTGGGATGGCGTAAAATGAAAATCTATTGAAAACTGCTGGATGAAGGCTCTCAGGCTGGCTTTTTCTGTTGACAGTTCTGCCTCTGAAAACCCAAACCATAGTGATTCAGAATTGGAATTTGAAGGGTTTACAGAAGAAGACACCATGCTAGCAAAAACACAAACAAAAGAAGATAAAGCTAAATTTTTTTTTCAAATAATTAACGACTTTAAATTAGATATATCACCTGAATTCATGAATGAATGGCTAGAACTAGATGAAAATGGCACAACTACAGCAGATCTGACAGAAGAAATAATTGCAGTTTGTAAGGCTGGGTTGGACCACAAAAGTGATGAGTGGATACAGGAAGCAGGAGTAGATGACAATGACTTTAAGAATTATGTTGAAAAAGCCAAAATTTCCCATTCAGAAGTGCTAAATGCTGCTGAAACTCTTGCACGATATACAGAGGAGCCAGATGCAGAGAACATCCAAATTTTACACCTATGTGGGATGATTGATTTTTTTTTTTTTGTGAAGAAAAAGAAAGCCAAGCACAGGAAACAGCAGAAGATAACATTGTGCTTCATAAAAACTCCATCCCAGCAAGATGAACCTGCAGACTGCATGAACTTTATATAAGCACACTTCTTGGATTATGAATGCTGTAGATTCAATGTGGAATCATGTACATATGAAATGTCATCTATGGTAATACTGTGCTGTAAATATTCAAAATGGATTCCACTCTTAGTATTCATGCATTAATATGTACAGTATTTATTTTCATCACTGTTTTCATGGTTAAGTAGATATGAATTCTTAAAATTGTTTAATTTACTATGTTTTGGTGATTTCTGTATATTTTTGCATATTTTGTGTTAATCAGATCATGTATTAAATTTTTTAATTTTGCTAAACAAAATCAAGTTTTGGTAGCTGGGTAGCCCACGTTAAAATACACCTACTGCACTGTGTACAAATTTATTTTGAAAATACAGTCTTGTACCGTATTTTAGGACATTCTACTGTGGTCCCGTTTACACATGGTCCATTTTACACATGGTCATGGTGGTTTGTCTCCAACATCCATATGTTAACCAATCCACGCTGTACTCTCAAAATTCTGTTAACATATTTAATGGAAGTATCTTAAATCTTCTTTCCTTGGTAATAAGTATAGTAAATTATAGTATTGGATAGATCTTACTGACTAATGACTCAGAAAGGGCATTGAATAAACAGCTGCAAGTAAATACCTGACTTATTTTGGATTGGGATGGGAGGCAAATTATTACTTGATTCAACTAGTATTTACAGGTGAGCCATCTGTATAATTAAAATGAGGTACTCAACAGAAACCTTTTCCTTGTAACAACATTTTGATTGAAATTCATTGTGTACAGGCCGTCAACCCTAGTACTCAGCACAATTTATTTCCCTATTAAACTCTATACATGGGGTGACTTTCACCTCTTCTAAAGTTTACAATAATACCAAAGTAATCCATGGCAACAGATCAGCTAATGGATGCTTTGCCATATATCACTCAACTGCATAGTAAGAACAGCAATGAAATCACATATACAGAATAAGCTATGATGCTTGGTGTGGTGGGGGTTGTAACTATATATATATATATGTGGCTGAAGTATGTGTTCAGAAGTGACTGAAGTCTAATCTGGTCCAAAAGAAGATTGATCAGAGTAGCTTATTGTATGGAACTGAGAAGGGGTTTTTTGGGGGTGTTTTTTTTTGGTTTTTTTTAATGGTTAAGGTGCTGGACTGGAATTAAGGAAATATAGGTTCAGTTGTTGGCTGTGGGTCAGACTTTCTGACTTTGGGCAAGTCAGTTGACCCTATATGTTCAGAAGTGACCAATGATTTTGTGTGCCTCCATTTTGGGGTGTTTGTTTGAAAATCTTGAGGGAGATTTTCAGGAAGTGCCAAGAGCACTCACTTGGCAAAATCAGACCTGATTAAGGTATTTTAAATTGGGCACCCACAGATGGTGGCTCCTCATAGCCTAGTTATATTTGATATTGTTGGCCTGAATTTCTCTGTGCTGCAGTTTCTCATCTGTAAAATAGAAAAGATGAATGCTATTTCTTCAACCCTTTGCTTGTCTTTTCTGTTTATACCATGAACTCTTTGCAATATGAACTGTTTCTTTCTATGTATATGCTATAGCCACTAGCACAATGGGGGCCTGATATCAGTTGATGCTTCTGGGTGCTACTGAAACAATTATTTGTCTCTTGCAGCACAAATTTTCACTGAAAGAATATGCTCATATTTCTTGAATGTTTACATTATTTATGTTATCCAGATATATTTCTATAATTTGTTTATATAAAACATGTAAGATGTTTGAATCTGTAAATTAGTTCTTATTGGGAAACTGAAAACCAAAGGTATATTTTAATATTGCACTTTATGCAACAATAAACTGTTAGGAGTTTGGCTTTATGTAGGATTAGAAAGGAATTCAAACAGGTGTGGTAAATTGTATGTTGAAAGAAGAAAATACCCCATAAAAGTGCAGACTCATTGTTTAATGTCCACTGAATTTCCAGAACTTGAGTTAAGGATCAGGTGACATTTTAATTTTGAACAATTTGTTGGAGGGGGGCTGGAATGTTATTTGATTCCTATTAAAATCACTTACGGCTTAGTTAGCAAGATGGGTGAATTTTCATCTAAAATAAAAATCTTTTGCTAGTTAAAGAACTCTAAATTTTTCATCCTGGGTATAATTTTCATGGTTTGGGACACCCTATCTGAAAGCTGGGACATTAACATTTTTTCTATTTAATGAAGATTTTTCCCATGATCTTGAATAAAATGGAGATTAATGTGTTTGCTTTAGATAACAGCAAATCATGCTAAAAAAAAGTCTTTACTGGCATCACCAGTGACAATACACTGCAGAAACTATTAGTGTAATCTGGGTATTGCTATTACAGCACTTACCCAAACAGTTGTTTGTGAATCTTGCAAAAATATTTTTTGTGTTCTATCATGGGTGCTTACTATTTTTTTACAATATTTTTGGAAAAATTGGGACATCCCACCATTGTATTATATTGAAGGAAAGAAAGTCAATGTTTATGTTTATCCTTTTTTGTAACCTGAAGATCGAGAGAGAGAGTTTCTTTTTTTATATATAACTATAGTTGACATTTCCACTTTGGTCTCACTAAAAATTATTGTTTCACATTTCTTACACCTTTGAGGAACCTGAACCTACAGTTTTTTGGTACCCAAAACCCATAATGAAGTCTTAAGTGTGAGAAGACTTCATGGTTGTCCCCATATAAGAACTAATAAAATCACCATGTTTTGTGGTAGTTCTAGTAGCTTCAGTGTATGGGGGGAGTATAAAATTTAAGAAATTCTGAAATGACATCTTATCTTGGCAGCAGTCATACACTTAATTGCAAGTCTTCAGAAACGTTTTCTTTTCAAAGAAAAAATAGAGGACTCAGTTTTAATAGATATAACACTTTAGCTAACATTTATATGATTTGCCTCACTTTTCTTGGGTTTATTAGCAGGAAAAATCCTGGACAACTCTATACAGTAGAATAGCTAGTGTGACAGACTGTTCTGCAGAGGCACTGTACACCTCCAGCTCCCACTGTCCTGTGCTTCTGAAAATTCAACCAGGCATTATTTGTACATAGGCTTGCTTTTCTTGAATATGGCTAGAGCAGGAAAATGTCATATTGTCTGAAAATGAATGTTCAGAAGTGAGTAAGGCAGTGACTTCAGTGGAATGGGCTGAGTGTTAAAACTGAGAGAGGCTCTGAATTTGGACTCTAGAGAATGCTAACTTGAATCTTGTACTTCCTTCACAACACAACAATTCCTATTACACAGTAAAACAGTGCCAGCTCACTGAGCTATAGTAAGCTTGATATACATCAGAGAAACTCACTCTTTCACTGCAAGAGTTTTGCTTTTTGCTGTGTTTGTGACACTTATTGTGAGTTTGCTACTTTTATGATCAAAGCCTGTATTACACATTTAAGCCATGAACATTGAGAGTTATGTAGCTAATGTGGAATTCAGATTCCCAAACTAACCATGTCTGCACATGCAAACTGTGCATACCTTACATACTTTACTTTGTACATTTTTTCATAGAAACTGTAACTCAAAACTCACTACAGAACTAAAAAAATACATGACAGAGGCCAGTATGTGGTATAAGTTACAAAACTGCAGTTCTGAAAAGACATTGCTTGATAAAAAGTTAAAGGAATGAGTCATAAAAATAACAAAGGCAAAGAAAAATAAAGGGGCTCAGGGAAGGGAGACAAAATAAGTTGAAGGTCCTTGATTGTGGAACTAATTTTGCATGTGCAGAACCCTTTGTCCACATAAAGCCGCCACCGACTTCAAGAGGTGGAGTCAGCTAAAGTATCAGGGCCTTGGTTTAAAACTAGAGAGGGTAAATGAGGCAGGGGTGCTGGAAGGGAGCTCCACACAACAGGAGTTGAAGAGAAGATTCTCATTGCAGCCGTGGTAAATTATATGAAGGGACAGAGGGGTTAGGAAAGGAAGAGGTCTGTCAGGTAGGCTGGAACAAGTCCATGGAGGGTTATAAAGAACTGGTCAGAAATGAACAGGGAGCTATGGTGGAGGTGATATGGTTGGGTTTCTTTGTGTGGATAAAAGAAAGCAAAGCTGGATCTTAGAGGAAAGGGTATGGTAAAACAAAATCTTTGCCTAAGTGCTTTAATTTAACTGTTTAGGGATTGGTCAGTCAGGGGACAGCTCTCTCTCTCCTCAGAAGCCAAAACATTTCTCCTAATTAGCATGTTATGTAACATGGCTAAATGAGCTCTTGCTCTCTGTCTTCACATGCAAACCAGCTGGGGAGCATGCTCCTACCTTTCCTTCTGCTAACATGAGTAGGATAGAGCAAAACCTGGTTAAAACAGCCTGTGGGGAATAGAGGTTTTAATGTGTATTCTTTATTCTTTCTTCTCCTCATTAAATCCAGATTTCTGATATTTGTGAAGGGTCTTAATGGGATGGGAAGCAATAGGGCTGGGAGGATGGTGAAGCTCAGCCATGTTACCCCCACCAAAGTTCTCCTTTCCATGGTTCCCACCCCACCACCACCACTGATGGATGTCCTGGAGCAGCTAGTGGGAATTCTGTACAACTTGACTGGAGGCAGTCATTCTCCTGTGGGGAGGGTAAATGCAGGAAACAGTGAATGGAATTAGCTCATCAAGCCAATTTTATTTCACCAACAGATTTCTGGTTTGACAGGTCTTGTCCCAATCAGTTCATCACACATTGGTAAACTTCATTTCCCTCATGAGAAAATTCAGGGGGTGGAGTAGGGGTTGGGGGTGCAAATGGGACTACATGTGGAAACTCACTATTCTGATAAGGTTTTCCTTGTGTACACTTTGCTAGGTCTGCAGATACTATCTGAATAGGAAACAGACTTATTTATTGTTGGCTTGGGCTGTCATGTCCCTTGTGGTGATATGAGGATATTTCTGCACTTTTTTATTAAGATAGCTTAAGTGAGAACTGACACTGTGCCTTTGAAACAAGCACGGGCAGGGGGGTGCTACGTATTAAGGATGGAATGCTCTTTTTATCCAAAATTATTCTTTTTATACATAGGATTTCTGTCTTTTTCTGTTCTTTCTATTATGATGTTGTCCCAGTATGAACACTTGACAACTGATAATGAGAAAACATTGTTTAAGGAGAAATTTGTCTGAATAACAAGAGTGCGAGAGTCAGAGCTGACTACATTCCTTGCAGTATCCTGTTTGGAAGAGCATTGTGCTCAAATACTTGTATCTTCTCAGCTGAAAATATTAGTAACTTATTTCAGAGAAAGAAAACAGTAATTGTTGTATGTCAGAAGAAATAGCAGTTCAGTACAAATGTTCCACAAGATAATTGGTTCTTGCTCCCGCATAAATGAGACTTCTATTTTCCATAAATGTCAAAGTGAAGCTGAGAGATTTATTTTGAAAGCAGGAGGCATTAATACTTTGAAAAGATCTTAGTTTAATTACTTAAAGGATAATACAAGGAGTCCTGTGGCACTTTTAATTTATCTCATGAACTTTCATGGAAGAAAATCCCACTTTGTCAGATACTTTGAAGATGGGGTACTTAACTGAATGGGAATAAAATAAATGCAGGGAGATCCTATGACTTGCACTGCCCCACATTTACTTTGCTCTCATTCTGTAAATTCTCTGTCTTCAAGCATCTGGTGAAGTGGGATTCTTTCTCACAAAAGTGCATGCGATAAATCAACTTTAGTCTTTAAAAGTGCCGCCAGATGACGCCAGACTGCTTGGTTTGTTTTTGCTGGATTAGACTAATGTGGCTACCCCTTTGGAACTTAAAGGGTGGTGTGGCACTAGCACCTATGAAGCAAAAAAGGTGTTGTGGGAAATTTTAATGTCAAAGCAAAGCCTGAAATTAACTAACTAACAAAATTACTTCTTGCTAAAGCTGGTTTGAAAAAAGAATGGTAGGAAATTCTGAGGTTTAAAGATTCTGTTTCATCCTGAAGAAGGATGCACAAGTCCAATTTTTGAAATGTTTTAAAGACAAAATTATCCAGCACACTTTGTTATGATTTTGTTGCTGTTATGACTACTACATTATATTTATAATGTAAAAGTCAAAACATGTTGACATGTGTATTGTGTATCAGAGTTGAAATAAGGTTGAAATACTTCACTTCAACTTTTATCAAAATGAAATGTTCAGAAAAGCAATAAATCCCTGCAAAACTCTTCCAGTGAAAATATTTTTGACCATCTCTGTTCATTGTCTGTATGCTCCAGCATCACAAACTCCATTTCTATTATCTAAGACAATGTTCAGTTGAGGAAATCCAGGCATATATGGGCCTGTACCAGGAGCAATATAATAACAATGTTTTCCCACCCCTGTTAGAATTTGACATTAGGAATAATAGTTGGTAATCCAGAAACCTGACTGGGTGATACACATCTTCTCTTTTATTGTGTGTGCGCACACACATACAAATTTTGGCATGGACTTGCAACAGATTTTTGTCTCACATCTTGATGTCCAGGTGCTGTTTCACCAGCTATGCTTGTATGATGACAGGCCAGATAAGCTTCTCTGTGCAATGCAAGGGAAAACAAAAAGGGCACGTCTACACTGCACTTTTATTTCAAAATAACACTCGTTATTTCAAAATAAGTGATTAGGTCTACACAACGTTCTCTTATTCCGAAAGGACGGACCTCGTCCTTTCGAAATAACAATTGTCCTTTTGAAAAAGTAAAACCTGCCCCCCCCCCTCGAAATGGCTGTTATTTCGAAAGGGATGTTTCAAAATAACGCCATTAGACCTGTTGTTTCGAAACAACTGTTCGAAACAGTGGTCCAATTGGCGTTATTTCAAAATATCCCTTTCGAAATAACAGCCATTTCGATTGCGCAGTTTACCTTATTTCGAAATGAGCCCTTTCAAAATAAGGGTTTTATTTCAAAATAAGCCATTTCAAAAGGACTGATTTCAAAATAAAACTGCGTGTAGACGTGCCCAAAGAGTGGAGAAAACAGCAGATAAGATTTAGGTAGTGTGTTTTGGGGATGCACTGAGTTGGAGTGGGGAACAACTGGGAAGCAACTATTCTACAAAGTGTACCTTCCTCAGCAGCTAACTTCTCAGCAGGAATTAATGCTATTGCAGCATTAAAACAAGGAGTTGTCTTTGAAATGTCTGTTGCCTTTGGAGAGGGGGGATGGTGTATGGTGGGAGATCATTGGTAAAAAGACTCTCTACAAAGTGCCAGAGTAGACCCAGGGCCACCGAGTATTTAAGAACTAGCGTTCTCTGGAGCATGTGGTTGGAACCAGTTTCCCTCATGAACTCTACTCAAATGGCATTCCCCTAGCTCTTTCATGGGGCTGTTGACCACTCTACACCCCTTAAAGTTGGTGCATGCTTTGTTTATTTTCACAATTTCACACAGGAGATGTTACATTACTTTGTTCCCTCTTGCAGGTTTTTTCAGTAGGTGGTAAAAATATGTCACATGGTTGCAAGCTACAGGAATGGGGGCATTACGAGTCTCTTGGTAAAAGTATTTCTCAGATTTGCTTTGGGTGAGGGTTCTTGAAAAGAAATGCATTTTTAATAACGTAAAAGATAAGGATATATAACTTTGACAATATATAGTACACATTAACATACAGTTAACTGTAGTGTTCTGAAGTGTAATTATGACTGGAATGTCCATCTGAAAAACATACTACTTCTGGGTGAATTCAGTGAAGAGAAACATTCCCAGCGTGTCTTACAATACCCCAGTGACATAATTATTTGATAATTCTCTCAGCTTCAGCCAGGCTGTTCATTAAAAAATGTAAATATGCATGTGCCACATCCGTCCCTGCAATTTTTCTGAGCACAGGACAGTGTGATGAGCAGACATTTGGCTAGTATGAATTTAAAAAATGAACTAAACAAAGGTTACATTTTTGGAACAGCTGGAATCGTGTGCTGTTAGTTAATTAGATCTATACGGATTTTTACCAGCTCACTCCATCTCAGTTATGTGGACTTAATTTGTGTTGTGCATTCTTGAGACCTTATGGTTTTCCTAAAGATAGTAGAACAGAAGCTGAAATCTGATTGCATGCAATGCTCAAAAACATAGCTAAGTACCTATATACCAGTTTATTTTAAAGTGTGTTTGTGGGACAGAGAAGGATCTCAATAAGGATTAAAATCCCACTACCGCTTTTATTAACGGTATAGATATGCAGATTAGAACTAATGAAAGCAGGAGTCTTTCGTTTACCTTGTGTAGAAATTAAACCCATATGTAGCAGGTGACGGTGTGCTTTCTTTTTAGGGTGATTAAGGATCTGTCCTTAATACAAAATAAAAAGGTGGCTTGTTACCAAACTAAGGTGAATTCATTGGCTATGTCTACACTATATGTGTTTAAGTCAACTTAAGGGCCCTTAAGTCGACTTAAACAAAGCAGTGCCCATGCTGTAGGGGATTAAAGTCGACTCTCCCTATCACTAAAAGTCAACTTTATAATTTCTATTTAATTGGCCCTCTAACCACAGAAAACATGGTATGGGGCCTAGCTAGAAGGCACAAAACAGCTGGGCGCATTCACAGCTGTGTGCAACACAGCCAAACTTGCCATGTTCCCCAACTGATCCAGCATCCCCCTGTTCTCAGCCCAACCCCAGCATCTCAGCCTGCCCCGCATGTCTCTCCCATTCTCAGCCCAACCCTGCCTGTCTCGCTCCTTCTCTGCCCATACCTATGTGGCTCCCCCCTTGCCCTTCACAGCCCAGCCCTGGGCATCTCCCTCTCCTCTGCCCAAACCCATGTGTCTCTCCCTTTGCCCTTCTCAGCCTGACCCTGCCTGTCTCTTACCTTCTCTGCCCAACTCTGTGTGTCTCCTGTTCTCAGAGGACCCCCGATATTGTTGTAAAACAAACAAGGAGTCCAGAGGCACTGTTTAAGACTAACAAAATTTATTTATTGGATGAGCTTTCATGGGAGAAAAATCCCACTTCATCAGGCAGTCGGAAGATGGGGGAATTTACAGAATGGTAGGAAATAATCGCAGGGGAGTGTAAGATATAGGATCAGGTCACACTCTAACAGCAAATCAAAGCAGTTGTTAAGATTCAAATGCCAGGAAACAGCACACAGCAAGCAAGAAGGAAAGTTATTTCTTTTAGACTAGATAGTGTGAAAGCAGGATTAAATCCTGACTGGATTTTTTTTTCCCCCATTATAACAAGTGATTTGACTTCACCTTCCTCTATGTGCCATTTCCTGGTGGTTGAGTCTTAACAACTGCTGTGTCCTGCCCTTGTGCTGGCAGTTGCTCTGCAGCACCTGTTCGAGCCAGAGGAGTCAGAGCAACACAGGGAGGGTGTGGAGTGCTGCGCTGGCACATCGCTGGGCTACATCAGGCTCCCTGGCCTCCATGGGCTCCCTGTTGCCACACGCAGTATGGAGGGTGGTGTGGTCGCTCACTTCCTGCACTAAAGTAGTGGCTGGGAGAGATCGGCACCTCTGCTGTGCTGCCCAGGGGGCAGGTACCCACAATGCACCACTCTTAGGGCAACCTAGCAGTTGCCAGTGTGGACGTGGGCAGTCTTCTGGCATTTTGAGTGTGGACCTGCTAAACTGGCTTAATAAGGTCTACTTTTTAAGCTAGTTTAGAGTAGACTTTATTAAGTCATCTTAAGCCCTGTAGTGTAGATATAGCTATTGTGAGCTATCAAGAGCAGAGGGCAGTGGGTGGGTCACAGAAGAGGGTATGGAAACCTCAGAATGCTCAGAGCTTCATTCCCCATAGACTAGCTGGGATTACTCCAGGGCAGTTCAGGGCACCTAAAAATCCTCCTTGCTCTAAATACAAGGACACAAACTGGTGCAAGAGAGATGCAATACTGAGGAAGGTACTGGGCTGAAGAGGAAAGCCCAAGGTGAGTGGGGTACTCCGAGGCACTGAGATGAGAGGATATCCTGCCCATGCCAGAGCGGGCAAGGAGCAAGGATATGAAATGTCAGAGGGGCGAGGGGGAAAGGATTGTAGACTCAGATGCTGCCAGCAGTGCATAGCTGCAATTCCTAAGGCCCCTGGGCTGGGTCCCAGAGTAAAGATTGAGCCTGTGTTCCTCCAGCCCTCCTCTTTCTCATAGGATCACTCTCAAGCACCTCCTTCCCCCATTACAGTGAGGATAGGGTAACGGGAGACACCCTAGCCCATAACAGAAGGCAGAAGCATGAGACCCACTACAGTGGAGCTGACAGTTTGCCAGACAATATAAGGAGCTTGTAAACTGATTTAGAAGTGTCCACACAAGGGTTCCACTGACTTAATGCACTCATTTTAGAAATTTTCTTTAAATCAGTGCAATAGCTGAGGGGTTTAAGTCTTTTTGCTAGTTCTTAGTTACTGGCAATAAATCACACTCTTAATTATCCATTAGTTGACATGAATAATCATCTTCCCCTTCACAACCTATTTTACACCATTTTCCTCTCCCTAATCTACGCAACTGATAGAAATTGAGGCAACAGCTTGGTATTTCACTTATGCCATCTTGAGTTTTTTGGAATAGTGATGACTTTGCTTTAAATCTTGCCTCTTTCCTTGTCTCAGTTTCTGATGAATGTCTACTATATTGTGAATTAATATAAAATAAAATGTTATCTTACTTACTGGAATTTGATTGTTCTGGCCATCTTTATTTTAATTGGTGGCTCACTTAAAAAGTAGTGCTGAAACTTTTACTCTTGCACCACCTCATTACCAGTAATAGGATATCTCTGTCCCCTTCCCCCCACCCCAAAGAAGAAAAAAAAAGACAGGAGTGGAGTTGCAGTAGGACCAGAGTGGAAGCCTGGAGAACTGTAGCTGGGAACTGAGAGCAGGGTCTGAGGCTGCAGTAAAGAGTTGAAATTGGGCCAGGGCTGGAGCAGAGCTGGGGGCTTAGCAAGGCTGGATGGCACTCCCTACCAGTCCCCTCATAGGCACGGATCTTGGCCCCTCCATGCCCTCTCAGGGAGGGCCTGCCACACTACTTGGGGACAATTGCAATAGAGACAAGGGGGGGTGAGCTAATATCTTTTTTTATAATCGGTCCAACATCTGTTGGTGGGAGACAAGCTTTTGACCTTACACAGATAGCTCTTCTTCAGCACTCTACAACATGCAGGCTAGTCCTGAACTGCCTTTGACCTTGTTGCTGTTTCCTTTGGCTTTTTCCTACTGTTTGCTGACTTCTCCACTTCCTTCCCTTGAGGCTACGTCTATACTACAGGGCTTACTTAAGGTCTACTTAAAGTCAACTTTATTAAGTTGACTTAGTGAGGCCCCATTTGTTTAAGTCAAGTTTATAAAGTCAACTAAAGCCAGGGGACCCATTTAAAGTTGACTTTAAATGCATCCCCTGGCTTAAGTCGACTTTATAAACTTGACTTAAAAGGCTCTACTGCACTAAGTTGACTTAATAAAGTTGACTTCAAGGCTAGGAGTTATGCTGACATAAGTGCTTAAGTCAACTTAATGAACTCTAAATGTGGCCAGGGAGTTGCTTAAGTTGACTTAAGCCCCTAGTGTAGACGTGGGGGGAGTCTGTGCAGCCTGTCTTCCTGCAGCTCAAACCTTTTATCCCTTTTTTCCAGGGAGTGATTGCCCTTCCCTCACAGCCAATGCTCTCTAGCCAGCTACCTGACTTTCTATAGGCCATTAGCTCCCTAGCTTGCAGCATAACTAGTAGCTTGAACCCATCTAGCCCAGCCCATCTCTTACCAGGTCAGTGTGGGGTGCATGCCCCATCACATTGAAGTAAATAGACTCTTTTTCAACTGATTTGGATCAGGTCTAAGTTCTTTTCTCCCTCAATTTCTATTCCAGACTGCATAGAACTTAATTCTTTAGCTTTTAGATTTGCATTGCTGTCTATTGGTCTATCCTGCCATCATAGGCTTTCCAAAATAGTACCTTTGCAGTCTGAACTGCTCTTCTAGCACATTTATTTCCAAGGAACTCACAATAGGCTTCAGGTCCCACCCACGGGTGAATTGTTTAAATTCCTTGCAGTTGAAGTGTGCTGTTATCATTTATTAGTTCATCTTGAATACTATACTTGTTGCCTGAGCTTTCATCTTAGTAACAAGAATTGGTGAAAAATCTGCTTCAAACCATCATGTAGCCTTCTATTAGGAAATTGGTTTTTGGGGCACAAAAGTAAGTCTGCTTTGTTTCTCTTGATCTTTCCAGAAATGTGAGTGATAACAAAGATACCCTACTGGTAGTTCTCGTGACTAGAGTATGTCTTAGACATTTCTGGATATGTTTTTCTATGCCATCTTCTCCTCACTGTGCTTTCCATCACCGAAGTAATTTACAGGCTTCTGTTCTAACACTTCTTATAGTTGATAACTTTCAGCCTGCTTGACTTAATCTAATAAACTGAGAATTTTTACACAGTGTTTTTATCTTCAGTGCCCTTTACAGGTTGTCACAAAGTAATCCTCCAGTTGCCTCTCTAAATTAATATAGATCAGTAAATTTCCATTTTACAAAGGGAACAGAGCTACTTGCAGGTTGGGGACAAAACTTTTTTTCAAGTTTCTTGGAGTTTTCTGCACAGTCCTCCATCTATGGTTTTTCTCCTCTTACCACAGGTAGGGAGAATAGCTTTTAAAGCCAGTAGGATCTTTGAAATTCTAGGAAGGTCTTCTCCCCTGTTACAGATGTGGCAATTTCCCATAATATCCTTGGAAGACATTATTGTTTTAAGTTCATAAATTATTTTTGGAGATATGACCAATGTAAACTCATAGTGTTGAGAACACTAAACTGGCAATGTCAGACAAGTATGGACATTTGTGACATAAATATTATGTGGATTCTCAGGGGATTCCTTAGGATGAGTTTAATGAAAAATCCCTAACTTTTGTTTATACAAAATCTCAGGGTTTTTTAAGCTATGGTCTAAGAGGCTGATTGTTACAGAAGACCAGGGTCAAAGGCTTTAGTTGTATAACAAAGCAATTGCTTTGAGTCTTAGTTCTGGTTTTGGACCTAGCATGCAGAAAAATTTATAAGGAGAACCTATTTGAGCATTTTGAAGGACTGAAGACTACCATAGTCCAGGGTCAAACTCTGGGTGACCTCTGAGCAATAAGTAGGTAGCATTTTGTACTGTTCTAACATTTTTCTCTGATGATTTTACCTTGAGAATAAATGTGTGCTCTCAGAAGGAGCTGTTGGTAATATAAGTGTGGGCAATACACTGGTCTTTGCCTTCAGAAAGAAAGTAAAGCACAGCCACTGCTCTGCTTGGGAAGTCTGGCTTGCTGAGGATATCACAGTGAAATCCAAGGAACTGTGCAGCCTTAAAACCTCTGATCAGGAGGAAGAGCAACTCTGGCCTTCTCCTGAAGCGAAATGAATTGATAGCAGGGAGCTGGTAACTTTTTAAAGTGAGTTCCTTTGCCCAAGGAGGGAAAATCATAGGTGCAATTATCCTTAAATAATGACATCCCTGTCCAAACTCTTTTCAGAGTCATTCTATCAGAGCATACTTCCCTTAAGGGGAATATCTCATGGCATAAAAGGGAGTATATCAGCAAATTTTTGCTGATAAAGTTGGCATTAACTTGGCTAGGAAATTTCAGTAAGTGTGAAGGAGAGAACAGGTGTCTGCTACAGACCACCAGATCAGAAGGAGGAAGTGGATGAGGCATTCTGTGTACAACTAACAGAAGTTTCTAGAGCACAGGCCCTGGTTCTCATGGGGGACTTCAATTACCCTGACATCTGCTGGAAGGCCAATACAGCAGTGCACAGGCAATCCAGGAAGTTTCTGGAGAGTGTTGAGGACAACTTCCTGGTACAAATGCTGGAGCAACCAACGAGGGGCCTTGCGCCTCTCGATCTGCTGCTCACAAATAGAGAAGAATTTATCAGGGAAGTAGAAGTGAATGGCAGCCTGGGTAGCAGCGACCATGAAATGATTGACTTCAAGTTGATGATTAAAGGAAAGAAGGAAAGATGCAAAACACAGACCCTGGACTTCAGAAAAGCAGATTTTGTCTCCCTCAGGGAACTGATGGGCAGGATCCCTTGGGAGGCTGATCTGAAGGGGAAAGGTGTCCAAGAGAGTTGGGTGCATTTTAAAGAAACCCTGCTAAGGGCACAGGAAGATACAATTCCGATAAGGAGAAAGCA